>CM056722.1:71953608-72553608 GCA_029844215.1 Przewalskia tangutica | reverse complement strand
CGCGTCGACGCTGGTCGGGCCGATGGGGTAGCGGCGATCGTTGTCTCGGTTGAGTGTTTAAGCTACCATTTCGTTGATCGGATGTCGCCTTACGAAGCCTTGTAGGGGAAGAAATGCAAGTTGCCGGCCGATTGGTTCGATGTTGGCAAGGCTCGTAGTTGGTTCAGTTTGTTCCACAGACGGTGGTTATGGTGTGACGAGTTTTGAGTAACAGAGGTACTGAGCCCGAGTTACATTGGGCCTTTTTGAGTTCATGTGAAGAATAGGCCAGGTTGCCTATAGGTTAGCATTTGCCGTCCGACTTAGGAGGCAGTACGTCCGGTCCTTCGTATTGTTATGTTCGGGAAGTATCAAGATCCATCCAGAGTGTTCCCAGTAATAATGACCACGTTAGAGATAGTGACCCCGAGTTTTGGATACTGAAGCAGTATCAGAAATGTGGTAAGAGTTCGAGTGTGCGACGCCTTCTGATCGTGACGCATCCGCATCATTTGTTGGGTCGCTCGAGAAGGTTAATGCCTCGTGCAAAGTGACAAAAGTGGTATCATTTTGGTGATGTTAGAGGTGTTTCCCGTGACTCGAGGTAAGCATTTTTTTTGGCGCAGTTGTTTCTGGGGCCAGGTATGGCAGGATTGTTCTCGTAAGTATAGTAGTGAAGACTACATCGGCGCACGGTTGTTTTGAGACTTAGAAGGAACATTCGGGATGAATGTTTCTAAGGAGGGGAGAATGTTATACCCCGTAGTTCCAGGGTATGTATGCGAGGACGCACGCATTTGCAGAATACGGCTAAAGATTTGAAAGGAGTAAAGATGTGATTTTTCCACGGAAAAGTTTCCGGTTTTTGTATAGGATATAGGTTCTTTAATGGGAATTGGATTCCCAGATTTGGTTTTCTGACTTCCTTGTATATTAGAGAATTATTGAATTTTATTTTCTGAAATGGTCACGTGGGCCCACGGTGAAATTTACTTTTGTGGGGCCCACTTTGTTTTCGAGATTTTGGCCATTGTGGATATTTTCGTAAGATGTTTTATTTTGGGCCATTAGGAGGGTGACACGTGTCACCCCCTGTGTGGCTCGCCGACGACATTTGGGGCACAAGTGCCGATTAGAGTCGTTTTTCCGACTAAACGCTTTACATAACTTCAGGGAAAATTCCGCTATGTCTTTTCTTATTTTTGCGGATTTTTCCGAGAGATGAAATGTTTTGGACCAACGAGGGCGACACTTGTCACCCTCAAGTTGGTGAGTCGACGCCACCCTCGACGTTTGAAGCGGTCAAGTTGGTGAGATATTTTGTGAGGATTTGTGGAGTAGGGACTAGGGGGCACTTGGGCACATCTTGGCCCTACACTTGCATAGCACTTGGCTAGATCTTGGCCCTTGGTTGGCCTTTGCTTACCCTATAAATACCCCCCTCCCTTTGAAGACTTCTTCATCCCTCAAATCTCTAAGTCTTGAGAACCCCTCTCCTCCCTCTTGTTGACTCTCGTCCAAGAGCCTCCCCTCCCCCTTTCATGTGGCCTTGTGGCCGAGAGCACCCTCTCCCCTTCCTAGTAGGCCCTTCGGCCGAGAGCACCCCCCCCTACCTTGGGGTGTTCTCGTGGGGTACCCCCCCCCTTGGTTGAGAAATACTCTCAAAAGTATTGTTATAATGCCCTAATACCTTAGCCTTATACCTTGTAGTATTCTAAGGTTATATCTATACGAAAAGCCCAGAAATACTATCATACTTCCCGTCAGTCACAAAACCGAAACCCTAAGGAAAATCTCCATGGTTAGTTGGAGTGCTTTGTAGAAGTTGGTTAGAACTTCTAAGGGTTGGTTGAGCGGACTGAGCAATCTGCAGAGCGAAACATTGCTAAGGATCGACTTTAAACTCGGATAATTATGGGCTTATCGAGGTAATTATCTTGTCCCCCTATTGTAATTGGATATTACATGTTGTTAGAATATATAGTTGAAGTATACTATATATAGAACTGAACGTAGTTGTTGGCAATGTCTTTTGACTTAAGCTCAAGAATATGAATCGAATCGAATCAGAATTACATAGATCAGACATGAGACTTGTGTAGTATTACAGATAGTAGAATTGTACCCGTCGGGTTAGATGTATAACCCCCGGTTGGCTTGGTAGCCGCCCGATAGAGAGGAGAGATTTACGCTGTATGGGCGGGGAGGTGCCGAATTTTCTCAGAGAATGTTCTACGATGTTAATAAGCGCTTGTGGCCTTATAGGTTGAAGTGCTACGTGTGGAATGATCCACTTGGCTTAAGGAGTAGCCGATCGCTTGGAGCGTTTTGCTATTAGTCGATACTGCCGCGAGGTATGTGAACCTCTTCCTATCTCTCCTAGCATGATATGTGTGAACTATGTAGTACGGCAGACGCATACGTGTTTGATTGTTGTAAAACATAAAGTGTTATAACCGCTTTATGGGAAGTTGGTTATAGCACTTTATGTAGGTAAGAAAATGGGTTGTGGTTTTCAAAGGTAATCGATTTGATTATAATCGACTTGTTATGTGTTAATGAAGAACTTGAAGTATTTCAAAAGGTTTATAAATCATTTTGAAAGAATATGTGTAGTAATGTATTTTTGAAAACTTAAGAGTTATACTAGCTTTATGGGAAGTTAGGTATAACGCTTAAGAATGTTTTATCGATTTTGGAAATCGTGACGTGTATCGACAAACCATCGCGTGCTAACAAAAGGAAATGTTTTGAATAATTAAGTATGATTAAACCAAGAGAAACTTCCATCCGCATAGAAGCTAAGATAAGACAAAATGATATTTCCTAGATCACGGTCACAGTAATAAGATTGTTATAAATAAGAATAACCTACTTACATGTAAGGCTTATGTTTCTCAATTGGTTAATAAAAAGGATTATATTCTTGAATGAATAAGACTATGAACTACGAAACATTTTTAAAATAAGAATCGAACATTTGAAATTAGGCAAACTCAACGCTTGGAAAATAATGTTGTTACTTGATTTTACAAAGGTAAGTGTTTTGGTTTATTTAAAAGACAAATACTCTATTTTATACTACGTATTGTGTGACTTATGTGATAGGAACGGATCTTTTAAAGATTTAATGTATGAAGTACGTTGGGGTTAGATACTCGAACTTGTTAGTAGAAAGTACCTAGTGTGAACAACTTGATTGTATTGGTTTGTGATAGCCTTGTAATACTTTCTTGTTGATTTGATAAGTAAACATGTTAGGATGCTACTTGTGTTAGTATCTTGTGATTGTTATGTAAGGGGGTCATTCTCGTGCTTACATTGTTAAAAGGTAAGTCCATCAGATCATATTATATCACCTACCCTCGATCGTATATACCGAGGGCTTGCCACCCTTGATGCGGTCTATACGCCTACGCGGTCCTCGAGACTACGCGAGCCGCGTATGCTCCGTGATCGATCGATCATTCCGGTGTTTAGCCCGACGCGGGGATTCCCATGCGGTCTCCGAGGGACTACGCGTCCTCGAGGGGCTACGCGGCCGCGAAGTCCGTGACGGATACCGAGGGTTAGGTCGCTTCGACGCGGTATACCTCAGTGGTCTAGGACCAGGATTCGAGGAATACCTTACGCGGTCCGTGTGACCTATGCGAGCCGCGAGAGTTCGAGTGAATAGACGCGACATTGATACCGCGGGCCGCCTTCGATCTCGTGGTGCGGTTCAGAGACCTCGCGATACGCTTTGTGGCATTTGTGGTACTGGGGTCTTAGTAGTCGGCTATGCCTTCGCATTTACCCCTGCACGGTCTTATTGTGATGACTTTGAGGCGCGAGTCCCCGACTTGACATGATCGCTAGTTGTTGTGAATCGTAGTTTGCTATCATACATGTCTCTCGCTTTATATAGACTACTATGATTTCGCATGTGATACTTACGCTTTCACATACTTGGTACATGTCAGATCGACCTCTTCGGGGCTGCGTCATGCCGCAGAAAAGGTACACCATCGATGATCCTCGCCTTAGGGTCAGCGCCAAAGATTTGGGAAAGCTCCGCTTTCTCCTAAGCTTGTCTGGTATAGTCCCTGCCGTTGTAGGTATTTACATTCGTGGTATGGCGGGCCCCGTCCCGTCATAGTTGTTGCAAATCTTAGAGGTCCGTAATGCCACAAGTGTGGTTTGTAAAAAGGATTAAACTGTTCTCTTTAAAAGATTGTTTATATATGCCTCAGGCAAGTTTTCACAGATTATTGTTTTATACTTCTGTTGTCTCATGTTATGTTTTTATGTTCCGCTGATTACTCTGATGTTGTATCACTAAGGTGCCCGGGGTAAGGCACCAGTCACGGGCCCGGGTTTCGGGGCGTGACAATATGTGTATAACTATGTAGTACGGTAGACGTACGGGTGTTAATTGAACGTAGTTGTACGGCAATGTCTTTTGACTTAAGCCCGAATAATAATAATCTTGAAGTAGTTCAAGAGAATTAAGAACTGTTTTTAAAAGAAGAGTAATACTTGGTTTTAAAAGCTTAAGAGTTATACTAGCTTTATGAGAAGTTAGGTATAACGGCTTAAGAAAGATAAAACGAATGATTTAATTATTTTAGAAGTTAAGAGACTTGATCTTGTAAGATAAGAGACTTAACTTAATTGAATTATGTGAATTTTGTGTGAAACCTCATTCGTGAGTAATGAGTACTTGGTTTTTAAAAGGGTTAATGTTTTATCGATTTCGAAATCGAACGTGTATCGACAAACCACCGCAAATACATTAATAAGGAAATGTTTTGACTAATTAAGTATTAGTAAAACCAAGAGAAACCTCCATCCGCATAGGAGCTAAGATGAGACAAAATGATAATACATTTCCTAGATCACTACCGCTTAATCATTGATTATGAACAAGAATAACCTACTCACATATAAGGCATATGTTTCTCAAAGTTGTTTTAAAAGAGGATTATATTATTACGTGGTTAATAATATGAACGATTTAAACCTTTCTAAAATAAGAAACGTGAACATTTGAAATTAGGCAAACTTGAACGCTTGGAAAATAATGTTGTTACTTGATTTTACAAAGGTAAGTGTTTTGGTTTACTTAAAAGACAAATACTTTTTTGTACTACGTATTGTGTGACTTATGTGAAAGAAATGATTCTTGTAAAAGATTTAATGAATGAAGTACTTTGGGAATAGATAATTCGAACTTGTTAGTAGAAAGTACCTTGTGTGAATAACTTGGTTGTATTGGTTCGTGATAGCCTTGTAATACTTTCTTGTTGATTTGATAAGTAAACATGTTAGGATGCTACGTGTGTTAGCATCTTGTGGTTGTTATGTAAGGGGGTCATTCTTGGCCGTGCTTACGCTAAACGGTAAGTCCATCAGATCGTTATTATATCACCTACCCTCGACTTATTATACCGGTGGCTTGCCACCCGACGCGGTCTATACGGCCTACGCGTCCTCGTGACTACGCGGAGCGCGGTATGCTCCGTGATTGATCATTCCGGTGTTTAGCCCGACGCGGGGATTCTATGCGGTCCGCTGAGACTACGCGTCTTTTGAGACTATGAGGGCTGCGAGCCAGGCGGATACCGGGGTTGCCGCCTCCGACGCGGGTATACCTACGCGGTTCATGTGTGACCTATGCGAGTCGCGGTAAGTTCGTGGATAGACGCGCACGTTGATACCGCGGGCGAGCGCCGCCTTCGACATGTGGTGCGTCTAGAAAGACCTCGTGATATAGTTTATGGTATTTTCTGCATCGTGGGTCTTAGTAGTCGGCTATGCCTTCGCATTTACCCCGCACGTTCTATTGTGATGACTTCGGTGGCGTGAGTCCCCGACTTGGCATGATCGCTATTTATTGTGAATCGTAGTTTGTTATCATACATGTCTCCCGCTTTATATAGACTACTATGATTTCATTTACGATTTATTTTCGCCACATACTTGGTACTCAGATCGACCTCCTTCGGGGCCGCGCTCATGCCGCAGTAAAGGTACACCGGGCCGTTGATCCTCGCTCCCAGGGTCAGCATTGCTTGGGAAAACTCCGCTTTCTTCGAGGCTTATTCGTATAGTCCCCGTTGTTGTAGGTGCTACATTCAGGGTATGACGGGGCCCTGTCCCGTCGTTGTTGTCATATCATTCGTAGAGGTCTGTAGTACTGTTGTGGGCAGGGTTTGTAAAAAGGATTAAACTGTTCATTTTTGAAAGAGTTTTTATATATACGCCGAAAGGCAACTTTTCTTCAGATAAACATGTCTTCTTTACAATGTATCATGTTATTGTTTTATGTTCGCTGATTTTCTCTCGATGTATGACTACTGGGTGCCCGGTAAGGCACTACCACGCTCCGGTTCGGTCGTGACAAAAGTGGTATCGTGAGCGCTTAATCCTCGGAAAGTGTCTATGTGCCGTATCCATGCAGAGTCTGATTATCGGTGTGTTGTGCACCACACCAATAATCGTGAGGCTATAGGATATTTAGGATTGGTTTCTATTCTTCTCACTCGAGATCGTGCCTTAGAGTTGTGTTGTAAGTCGGACCTCTAAACGTATTTCCTTCCTCACCGCTATGCCTCCGCGTAGGCAAACCCGCCTGTGAGGGCAAGCGAGGGAGCCGCGAGTAGAGTTCGTGAGGGTTGCGAGGGCATGTGCCCAATCATTACCTAGGGTAGTTCTTCATTCGGGGATTTCGCGACGTCACTAGCCCCAAAGAAAGTTTAGCACGGCGGCGGTTCCCATCGCGACCATGATATTTGAACCTTCGCCCACGATCGGACAAAGAATATAGATTGCAGCGGCGACTACATTAACTATGGATTTGGCTACCAGAGTGTATACCGATGTACCGCGAGTTTTGATGACTACCTAAGCGTCAGTGCAAAGAGTAATCCTTCGCTAGGCTTGAGCATGGCTCGTACGCGCTTATGCCAGCAGCCGAGAAACGTAGAGATCGACGGATTAACAAAGCGACAGGTAAGAGGCCAGAGCAGCAAGCGTCCTTTGGTAACTTTCGAGGCGAGTCACCTCACCAAAGAGATTAGATTATGCACATCCACCAGCAGAGGTTCACGGTTCGTGACGTCGGTATGCAGGAGTTGGTCGAACCTGTGGCTTTGCTCATTGCGATGCACGCCATCTCGGAATGTCGTCTTTTAGTTGGGTACTTGTTGCATGGCGACCGCCATGGTCCGTGTCAAGAGTGTCCTCAGGAGGACTTAGCCTTCGTGATCGGTGGGTAGTTTGTCATCTCCTCACGGCGCGCCACGGGCAGGTTTGATTAGAACGACTAAGGGAGTGAAATAGTAGTTCTGTGTAAATCCTTAACCTCCGCAGAGATCGCATGTGTGTTAAGACGGGTATATCATAAGTGCTATGTTCGATAGCAAGGTGTTAAAATTGTGATTAGAAATCTTGGTTAGTTAACCAAGTAAGATTTGGGGATAGAGAAGGTGTGAGCCTTAGAGTTTTATACGTAGAAACCTTAGAGGTAAGGCCATCTCGAGTAAAGGTGTAGTGTTATGTTCGAGTGCATAGTGCACGCGAGCTATGTTTGGGATAGGTCCCTAAGTAGTGTGAAATGAAAGAGGTAGTTGAGCTAAGAAGACCGCCAGGTTTTCGTAACGTGATTAGTGAGATTGTTCCGATCGCGAGCTAGTATTGTTCACGCTGGTCGGGTTGAGGCCACGCTGCAGTCAACCCGCGCATGTTTGGCGCGGGTCAGCTTGTGGTGGTCCCGCCTTGTGATAGTGGTCACGAGGGTGTTAGGCCCAAGTTTAGTTAACCAAAGATACGAGTTCGTGGACGCGCTCAACCAAAGGTCGGGCCGATGGGGCAGCCCATCGTGTTCGCTTGGTCGCGACCGTGTACTGGCCGTGTTGAGATATCGTAAAGGTTGTAAGGCTGCACGGTGCCTACCTTCACCTTATGATAGACATGGAGCCTGTGGTACGCTGTTTTGTTTCTCGGAAGTTTTACCAGCAGGTTAGGAACTCAGTGAGTCTCGACCACATTCGCCCGCCGTTGTTTGATTTCGGGTAGTTGCAAGGATTGTTGTCTCCCGTTGAAGGAGTGTTTAAGCTACCATTTCGGTGTTCGGATGTCGCTTTGAAGCCTTGTAGGGCGGAAGTGTAAGTCACGGCCGATTGGTTCTAGGTTGGCAAGGTTCAGATAGTTGGATCAGGCTTGTTCAAGCAGACTATGGATAGTGAAGCTTGTCCGTAAGAGGTTCCGCACTCAGAGGAAATTATACTGATAATCGCGACGACATTTAGAGTTCAGCCGACGGCCGATCTTCTGAGTACCACCCCTGTTAGGGTGTGGCGAAGTTTTGGAAACAGAGGAAACTTAGCCCGAGTTACTTGGGCCTTTTGAGTTCATGTGAAGAATAGGCCGTTGCCTATATGTTAGTATTTGCCGTCCGACTTAGAGGCAAGACGTCCGGCCTTTTTCGTATTATGTTCGGGAAAGTATCGGAGATCCATCCAGAGTGTTCCCAGTTAATGATGACCATATTAGAGATAGTAACCCCGAGTTTTGGAAACTGAAGCAGTATCAGAATTGTGGTAGGAGTTCGAGTGTACAAGAAGTGTACGACATCCTCAGGGATCGCATGCAGTCCGGTACCATTTGTTGGGTCGCCGGAGTGACACTAGAACCTCGCGGCAAAGTGACAAAAGTGGTATCGGGAAGAAGCGAGCATGTATGGCGAGCATACATGTGATCATTTCTTTGGTAAAGAGAAGCGCGGGCGAAGTATATTTTAGACCCGGAGAGAGTGTTTGTGGGGATGTTAGAGGTGTTTCCTCGTGGACTCGATGTAAGTATTTTTGCGCAAGTTGGTTCTGGCTACGCTGTGGCGTGTTTGTTCTCGTAAGTATAGTGGTGAAGACTATATCGGGCGCCGCTTGTTTTGAAACTTAGAAGGAACATTCGGGACGAATGTTTCTAAGGAGGGGAGAATGTTATACCCCGTATTTTCCAGAGTATGTACGTGAGGGCGTACGTATAAAAGTTTAAAGCCTTAAGTAGGCAAAGTGGCGAAATTGTGCACAAGTGCCGAAAAGAGTCGCTTTCGTAAACGCTTCCACGACTTTTGTAGGGAAAATTCCGGCTATGTCATTTATTATTTTTACGGATTTTTCCGAGAGATGAAATATTTTGGACCAACGGGAGGGTGACACTTGTCACCCAAGTGGACGGTTTTGGGGGCTTTTGGTTGAGCACGTTTTTTGTGCTTTTCTTGCCAAAAATGTTTGGTCAATGTTGTGTAGATATTTTGTGTGGTAGATGAGAAAGTGGGACCCACAAGACACTTGGCTAAATCCACACCCTACACTTGCCTAACACTTGGATTAATCTTGGCCATTGGTTGGCCTTGGCTTGTCCTATAAATACCCCTCTAAGTGATGAACTTTCTTCATCCACAAATATTTCCTAAGTGTTGAAATCCCTCTCCCCCTTAAGTATGGTTCTCGTCCAACCCTCCCCCCCTTGAGTAGGCCTTGTGGCCGAGAGTACCTCTCCCCCCCTAGCCTAGTTGCTAGTCGAAATACTACCCCCCTTGGTTGAGAAATACTTCTCCAAGTATTGTCACTATACCCAAAATACCTTAGCCTTACCTTGTAGTACTTTCCAAAGTACCCTCTATACCAAAAACCCAGAAAATACGATTGTACTTCCCACCACAAACCAAACCCTAAGGAAAATCTCCGTAGTGAGGTGGAGTAGTATGTAGAAGTTGGTTCGATCTTCTAAGGGTGGTTTGGAGCGGGTTCGAGCGCACGGAGTCGAGCCAAACGCTGCCGTGATCGACATTTTACTTGGATAATTATGGGCGTATCGAGGTAATTATCTTGTCCCCCTATTGTAATTGGATATTACATGTTGTGGAAATATATATTTGAAGTATACTATATATAGAACTAAACATAGTTTTGTGGCAATGTCTTTGGACTTAAGCCTGAATTTAAAGAAGAGAACTGAACTGTAATTACGTAGGACTGTATTACAGTAGACTTGTGTAGTTTGACGGGTAGGGAAGGGCTGCCCAATTTCCCGTAGGATCTTGCATCTAGATTTATTCTACCGAGTAGTCTAGACTTTGATAGACTTGTGTAACCTGTATAGGTTGAATGTTCTGCGAGTAGCATGTGCTACTTGAGAAGGTGGACCAGGCTAGCCGGGTTATAGCCGTGGAGCGATTTGCTAATAGTCGATAATCGTCGCGAGGTATGTGAACCTCTTCCTATCTCTTCTAGCATGATATGTGTATAACTATGTAGTACGGTAGACGTACGGGTGTTAATTGAACGTAGTTGTACGGCAATGTCTTTTGACTTAAGCCCGAATAATAATAATCTTGAAGTAGTTCAAGAGAATTAAGAACTGTTTTTAAAAGAAGAGTAATACTTGGTTTTAAAAGCTTAAGAGTTATACTAGCTTTATGGGAAGTTAGGTATAACGGCTTAAGAAAGATAAAACGAATGATTTAATTATTTTAGAAGTTAAGAGACTTGATCTTGTAAGATAAGAGACTTAACTTAATTGAATTATGTGAATTTTGTGTGAAACCTCATTCGTGAGTAATGAGTACTTGGTTTTTAAAAGGGTTAATGTTTTACTGATTTCGGAAATCAGAATGTGTATCGACAAACCACCGCAAATACATTAATAAAAGGAAATGTTTTGACTAATTAAGTATTAGTAAAACTAAGAGAAACCTCCATCCGCATAGAGCTAAGATGAGACAAAATGATAATACATTTCCTAGATCACTACCGCTTTAATCGATTGATTATGAACAAGAATAACCTACTCACATATAAGGCATATGTTTCTCAAAGTTGTTTTAAAAGAGGATTATATTATTACGTGGTTAATAATATGAACGCATTTAAACCTTTCTAAAATAAGAAACGTGAACATTTGAAATTAGGCAAACTTGAACGCTTGGAAAATAATGTTGTTACTTGATTTTACAAAGGTAAGTGTTTTGTTTACTTAAAAGATAAATCACTCTTTTGTACTACTGTATCAGGTGACTTATGTGAAAGAAATGATTCTTGTAAAAGATTTAATGAATGAAGTACTTTGGGAATAGATACCCGAACTTGTTAGTAGAAAGTACCTTGTGTGAATAACTTGGTTGTATTGGTTTGTGATAGCCTTGTAATACTTTCTTGTTGATTTGATAAGTAAACATGTTAGGATGCTACGTGTGTTAGTATCTTGTGGTTGTAAGGGGGGGTCATTCTTGCTGTGCTTACGTTGCTAAACGGTAAGTCCATTGTACTGTTATTATATCACCTACCCCCTTGACTTATTATACTTGTGGCTCACCCTTGACGCGGTCTATACGGCCTACGCGGTCCTCGTGACTATGCGAGCAGCGTATGCTCCGTGATTGATCATTCCGTGTTTAGCCCGACGCGGGGATTCCTATGCGTCCGGCTGAGACTATGCGGTCTTTTGAGACTATGCGGGCTGCGGAGCCTAGGCGGATACCGGGGTTGTCGCTACGATGCGGGGTATACCTCATGCGGTTCGCGTGTGACCTACGCGCGAGTGCGGTAAGTTCCGTGGATAGACGCGACGGTGATACGCGGGCGAGTGGCGGCCTTCGACATGTGGTGCGCCCAGAAAGACCTCGTGATATAGTTTATGGTATTTCTGGTACTGTGGGTCTTAGTAGTCGGCTATGCCTTCGTACTTACCCCGTACGGTTCTATTGTGATGACTTTGAGGGCGTGACTTTTGTCACGACCCAAACCCGGGCCCGTGACTGGTGCCTTACCCCGGGCACCCTAGTGATACAACATCAGAGAAAATCAGCGGAAATAAAAACATGAATTAAGAGAAAAGATAAATAAACAGGCCAACCAAAACAGTTGCCTTCATCATATATACAGAAATACCCGAACAGTTATCCTTTTTACACGCCCTGCCCACAACAAAGCATGCACTTAAGATTTACAACGACTATGGCGGGACAGGGCCGCCAAACCCCGAATGTACAAGAACCTACAACTCAGTGGAACACATACTAAGATAAGCTCCGACGGAACGGAGCTTCCAAGACGCTGAATGAGATCCTAGACGCGGATCGACAAATGACATTTCTACCGCGGCATGAACGCAGCCCCGGCGAGGTCGATAACAGTACCAAGTATGTGAATCGCAACATCAGAATGAAATCATAATAGCCTAAAAAGCAGGAGACATGTATGATAACCAAAATACAGTACGCAACATAAAGCCAATAAGTCGTGGACTCACGCCTCAAAGTCACCACTAAATATAACTATGGGTCTCACGCCCACAACATCCATCATGTTCGCATCACGGCCGCATGCCCCTAATCAGACGGTAGACATGTCCATGATGCAACAATAATAACAAGGCCGCATGGCCACATGCCCGAATCGTGAGACGGTGTAGACATGCCCATGTAACCTCAATAACAATATACTGGTGGTCAACCCCGCCGCATGGCCACATGCCGGACATCGTGACGGGTGTAGACACGCCCATGTTGCGCAATAACCATATATCGGTAATCAACCCCGCACGGCCGCATGCCCCGAATATCGTGACGGTAGACATGTCCACGAGGCAACACATAATAAGCGCCGCATGGCCACATGCCCCCATCAGACATCGGTAGACACGCCCATGTGACATCAACAACAAGACAAGAATCAAAATGGAAACATACCCGTGGAATTCTCCATCACCGCCAAAGACGCCCAAGTAAGTTCTCAATAAGTCAACCGCCTCTATCGAGAGACGCAGAATACGTAAATAAATACCACACTTGCACAACAAACAACAAGCATAGGCAAGTTTCACAACAACAAGTATAGGCAAGTTTCACAACAACAAGCATAGGCAAGTTTCACAACAACACAAAGTACTTTCATTTTATGCCAAAGTCGGGTTTTAACCCCAGAGTACTACATACGTTAAGTTCTTTTAAAAGAGATCCATTACTTTTATAAAAGTCACCCGATACCCGTAGTATTAGAATGACCAACCCACATTCCCTTTTCAAAATCAAGTAACAACATTCTTTTCCTAAGTTCCAGTTTGCCTAGTTTCAATTACTCAAGCTTCTCATTTTCAAATGGTTTCATAGTTTCCAAACTTAATCACTTGATTCCTTTTTAGAACAATCGAGTAATATATGTCTCACGTGAGAGTAGGTTATTCTTGTTTACAACATTCTTATTACAAAGAATCATGATCTAGAAAATGTATATCATTTTGTCTCATCTTAGTTTCTATGCAGATGGAGGTTTCTACCGGTTTTAATACAATTCATCATTATTCAATACATTTTCCTTTATTAACGCCGCAGGTGCTGTCGATACACATTCGATTTCCAAATCAAGAAACATTATCCCTTTAAATAAAACCAAGTACTCATTACTCACGAATGAGGTTTCACACAAACATTCACATTAAAACAAATAAGTTAAGTCTCTTATCTTATAAGATCAAGTCTCTTAACTTCTAACATCAAGAAACCATTTTCTTTACCTCTCTTAAGACATTATACCTAACTCCCATAAAGCTAGTATAACTCTTTTTAAAACCTTTTAAAACCAAGTGTTACTCTCCTTCCAAAACGATTTATAAATCTTTTGAAGTACATCAAGTTCTTTATTATAACTAGCCGCTTATAATTCACATCGCTTACCTTTAAAACCACAAAGTATTTTCTTACCTACATAAAGTCGTTATAACCAACTTCCCATAAAACCGTTATAACACTTTATGTTTTAAAACAATCAAACACGCTTAACACACGTACGCTCACCGTACTACATAGTTCACACATATCATGCTAGAAGAGATAGGAAGAGGTTCACATACCTCGCGACGAGTGCCGACTAATAGCAAAACGCTCCAAGTACTTCAAACCGCTCGGCTACTCCTTAAGCCGTAGATCGCACCACACGTAGTACTTCAACCTATAAGGCCACAAGCGCGCTTTATTAACATCTAGATCTCATCGCTCCATATTCTACGTAAATTTCGCAAAGACTCTCCGCAATAAGTAATCTCCTCATTTACCGAGGCCGCTACCAAGCCAACCAGTGGGGTTTGCACGCCTAACCGACGTACAATTCTACTCGCTGTACTACACAAGTTCATCAGAATAATACCCCTATGTAATTACAGCCTACCACTTCTTTAAATTGCTTAAGTCGCAAGACATTGCCGTAAGTATTATTCAGGCTTAAGTCAAAAGACATTGCCGCACTATTATGTTCAATTCTATATATAGTATACCTTAACTATATATTCCAACAACATGTAATTTCCAATTACAACAGAAGGTCAAGAGTGTTTACCTCGATAAGCCCAAAATTATCCAAGTTTAATGTCGCTCCTGAGCAAGGTTTAGCTCCTACTCCGAGTGCTCCAATCCGCTCCAAGAAACCCTTAGAAGTTCTACGCAACTTCTACTTATAACTTCAACTACGGGTGAAGATTTCCTTAGGGTTTCGTTTTGTGGCTAAAGGGAAGTATAATAGTATTTTCCGGGATTTTCGTATAAAGGGTACTTTGGAAAGTACTACAAGGTATTTGGCTAAAGTATTTTGGGCATTATAACAATACTTGAAGAGTATTTCTATACCACAAAGGGGGGTATTTATACGAGGCAACTAGGCTAGGGGGGAGGGGTACCCCACGGCTAACCACTACAGCGTGAGGGGAGTTTCTCGCCGAGGGCCACTAGGAGGGGGGAGAGGCTTTGGACGAGAACCACAAGAGGGAGGGAGTATTTTGAGACTTAGGTAGATTGCTCAATTTTTGGATGAAGAAAGTTCATCAACTAAGGGGGTATTTATAGGTCAAGTGAAGGCCAACCAATGGCCAAGATGAAGACAAGTGCATAGCAAGTGTCAGGCCAAGATTTAGCCATGTGCTACCTTATCCCTCTACCACAAAATATCCTACCTAACCCTCGACCAAGGAAAGGCACAAAATCGCCCAACCTTGCCCCTTTGTTGCCGTCCACTCCTTCCAATTAGAGGTGACAAGTGTCGCCTCTCGCTGGTCCAAAATGTTTCGCCTCTCGGAAAAATCCGCAAAATTATTAATGACATAGCGGAATTTTCCCTACGAAAGTCGTGGAAACGCTTTAAAAAACGACTCTAATCGTGTTGTGTACAATTTTCAAACTAGCCAATCCTTAAGGCTTAAATTATTATACGTACGCCCTCACGTACATACTCTGGAAATACGGGGTATAACATTCTTCCCCCCTTAGAAACATTCGTCCCGAATGTTCCTTCTCAGTCTCAAAACAAACACGTGCCGGTATAGCCTTTACTACTATACTTACGAAACCAAACATGCCACACCTGGCCACAAAAATAACATGCGCGCGAAAACCCCAAATCCAAGCCAACGAGGAATCACCTCTGTTTACCTCAAAAGTCCCCACCAAGGTCTAAAAATATAATCTCTTCGCACCTTCATTTCTCAAAAGAAACGATCACACACGTTCGCTTCTCCCCTATCTCGTTGACTTTCTCGAACACTCGAACTCTTTCTAGTATAATGCATCATACTTCGCTTTCCAAAACTTTGGAGTCACTACCTCCAAACTTGATCATCTTACTAGCCTCGATCTCTAAGGCCATTCTCGCCTTCACGAACTGATTCTCGTCGAACGTATCCACGAACTCATACGATGGTCATCTAAACTTGGGCCTAGCACTCGTGACTCGCTCTCGGCGGACCACCCAGAGCTGACCCCACTCGAACAGCCGCGGGTTGGCCCGCAACACGGCCCCAACCCGACCCACTATCGCGCCAACTCTTGCTCGCCATTACGTAACAATCTTGCTAAAACACATCATGAAAGCTACCACTTTCATTTACCCAACCTGGGACTTATCACACAATACATTCTAGGCATAAAATGCACTCGACAAGGATCACTCGCAAAATCTTGTACTCAAGACGGCGCTTTACATCTAAGGTCTCAATCAGAATATTCTAAGGTTCATCATTTTCTCACCTCAAAGCTTACCCTTTCGCTAAGATGTTTCTAAATCACATTTTAGCACCAAGCTATCCGAACATAACACTTAACACATTATCATAACATACAAAACTCTAGACGGTTAAGGATATACTGAAAATAGCGTTCAAGGACCGCTAAAATCGAACTTCCCCGCGACTTACCGTGGCCCGCAATCGCACTAGTAGTCAGGCTATCCTACCGCTACCTCGCCTGACACCCTCGTCATATGGCCCCGCTGGCCGCAAGAATAACAAGCTCCTCGTACTACGACACTTCCCGAAATGCGGTCTACCACATCGACCACACCGAGGTAGGGTGATCGATTCGCCAACACCCCTACTCCTCGAACCTTCAAACTCGGGAGCCCCGACCGCCCCGAATCTCCTGGGTCCCGGCGTCGCGGAGGACCACTCGCAATGGCGGAGGTACATAACTAGTTGGCCAGGCGGTCCGCCTCGAAAGTTGCCAAAATATCCGCCGCTCGCCTTCTTCTCGCCGAAAGCCGTCCACCTGCCGATCCGCGCCTCGCACCGCAAGTGCATGAGCACGAACGCGGCAATGTCCATGCCTACCAAGAGAAACACCAACAACTTCGCTAGGTAATCATCGAGCCCTCGTAACATATCGGTGCACTCGATCCTCCATACTAGCTACTAATGCGGAACATACCGCCAATGAGTCGAACTCCACATTGTACTCCCGAATCAGACGCCTGCTCGCCAACATCAAAAACTGTACCGAGCCTCTCATTTGTGAGGCAAGAAATGTGCCAGAAGGCCCCAAAAACTCGCCCCAAACGGTGGAAGTGCATGCTCTCCCGAAAGCTCCCACGAGTCAAACCAATCGATCATGTATCACGCACCGACGCGAACTAAATGTCATGCACTCGATCCTCAAGCCTTGATCACCCGCATGATCTCTTCAGAATCGACGGATGAACTCCTGCGGATCATCCTCCGCCTCGACCAGAAACTCAAAGTGCTAACTAAGGAAATCCTGTAGCCTCAAACTGTCGCCGGGTACTCATGTGCCGCTGAACTGGAATCGCTGCGCCCTATCTCTCATATCTCGCCACAACTCGCCAATAATCGCCATCTCTCGTGACCCATCTCCCGCCTGCATCGTGGGACCGAGGCTCGTGTATCAGAGTCTCGCAGCATCGCCGCGCTCTAAACTCGCTGGTGCCGGGCGGCGTCGCAAAACTCGCCGTCAAGCACTACTCGTGCATCGACCGGCCTCGCGCTCATACTCTCCGAATCCCACTAGCACTCCTCGGCCGCTTGCCCTTCGGGCCCCGTTGCCGTTTTCGCAGAGGCATAACTGTAAAACGAAACACGCCGGAGGGTCCAACTTACAACACCTTCTAAGGCACGATCTTAGAATGAGAAGAATAGAAACCAATCCTACATGTCCTATAGCCTCACGATTATAGATGTGGTGCACAACACACCGATAATCAAGACTCTACTAGACACGGTTCAGAGACACTTTCCGAGGACTAATCGCTCGATACCACTTTTGTCACGACCAACCCGCCCGTGATCGTGCCTTACCCCGGCACCCTGGTGATACAACATCGTGAGAAAATCGTGAAATAAAAACATGAATTAAGAGAAAAGATAAATAAACAGCCAACCAAAGCGATTGCCTTCATCATATATACGTAAATACCCAACAGCTTATCCTTTTTACACGCCCGCCCACAACAAGGCATGCACTCTAAGATTTACAACGACTATGGCGACAGTGGCCCCGCCAAACCCCGAATGTACAAGAACCTACAACTCGGGAACACATACTGTAAGATAAGCCTCCGACGAACGGAGCTTCCCAAGACGCTGAATGAGATCCTAGACGCGGGGATCGACAGCCGATGTACTTCTACCTGCGGCATGAACGCAGCCCCCCGAAGGAGGTCAGTACAACAGGTACCAAGTATGTGAAACTGTCAAATACTGTAAATGAAATCATAATAGCCTAAAAAGGTGAGACATGTATGATAACCAAAATACAAGACGCAACATAAAAGTTAGCCAAGTCGTGACTCACGCCTCAAAGTCACCACTCAAATATAACTATGGGTCTCACGCCCACAACATCCATCATGTTCGCATCACGGCCGCGTGCCCCTAACATCGTGACGGTGTAGGCATGTCCATGATGCAACAATAATAAGGCCGCGTGGCCACATGCCCCGGAATCAGATCGTGTAGACATGCCCATGTAACCTCAATAACAATATATTTGGGTGGTCAACCCCGCCGCACGCCACATGCCCGGAATCAGACGGCAGACACGCCCACGTTGCGAATAACCATATATCGGTAATCAACCCGCCGCACGGCCGCATGCCCCGGAATCTTGACGGCAGACATGTCCACGAGGCAACACACAACAAGCGCCGCATGGCCACATGCCGGAATCAGACGGCAGACAGATACGCCCATGTGACATCAACAACAAGACAGTAATCAAAATGGAAACATACCCGTGGAATTCTCCATCACTGCCAGCACGTCCAAGTAAGTTCTCAACAAGTCAACCGGCCCTCTATCGAGAGACGCGGTAACACAGAAATACCACACTTGCACAACAAACAACAAGCATAGGCAAGTTTCACAACAACAAGCATAGGCAAGTTTCACAACAACAAGCATAGGCAAGTTTCACAACAACACAAAGTACTTTCATTTTATGCCAAAGTCCGGGTTTTTAACCCCAGAGTACTACATACGTTAAGTTCTTTTAAAAGAGATCCATTACTTTTATAAAAGTCACCCGATACCCGTAGTATTAGAATGACCAACCCACATTCCCTTTTCAAAATCAAGTAACAACATTCTTTTCCTAAGTTCCAGTTTGCCTAGTTTCAATTACTCAAGCTTCTCATTTTCAAATGGTTTCATAGTTTCCAAACTTAATCACTTGATTCCTTTTTAGAACAATTGAGTAATATATGTCTCACGTGAGAGTAGGTTATTCTTGTTTACAACATTCTTATTACAGCAGCCATGATCTAGAAAATGTATATCATTTTGTCTCATCTTAGTTTCTATGCAGATGGAGGTTTCTACTGGTTTTAATACAATTCATCATTATTCAATACATTTTCCTTATTAACGCTGCAGTTGGTCTGTCGATACACATTACGATTTCCGAAATCAAGAAACATTATCCCTTTAAATAAAACCAAGTACTCATTACTCACGAATGAGGTTTCACACAAACATTCACATTAAAACAAATAAGTTAAGTCTCTTATCTTATAAGATCAAGTCTCTTAACTTCTAACATCAATAAACCATTTTCTTTACCTCTCTTAAGACATTATACCTAACTCCCATAAAGCTAGTATAACTCTTTTTAAAACCTTTTAAAACCAAGTGTTACTCTCCTTCCAAAACGATTTATAAATCTTTTGAAGTACATCAAGTTCTTTATTATAACTAGCCGCTTATAATTCACATCGATTACCTTTTAAAACCACAAAGTATTTTCTTACCTACATAAAGTCATATAACCAACTTCCCATAAAACCGTTATAACACTTTATGTTTTAAAACAATCAAACACGCTTAACACACGTACGCCTACCGCATCTACATAGTTCACACATATCATGCTAGAAGAGATAGGAAGAGGTTCACATACCTCGCGACGAGTGCCGACTAATAGCAAAACGCCCAAGTACTTCAAACCGCCGCTACTCCTTAAGCCACGTAGATCGCACCACACGTAGTACTTCAACCTATAAGGCCACAAGGCGCTTATTAACATCTAGATCTCATCGTTCCATATTCTACGTAAATTTCGGCAGACTTCCCCGCAGCGTTAATCTCCTCCTTTACCGAGGCGGCTACGAAGCCAACCGTGGGGTTTGCACGCCTAACCGACGTGTACAATTCTACTCACGAATACTACACAAGTCTACTGAATACGGTCCTATGTAATTACGTTGACCACTTCTTTAAATTCAGCTTAAGTCGCAAGACATCCGTAAGTATTATTCGAGCTTAAGTCAAAAGACATTGCCGCACTATTATGGTCAATTCTATATATAGTATACCTTAACTATATATTCCAACAACATGTAATTTCCAATTACACCAGAAGGTCAAGAGTGTTTCCCTCGATAAGCCCAAAATTATCCAAGTTTAATGTCGCTCCTGAGCAAGGTTTAGCTCCTACTCCGAGTGCTCCAATCCGCTCCAAGAAACCCTTAGAAGTTCTACGCAACTTCTACTTATAACTTCAACTACGGTGAAGATTTCCTTAGGGTTTCGTTTTGGCTAAAGGGAAGTATAATAGTATTTTCCGGGATTTTCGTATAAAGGGTACTTTGGAAAGTACTACAATGTATTTGGCTAAAGTATTTTGGGCATTATAACAATACTTGAAGAGTATTTCTATACCACAAGGGGGGGTATTTATACGAGGCAACTAGGCTGGGGAGGGTACCCCACTGCAACCACTACAAAGGGGAGGGAAAGCTCTCGCCAAGGGCCACTAGGAGGAGGGGAGAGGCTTTGGACGAGAACCACAAGAGGAGGAGTATTTTGAGACTTAGGTAGATTGCTCAATTTTTGATGAAGAAAGTTCATCAACTAAGGGGTATTTATAGGTCAAGTGAAGGCCAACCAATGGCCAAGATGAAGACAAGTGCATAGCAAGTGTAAGGCCAAGATTTAGCCATGTGCTACCTTATCCATCTACCACAAAATATCCTACCTAACCTTGACCAAGGGAAAGGCACAAAATCGTCCAACCTTGCCCCTTTGTTGCCGTCCACTCTTCCAATTAGAGGGTGACAAGTGTCGCCTCTCGTTGGTCCAAAATGTTTCGTCTCTCGGAAAAATCCGCAAAAATTATTAATGACATAGCGGAATTTTCCCTACGAAAGTCGTGGAAACGCTTTAAAAACGACTCTAATCGGGTGTTGTGTACAATTTTGAAACTAGCCAATCCTTAAGGCTTAAATTATTATACGCACGCCTCACGCATATACCGGAAATACGGGTATAACACGTGAGTCCCCGACGGCGCATCGCTTATTTATTGTGAACTGTAGTTTGGTTATCATACATGTCTCCGCTTTATATAGACTACTATGATTTCATTCTGATTTATTTTTAGTTTCACATACTTGGTACTGTTGTCGACCTCCTTCGGGGCTGCGTCATGCCGCAGTAAAGGTACACCGCCGTTGATCCTCGCCATAGGGTCACAATAGCGTTGGGAAAGCTCCGCTTTCTTGGAGGCTTATCTTGGTATAGTCCTCTGTTGTAGGTGCTACATTCGAGGGTATGACGGCCCCGCCCCGTCGTTGTTGTCATATCATTCGTAGAGGTCTGTAGCATTGTGGCGTGGTTTGTAAAAAGGATTAAACTGTTCATTTTTGAAAGAGTTTTTATATATACGCCGAAAGGCAACTTTTCTTCAGATAAACATGTGTCTTCTTTACAATGTATCATGTTATTGTTTTATGTTCCGCTGATTTTCTCTGATGTATGACTACTTGGGTGCCCGGGTAAGGCACCAGTCACGGGCCCCGGTTCGGGTCGTGACATAAACTGTTCCTTTTTATAAATCTTAAGCCGTTATACTTAACTTCCCATAAAGCTAGTATAACCCTTAAGCTTTTTGTTTTAAAAACAATTATTCTTCTTCTTTCAAAACTGATTTATAATTCTTTTAAAAGACTTCAAGATCTTTATTATTCAGGCTTAAGTCAAAGACATTGCCGTAAAACTACGTTCAGTTAACACACGTACGTCTACCGTACTATATATATATTTAAAATATCATGCTTAAGAGTATAGGAAGAATCACATACCTTCTCGGCGAAATCCACCTGCCAAGTCGAATATGTCGCGCGCAGAGTAACATCCTATAATAGTCAAAGACGTCTATCAAAGTCTAGACTACTCTGTAGGACAATCTAAGCAGGGGGGGTTCTTTATTCTACGGAAAATCGGGCAGCACTTCCCTACCCGGTGAGCTATATAAGTCTACTGTGAAAACAGTCCTATGTAAGTACAGTTCAATTATTCTTCTTTTATACCCTTCTACTGTGATAACAGTTCAATTCTATTCTGTAATATCCTTCTAAGTATTTTATACTTATTCCTATACTTCTACAGTATGCATTCTCTAATTACAAAAGAAGGATAAGATTATTTACCTCGATAAGCCCAAAATTATCCGAGTTAAAAGTCGATCCTGAGCGAGGTTTAGCTCCTAATTGCACGCTCCGATATCTCCACGAAACCCTTAGAAGTTCTTCACAACTTCTACTAAGTACTATACGGGATTTGGGCTAGGGTATTTAGGAATAGTAACTATACTTGGAAGACAACATTTCTACCAAGGGAGGGGGGGTGGTGTTTCGGCTAGGGCTTTCTTTAGAGGGGGGGGCTCTCGGCCAAAGCCACTTAGGCTAGAGGGGGAGAGGGTGTTGGACGAAAATACTACAAGAGAGGGGAGGGAACTTTGAGACTTGGAAAGTTTGTTTTGTGGATGAAGAACTCTTCATCTTAAGGGGGGTATTTATAGGTCAAGCAATGGCCAACCAATGGCCAAGATGAAGCCAAGTGCAAGGCAAGTGTAGGGTGAGGATTTAGGCAAGTGTCCTTATCCATCTACTACACAAATATCCTACCAACTCCAAGACCTCCCAATCGGCCCTATTACCGCCCATACGTCCACCATTTAGAGGGTGACAAGTGTCGCCCTCTTGTTGGTCCAAAATATTTCGTCTCTCGGAAAAATCCGCAAAAATTAGAAATGACATAGCCGTAATTTTCCCTTCGCAAGTTTTGTAAAACGTTTCGTCGGAAAACGATTCTTTGTGTGAGTTGTGCACAAACTTTTTCGTCCAAGGTGCCTAACTAAGGCTAAACTTTTGTACGTACGCCCTCACGTACATACTCAGGAATTACGGGGTATAACAGGGTGTTAGTATCTTGGGGTTTTATATGAAAAGGAACCTTTTGAAAAGAATGGAAGTACGTAGTACTTTGGGTTAAATTCCCGGATTTTGATTTGTGAAACGAAAGTGCCATGAGTTTATAAAAAATGGAAGTCTAAAGGTTTAATGAACTTGCCTATGTTTGCTTTTGATAGCTTTGAGTGCAAGTATTATATGTTTACGTTGTCGTGACTCTCAGTTGGAGGGTCGGCTGTCTTGTTGCAAGTTTACTTGGACGTACCGACATTGATGTGGGATTCCACGGGTATGCTTCCATTATTATTGATCCTTGGACATGCTTATACGATGTGGGATTCCGGGGCATGTGACCAGGAGGCGGGTTAGATTCCCGGATTTGTTTTATTACCCATGGCCATGCTTATACGATGAGGGATTCCGGGGCATGCGACCATGTTATGTACGATTATTACTCCATGGGCTAGCTCCCCATGAAGACATGTACCCACGATGAGGGATTCCGGGGGCATGTTATATTATTACTCCATGGGCTAGCTCCCCATGAAGACCTGCACCTACGATGAGGGATGCCGAGGGCACGTTATGGCCATGCTTATACGATGAGGGATTCCGGGGCATGCGTCCACGTTATATATATATATATATATGTTGTATATGTGTACGCCGACAGTGAGATACGATTCCACGGGCGCGTCACATGGTTATATGTTACACCTACGGCTGTCGGCAGTGATGTGGGATTCCACGGGCAGGAGATATATATATGTATTGTGTATGTGTACGCCGACAGTGAGGTAGGATGCCACGGGCGCGCCACATGGTTATATGTTACATTTATGACTGTCGGTTGTGATGGGGGATTCCACAGGCACGCTTTGATATTTGGGTGATTTGATCGCGTCCCAGATTGGGTCGGGTAGTATATGCGCCCCTCCATAAAGGTCCGGATTATGTTATGAAAGATAAGTAAGTTATATGGTAATGAACTTAATGATTTCTCTTAAGTACGTACGTAAGATTTGGCTATAATTATTAATGGAATGGAAAAGATAATGATGTGCAATTAAGTTCATGAGTGGTAATGACACGGCAAGATCTGGTATGTACTTTTTATACTTGCCCCTGTCATTCTTTTGTACGGTTATGATCTGTTTACTGTACTTTGTTTCTGTTCCATATTCGCACTGTTAATCGACTTCTTCTGGGGCTGCGTTCATGTCCGCAGGTGTAGGTACACAGTTGTGGATCCGCGAGCTTAGGATCCTGGTTCAGCATTTTGAGATGGCTCCAATGTTCCGGAGCTTGTCGTCATGGCTATGTATATTCAGGGGTACGGCGGGGCCTTGTCCCGTCATAGTATTGGTCCAAATCTTAGAGGTCTGTATTCATATGTGGGCTGGACTGGTTAGAGTTATAATTACATTTTTGGATAGTGTAAGCCCTTTTTGGGTGATTTATATTATGGCAGCCTTATCGGCTTTGCATTGGTTTTAAAAAAAATGTGTGTTACTTATTTTCCGCAGTTATTTTGGTATTGTATGATTAGAAGGGTGCCCAGGTAGGGCACTAGTCGCGGCCCGGGGTCGGGTCGTGAAAACTATAATCTTCAAGTAAGTAACATGCGACGATTCTAAATACGACCAAATTGTAATCCAACTTCAAAGGCTAATATGTCATTTCGGATTTTAGGCTACAACAATCCATAACACTTATAAGACTTCAACACACATACTTCATGCGAGCAAAATGTAAAGCTAACAACAATACATAATCTTGTAACACTTAAGAGCCAAGATTATTACCTCAACGATTCTTAGTCCAACTCCAATTCTGAAGTCGCTCCTTAGCACTTAGAGCTTCTTCTAGACACTTCAATCCACCACTTGAGACCCTCAGAATATTACAAATCACTTCCCTTAAAACTTCCAATCAAAACCTAGAAAAGCAACTAGGTTTTCATCTTGCGACTTATACGAAAACTATCTTTTTCCGGGATTTTTCTATTGAGATACCCTTACAATACACTTAGGAACCTTGGTTTAAAGTGGGAAGATTATTGGACAACAAACAAATTTTTTTCCTTTTCAAGTTGCTAGAACCCGAGAGCACATTGCTCTTGTTCTTCAAATTCTCTTGAAAATTTGGCTAAGTGTGGACTTGTCTCACTACTAGTAGTATTATATAGTAACATGGAGGGTTGAGATTTGCACAAATGTGTGGTTTGGATGAAGTTCTTCTAAATATCAAGCTAGTGGTCCGATAGACTCAGTCCAACAGTTCAAGCGTTACTACTTGAAAGACTTGTCTTCCTAACAATGGACAAATGAACCTTGTGACCATGTAATTTCGTCCAAGACATCTTATAAGGGGGGGGGGGGTGTGACACATGTCGTCCTCCCATTCGTCACAATATTACGTTTTCCGACAAATTCCATAATTCCGATAAATTTTTACAAGTCTCTAATCTTAACATTTGGGATTCTTACGTACGTTCTTAAAACATGTCCTGTAAATACGGGGTGTAACAATTTCGACAGCTTGTTATGCTTGCGGCCAACAGGGCCATTTGGTGAGATCGTCCACCAGAGGCATCGGTGGGATAGCGATCCCACGGATCGATGGGTTCTTTGCCTTCAAACGCTAGGCAGGATGTTCATACTTCGGTAGGCCATGTCAGAGATCGTGGTGGAAGTTCCCAGTTTTAACGGTCTTTGGAACCGCCTATTCGATTACAGGTATATTCTTAACCCTCTAGAGATTAGTATGCGTGATAAGATTATTTTATGTTAAGTGTTATGTTCGGATAGCATTGTGTGTATGGTGTTTAGGACACCTGGTTAGAAGGAAAGGTAAGTTTGAGGGCCTGGAGATTATGAGCCTTAGAATTTTGATAACCGTGGAGACCTTAGACGCAAGACCGTCTTGAGTAAAAGACTTCACGGGTGATCTTTGTCGAGGTACATAGTATGCGTGGAGTATGGGTGTGATAATTCCATGGGTTGTGTGGAATGAAAGTGGTAGCTTCCATGACGTGAATAAGTAAGATGGTTCCGGACGGGAACAAGAGTTTGGTACGAAATGGGTCGGGTTGAGGACCATTCACGGGTCAACCCGCAGCCCGGAATGAAGTGAGGTCAGTTTGGAGGTAGTAACTCCATGATTTTGAAGACTGAAGTGATGACAGAAATATGGTGTGTGTACTAGAAAGAGTTAGGGTGTACGAAAAGGGTACGACGAGTAAGAAAGAAGCGAACATATGTTGAAAGAATGGGAGTGATTATTTATGTGAAGTAAGGGTGCGAAGATAGTATCCTATAGACCATGAGTGGGAGTTAATTGTGATGTTACACTTTAGAGGTGATTCCTCGTTGGTTGGGATTTAAGTTTTTGCGTGGTTATTATATTATGGTCATATGTGGCATAATTGATTTTGTAGGTGTAGTAGTGAAGACTATACCTGTTACACCCCGTAACTCCAGGACATGTTTAAGAGAATGTACGTAAGGAACTCAAGACTTGAATAGGGTACGAAAGGAAGAATTGTTTTTCCGACGAAAAATATTCCGAACGTCGGGAAGGAGAAATGTTCGTTGAAGAGAATTGGATTCTCAAAATGCATTAATTGAGGATTATGGAATGTATTATCATTATGTAAATTTATTTGTACGGATTTGGTCATGTGGGGCCCACCCGAAATTTACGTTTGTGGGGCCCACGATGGTTTCGGAATTTTATGGACGAATGGGAGGGCGACACGTGGCACCCCTCCCACATGGATTGGTCGAATTAATGCAAGGGCAAAAGGGTCATTTGACAATTGTAAATATGAGAAATTCTTGCTAAGCTAGAGCTTGACATTGTTGACCAAGTCAAGAGCCACTTGGCTTGATCCCATTCATCCAATTTTAACATGTGTTGTAATCTAGACCCTCCAATGTGTTATATATCATCCTAAGTAGCAAGACTTGGCATTTTACACTTAGAAAAATTTGAGAGACTTGTCTTGCACATTATAGTGCTCTCGGCTTTAGTGAAACGCCCACACAAAATTTTTAGTTTTTGTTCCATTATTCACAAGACTTTAACCCAAGGTCCCTAAGGGTATTGTAAGGATATCTCAATAGAAAGATTTGAAAACGCAGCGTTTTCACGTTAGTCGCATGGCGAAAACCTAAGGCATTTTCATAGGTTTTGTTTCGAAATGGAAGAGAAGTTGGTTGTGAGCTTCTAAAGGCTTCAAATAGCGGATTGGAGCATAAAGGAAAGGATCTAAGAATTGCTAAGGAGCGACTTTGAATCTTGGAAATTTTAAGGGCTTGTAAAGGTATAATTCTTGTCGTTTTAGTAATTAAGATTACTTATTGTTGTAGCTATGGATATTAGCAAGTATGAGATATATATTATGAAGTGATAAGTGTATTGGCTATTAGAACTCTAATCCGAAAACTAGTATGTTTAGCCCTTGAGATTTCAATTCAATTGGATTATTAGTTTAAGTCGTCACATGTTATATAAAGAAGGAATTATAATTGTTAAGTTGTTTATGGCTATATAACATGTTTGACCTAAGAACTTGGATTGAAAAGGATTGGAAAGTGTTACACCCCGTATTTACAGGACATGTTTTAAGAACGTACGTAAGAACTCACAGTGTTAAGATTTGAGACTTGTAAAAATTTATCGGAATTATGAAATTGTCGGAAAACGTACTATTGTGACGAATGGGAGGGCGACACGTGTCACCCCCCTTAATGATGCCTTGGACGAAATTGCAAGGGCAAAAGGGTCATTGGACCTTTGTTAGCAAGACAAGTCTTGCAAGTAGTAGAGCTTGAGATAATTGACTTGGTCAATGAGACCACAAGCTTGATATTTAAGTGAAGCTCATCCAAGCCACCCAATTGTTCACATCTTGACCCTCCATTGCACTATATTATACTACTAGTAGCAAGACTAATGCCAACACTTAGAAAATTTTCAAGAGAAATTGAAGAACACAAGAGCAATGCTCTCGGGTTTGCCCCTCTCTACAACAAAAGATTTTTGTTTGTTATCCATTTATCTCCACACTTTAAACCAAGGTTCCTAAGTGTATTGTAAGCATATCTCAATAGAAAAATCTCGGAAAAAGATAGTTTTCGGGTTAGTCGCAAAGTGAAAACCTAGTTGCTTTCTAGGTTTTGGATTGGAAGTTTGAAGGAAAGTTGTTGGTATTGTTCTAAGGGTCTCAAGTAGCGGATTGAAGTGTCTTGAAGAGGCTCTAAGTTGCTAAGGAGCGACTTCGGATTTGGAGTTGGATTAAGATTCGTTAAGGTATAATCTTGTCCCTTAAAAGTGTTACAAGATTATTTATATTGTTGTTAGCTTTACATGTTGCTAGCATGAAGTGTGTGTTGAAGTTTATAAGTATTATGGATTGATTGTAGCTTAAATCCGAAATGTAGTGTAAGCCATGTGAAGTTGGATTACAATTTGGTCGTTTACTAGAATCGTCGCATGTTACTTAATTGGAGATTATAGTAGTATAATCGATTGCGACTTGATATCATGTTATGCTAACAATTTGGATTGAAATGGAAATGGGATAAGAATTTGGTGTTATTATACCCTATGTGGCCGAATTGGACTTGTGGTTTTGTATTAGTTTGATATCTATTGTGGGGCGGAATTTTACACGTCTAGTAGGCGTGTAATCCCCTATTGTTAATTGCTTTGATTGGGCCTTAAATGTGGCGTGTTTGGTTATTGAATTCGGCCTTGAAAAAGGTGGCAAAGTGAGTAGAAACAAAGGAAGTGCTGTCCGATTTTCCGTAGAATTTAGTGACTTAGCACTTAGAATATTCTACGTATGAAGTGAGAGGTTAATGGATGTATTGTGACCATTATAGGTTGAAGTACTTTGGAGCATTTTGCTACTTGTCGATAATCGTCGCGAGGTATGTGAACCTCTTCCTTCCTTTGGCATGATTCTATGTATGGAATATATCTGTGGTAGCATTTCATGTTTCTTACTCTTAGAAGTTAAGAGGTAGTTGTGTGATTTGCTCTATGTAGAACTTTTCCTATCTTTTGAGCATGACTAGTCATGCGTATGTAGTCTGATGAGCGTCTGACACCTTGATATCCTTTACTAGTTTTATAAATAGCCAAGTCAGGTGAGTTAGGAGATTAACTCATTTCTTTGAAAGAATAAAGGATGTCTTAAGTTTTATTAAGTTAAGGGACTTGAAGAGTTTTGAAGTATGTGATACTTGTTCCGTTTTAAACGTATAAGTCTCTTGGATAGGAAATTGTTTTTGGCTAAGGTATAAAGTGAATATAACGACTTTATGGGGAGTTGGTTATATTTGCTTTATGGAAGCATAATGACTTGATTTTAAGGCATCAATTGCCTAAGGTTTTATAATAAAAGGAGTCACTTGATTTCTAAAGGTTAAGAGACTAATTGTACTTTGAAAGTTAAGAGAATTGATTTGAAAATATATAATACTTGGTTTTAATAAAAAGTATAAGTCTCTTGGTTATAAAAGGAATGAGTTTTGTCTAAAACCATAAAGGGTTATAACGGCTTTATGGGAAGTTGGTTATAACGGCTTTATGGAAGGTTAAGAGAATGGTTTTCTCTAATAAGGTAAACAAAGAAATAACTTGTATTAAGGAAGGGCAATTTGATTTAAAGGTATCACTTGCTTAAAGCTTTAAAGTAAGGGTCACTTGATTTAGAAGCCGAGAAATGTATTTCTAAAAGTATCGTGACTTATGTGAAATGTACACAAGCCTGGATACTACGGGTGTTAGTATCTTGGGGTTTTATATGAAAAAGGGATCTTTTGAAAATAATGAAAGTACGTAGTACTTGGGGTTAAATTCCCGGATTTTGATGTGTAAAACGAAAGTGTCATGAGTTTATAGAAATGGAAGTCTAAAGGTTTAATGAACTTGCCTGTATTTGCTTGTGATATCTTTAAGTGCAAGTATTATATGTTACGTTGTCGTGACTCTCGGTTGGAGGGCCGGCTGTATTGTTATAAGTTTACTTGGACGTACCGACAGTGATGTGGGATTCCACGTGTATGCTTCCATCATGATTGATCCTTGGACATACTTATACGATGTGGGATTCCGGGGCATGTGACCAGGATGCGGGTTAGATGCCCGGACATTTTATTGGGCGTCAAGCGATGTGACGGATTCCACGGGTATGCTTCCATTGTGATTGATCTTGGCCATGCTTATACGATGAGGGATGCCGGGCATGCGGCGGGCGGGTTAGATGCGCGCGTTTTATTACTCCATGGCCATGCTTATCGATGTGGGATTAGGGAATGCGACCGTATATTATTACTCCATGACTAGCTCGTGAAGACTGCGCTCACGATGAGGATCGAGGCGCGTTATGGCCATGCTTATACGATGTGGGATTCCGGGGCATGCGGCCGCGTTATATATATATATATATGTGTTGTATATGTGTACGCCGACAGTGAAGTGGGATGCCACGGGCGCGTCACATGGTTATATTTTTACACTTATAGTTGTCAGCAGTGATGTGGGATTCCACGGGCAGGAGGTATATATATGTGTTGTATATGTGTCGCAAGCGGTGAGGTGGGATGCCGCAGGCGCGTCACGTGGTTATATTTTACGCTTATAGCTGTCGGTAGTGATGGGGGATTCCACGGACACGCTTTGATATTGTGTGACTTGATCTCGTCCCAGATTAGGCCGGGTAGTATATGCGTCCCTCCATAAAGGGCCGGGTTGTATTATGAAAGGTAAGTAAGTTAGATGGAAATGAACTTAATGACTTCTCCTAAGTATGTACGTAAGATATGGCTATAACTTTTATTGAAAATGGGAAAAGATAATAAGGTACGATTAAGTTCATAAGTGGTAATGACACGGCAGGATCTGGTATGTACTATGTATATTTGTCCCTGTCATTCTTTTATGCATTATGATACATTTCTTGTCGTTATTTACATTCCATATTCGGTACATGTTGTCTTGACCCGCCAGTGCGTTCATGCCCGCAGGTTTTAGGTACCCAGGTTGGTGATCCTTGCTCTTAGGATCTCGGTTCAGTTTTTGGGAAAAAGCTCCATTTGCTCCGGAGGCTTATCTCTTGGTACGGTTTTCCCTGAAGTAGTAGATTCATGTATATTCAGGGGTATGGCGGGGCCCTGTCCCGCCACAGTTGTTATGTTAAAACTCTTAGAGGTCTGTAGTCACACATTGTGGGTCAGTTTGTAAAGGAAAGGCAACTACTTCGGTTGTATATATATGTCGGGAAGGTAGCCACTATCGGCTAACTTTTATTTTATTTTATTTCTGTTGTTTTATTTTATAAGTTTCATGTATGTTCCGCTGATTATCTCTGATGTATACCTGTAAGGGTGCCCAGGTAGGGCACCAGTCGCGGGCCCGGGGTCGGGTCGTGACAGAAAGGTTGATAAGTTGTTGCACCTTTTTGGCCGAAATTGGCATTAGTATTGTGGACTAGTTTAATGTCAATTGTGGGGCGGAATTTTACACGTCCTGTTAAGGCGTGTAATCCCCTTTGGTTAGCTGAATTGTTGGGCCTTAAATGTGGCGTGTTTGGTTATTGAATTCGGCCTTGAAAAAGGTGGCAAAGTATGTAGAAACAAAGGAAGTGCTGTCCGATTTTCCGTAGAATTTAGTGACTTTGCACTTAGAATATTCTACGTTTGAAGCTAGAGGTTAATGGACGTATTATGGCCATTATAGGTGGAAGTACTAAGTATAGCGTGTTCTACTTGAAGGATGGAATAGCTATCAAGGTTGAAGTACTTTGGAGCATTTTGCTATTTGTCGATGTCGTTGCAAGGTATGTGAACCTCTTCCTTCTTTTGACATGATTCTATGTATGGAATATACATGTAGTACTATTTCATGATTCCTTCTACTCTTAGAAGTTAAGAGGTATGTATGTTGATTTACTCTACGTAAAGGTTATGTCTAAGTTATCCTAAGTTCTTACCAAGTCTTATGGGGGATGTTGGTAAGAGTCGTTAGAGGTATTTGGAGCAAGTTGACTTGGCTAAGATTCTGACACAAATGAGAATAAGAATCGAACAAGACACTGCAGAGTTAATAAAGGAAAATGTAATGAAAATCAATTAAGTTAAAATGAGTAGAATTCTCCATCTGCATAGAAGCTAAGATAAGACAAAATTGTATTACATTTTCTAGATCATGGCTACTCGATTAAGATCGTTATAAATAAGTATAACTTATTCACAACGCACCAAGGTATATGTTACTTAATTTATAAGAATTTGCGTATGAGGTTTTAAGACTATGAACCTCAAATTCTTAAAAGGTTAAGAGACTTTATTTTTCAAGTTATGGGACTTGATTCTTAAAGGAAGAAATGAATTTATTTAAAAGCATAGAATACTTGATTTTGAAAGTATTGATTTCTTGCCATTCTAAAGTTAAGAAACTGGTTTTCTTAAAAGTGAAGAGACTTGAAGTATTTTGAAAGCTAAGTAATTTGATTTGAAAGTATAAGTCTCTTGGTTATAAAAGGAATGAAATTGTCTAAGACATAAAGAGTTATAACGGCTTTACGGGAAGTTGGTTATAACAACTTTATGGAAGATTAAAAGAATGGTTTTCTTCAGTAATGTAAGCAAAGAAATGACTTGAAATAAAGAAGGGCGAATTGCTTTAAAGGTACCAATTGCTTAAGGTTTTAAAGAAAGAAGTCACGTGATTTTGAAGCCTATAATTGTATTTCTAAAAGGTATTGTGACTTGTTTTGAAAAGTATATATGACTTGATACTACGGTTATTAGTATCTTGGAAGTTTTATTTGAAAAAGAGTCATTTTAAAGGAGTAGAGGTGCGTAGTACTTTGGGTTAAATTCCCGGATTTTTATGTGTGAAACGAAAGTGCCATGAGTTTATAAAAATGGAAGTCTAAAGTTTTAATGAACTTGCCTATGTTTGCTTGTGATAGCTTTGAGTGCAAGTATTATATGTTTACGTAGTCGTGACTCTCAGTTGGAGGGCCGGCTGTCTTGTTGTAAGTTTACTTGGACGTATCGACAGTGATGTGGGATTCCACGGGTATGCTTCCATTATGATTGATCCTTGGACATGCTTATACGATGTGGGATTCCGGGGCATGTGACCAGGAGGCGGGTTAGATTCCCAGATTTGTTTTATTACAAATGGCCATGCTTATACGATGAGGGATTCCGGGGCATGCGACCATGCTATGTACGATTATTACTCCATGGGCTAGCTCCCCATGAAGACATGTACCCACGATGAAGGATTCCGGGGGCATGTTATATTATTACTCCATGGGCTAGCTCCCTGAAGACCTGCGCCTCACGATGAGGATGCGAGGGCACGTTATGGCCATGCTTATACGATGAGGATTAGGGGCATGCGGCCACGTTATATATATATATATATATATATATGTGTTGTATATGTAGCGCACGACGGTGAGGTAGGATGCCATGGGCGCGTCACATGGTTATATGTTACACCTACGGCTGTCGGCAGTGATGTGGGATTCCACGGGCAGGAGATATATATATGTATTGTGTGTGTGTACGCCGGCAGTGGGGTAGGATGCCACGGGCGCGTCACGTGGTTATATGTTACACTTTTGACTGTCGGCAGTGATGGGGGATTCCACGGGCACGCTTTGATATTTGTGTGATTTGATCGTCCCAAATGGGCGGTAGTATATGCGCCCCTCCATAAATGGCCGGATTATGTTATGAAAGATAAGTAAGTTATATGGTAATGAACTTAATGATTTCTCCTAAGTATGTACGTAAGATTTGGCTATAACTCTTAATGGAATGGAAAAGATAATGATGTACAATTAAGTTCATGAGTGGTAATGACACGTCAGGATCTGGTATGTACTTTTTATACTTGCCCCTGTCATTCTTTTGTACAGTTATGATTTGTTTACTGTACCTTATTTTCCGTTCCATATTAAATTTTTGTTATCGACCCCCTTCGGGGGGCTGCGTTCATGTCCGCAGGTTTAGGTACACAGTTGTGGATCCGCGAGCTTAGGATCTTGGTTCAGCATTTTGAGATGGCTCCAATGTTCCGGAGTTGTCATGGCTATGTATATTCAGGGGTACGGCGGGGCCTTGTCCCGTCATAGTTGTCACGACCCATTCCGGGGCCAGTGACTGGTGCCTTACCCGGGCACCCAAGTAGTCATACATCAGAGAAAATCAGCGGAATATAAAAACAAAACATGAAATAATGTAAATTGAGACACAGTTTATCTGAGAAAAGTCGCCTTTCGGCATATATATATACAAAGCCCGGCAGTTACATCGCAACTGTACAATAGGACTACAGACCTTTAAGAAGATAAACAACTATGGCGGGACAGGGCCCCGCCATACCCTGAATGTACAAAACTATCTACAACAACAGGGAGATCATACCCAAAAGTCGAGCCTCCGAATAAGATGGAGCTCCTGACACCAAAGCAAAAGATCCTAAGGATGCGGATCTAGCACTGCTTTCCTTACCGCGGCATGAGCGCGGCCAGAAGGAGGTCAGTACAACAGGTACCAAGTATGTGAAACTGTAAAGTACTTAAATGAAATCATATCATTTTAAAGCCAATTTTACAAATATGTACGAAATAACCAATGTAACCGCACATAGTACAACATCACAAACAAAAGTAACAACAGTAAAGCGTAATGTAGTCTTTTCTAGGCCGCGAATGATCGAAGCAAGGCCAATCGCCCATAGTATCATTATGCATGCCTAATCTCGACTTCCGCAGCCGCATGGGTCACGTAGACCCGCGTGAGGTATTCCTCGCATCGAGGGTAGCTACTCCCTAAGATCGCCCCGGACTCGTGAGTCCGCACGGCCACATGCATAGACGCATGAGGTATTCCTCGCACACTAACACGGAACTCCGTAGCTCGCGTAGGTCCCTGGACCCGCATGAGGTATTCTCGAATCATAGTCACACGCATTGCACGAGGTATACCGCGTCGGAGGACTTAACCCCGATATCATGTCAAGAGCGAGTGATGTAATACTAACATAACGGCTTATCGTTAAACAACATAAGCACAATAAGAATAACCTCTTTACACAATTGTTACAAGATACTAACACACATAGCATCACAATATGTCTACTCAACAAACCATCTTACTATACTTTCCTGAAATCAATACAAGTCTTTTATAAACACATAAGTAAACCATTCCTTTTATCTTTCTTAAGTCGTTATACCTAACTTCCCATAAAGCTAGTATAACTCTTAAGCTTTTGTTTAAAAACCAAGTATTACTCTTCTTTCAAAAATGATTTATAATTCTTTTGAAATGCTTCAAGATTCTTATTATTTAGACTCAAGTCAAAAGACGTCAAGTAAAACCATGTTCAGTTAACACACGTACGTCTACCGTACTATATATATATATTTTAAAATATCATGCTCGAGAGTATAGGAAGAATCACATACCTTCTCGGCGAAATCCACCTGCCAAGTCGAATATGTCGCGCGCAGAGTATCAACCTATAATAGTCAAATACGTCTATCAACGTCTAGACTACTCTGTAGGATAATCTAAGCGAGAGGTTCTCTATTCTACGGAAAATCGGGCAGACTTCCTGCAGTTAAACTACACAAGTCTCTTTTGAATACAAGCTATGTAAGCATTCAAACTTCTTTAACATTCTTCGATGTAATTACAGTTCAATTCTCTTACGTAATACCCTACATGTATTTTATACTTATTTCTATACTTCTACAGTATGTATTCTCCAATTACAATAGAAGGATAAGATTATTTACCTCGATAAGCCCAATATTATCCAAGATATAAGTCGATCCTGTTTAGCTCCTAATTTGTACGCTCCAATCTGCTCCAAGAAACCCTTAGAAGTTTCTACACAACTTCTACTTTCTACTTCAACCAACTATGAAGTTTCTCTTAGGGTTTTGTTTAGTGACTATAGGAATACAAGGTAGTATTTTCGGACTCTACGTATAGAGGTAACTTTGGAAATACTATATGGGATTGGCTAAGGTATTTTGGGGATAGTAACAATACTTGGAGAGTATTTCTACCAAGAGGCGGGGTACTTGCCTAGACCACTAGGGAAGGGGGGGGATAGGGTGTTTCGGCTTAGATCTCTAGAGGGGGGGGGGAATGAGGCTTGGATGAGAAGCTCACAAGGGGGAAGGGAGATTTCAAGACTTGGAAAATATTTGGGGATGAAGAAATCTTCAACTTAAGGGGGGTATTTATAGTACTTTCAAGGGTCAAGATGATGGCAAGTGGAGGGCAAGTGGAGGGTGGAGATTCACCCATGTGTCCTATCCATCTACTACAAAAATATCCTACCTAACCTTGACTTGTGCAAGGCCACAAAAACGTGCCAACCTTGCCCATGTTGCGAGTCAGCAGGGTGACAAGTGTCACCCTCTCGTTGGTCCAAAATATTTCATCTCTCGGAAAAATCCACAAAAATTATAAATGACATAACCATAATTTTCCCTACGTAAGTTTTGGAAAACGTTTCGTCGGAAAACAATTCGTTTCGTGGGTTGTGCACAAATTTCGTCCTATGCCTAACTTTAAGGCTTAAACGTTTGACGCACGCTTACGTACATACTCGTGGAAATACGGTATAACATTCTCCCTTAGAAACATTCGTCCGAATGTTCCTTCCCAGCAGGATAACGATAAAGTTCCTCATAACTTAAGCGATTTGCAAATGCCACACATGGCCAATACGACTTACAAATATGACAATGAAAATTTACAAGTAGGAAAGTGAGTTACGGATGTTATACCGTATTTCCGCAGTATGCGTGAGGCGTGCGATAAAAGTTTAAGCCTTAAGTAGGCAAAGTGGCGAAATTTGTGCACAACTAGCGAAAAGAGTCATTTTCCGACGAAACGTTTTACAAACTTTGCGAAGGGAAAATTCTGGCTATGTCATTTATAATTTTTGCGGATTTTTTCGAGAGATGAAATATTTTGGACCAACGGAGGGTGACACTTGTCACCCTATGGACAATGAGGGGCTTTCTTTGGCAATATTTTGTTGCCTAACCTTGGTCAATGTTAGGTAGGATATTTTGTGGGTAGATGGATAAGGTTACACTTGGGTAAATCCTCACCCTACACTTGCCTAACACTTGGCTTCATCTTGGCCATTGGTTGGCCATTGGTTGGCCTATAAATACTCCGCTAAGTTGAAGAATTTCTTCATCCCTCAAATAAGTTCCAAGTCTAAAAATCCCTCCCTCTCCCTTGTGAGCTGTCCGCCACACCCCTCCCCATTTGTGAGGCCCTGGCCGAGAGTACCCACTTGCCTAATGGTTCTGGCCGAGCCTACCCCTCTCTCTCCTAGTTGTGCTAGTCGAAATACTACCCCCTTGGTAGAGAAATACTCTCCAAGTATTGTTACTTTACCCAAATACTTTAGCCCAAATACCTTGTAGTATTTTCCAAAGTTGCCTCTATAGGAAAAACCCGGAAAATACTACTATACTTTCCTTTAGCCATTAAACGAAACCCTATGGAAAAATCTCCATAATTGGTTGGAGTAATAAGAAGAAGTTGTGTAGAACTTCTAAGGTTGTTTGGAGCGGGTTGAGCGCATGATGAGCTAAACCTTGCTCAGGATCGACATTTAAACTAGGATAATTTTGGGCTTATCGAGGTAAATAATCTTGTCCGCCTATTGTTATTGGAATTATATGTTGTAGGAATATATAGTTGAAGTATACTATATATAGAGCTGAACATAGTTTTGCGGCAATGTTTTTTGACTTAAGCCTGAATTTAAAGAAGAGAACTGAACTGTAATTACATAGGATCAGACATGAGACTTGTAGCATTCTTGTGAAGTAGAATTGTACACGTCGGATTAGACGTACAACCCTCTCGGGAGTTGTTGCTGTTAGCGTGCCTCGATGAAGAGGAGATTTACGCGTGCGGGAGGAAATGTGCACAATTTTACGTAGAATATTCTACGTTGAGATCTAGATGTTAATAGGCGTCTTGTGGCCTTTATAGGTTGAAGTACTACGTGCGGCGTGATCTACTTGGCTTAAGGTGTAGCCGACGGTTTGAGGTACTTGGAGCGTTTTGCTATTAGTCGATAATCGTCGCGAGGTATGTGAACCTCTTCCTATCTTTTCTAGCATGATATGTGTATAACTATGTAGTATGGTAGACGTACATGTGTTAAATGTATTTTATTGGTTTCAAACATAAAGTGTTATAACGGCTTTATGGGAAGTTGGTTATAACAACTTTATGTAGGGAAGAAAATGCTTTGTGGTTTTTAAAAGATAACTGATTTGACTTATAACTGACTTGATGTGTGATAATAAAGAACTTGAGGTATTTCAAAAGAATCATTTTGAAAGAAGAGTAATATTTGGTTTTGAAAGCTTAAGAGTTATACTAGCTTTATGGGAAGTTAGGTATAACGTCTTAAGGAAGATAAAAGTGGATAATGTTTTTACGATTTGGGAATGAGAACAAGTATCGAACAAATCACACGACCTGCCCGGTTCGTGGATCGTGCCTTACCCGCACCCAAGTAGTCATACATCGAGAAAACCAGCGGAATATAAAACAACCAAGATATGAAACAAGATAAATAAGACACGGTTACGAAAAAGTTGCCTTCGCATAATGTATATACATAACCCAAAATGAGCGATTACATCCCAACCTTACAACAGTCTGCACCTCTACGAGTTTAAAACAACAATGGCGGGACGGGCCCGCCATACCTGAATACGAATATCTACAACGACGGACCATACCAAAATGCTAAGCTCCGAGAAACGGAGCTTTCCAACGCAAGCGGTGATCCTAAGAACGGATCAACGGTAGGAGTACCTTTACTCATGCAGATGAACGCGGCCAAGGAGGTCGATAACAGTACCAAGTATGTGAAATCAAAATCGTAAATGAAATCATAGTAGTCTATATAAGGCGGTGACATGTATGATAAGCCAAAACTACGATTCATAAATAAGCGCCATGTCAAGTCGTGGACTCATGCCTCAAAGTCATCAATAGAAATGCACGGTAAGTACGGCGTAGCGACTACTAAAACCCACAGCACAACAAGGTCATAAATCGTATCATGAGATCTGTCTAGACCGCCACATGATCAAAGCGCCACGCTCGCAGATCTAATGCGCGCATCTAGTCTGGAACTTCCGCACCGCGCATAGGCCAAGCAGATAGGCCCGCATGAGGTATAACCCCGCATCGAGGTAGCTACTCCCGGCAGCGGCGTCTAGACTCGTCGTCCGCATGGCTACAAGAACCGCATGACCACAAGGGCGGCATACTAACTGGAACTCCGCTGATCGCAGCCATCTGCACCGCATAAGGTATTCTCGAATCATAGGTCCATCGACACTTTGAGTCTACCCCGCATCGGAGGGCAGCTTAACCCCCGGAGTTATGAATGATATAATATCAACATAACCGATTATTGCTAAACAACATAAGCACAACAAGGAAAAACCCCTTTACACAAATATCACAAGATACTAACTCACGTAGCATCCTAACATGTTTACTTATCCAGTCAACAAGAAAATATTACAAGACTATCACAAATCAATACAATCAAGTTATTCACACAAGGTACTTTCTACATTATGTTAACAAGTTCGGGTTGTTAGCCCCAAAATACTTCATGTATTACTCCTTTAAAAGATCCGTTTCTTTTACAAAAATCACACAATAACCGTAGCATAAAAATAGAGTAATTATCTTTTGAAGTACATTAAAACACTTCTCCTTGTAAAATCAAGTAACAACATTCTTTTCCTAACGTTCAAGTTTGCCTAATTCCAATTACTCAAGTTTCTCATTTTCGAAAGGGTTTGTAGTTCATAGTTTTAATTCTTTAAAACAATTTGAGAAACATATACCCTAAGTGTGAGTAGGTTATTATTATTCGTAACAATCTTATTACGACCATGATCTAGTAAATGTAATATCCTTTTGTCTCATCTTAGCTCTATGCAGATGGAAGTTTCTACTAGTTTTAATAATACCTTATTAGTCAAAATAATTCCTTTATTAGCGCCTTTGTGGTTTGTTCGACATTTATTCTGATTGGTAAAACATCATTCCTTTTGAAAACCAAAAATACTAATTACTCACTAATGAGGTTTCACACTTTTTAACAAAATTCTTATTAGTATAATAAGTCAAGTCTCTTATTTCTTTAAATCAATTAATTGTTCTTTTTATCACTCTTAAGCCGTTATACCTAACCTCCCATAAAGCTAGTATAACTCTTAAGCTTTTAAAACCAAGTGTTACTCTTAAAAAAAATGATTCAGTATTCCTTTGAAATGTTTTGATTCTTATTATTCAGCTTAAGCGTGAGGCATTGCCAAGTGTTATTCAGCTTAAGCCGTGAGGCATCGCCGAAGTGTTATTCGGGCTTAAGCCGAGGCATCCGTAAGTATTATTCGAGCTTAAGTCAAAGACATTGCCGTAGTTATTATTCAGTTAACACGTACGTCACCGTACTATATATATTGTAAAATATCATGCTTTAGGAAGAATCACATACCTTCTCGTGAAAACCTCCGCCAAGTTGAATATGTCGCGCAGAGTATCGACCTATAATATCAACACGTCTATCAACGTCGGTGCATCTTGTACAAAGTTCTAAGCAGAGGGTTCGTTATTCTATGGTCATTTGGGCAGCACTTCCCTACCCGGTGAGCTACTCAAGTCTACTGTGAAAACAGTCATATGTAAGTACAGTTCTATTATTCATCTTTTAAACCCTTCATCGTGATAAGTTCAATTCTATTCGCAATATCCTTCTAAGTATTTAATACTTATTCCTATACTTCTACAAGATATATATTCTAATTACAAAGGAGGATAAGGTTATTTACCTCGGTAAGCCCAATAATATCCTAGATAAAAGTCGGCGCTGAGCAAGGTTTAGCTCTAAGTTGTGCGCTCAGGTCTAAGAAAACCTTAGAAGTTCTTCACAACTTCTACTAAGGACTAAGGGATTTGGGCTAGGGTAATTTGGGCATTATAACAATACTAGAAGGCAACTTTTCTACCAAGGGAGGGGGGTAGTGTTTCGGCTAGGCTAGCTTTAGAGGGGGGGGTTGCTCTCGGCTAGGGCTTCTCAAAAGGGGAGGGGTGTGTTTGGACGAAACAACAAGAGGGAGAGGGAGGGATTTGAGACTTAGATAGATTGCTCAATTTAGGATGAAATAACTCTTCAACAAGGGGGGTATTTATAGGTCAAGACATGGCCAACCAATGGCCAAGATTATGCCAAGTGCAAGGCAAGTGTAGGGTGAGGATTTAGGCAAGTGTCCTTGGCCAACTTGCACACAAAATATCCTACCAACTACTTGACAAAAATTGTCATCCAATTGGCCTCAATGCCGTGTAACATCCATCAATGAGAGGGTGACAAGTGTCGCCCTCTCGTTGGTCCAAAATGTTTCGTCTCTCGTAAAAATTCGAAAAAATTAGAAATGACATAGCCGTAATTTATCCTACGCGTGTTGTGTAAAACGTTTCGTCGAAAAACGACTCTAAACGGGTGTTGTGTACAAAGTGGAATTCGTCCAAGCCAACTAGGGGGGGGGGTGACACGTGTCGCCCTCCTACTCGTCCAAAATATTTCATCTTAGAAAATATCCACAATGGCCAAAATCTCAAAACAAAGTGGGTTCTACAAAACCAGTAAATTTTCTCAGTGGGCCCACGTGACCATTTCCAAAATAAAACTCCATAATTCTCTAAAATTCCAAGAAGTCCGAATACCAAATCTGGGAATCCAATTCCCATAAACGAATCTTTTTCCTTCCCAAAACCCGGAAACTTTTCCGTGGAAAAATCACCTCTTTCTTCCATTCCAATTCCAATGTCGTATTCTCGTACGTACGTCCTCGCATACATACCTTGGAACTACGGGGTATAACATTCTCCCCTCCTTAGAAACATTCGTCCCGAATGTTCCTTCTAGGTATCAAAACAAGCAGCGCCAAGATAGTCCTTGCTATACTTACTTTAAACAACCATGCCACGCTGTCACAACACAACAAGCGCACATACTTATCTCCAAGTCCACGAGGAATCACCTCTATCACAAAAACTCCTACTCGAGATCTAAAAAGATACTCCCTTCGCCCCTACTCTTTACAAACGAATGATCACACCTATGCTTGTAATACATGCTCGTTCTTCCTTTACTCGTCGTGATACCACTTTTGTCACTTTGTCGCGAGCCTTGCCCCGACAACCCAACAAATGGTACCGGCTGCTTGCGATCCCTGAGGATGTCGTACACTTCTTGTACGCTCGAACTCTTACCACCCTTCACATCGCTAGTTTCCAAATCTCGGTTACTATCTCTAACGTGGTCATCATTAGCGGGAACACTGGGTGGATTAGATACTTTCGAACATAACAATACGAAGACCGGACGTCTCGCCTCCTAAGTCGGACGGCAATGCTAACATATAGGCAACCTGGCCTAATCTTCACATGAACTCAAAAGGCCCAGTAACACGACTAAGTTTCTCTGTTTTCCAAAACTCGTCACACCCTATCCACGATCTTTGGAACAAACTCAACCAACTATCTCGAACCTTGCCAACATCGAACCAATCGATCGGCAACTTATACTTCCGCCCCACAAGGCTTCATAAGGCGACATCCGAATCTGAAAATGGTAGCTTAAACATTCCTTTACAGAGACAACAATCCCCACAACTACTCACGAAATCCAAACACGCCCGAGGCGAATGCGATTCTCGAGACTTACGAGTTCTTAACCTGCTGGTAAAACTTCCAAAAAGGAAACAGCCGCACTGGCTCCACCTGTCATAAGGTGAAGGTAGGCCTCGTGCAGCCTTACAACCTTACGATATAATCACCCTAAGTACACTGCCTTTGCTAGAAGACAAGGCGGCCGACCTCGCCGGCCCGACCATCGGTCGAATGTATCCACGAACTCGCACGTTGGTTAACTAAACTTGGGCCTAACACCTAGTGACCCTACCACCGTGGAACCACCAAAACCGACCCCACCACCAAACAGCCACGGGTCGACCCGCCACATGGCCTCCACCCAACCCGGCAATGCGCAAACACTAGCTCCCTGATTCGGAACAATCTCACCAAATCACGTTACGAAAACCTAGCGGTCTTCTACCCTCTTTCATTCCACATTACCCAGGGATTCATCCCACAAAATATCTCACGTATACTATGCACCTCGACAAGGGTCAAACACGAAGTAATTCTTTTACCAAAGATGGCCTCGCCTCTAAGGTCTCTACGTACACATCCTAAGGCTCCCACTTTCTCTATCCCCCAATCTTTCCTGATTAACTAATCATGATTCCCAATCACAGTTAACACAATGCTATCTGAACATAATACTTAAGATATTCGCTACACATATAAATCTCTAAAGGGTTAAGGATATACCTGTATCTACGCGGCACTTCCCTTAGGTCGTTCTAATCAAACCCGCTCGGGCGATAGGAAAAGGTGATGAACTATCCATCGATCTGAAGGCCGAGTCTCTACATCCGCACCACCCTTGGTGGACAATTCTCGCAAAATGGCCTGCTGGCCGCAAACATAACAAGTCGACGGAAGAACGACACTCCCACGATGACATCGACCACAACGCCACACCGAGGTGGGGTGGCCTCTCGCTAACACCCTCCTCTCGAACCACTGCATCCACAATGGTCTAGTAGGTGAGTTCTCGTGCTTGTATCCTTCTCATAGAACATTCTTGCTATATGGCTCACGGCCGCAATAAAACAAGCACCGATAAAAGACGGCACTTCCGGATGACACCGCCACACCGTGGAACACCGAGGAAAATCAACCTGTGGAGGATACTGCATCTTGGCGGAGGCGCATGTCTAATTGGCGAGGCGATTCGCCTCGAGTTACCAAATGATCACGCCAATCGGGCCTCTTCGCCGCTTTCTGGTCACTCTGCCGATCTCTACCTCTCTCACCACGCACATAATCTGAACGCAAGCTGGCTCGTCCACGATCAAGAGCTACTCCTCACAACCCTTCTTTAGATAAGCATCAATATCCTTGGAATACCGTACATAAAATACTCTGCCGCCAAGTCCTTTGCTAGCAACGGCCGTCTCCTTCCAATCCATATTTTCTCGCTCCCGATCGTGGGCGAAAGTCGGATGTCATGACCGCATAGGAAGGCTGCCTGTGCCAAACTCTCTTCTTGGCGGCGCCTCGTAACTCCTCGCATGAAGCATCACGGTGATGATTGGGCTGTGCCTTCTAAATCTCTGTACTCTACTCGCAGACTCCCGGTGCGCCTTCTGGGCCCGAGTTACTGGCGGAGGCATCACCGTAAAGGAAAGGAATACGTTAGAGGTCCAACTTATAACACGACTCTAAAGCACGATCTCGAGTGAGAAGAATGGAAACCAATCCTAAATATCCTATAGCCTCACGATTATTGGTGTGGTGCACAACACACCGATAATCAAGAACTACTAGATACGGTGCGTAGACACTTTCCGAGGATTAACTGCTCTGATACCACTTTGTCATGACCCGTTCCGGGGCCCGTGACTGGTGCCTTACCCGGGCACCCAAGTAGTCATACATCAGAGAAAAACCAGTGGAATATAAAACAACCAAGATATGAAACAGTATAAATAAGACACAGTTTCTGGATAAAGTTGCCTTCGGCATAATGTATATACATAACCCAAAATGAGCGATACATCCCCACCTTACAACAGGTCTACAGACCTCTACGAGTTTAAAACAACAATGGCGGGACAGGGCCCCGCCATACCCCTGAATACGAATATCTACAACGACAGGGGACCATACCAAAATGCTAAGCTTCCGGAGAAACGGAGCTTTCCTAACGGCGGTGATCCTAAGAACGAGGATCAGCGGTAGGAGTACCTTTACCGCGGCATGAACGCACCGAAGGAGGTCGATAACAGTACCAAGTATGTGAAATCAAAATATCAGAAATGAAATCATAGTAGTCTATCTAAGGCAGGTGACATGTATGATAAGCCAACACTACAGTTCACAATAAATAAGCAGTCATGTCAAGTCAGGGACTCATGCCCTCAAAGTCATCACAATAGAACCGTGCACGGTAAATGCGAAGGCGTAGCCGACTACTAAAACCCACGCATCAACAAGGTCATAAAGCGTATCATGAGATCTGTCTGCACCGCCACATGATCAAAGCCGCCACTCGCCGCAGATCTAATGTGCGCATCTAGTCACGGAACTTCCCGACTCGTGATAGGCCAAACAGATAGGCCCGCATGAGGTATAACCCCGCATCGAGGGTAGCTTCTCCGGCGGCGTCTAGACTCGTCCGCATGGCTACAAGAACCGCGTGACCACAAGGGCCGTACTAACTCGAACTCCGCTCAAGATAGGCCATCTGACCGCATAAGGTATTCTCGAATCATAGGTCCATCGACCCGCTTTGAGTCTACCCGCATCGGAGGGCAGCTTAACCGAGTTATGAATGATATAATATCAACATAACCGATTATTGCTAAACAACATAAGCACAACAAGGAAAAACCCTTTACACAAATATCACAAGATACTAACTCACGTAGCATCCTAACATGTTTACTTATCCGATCAACAAGAAAATATTACAAGACTATCACAAATCAATACAATCAAGTTATTCACACAAGGTACTTTCTACATTATGTTAACAAGTTCGTTGTTAGCCCCAAAATACTTCATGTATTACTCTTTAAAAGATCCGCTTTCTTTTACAAAAATCACACAATAACCGTAGCATAAAAATAGAGTAATTATCTTTTGAAGTACATTAAAACACTTCTCCTTGTAAAATCAAGTAACAACATTCTTTTCCTAACGTTCAAGTTTGCCTAATTCCAATTACTCAAGTTTCTCATTTTTGAAAGGGTTTGTAGTTCATAGTTTTAATTCTTTAAAACAATTTGAGAAACATATACCCTAAGTGTGAGTAGGTTATTATTATTCGTAACAATCTTATTACAGCAGCCATGATCTAGTAAATGTAATATCCTTTTGTCTCATCTTAGCTCCTATGCAGATGGAAGTTTCTACTAGTTTTAATAATACCTTATTAGTCAAAATAATTCCCTTTATTAGCGCTGCTGTGGTTTGTTCGACATTTATTCTGATTGGTAAAACATCATTCCTTTTGAAAACCAAAAATACTAATTACTCACTAATGAGGTTTCACACTTTTTAACAAAATTCTTATTAGTATAATAAGTCAAGTCTCTTATTTCTTTAAATCAATTAATCGTTCTTTTTATCACTCTTAAGCCGTTATACCTAACCTCTCATAAAGCTAGTATAACTCTTAAGCTTTTAAAACCAAGTGTTACTCTTCTGAAAAAAATGATTCAGTATTCCTTTGAAATGTTTTCAGTTCTTTATTATTCAGGCTTAAGCCGTGAGGCATTGCCGCAAGTGTTATTCAGGCTTAAGCCGTGAGGCATTGCCGCAAGTGTTATTCAGGCTTAAGCCGTGAGGCATTGCCGTAAGTATTATTCAGGCTTAAGTCAAAGACATTGCCGTAGTTATTATTTAGTTAACACATGTACGTCTACCGTACTATATATATTGTAAAATATCATGCTTTAGGAAGAATCACATACCTTCTGAAAAACCTCTGCCAAGTTGAATATGTCGCTACAGAGTATCGACTATAATACCAACACGTCTATCAACGTCGGTATGATCGTACAAAGTTCTAAGCGGAGGGTTCGTTATTCTATGGTCATTTGGGCGACTTCCTACCCTGAGCTACTCAAGTCTCATCGTGAAAACGATCATATGTAAGTACAGTTCTATTATTCATCTTTTAAACCCTTCTACTGTGATAACAGTTCAATTCTATTCGCAATATCCTTCAAGTATTTAATACTTATTCCTATACTTCTACAAGATATATATTCTAATTACAAAAGGAGGATAAGGTTATTTACCTCGGTAAGCCCAATAATATCCTAGATAAAAGTCGCTACCGAGCAAGGTTTAGCTCCTAAGTTGTGCGCTCCCAGAGCTAAGAAAACCTTAGAAGTTCTTCACAACTTCTACTAAGGACTAAGGGATTTGGGCTAGGGTAATTTGGGCATTATAACAATACTAGAAGGCAACTTTTCTACCAAGGAGGGGGTAGTGTTTGGCTAGGCTAGCTTTGGGGAGGGTTGCTCTCGGCCAGGGCTTCTCAAAGGGAGGGGTGTGTTTGGACGAAACAACAAGAGGAGAGGGGATTTGAGACTTAGATAGATTTCTCAATTTAGGATGAAATAACTCTTCAACAAGGGGGGTATTTATAGGTCAAGACATGGCCAACCAATGGCCAAGATTATGCCAAGTGCAAGGCAAGTGTAGGGTGAGGATTTAGGCAAGTGTCCTTGGCCAACTTGCACACAAAATATCCTACCAACTACTTGACAAAAATTGTCATCCAATTGGCCTCAATGCCGTGTAACATCCATCAATGAGAGGGTGACAAGTGTCGCCCTCTCGTTGGTCCAAAATGTTTCGTCTCTCGGAAAAATTCGCAAAAATTAGAAATGACATAGCCGGAATTTATCCTACGCGTTTTGTTTAAAAGGTTTCTTCTAAAAACGACTCTAAACGGGTGTTGTGTACAAAGTGGAATTCGTCCAAGCCAACTAGGGGGGGGGTGACACGTGTCGCCCTCCTACTCGTCCAAAATATTTCATCTTCCGAAAATATCCACAATGGCCAAAATCTCGAAAACAAAGTGGGCCCCACAAAATCGTAAATTTTCTCCCGTGGGCCCCACGTGACCATTTCCGAAAATAAAACTCCATAATTCTCTAAAATTCCAAGAAGTCCGAATACCAAATCTGGGAATCCATTCCCATAAACGAATCTTTCCTTCCCAAAACCCTAAACTTTTCCGTGGAAAAATCACCTCTTTCTTCCATTCCAATTCCAATGTCGTATTCTCGTACGTACGTCCTCGCATACATACCTTGGAACTACGGGGTATAACACAAACCACTGCAACGTTAATAAAGGAAAATGTATTGATTAATTAATTATTATAAAAACCAGTAGAAACCTCCATCTGCATAGAAGCTAAGATAAGACAAAATGATATTACATTTTCTAGATCATGGCTTCTTTAATAAGATGGTTATAAACAAGAATAAACTGCTCACATATATGACATATGTTACTCAATTGTTTTAAAAGAGATTAAGACATTGAACTATGAAACTTTTCTAAAATAAAGAGACTTGAGTAATTGAAATTAGGCAAACTGGAACTTTAGGAAAAGAATGTTGTTACTTGATTTTAGAAAAAAGGAAGTGTTCTGGTTTACTTAAAAATGTGAGTCACTCAAATTTTATACTACGGGTATCGGGTGACTTTTATAAAAGGAATGGATCTCTTTAAAAGGAATTTAATGTATGTAGTACTTTAGGGTTAAAACCCGAACTTTGGCATAAAATGAAAGTACCTTGAGTTGTGTGTAACTTGCCTATGCTTGTTATTGTGTAACTTGCCTATGCTTGTTGTTGTGTAACTTGCCTATGCTTGTTATTGTGTAACTTGCCTATGCTTGTTGTTGTGTAACTTGCCTATGCCTGTTGTTGTGTAACTTGCCTATGCTTGCTTTGATAGCCTTGGTGTGCAAGAATTTTGTTTCTATACTATCGCGTCTCTCGATGGAGGGCCGGTTGACTTGTTGAGAACTTACTGAGACGTACCGGCAGTGACGGGAGATTCCACGGGTATGCTTCCATTATTATTGTTACATGGGCATGTCTACACCGATGATGGATTCTGTGGACATGTGACCATTATGGTTATTTATGGCGAAGTATCGTGACTTACGGTTGTGATCGGGTGCGTAGCCTGTTTACCCGTCGCCACGTGACGCAGTGGATCCGCAGAGGTTATTGCACTTGTCACGTGTCACCAGCGGCGAAATATCGTGACTTACGGTTGTGATGCGGTGCTTAGCCGATTCACTTGCCCCGTCGCCTACGTGGCGCAGGGAGTCGGTGGAGCAGTGCACTTGCCACGCGTGTCGCCTTCGCGAGTCGGTGTTTGGATGGAGCCGTGACTTACGGTTGTGATCTGGCACGTGGCGATTCACTTGCCCCCGCCACGTGGCGCAGGAGGAGCCGCGAGGCTATTGCACTTGCCACGTGTCAGCTTCATGATATGGTTGTGCAAGATTATTAGCACGGTCGGATCTGGTAGTTATACTTGCCGTCACGGTTTTATGACACATGTGGGACACGTGTTCATATATACTCCTTGGTGTTGTTATATCATAGATCGCCGTGAAGAAGGAATTCCACGCACGCAGTGATGATTTGGAGGCGTGAGTCCACGACTTGATATATTTGTTTATATGTTGGTATCGTAGTTGGTTATCATACATGTCTCTGCTTTATATAGACTATTATGATTTCATTTACGATTTTCGATTTCACATACTTGGTACTGTTGTCGACTCCTTCGGGGCTGCGTCATGCCGCAGTAGGTACATCGGTTGTCGATCCCCGCTTATAGGATCACTTTCCAGCAGATTGGGAAGCTGCCTTCTGAGGCTTATCTTTTGGTATGTTACCACAGTGCAGAGGTTCTTGTACATTCGGTGGTATGGCGGGCCCCGTCCGTCATAGTTGTTGTAAAAATCTTAGAGGTCTCAGTAATCATGGCGGGGTTGTTAGGATTATAATTGTTCAAAGGTCGATATATATATATATTTGAAAGGCAACCGCTTTGGTTGGCCTATTTTCTTTATCTTGATCCATATCTATTTGTATGTTTAAGTTTTTATTTCCATGGTTTTCTCGATGTTGTATCACTAGGGTGCCCGGTAGGCACTACCACGCCCGGACCGGGTCGTGACAAAAGTGGTATCCGAGCGATTAGTCCTCGGAAAGTGTCTACGCATCGTGTCTAGTAAGTCTTGATTATCGGTGTGTTGTGCACCACATCTATAATCGTGAGGTCGCAGGACATTTAGGATTGGTTTCCCTTCTTCTCATTCTGAGATCGTGCCTTAGAGCTGTGTTGTAAGTTGGACCCCTCTGACGTATCTCGTTTTTACCAGTTATGCCTCCACGCAAGGCAACCCGGGCCCAGAAGGGCAGCGGCGAGAGGAGGCTGAGTAGAGCGGCAGCTTCTCAGAGACCACAATACACGAGCCTCCATCCCACGATGAGCAGAGAGATGGGTTACGGGGTTGGCGATTATTGGCTAGGGTTGTGGCCGATATGAGGATAGGCCGGACGCAGTTCGATGCACCAGTGGTTCACCCTAGATCAGATAGTTTGAGGCTACGGGATTTTCTGAGTTGTAGCCCGCCAGAGTTCTACGGGTCGAGGCCTGAGGATGATCCGCAGGAGTTCATCCGACAGTTACAGCGGATCATGAGAGTGATCAAGGCATCGGAGACCGAGTCAGTGGTCCTAGGTTCGTATCGGCTGCGTGATACCGCAGTCGACTGGTTTGATTCATGGGAGCTGTCCCGGGGAGAGCATGCACTTCCAGCCGTATGGAACGAGTTCTCAGAGGCATTTCTTGCACATTTCTTGCCTCCACAGGCGAGGAGGGCTCGGGTCGACAGATTTTTGGTGTTACGGCAGAACGGGCGTATGGTTCAGGAGTACAATGTGGAATTCGACTCATTGGCCCGGTACGTCCCCGCGTTAGTAGCTAGTAGGGAGGATCGAGTGCACCGATATGTTACAGGGCTCGATGATTACCTAGCAGAGAGTTGTTCGGGTGTAGCTCTTCAGCCGGGCATGGACATTGCCCGCATGCAGGCTTATGCACTTGGATGTGAGGAGCGGAGAGATCGGCGGAATGACCGAGATCAGCAGAAGAGGGCCAGAACAGCAGGGTCCTTTGGTGACTTTCGAGGCGGACCGCCAAGAAGAAACCGTTATGCGCCTCCTCGTACCAAGTGGTCCCCACCGTCGTCGGGCGTATGGGATATTCGGAGCGTCGGGGCTCCTGTGTTTCAGATTTTGAGTAGAAGTGCTGCGGATGAGGCCACTCGTATCTCGGTGTGCCGTGGTAAAGCCCATAGGGGAAATGTCAGATCGGTTTGGGAGATTGCTATACTTGCGGCCGGAGGCCATTTGACGAGATCGTCCACTGTGGGTAGCGGTGGGATAGCCTGATCGCTAGATCAGTTGCGGGTTCTTCACATTCCATAGCTAGGCAGGATGTTCATACACCGGCAGGCCACGGTAGAGGTCACGGTGGAAGTTCCCAGTTTTAGCGGTCCTTTGAACCGCCTATTTTTCAGGTATATCCTTAACCCTCTAGAGTTTTGTATTGTTTTGCATCGTCGAGGTGATTGCTCGTTGGCTTGGATTTAAGTATTTTCGCGCATGTTTTTGTGGCCAGGTGTGGCATGTATGGTTTCGTAAGTATAGTAGTGAAGACTATACCGGCGCGTGTATGTTTTGAGACTAGAAGGAACATTCGACGAATGTTTCTAAGGAAGAATGTTATACCCTCAGATTTCCAGTATGTACGTGAGGCGTCGATAAAAGTTTAAGCCTTAAGTAGGCAAAGTGGCGAAATTTGTGCACAACTAGCGAAAAGAGTCGTTTTCCGACGAAACGTTTTACAAACTTTGCGAAGGGAAAATTCCGGCTATGTCATTTATAATTTTTGCGGATTTTTCCGAGAGATGAAATATTTTGGACCAACGGGAGGGTGAAATACGTCAGAGGGGTCCAACTTATCACACAGCTCTAAGGCACGATCTCAGAATGAGAAGAATGGAAACCAATCCTAAATGTCCTGCAGCCTCTTGATTATAGATGTGGTGCACAACACATCGATAATCAAGACTCTACTAGACACGGTCTGTAGACACTTTCCGAGGACTAAGCGCTCGATAGCACTTTTGTCACGACCCGAACCCGGGCCCGTGACTGGTGCCTTACCCCGGGCACCCTAGTGATACAACATCAGAGAAAAACCAGAGGAAATAAAAACTTAAACATACAATTAGCTATGGATCAAGATAAAAGAAAATAGGCCAACCAAAACGGTTACCTTTCTGCATATATATATGTATCGACATTTGAACGAGCATAATCCTTACAACCCCGCCACAACAAAGCATGCACTGGACCTAAGATTTTTACGACAACTATGGCGGGACGGGGCCGCCATACCGGAATGTACAAGAACCTACGGACTGTGGTAACATACCAAAAGATAAGCCTCGAAGGATCTGAGCTTCAATCTGTTGAAATGTGATCCTATAAGGGGATCGGCGGTAGATGTACTTACTGCGACATTTAACGCCCTTGAAGGAGGTCAAGACAACAGTACCAAGTATGTGAAACCGAAAATATCGTAAATGAAATCATAATAGTCTATATAAAGCGGGAGACATGTATGATAACCAAACTACGAGACACATATATAAATAGTCATATCAAGTCGAGGACTCACGCCTCCAAATCATCACTCGTGCGTGGAATTCTTTCCTCACCGCCGCGATCATGATATAACAATACCAAGGAGTATACATGAACACGGGTCCCACTGTGTCCTAAAACTGACGGCAAGTATAAAGGCATAACTACGGATCCACCGTACCAATAATATCGCATAACCATATCATGAAGGCGACGTGGCAAGTGCAATAACCTCTACCAGATCCTCCTGCGCCCACGTGGCGGGGCAAGATACGGCTAAGCACGGATCACAACCGTAAGTCACGAAGCTCCATTCAAACACCGACTCGCGAAGGCGACCGTAAAAGTGCGATAGCCTCCACGAGATCCTCCTGCGCCACGTGGGCGCGGGGCAAGTGAACCGCTAAGCACCGATCACAACCGTAAGTCACGATATTTCGCCGCTGACACGCGTGGCAAGTGCGATAACCTATACCAGATCCACTGCGTCCGCGTGGCGGCGGGGGCAAGTAAGCAGCTATGCACCCGATCACAACCGTAAGTCACGATGCCGCCATAACTAACCATAACGGTCACATGTCCACAGAATCCATCATCGGTGAAGACATGCCCGTGTAACAATCATAATGGAAGCATACCCGTGGAATCTTCCGTCACTGCCGGTACGTCCAAGTAAGTTCTCAACAAGTCAACCGGCCTCGTGAAGCAGCGATAGTATAGAAACACAATTCTTGCACAACAACGGCTATCAAAGCAAGCATAGGCAAGTTACACAACAACAATCATAGGCAAGTTACACACAACTCAAGGTACTTTCATTTTATGTCGAAGTCGGGTTTTAACCTAAAGTACTACATACGTTAAGTTCTTTTAAAAAGGTCCATTCTTTTACCAAGGTCACCCGATACCGTAGTATAAAATAGAGTGACTAACATTGTTAAGTAAACCAAAACACTTCCTTTTGTAAAATCAAGTAACAACATTATTTTCCAAACGTTCAAGTTTGCCTAATTTCAAATGCTCAAGTTTCTCATTTTCGAAAAGGTTTCGTAGTTCATAGTTTTAATCGTTTAAAACAATTTGAGAAACATATGCCTTATGTGTGAGTAGGTTATTCTTGTTCATAACAATCTTATTAAGCGACCATGATCTAGAAAATGTAATATCATTTTGTCTCATCTTAGCTTCTATGCGGATGGAGGTTTCTCTGGTTTTAATAATACTTCATTATTCAATACATTTCCTTTATTAGCTGCGATGGTTTGTTCGTTATTTATTCTGATTTCCGAAATCAGTAAAACATTATTCCTTTTAACAAACCAAGTACTCATTACTCACGAATGAGGTTTCACACTTTTTAACAAAATTCATATTAATTCAATTAAGTCAAGTCTCTTATCTTTTAAGATCAAGTCTCTTAACTTCTTAAAATCAAATAACCATTCTTTTTATCTTTCTTAAGTCGTTATACCTAACTTCCCATAAAGCTAGTATAACTCTTAAGCTTTCAAACCAAGTATTATTCTTCTTTCAAAAAGGATTCTTTATTCTTTTGAAATACTTCCAGATTCTTATTATTCAGGCTTAAGTCAAAAGACATTGCCGTAAAACTACATTCAGTTAACACACGTATGTCTACCGTACTATATATATTCTTTTAAAATACTTCGATTCTTATTATTGGGCTTAAGTCAAAGACATTGCCGATAACTACTTCGATTAACGCATGCGTCGTCTTCAGTACTATATATTCTTTTTTTAAAAATATCATGCTCAACAGTATAGGAAGAATCACATACCTCGCGACGATTATCGACTATTAGCAAAACGCTCCACGGCTATAATCCGGATAGCCTTGTCCACCTTCCAAGTAGTACATGCTACTCGCAGAACATTCAACCAATAATGGTTATAAGTCTCAGTAAATACTGATCTATGTAAATCTGATTTAATCTTCTACTTACATTCTTACGATGTGATATCAATTCAATTCTCTTCTTTAATACCATCCTTAGCGTCTTATATTCATTTCTATACTACTACGGTATGTAATTCCAATTACAACGAAGGATGAGTATTTACCTCGATAAGCCCAAAATTATCCAAGTTTAATGTCGATCCTGAGCAACGTTTAGCTCCTACTCCGGGTGCTCCAACCCGCTCCAAACAACCCTTAGAAGTTCTACGAAACCTCTTCCTAATACTTCAACCAACTGTGAAGATTTTCCTTAGGGTTTCGTTTTTGTGACTTAAGGGAAGTATAATAGTATTTCTGGGCTTTTCGTATAGAAGTAACCTTGTGAATACTACAAGGTATTTGGGCCAAGGTATTTGGGTATAGTAACAATACTTAGAGAGTTTTCTCTACCAAGAGGGGGGGTAGGTTTCGGCTAGCACCCACAGGAGAGGTACTTTCGGCCAGGGAGGGCTCTCGGCCAGGGGCCTCACAAAGGGGAGGAGGCTGGGGCGAGAACTTCATCACAAAGGGGGGGAGAGGGCTTTCAAGACTTAGAACAATTTTTGGATGAAGAAGTTCATCAACTAAGGGGGGTATTTATAGGCCAACCAATGGCCAACCAATGGCCAAGATGAAGCCAAGTGCCATGCAAGTGTAGGGTGAGGATTCATCCATGTGCCCTTATCCATCTACTACACAAAATATCCTACCTAACCTTGACTAAAGAAAAGCCAAGAAAATCGTCCACTTTGGCCCAATGTTGCCGTCCAATGAGGGTGACAAGTGTCACCCTCCCGTTGGTCCAAAATATTTCATCTCTCGGAAAAATCCGCAAAAATAATAAATGACATAGCCGGAATTTTCCCTTCGCAAAGTTTGTAAAACGTTTCGTCGGAAAACGACTCTTTTCGCTAGTTGTGTACAAATTTCGCCACTTTGCCTACTTAAGGCTTAAACTTTTGTACGTACGTCCTCACGTACATACTCTGGAAATACGGGGTATAACATTCTCCCCTCCTTAGAAACATTCGTCCCGAATGTTCCTTCTTAAGACAGATAACGATCAAGTTCCTCATAGCTTAACCAGTTTGCAAATGCCGCACATGGTCACAGAATAACATGCGCGCAAATACTTAAATCCAAGCCAACGAGGAATCACCTCGACGATGCAAAACAGTACCATCTCTCGCTTCTGATCCAAAGGATACTCCCTTCGCACATTCATTTCACAAAAAAATATTACTTCCATCTTTCAGCACAAGTTCACTTTTTTCCTTTCTCGCCGTACCCTTCTCGAACACTCGAACTTTTCCTAGTACACGTACCAAACTTCAGTCAACGCTTCTGTTGCCAAAACTTTGGAGTCTCTACCTCCAACTTGGTCATCTTACTAGCTTTACTTTCCTCTAAGGCCATTCCCGGCCTTCACGAACCGATTCTGGTCGAACGCATCCACGAATTCATACTATGGTTAACTAAACTTGGGCCTAGCATCCTCGTGATCCTACCACCTGGCGGGACCACCTCGAACTGACCCCACCACAAACCGGGCTGCGGGTTGACCCGTGAATGGTCCTCAACCCGACCCCATAACCGCGCCAAACTCTTGTTCCCCGATCCGGAACAATCTTACTAATTTACGTCATGAAAGCTACCACTTCCATTTTACACCACCCAAGGAAATTTTCCCACAATTACTCCACGTATACTTATACATTCTGACAAAGATCACCCGCAAATCTTGTACTCAAGACGGCCTTACATCTAAGGTCTTAACTGTAATATTCTAAGGTTCAAAATTTTCTCATCCCTAGACTTACCCTTTCATTAACCAAGCTTCTAAATCACATTTTAGCACAAAGCTATCCGGACATAACACTAAACACATCATCATAACATCAATACATACAAATCTTTAGAGGGTTAAGGATATACCTGAAAATAGGCGGTTCAAAGGACGCTAAGCTGGAACTTCCACGCGACCTCTACCGTGGCTGCCGGTGTATGAACATCTGCCTAGCTATGGAAGGTGAAGAACCATGGCCCGATCTAGTAGTCTGTGCTATCCCCGATGCTACCTGGTGGACGATCTCTCGTCAAATGGCCCTGTCGGCCGCAAGTATAGCAATCTCCCAAACCAGTACGACATTCCCCCCTATGGGCTTTACCACAACGGCCACACTGAGATACGGGTGGCCTCATCCGGCAACACTTCTACCTCGAAAATCTGAAACCTAGGAGCCACGACCGCTCACGAATATCCCGAAGGTCCCGAAGGCTGTGGAGGACCACTCTGTACTGGCGGAGGTACATAACTAGTCTGTTGCTGAGGCGGTCCGCCTCGAAAGTTATCAAAGGACCCTGCTGTTCTGGCCCTCTTCTGCTGATCTCGGTCATTCCGATAATCTCACCGCTCCTCACATCCAAGTGCATAAGCCTGTATGCGGGCAATGTCCATGCCCGGCTGAAGAGCTACACCCGAACAACTCTCTGCTAGGTAATCATCGAGCCCTGTAACATATCGGTGCACTCGATCCTCCATACTAGCTTCTAACGCGGGACGTCAGGGCGATGAGTCGAACTCACATTGTACTCCCGAACCGTCGCGGCTTACGCGCAACACCAAAAATCATCGGCCCGAGCCCTTCTCATCCGGAGGCAAGAAATGTGCAAGAAATGCCTCGAGAACTTCGTCCCATATAGCTGGAAGTGCATTCTCTCCGGGACAGCTCAACGAATCAAACGATCATTGCGGTATCACGCGGCCGTCTGAACCTAGGACCACTGACTCGGTCTCCGATGCCTTGATCACTCTCATGATCCGCTGTAACTGTCGGATGAACTCATGCGGATCATCCTCAGGCCTCGACCCATAAAACTCTGGCGGGCTACAACTCAGAAAATCCGTAGCCTCAAACTATCTGATCTAGGGTGAACCACTGGTGCTCAGGCTGCCGCGTCCGGCCTATCCTCAAGTCGGCCACAACCACGGCGATAAGCGCCAACTCGCGTAACCCATCTCTCTGCTCCGGTGTGGGGTGGAGGCTCAGTCTTGTGGTCTCAGAGGCGCCATTGCTCTACTCGCGACTCCTCTGCCTTGCCGCCACGGGCGGGTTGCCTTGCGCGGAGGCATAACTGGTAAAAATGAAATACGTCAGAGGGGTCCAACTTATCACACAGCTCTAAGGCACGATCTCAGAATGAGAAGAATGGAAACCAATCCTAAATGTCCTGCGACCTCCGATTATAGATGTGGTGCAACACATCGATAATCAGACTCTACTGAACACGATGCGTAGACACTTTCCGAGGACTAACTGCTCTGATACCACTTTTGTCACGACCCGAACCCGGGCACCCTAGTGATACAACATCAGAGAAAAACCAGCGGAAATAAAAACTTAAACATACAATTAGTTATGGATCAAGATAAAAGAAAATAGGCCAACCAAAACGGTTACCTTTCTGCATATATATATGTATCGACATTTGAACAGTTACAATCCTTACAACCACCTTGCGATTACTCTGGACCTCTAAGATTTTTATGACAACTATGACGGGACAGGGCCCGCCATACCGGAATGTACAGAACCTCTGACTCGGGGTAACATACAAAAGATAAGCCTCACAGGATCGGAGCTTCCCAATACGCTGAAATGTGATCCTATAAGCGGGGATCGGCGGTAGATGTACCTCTACTGCGGCATGAACGCGGCCCGAAGGAGTCGATCTGGTACAGTATGTGGCCCGAAAATATCGTAAATGAAATCATAATAGTCTATATAAGCGGAGACATGTATGATAACCAAACTACGATTACCTGACATATAAATAATCATATCAAGTCGAGGACTCACGCCTCCAAATCATCACTCGTGCGTGGAATTCTTTCCTCACCGCAAATGATCTATGATATAACAATACGAGTATACATGAACACGAGTCCCACTGTGTCCTAAAACTGTCTGGGGCAAGTATAAAGTCATAACTACCAGATCCGCCGTACGATATCTTTGTACAACCATATCATGAAGGCGACGCGTGGCAAGTGCAATAACCTCTACGGATCCTCCACTGCGCCACGTGGCGGGGGCAAGTATCTGACTAAGCACGGATCACAACCGTAAGTCACGAAACTCCATTCAAACCGACTCGCGAAGGCGACCGTGGCAAGTGCGATAGCCTCGCGAGATCCTCACTGCGCCACGTAGGCGGCGGGGCAAGTGAGCCGGCTAGCACGGATCACAACCGTAAGTCACGATATTTCGCGCGAAGGCGACACGTGGCAAGTCGATAACCTATACGAGATCCACTGCGTCCGTGGCGGCGGGGCAAAAGCAGGCTATGCGCGATCACAACCGTAAGTCACGATACTTCGCCATAAATAACCATAACGGTCACATGTCCACAGAATCCATCATCGGTGAAGACATGCCCGTGTAACAATCATAATGGAAGCATACCCGTGGAATCTTACGTCACTGCAGATGCGTCGAGTAAGTTCTCAACAAGTCAACCGGCCCTCCATTGAGAGACGCGGTAGTATAGAAACACAATTCTTGCACAACAACGGCTATCAAAGCAAGCATAGGCAAGTTACACAACAACAAGCATAGGCAAGTTACACAACAACAATCATAGGCAAGTTACACACAACTCAAGGTACTTTCATTTTATGTCGAATTCCGGGTTTTAACCTAAAGTACTACATCGTTAAGTTCTTTTAAAAGGTCAATTCTTTTACCAAGGTCACCCGATACCCGTAGTATAAAATAGAGTGACTAACATTGTTAAGTAAACCAAAACACTTCCTTTTGTAAAATCAAGTAACAACATTATTTTCCAAACGTTCAAGTTTGCCTAATTTCAAATGCTCAAGTTTCTCATTTTGAAAGGTTTAGTAGTTCATAGTTTTAATCGTTTAAAACAATTTGAGAAACATATGCCTTATGTGTGAGTAGGTTATTCTTGTTCATAACAATCTTATTAAAGCGACCATGATCTAGAAAATGTAATATCATTTTGTCTCATCTTAGCTTCTATGCGGATGGAGGTTCTCTTGGTTTTAATAATACTTCATTATTCAATACATTTCCACTTTATTAGACTGCAGTGGTTTATTCGTTATTTATTCTGATTTCCGAAATCAGTAAAACATTATTCCTTTTAACAAACCAAGTACTCATTACTCACGAATGAGGTTTCACACTTTTTAACAAAATTCATATTAATTCAATTAAGTCAAGTCTCTTATCTTTTAAGATCAAGTCTCTTAACTTCTTAAAATCAAATAACCATTCTTTTTATCTTTCTTAAGTCGTTATACCTAACTTCCCATAAAGCTAGTATAACTCTTAAGCTTTCAAACCAAGTATTATTCTTCTTTCAAAAAGGATTCTTTATTCTTTTGAAATACTTCCAGATTCTTATTATTCAGGCTTAAGTCAAAAGACATTGCCGTAAAACTACATTCAGTTAACACACGTACGTCTACCGTACTATATATATTCTTTTAAAATACTTCCAGATTCTTATTATTCAGGCTTAAGTCAAAGACATTGCCGATAACTACTTCAGTTAACGCACGTACGTCTACCGTACTATATATATTCTTTTTTTAAAAATATCATGCTCAACAGTATAGGAAGAATCACATACCTCGCGACGATTATCGACTATTAGCAAAACGCTCCACGGCTATAATCCGGATAGCCTTGTCCACCTTCCAAGTAGTACATGCTACTCGCAGAACATTCAACCAATAATGGTTATAAGTCTCATCAGAATACGATCTATGTAAATCTGATTTAATCTTCTACTTACATTCTTCTGATGTGATATCAATTCAATTCTCTTCTTTAATACCATCCTTAAACGTCTTATATTCATTTCTATACTACTACAGTATGTAATTCCAATTACAACAGAAGGACAGTAGTATTTACCTCGATAAGCCCAAAATTATCCAAGTTTAATGTCGATCCTGAGCAACGTTTAGCTCCTACTCAAGTGCTCCAACCGCTCCAAACAACCCTTAGAAGTTCTACGAAACCTCTTCCTAATACTTCAACCAACTATGAAGATTTTCCTTAGGGTTTCGTTTTTGTGACAAGGAAGTATAATAGTATTTACGGGCTTTTCGTATAGAAGTAACCTTGGGAATACTACAAGGTATTTGGGCCAAGGTATTTGGATATAGTAACAATACTTGGAGAGTATTCTCTACCAAGAGGGGGGGTAGGTTTCGGCTAGCACCCCTAGGAGGGGGGGGTACTTTCGGCCAAGGGGGAGGGGGCTCTCGGCCAAGGGGCCTCACAAAGGGGGGAGGGGGAGGCTAGGACGAGAACTTCAACACAAAGGGGGGGAGAGGGCTTTCAAGACTTAGAACAATTTTTGGATGAAGAAGTTCATCAACTAAGGGGGGTATTTATAGGCCAACCAATGGCCAACCAATGGCCAAGATGAAGCCAAGTGCCATGCAAGTGTAGGGTGAGGATTCATCCATGTGCCCTTATCCATCTACTACACAAAATATCCTACCTAACCTTGACTAAAGAAAAGCCAAGAAAATCGTCCACTTTGGCCCAATGTTGCCGTCCAATGAGGGTGACAAGTGTCACCCTCCCGTTGGTCCAAAATATTTCATCTCTCGAAAAAATCCGCAAAAATAATAAATGACATAGCCGGAATTTTCCCTTCGCAAAGTTTGTAAAACGTTTCGTCGGAAAACGACTCTTTTCGCTAGTTGTGTACAAATTTCGCCACTTTGCCTACTTAAGGCTTAAACTTTTGTACGTACGTCCTCACGTACATACTCTGGAAATACGGGGTATAACAATAGGACTGTATTACAGTAGACTTGTGTAGCATTACTGTGAAGTAGAATTGTACACGTCCGGATTAGATGTACAACCCTCTGGAGTTGTTGGCTTTGTTAGCAGGCCTCGATAGAGAGAGAGATTTGCGCGGTTGCGGGGGGAGGTCTGCGAATTTTCTATAGAATATTCTACGTTGAGATCTAGATGTTAATAGGCGCGCTTGTGGCCTTTATAGGTTGAAGTACTACGTGCGGCGTGATCTACTTGGCAAGGTGTGGCAAGCGTTTGAGGTACTTGGGCGTTTTGCTATTAGTCGATAATCGTCGCGAGGTATGTGAACCTCTTCCTATCTTTTCTAGCATGATATGTGTATAACTATGTAGTGATGAGCGTACGTGTGTTAAATGTATTTGATTGGTTTAAAACATAAAGTGTTATAACGACTTTATGGGAAGTTGGTTATACTTGACTTTATGTAGGGAAGAAAATGCTTTGTGGTTTTAAAAGATAAGCGGTTGACTTATAACTGACTTGATGTGTGATAATAAAGAACTTGAGGTATTTCAAAAGAATCATTTTGAAAGAAGAGTAATATTTGGTTTTTGAAAGCTTAAGAGTTATACTAGCTTTATGGGAAGTTAGGTATAACGTCTTAAGGAAGATAAAAGGGATAATGTTTCTTGATTTGGGAATGAGAACAAGTATCGAACAAACCACTGCAGCGTTAATAAAGGAAAATGTATTGATTAATTAATTATTATAAAAACCAGTAGAAACCTCCATCTTGTTATACCCCGTATTTCCAGAGTATGTACGTGAGGCCGTACGTAGGAAAATTTAAGCCTTAAAGTTAGGCAAGGTTGAATTTTGTTCACAACCCCGATTAGAATCGTTTTTGTAAACGTTTTACACAACTTGCGAAGGGAAAATTCCGGCTATGTCATTTAGTATTTTTGCGGATTTTTCCGAGAGACGAAATATTTTGGACCAACAAGAGGGCGACACTTGGCACCCTCTAATTGGTGGACTTTGGGGCGGCAATTGGACGAAATGGAGAGTGGGAGTAGGTAGGATATTTTGTGATATTTGTGTGGTAGATGGATAAGGTGCACATGGATGAATCTTGACCCTACACACTTGCACTTGGCATGATCTTGGCCATTGGTTGGCGTTGCTTGACCTATAAATACCCCCCTTTGAAGACTTCTTCATCCTAAAATTGTTCTAAGTCTTGAAATCCTCTCCCCCTCTCTTGAGAGCTCTAGCCGAGCACCCTCCCCTTTGAGAAGGCCCTTGGCGAGGAACACTCCTGTAGCCTTGGCGAGAGTACCCCCTTGCCTAGTTGTTCTCGTAAAATACTACCCCCTCTTGGTAGAAATACTCTCCAAGTATTGTTACTATTCTCAAAATACCTTGGCCCAAATACCTTGTAGTATTCCAAGGTTACACTTATCTGAAAACCGAAATACTATTATACGTCCCTTGGTCACTAAGCGAAACCACTAAGGAAAATCTCCATAGTTGGTTGGAGTATTAAGAAGAAGTTGCGTAGAACTTCTAAGGGTTGTTTGGGCGGGTTGAAGCACGGAGTAGGAGCTAAGCGTTGCTCGGGATCGACATTAAACATTGGATAATTTTGGGCTTATCGAGGTAAATACTCTTGTCCTTATATTGTAATTGGAAATTACATCTTGTAACATAGAAATGAATATAAGATTCATAGAAGAGGATTGAGCTGTAATAGAAGGATATTACGAAAAGACTTGAGCGAAATCACATCGGAAGAATAATCTCTGAGTAGTCTAGTCATTGATAGACTTATATAACCCTTATAGGTTGATTGATGCGTGAGTAGCATGTACTACTTGAAAGGTGGGCGAGGCTAGCGGGTTATAGCCGTGGGCGTTTTGCTAATAGTCGATAATCGTCACGAGGTATGTGATTCTTCCTATCCTCTTGAGCATGATATTTTAAAGAATATATATATGAATGCGGTAGGCGTCGTGTGTTAGCGAATAATAATTACGACAATGTCTTTTGACTTAAGCTGAATAATAATTGCGTGATGTCTTTTGACTTAAGCCTGAATAATAAGAATCTTGAAGTATTTCAAAAGAATACTGAATCATTTTTAACAGAAGAGTAATACTTGGTTTTAAAACTTAAGAGTTATACTAGCTTTATGGGAAGTTAGGTATAACGGCTTAAGAAAGATAAAAAGAATGGTTTATTAATTTAGAAGTTAAGAGACTTGACTTAAAGGAATTAATATGAATTTTGTTAATAAGTGTGAAACCTCATTCGTGAGTAATGAGTACTTGGTTTTTAAAATGGGATAATGTTTTACTGATTTCGGAAATCAGAATAAGTATCGAACAAACCACAGCAGCGCTAATAAAGGGAAATATTTTGACTAATAAAGTATTATTAAAATCAGTAGAAACTTCCATCTGCATAGAAGCTAAGATGAGACAAAATGATATTACATTTCCTAGATCATGGCTGTTGTAATAAGATTGTTATGAACAAGAATAACCTACTCACATATAAGGTATATGTTTCTCAAATTGTTTTAAAGGCGAATTACGTCATTAAGTGATTAAAAACTATGAACTACGAAACCTTTCGAAAATGAGAAACTTGAGTAATTGAAATTAGGCAAACTTGAACGTTTGGAAAAGAATGTTGTTACTTGATTTTACAAAGAGAAGTGTTTTGATTTACTTCAAAAGATAGTCACTCTATTTTTATATACTACGGGTATTGTGTGATTTTTGTGAAAGTAACGTATCTTTTAAAGAGTTAATGTATGAAGTACTTTGGGGATAAAAACCCGATCTTGTTAATCATATAGTAGAAAGTACCTTGTGTGAATAACTTGATTGTGTTGGTTTGTGATAGCCTGGTAATACTTTCTTGTTGATTTGATAAGTAAACATGCTAGGATGTTACGTGTGTTAGTATCTTGTGATGTTTGTGTAAAGGGGTTTTCCCTCGATTGCGCTTAAGTTGTTTAACTATCAGCCGTTATGTTGGTATTGTACCACTCACCTTGACATAATCCCGGAGGTTAAAGCCCTCCGATGCGGGGTAGACTTCGGTAGTGCATGTGACCTATGATTCGAGAATACCTCATGCGGGTCGGGGCTATGAAGCTACGAGAGCTCGAGTTAGTATGCGGCCTTTATGGTCATGCGATCTATGTGGCCACGCGATGCGAAGTCGAGGCGGATCGGGAGTAGCTACCCTCGATGCGAGGAATACCTCATGCGGGCCTATGAGGTTGGCCTATGCGGAGTGCGGGAAGTTCGGGGCTGACGCGCAGCATTAGATCTGCGAGGCAGTGGCGGCTTTGATCATGTGACGGTCAGACAGATCTCATGATCTGATTTATGACCACTGTTGATGCTGTGGGCTTTAGTATTCGGTTATGCCTTCGTACTTACCACTTACGATATTATTATCACACAGGAGGGACCTGGTGTTCATTTGTGTTCCTTGGTGCTTTTCTATCATAGATCGCTGAAGCGGTGAGAAGGTATTCCACGGGCATGATTGATGTTATGGGCGTGAGACCCATAGTGATATTTGAGTGATGACTTTGAGGGCGTGAGTCCCTGACATGACATGACTGCTTATTTATTGTGAACTGTAATTTGGTTATTGTTATACCCCGTATTTCCAGAGTATGTACGTGAGGGCGTACGTATAAAAGTTTAAAGCCTTGAGTAGGCAAAGTGGCTTGGCCGAATTAAATTTGTTCACAACACCCGATTAGAGTCGTTTTTTTGAAAGCGTTTTCTGACTTTCGTAGGGAATTTCGGCTATGTCATTTTTATTTTTGCGGATTTTTCGAGAGACGAAACATTTTGGACCAACAAGAGGCGCCACTTGGCACCCTCATTGTGTGATAGATTGGACGAAATGGAGGCTAGTAAGGCACGTTTTTGTGCCTTGGCTAAAGTCGAGGTTGGTAGGATATTTGTGTGTAATAAATCCTAGCCTACACTTGCCTAACACTTAGTTTAATCTTGGCCTTTGGTTGGCCATCCTTGACCTATAAATACCCCTCTCCCTTTGATGAATTCTTCATCCTTTCCACAAATCTCTAAGTGTTAAAATCCCCCCCCCCTCTCTTGTTGTTGTTCTCTTCCCTCCCCCCTTGGCCGAGAGTTCCCACTGTGGGGTGGTGAGGGTAGCCACCCACTCCTTGGGGTGCTAGCCGGGGTACCACTGCCTAGTTGCTTCGTATAATACCCTCTCTTGGTAAATACTCTCAAAGTATTGTTATAATGCCCAATTACCTTAGCCGTATACCTTGTAGTATTCTAAGGTTATACCTATACGAAAAGCCCAGAAATACTATTATACTTCCGTCAGTCGCAAAAACCGAAACCCTAAGGAAAATCTTCACCCGTAGTTGAAGTCATAAGTAGAAGTTGGTTAGAACTTCTAAGAGTTGTTTGGAGGCTGGCCGGAGCGCGGAGTAGGAGCTAAACCTTGCTCGGGATCGACATTTAAACTAGGATAATTATGGGCTTATCGAGGTAAATATCTTGTCCTCTATTGTAATTGGAAATTACATGATTGTTAGACTATATAGTTGAAGTATACTATATATATAGAACGAGCGTTGTTGTCGGCAATGTCTTTGGACTTAAGCTGAATAATAAGAAACCTTTTGAAAGAAAGTCTTGAGCGTAATTACATAGAAATGTATTACGATAGACTTGTGTAGTAGTACAGTGGAGTAGAATTGTACCCGTTAGGGTTAGGCGTATAACCCCGCGGTTGGCTTGGTAGCCGCCTCGATAGAGAGGAGATTTTGCATTTGTTGCGGGGATGTCTTGCGAATTTTACGTAGAATATTCTACGATTAGACCTAAATGTTAATAGCGCCTTGTGGCCTTATAGGTTGAAGTACTACGTGTGGCGCGATCTACTTGGCTTAAGGAGTAGCCGCGGTTGGAAGTACTTGGGCGTTTTGCTATTAGTCGATACTCGTCGCGAGGTATGTGAACCTCTTCCTATCTCTTCTAGCATGATATGTGTGAACTATGTATGCGGTAGGCGTCGTGTGCTAAACGTATTTGATTGATTTAAAACATAAAGTGTTATAACGGCTTTATGGGAAGTTGGTTATAACAGCTTTATGTTGGTAAGAAAATACTTGTGGTCTTTAAAAGCTAACTGATTTGAACTATAAATGGCTTGTTATGTGTTAATAAAGAACTTGAAGTATTTCAAAAGATTTTTGAATCATTTTGAAAGGAGAAGTAATACTTGGTTTTGAAAAACTTAAGAGTTATACTAGCTTTATGGGAAGTTAGGTATAACGGCTTAAGAATGGTTTACTGATTTCGGAAATCAGAATGTGTATCGACAAACCACTGCAGCGTTAATAAAAGGAAATGTTTTGACTAATTAAGTATTATTAAAACGATAGAAACTTCATCTGCATAGAAGCTAAGATGAGACAAAATGATATTTCTAGATCACTATTTCAGAATGAGATTGTTATAAACAAGAATATCCTACTCACATATAAGACTTATGTTTCTCAGATTGTTTAAAGAGAATTATATTCTTAAATGAATAAGACTATGAACTCTGAAACCCTTCTAAAATAAGAAACGTGAACATTTGAAATTAGGCAAACTTGGGCGTTTGGAAAATAATGTTGTTACTTGATTTTACAAAGGTAAGTGTTTTGGTTTATTTAAAAAGACAGTCACTCTATTTTATACTACGGGTATTGTGTGACTTAAGTGATAGCAACGGATCTTTTAAAAGATTTAATGAATGAAGTACTTTAGGGGTAGATACCCGAACTTGTTAGCTTAAAGTACCTTGTGTGAATAACTTGATTGTGCTGGTTTGAGATAGCCTTGTAAATACTTTCTTGTTGATGTGATAAGTGAAAATGTTAGGATGCTACGTGTGTTAGTATCTTGTGTGATCGTGATGTAAGGGGGTCATTCTTGTTGTGCTTACGTTGTTAAACGTTAAGCCCGTTGTACTATTATTGTATCACATACCCCTTTGACTTATTATACAGGGCTTGCCACCCTTGACGCGGTCTTTCGGCTGTCACGGTCCTCGTGACTATGCGAGTCGCGGTAGCTCGAGATTGATCATTCGGGTGTTTAGCACGATGCGGGGATTCCTATGCGGTCTGTTGAGACTATGCGGTCTTTTGAGACTATGCGGGTTGCGGGAGCCTAGGCGGATACCGAGGTTAGCGCGCCGATGCGGGGTATACCTCGGTGATGCAGGACCATGATTCGAGGAATACCTCATGCGGGTCGTGTGTGACCTATGCGGGCTGCGAGAGTTCGAGGATAGACGCGCATTGATATTGCGGGCGAGTGGCGGCCGATCATGTAGTGCGGTCTAGAAAGACCTCGGGATACGGTTGTGGTATTTTTGATGCGTGGGTCTTAGTAGTCGGCTATGCCTTCGTACTTGCCGTCACGGTTTTATTGTGATAACTTTGAGGCGTGAGTCACGACTTGACATCGCTTATTTGTTGTGAGCGTAGTTTGCTTATCATACATGTCTCTGCTTTATAGACTATTATGATTTCATTTCTGATATTTTTAGTTTCACATACTAATTTTTGTTATCGACCTCGCCCGAGGGCTGCGTTCATGCCGCGAGTTGAGGTACACGATCGTTGATCCTAGCTCTCGAGTCACGATTTGAGCGTTTGGGAAGCTCCGTTTCTCCGGAGGCTTATCAGTGGTATAGTCCCCTGTCTTAGTAAGTGTTTACATTCAGGGGTTTGGCGGGGCCCTGTCCCGCTATTGTTGTCGTATCATTTCTTAGAGGTCTGTAGTAGTGTTGTGGGCAGGGTTTGTAAAGAAAGGATTAAAGCATTCATTTGAAAGAGTTGTTATTATTATTTATGCCGAAAGGCAAGTTTCTAAAGATAAGCGTTATGCGCTTCTTGTTATTTCATGTTGTTGTGTTATGTTCGATTACTCGATGTTGTCTCACTAGGGTGCGGGGTAAGGCACGATCCACGGGCGAGGTTGGTCGTGACAAAAGTGGTATCGAGCGATTGATCTCGGAAAGTGTCTGAGCCGTATCGATGAAGTCTTGATTATCGGTGTGTTGTGCACCACACGATGTCGAGGAGGCTATAGGATATTTAGGATTGGTTTCTATTCTTCTCACTCTGAGATCGTGCCTTAGAGGTGTGTTGTAAGTTGGACCCTGCGTATTTCTTTCCCTTACGTTATGCCTCGCGTAAGCGGCCGGGCCCGGGAGGGCAAAGCGGCGAGGAGGCTGCGAGTAAATCTGAGAGGGTTACGTGAGCACGAGCCCGATTATCACCTTAGGTGGTGCTTCGTTCGGGAGTTCTGCGGCGTCGCTAGCCCAGTGAGTTTAGCCGCGGCGGCGGTTCCTCTGCGGCCATGATATTTGAACCTTGATTCGCGGCCAGAGCGAGAATATAGATTTCAAGAGGCGACCACATTACTAACTATGGATTTGACTACCGGAGTATCTGGATGTCTGCGAGTCTTGATGACTATCTAGAGAGGTTGTGCAAAGTAATTCTTGATTGGGCTTGAGCATGGCACGTATGCGGGCTTATGCGCGTGGCAGCGTAGAGATCGGCGGGTTAACGAAGGGCGAGAAGAGGTCGAGCGTGAGTCGCTTAGTAACTTTTGGTAGTCGCCTCACTGGTGAATAGTTTATGCACATCCGCGGTCTGGCGAGGTCTCGCGAATTTGGGGCGTTCGAGTGCGCGAGTTAGTCGAGAACTCCGGATCTTCGGTTCGCGATGTGTGAGCGTCATCGGGAATGTCGTCTTTTAGTTAGTACTTGTTGTACTATGGCCGTCGAGTGCGATGTCGAAAGGGTGTCATGTAGGAGGACTTAGCGCCGAGGATCGATGGGTAGTCGTCACCTTCCTTAGCTATCGCCCTACAGGCGGGTTTGATTAGACGACTAAGGGAGTGAAGCGATGATATAGATATATCTTTAACCCTCACAGAGATCGGTATGTGTGATAAGGTGAGTATACCTTAAGTCTTTATGTTCGATAGGCGTGTGTTAGTCGTGATTAGATCGTGGTTGTTTAGCCGAGTAAGATTTTGGGGATAGAGAAGGTGTGAGCCTTAGAGCTTACGTAAAGACCCCAGAGGTGAGGCCATCTCGAGAAAGGTGTAGTGTTATGTTTGACCCTTATCGGAGTGCATAGTGCACGTGAGTTATGTTAGGATAGGTCCAGTAGTGTGGAATGAAAGGGGTAGTTGAGCTAAGAAGACGCTAGGTTTTGAAGCGTGATTAGTGAGATTGTTCGGATCGGGAGCTAGTATTGTGCGCGTTGCGGGTCGGGTTGAGGCCACGTTGCGGGTCAACCAGCGGTAGGTTTGGTGGTGGGGTCGGGTTGTGGTGGTCGCGCTTGTGTTAGGGTTGTGAGGTGTTAGGCCCAAGTTTAGTTAACCGTCTGAGTTCGTGGATCGTTCGACCGGTGGTCGGGCGATGAGGGCAACCCGTCGTGTTCTTGATCGGGGCAGTTTACTCGGTTGTGTTGAGTTATCGAAAGGTTGAAAGGCTGCAGGTGCCTACCTTCACCTTATGTCGAACAGTGAAGCCGAGTTGTGGCTATTTCGTTTTCTAAAGTTTACGAGCGAGGTTAGGAACTGGTGAGTCTCGAATCGCATTCGCCCTCGGGCGGTGTTTGGATTTCGAGGATAGTTGTGGGGATTGTTGTCTCTGTGGAGGTAGTGTTTGATCTACCATTTCAATGTTCGGATGTCGTCCTTTGAAGCTGGTAGGGGCGGAAGTGTAAGTTCGGTCGATTGGTTCGATGTTGGCAAGGTGCGAGATAGTTAGTTGAGCTTGTTCCGGTGATTTGTGGATAGGGAAGCGTCTAGGAGGTTTTGGCGACTCGGAGAAATCATGCGGATAATCGGCGGCGCTTAGAGTTGAGGTTGTGGTCGGTCTTCTTGAAAGTACCACCGGGTTGGGTGTGGCGAGTTTTAAAAAAGCGAGAAACTTAGCGATTGTTTTGGGCCTTTTAAGTCCATGTGAAGAATAGGCGGGTTGCCTATATGTTAGCTTTTGCGTCCGGCGTAGGAAGCGGTCGTCCGATCTTTCGTATTGTGATGTTAGGGAAGTATCGAAGATCCATCAGTGTTCGATTAATGATGACCCGCGTTAGAGGTAGTAACCGAGTTTTGAATCACGGCCGTATCGAATGTGGTATGAGTTGAGTGTACGACATCCTCGGGATCGCAGCGGCCGGTACCATTTGTTGGATCGTCGGAGCAAGGCTCGCGACAAAGTGACAAAAGTGGTACCATTTGTTGGGTCGCCTGAGAAGGTTAATGCCTCAGGCAAAGTGACAAAGAGAAGGTGCGAAGGAAGTATATTTTAGACCCCGGTGGGAAGTGTTTTGTGGTGATGATTAGAGGTGTTTTCCTCGTGGACTTAGATAGAAGTATGTGCGGGTGTTTACGTGGCGGTGTGGCGATTGTTTTCGTAAGTATGGCGGTGAAGACTATACTGGCGCGCGTTTGTCTTGAGATTTAGAAGGAACATTCGGGACGAATGTTTCTAAGGAGGGGAGAATGTTATACCCCGTATTTCCAGAGTATGTACGTGAGGGCGTACGTATAAAAGTTTAAAGCCTTGAGTAGGCAAAGTGGCTTGGCGAATTAAATTTGTTCCTGACACGATTAGAGTCGTTTTTCGGCGAAAGCGTTTTCCACGACTTTCGTAGGGAATTTCGGCTATGTCATTTTTATTTTTGCGGATTTTTAGAGGCGAAACATTTTGGACCAACAAGAGGCGCCAGCACCTCTCATTAGTGTGATAGATTGGACGAAATGGGCTAGTAAGGCACGTTTTTGTGCCTTGGCTAAAGTCGAGGTTGGTAGGATATTTGTGTGTAATAAATCCTAGCCTACACTTGCCTAACACTTGGTTTAATCTTGGCCTTTGGTTGGCCATCCCTTGACTATAAATACCCTCTCCTTTGATGAATTCTTCATCCTTTCCACAAATCTCTAAGTGTTAAAATCCCCACTCTCTTGTTGTTGTTCTCTTCCCTCCCTTGGCGAGAGTTCCCCACAGTGGGAGTGGTAGAGGTAGCCCACTCGCTTGGGGTGCTAGCAGTGGGGTACCCAGCCTAGTTGCTTCGTATAATACCCCTCTCTTGGTAGAAATACTCTCAAAGTATTGTTATAATGCCCAAATTACCTTAGGTATACCTTGTAGTATTCTAAGGTTATACCTATCTGAAAAGCCGAAATACTATTATACTTCCGTCTGTCACAAAACCGAAACCACAGGAAAATCTTCACAGTAGTTGAAGTCATAAGTAGAAGTTGGTTAGAACTTCTAAGGGTTGTTGGAGGCGGTCGGGCGCCTGGAGTAGGAGCTAAACCTTGCTCGGGATCGACATTTAAACTAGGATAATTATGGGCTTATCGAGGTAAATATCTTGTCCTCTATTGTAATTGGAAATTACATGATTGTTAGACTATATAGTTGAAGTATACTATATATATAGAGGCGAGCGTTGTTGTCGTGATGTCTTTGGACTTAAGCTTTGAATAATAAGAAACCTTTTCGAAGAAAATCTTGAGCTGTAATTACATGGTTTGTATTCTGGTAGACTTGTGTAGTAGTAGTGGAGTAGAATTGTGCAGATTAGGGTTAGGCGTATAACCCCACGGTTGGCTTGGTAGCGGCCTCGATAGAGGAGGAGATTTTTGCATTTGTTGCGGGGGATGTCTTCGAATTTTACGTAGAATATTCTACGATTAGACCTAAATGTTAATAAGCGCCTTGTGGCCTTATAGGTTGAAGTACTACGTGTGGCGCGATCTACTTGGCTTAAGGAGTAGCCAGGCGGTTGGAAGTACTTGGGCGTTTTGCTATTAGTCGATACTCGTCGAGGTATGTGAACCTCTTCCTATCTCTTCTAGCATGATATGTGTGAACTATGTAATGCGGTAGGCGTCACATGTGCTAAGCGTATTTGATTGATTTAAAACATAAAGTGTTATAGCGGCTTTATGGGAAGTTGGTTATAACGACTTTATGTTGGTAAGAAAATACTTGTGGTCTTTAAAAGGTAGCGATTTGAACTATAAGCGGCTTGTTATGTGTTAATAAAGAACTTGAAGTATTTCAAAGATTTTGAATCATTTTGAAAGAAGAAGTAATACTTGGTTTTGAAAAACTTAAGAGTTATACTAGCTTTATGGGAAGTTAGGTATAACGGCTTAGAATAGTTTCTTGATTTGAATCGAATGTGTATCGACAAACCAACTGCGGCGTTAATAAAAGGAAATGTTTTGACTAATTAAGTATTATTAAAACCAGTAGAAACTTCCATCTGCATAGAAGCTAAGATGAGACAAAATGATATTTCCTAGATCACTGCTTTGTAATGAGATTGTTATAAACAAGAATATCCTACTCATATAAGACTTATGTTTCTCAGTTGTTTAAAAGAATTATATTCTTAAATGAATAAGACTATGAACTACGAAACCTTACAAAATAAGAAACGTGAACATTTGAAATTAGGCAAACTTGGGCGTTTGGAAAATAATGTTGTTACTTGATTTTACAAAGGTAAGTGTTTTGGTTTATTTAAAAAATGATCCTCTATTTTATACTACGGGTATTGTGTGACTTAAGTGATAGCAATGGATCTTTTAAAGATTTAATGAATGAAGTACTTTAGGGGTAGATGCAGAACTTGTTAGCTTAAAGTACCTTGTGTGAATAACTTGATTGTCTTTGGTTTGAGATAGCCTTGTAAATACTTTCTTGTTGATGTGATAAGTGAAAATGTTAGGATGCTACGTGTGTTAGTATCTTGTGTGATCGTGATGTAAGGGGTCATTCTTGTTGTGCTTACGTTGTTAAGCGTTAAGCGTTGTACTATTATTGTATCACATACCGCTTTGACTTATTATCAGAGGGCTTGCCACCCGATGCGGTCTTTACGGCTATCACGGTCCTCGTGACTATGCGAGTCACGGTAGCTCGGGATTGATCATTCGGGTGTTTAGCTTGATGCGGGGATTCTATGCGGTCAGTTGAGACTATGCGGTCTTTTGAGACTATGCGGGTTGCGGGAGCCTGGCGGATACCGAGGTTAGGCTGCGCCCGATCGCGGTATACCTCGGTGATGCAGGACCGTGATTCGACGAATACCTCATGCGGTCGTGTGTGACCTATGCGGGCTGCGAGAGTTCGAGGATAGGCGCATTGATATTGCGAGCGAGTGGCGGCCGATCATGTGGTGTGGTGCAGAAAGACCTCGGGATCTGATTTGTGGTATTTTTGATGCGTGGGTCTTAGTAGTCGGCTATGCCTTCGTACTTGCCGTGCGGTTTTATTGTGATAACTTTGAGGCGTGAGTCACGACTTGACATATTTGCTTATTTGTTGTGAGCGTAGTTTGCTTATCATACATGTCTCTGCTTTATAGACTATTATGATTTCATTTCTGGTATTTTTAGTTTCACATACTCAATTTTTGTTGTCTGACCTCGCCCGAGGCTGCGTTCATCTGCATGAGTTGGTACACGATCGTTGATCCTAGCTCTCGGTCACGATTTCAGCGTTGGGAAGCTCCGTTTCTCGGAGGCTTATCGAGTGGTATAGTCCTGTCGTAGTAAGTGTTTACATTCGGGGGTTTGGCGGGGCCTGTCCGTTATTGTTGTCGTATCATTTCTTAAGTGCTGTAAATCTTTGTTGTGGCGGGGTTTGTAAAGAAAGATTAAAGCATTCATTTGAAAGAGTTGTTATTATTATTTATCTTAGAAAGGCAAGTTTTCTAAAGATAAGCATTTATGCTTCTTGTTATTTCATGTTGTTGTGTTATGTTCGTGATTACTCGATGTTGTCTACTAGGGTGCAGGGTAAGGCACGATCCACGGGCCGGTTGGTCGTGGCAGTTATCATACATGTCTCTGTTTTATATAGACTACTATGATTTCATTCTGATATTTTTAGTTTCACATACTTAGTACTGTTATCTTGACCTCCTTCGAAGCTGCGTTCAATGTCGCGGTAAGTACACGATCGTTGATCCTCTCTCTTAGGGTCACAGTTCAGCGTTTGGGAAGCTCCGTTTCTCCGGAGGCTTATCGGTGGTATAGTCCCCTGTCGTAGTAGGTACTTACATCGAGGTATGGTGAGACTGTCGCCATTATTGTCATATCATTCTTAAGTGCAGAAATCTTTATTGTGGGCGAAATTGTAAAAGGAATGTAAGCTATTCTAGTTGATGTATATATATATGCCGCAAGGCAAGTTTTTCTCAGATAACTGTTTTTCATTTCACTTTATTCATGTCTTGTTTTATATTCCGCTGATTACTCTGATGTATGGCTACTTGGGTGCCCGGGGTAAGGCACCAGTCACGGGCCCGGGTTCGGGTCGTGACACATCTGCATAGAAGCTAAGATAAGACAAAATGATATTACATTTTCTAGATCATGGCTGGTTTAATAAGATGGTTATAAACAAGAATAAACTGCTCACATATATGACATATGTTACTCAATTGTTTTAAAAGAGATTAAGACATTGAACTATGCAACTTTTCTAAAATAAAGAGACTTGAGTAATTGAAATTAGGCAAACTGGAACTTTAGGAAAAGAATGTTGTTACTTGATTTTAGAAAAAAGGAAGTGTTCTGGTTTACTTAAAAATGTGAGTCACTCAAATTTTATACTACAGTGTCGGGTGACTTTTATAAAAGGAATGGATCTCTTTAAAAGGAATTTAACGTATGTAGTACTTTAGGGTTAAAACCCGAACTTTGGCATAAAATGAAAGTACCTTGAGTTGTGTGTAACTTGCCTATGCTTGTTATTGTGTAACTTGCCTATGCTTGTTGTTGTGTAACTTGCCTATGCTTGTTATTGTGTAACTTGCCTATGCTTGTTGTTGTGTAACTTGCCTATGCCTGTTGTTGTGTAACTTGCCTATGCTTGCTTTGATAGCCTTGGTGTGCAAGAGATTTGTTTCGATACTATCGCGTCTCGATGGAGGTAGGTTGACTTGTTGAGAACTTCTTGAGGCGTCTCAGCGGTGTGGGGGAGATTCCAGGTATCTTGATTATTATTGTTACATGGGAATATCTACACCGATGATGGATTATGTGGACATGTGACCATTATGGTTATTTATGGCGAAGTATCGTGACTTACGGTTGTGATCGGGTGCGTAGCCTGTTTACTTGCCCCGTCGCTCGTGGCGAGTGGATCTGGTAGAGGTTATTCTTTGTCACGACCCGATCCGGGCGTGGATGGTGCCTTACCGGGCACCCTAGTGATACAACATCGAGAGAAAATCGTGGAAATAAAACATGAACATGAAATGAGAGATATAATAAATAAGCAGGCCGACCAAGCGATTTGCCTTGGCATAAATATATACAAACCACGAGCAGTTTAATCCTTTTTACAACCACCTTTGCGATTACTACAGACCTCTAAGATTTACAACAACTATGGCGGGACGAGGCCCGCCATACCACGAATGTACAAGGACCTCTGACTCAGAACACATACAAAGATAAGCCTCAGAAGAGCGGAGCTTCCAATCTTTGAAAGGTGATCCTAAGCGGGGATCGGCGACGATGTACTTACTGCGGCATGAGCGGCCACGAAAGTCGATGCAGTACCAAGTATGTGAAAGCGTAAAATCGTAAATGAAATCATAGCGATCTATATAAAGCGGGAGACGTGTATGATAACCAAACTACGATTATCTGACATATAACGATCATATAAAGTCGAGGACTCACGCCCTCCAAATCATCACTCGTGCGTGGAATTCCTTCCGCGCGGCGATCATGATATGATATCAACAGGACAATCCAAATGGGAGCATACGTGCGCTACGCGTCGTGTCGATATGTCGAAAAGGAAACAATAAGACGACATTCCAAATGAAACATACGTGCGCTACGCATCGTGCCGATATGCCACGAGGAAACAATAAAGCGGCATTCCAAATGAAACATACGTGCGCTACGCGTCGTGTCGATATGCCCCAAGGAAACAATAAAGCGGCATTCCAAATGAAACATACCGTGCGCTACGCGTCGTGTCGGTATGCCCAAAGGAAACAATAAAGCGATATCAAAATGGAAGCATACGATGCGCTACGCGTCGTGTCGGTATGTCCAAAGCGATTAGCAAAAGTAACACAATCAGCGAGCGTGCGGTGGAATTTCTTCGTCACTTTGCCGGCGTCAGTAAGTTCTCAACAAGTCAACGACCTCTGTCGAGAGCGCGGTAGTATAGAAACACAATTCTTGCACAACAAAGGCTATCACGACAAGCATAGGCAAGTTTCACAACTCAAAGTACTTTCATTTTATGCGAGTCGGGTTTTAACCTAAAGTACTACGTTCGTTAAATTCCTTTTAAAGAGATCTATTCCTTTTATAAAAGTCACGATACAGTAGTATAAAAAAATAAAGTGACTTATATCTTTTAAGTAAACCAAATTAAGGCAACACCATGCCTTCTTTTTAGACAAAACACTTCTCTTTTTTAAGCCAAGCCACCATATTAAAATCAATGATAAAACCTTTCTTTTGTTTTCATAAGGTCGTTATAACCAACTTCCCACAAATGTTATAACACTTTATGTTTTAAACCATTTTAAGACAACACAATGCCTTTCTTTTCCTAAAGTTCGGTTTGCCTAATTTCAATTACACAAGTCTCTTTTTAGAAAGGTTTCATAGTTGATGTCTTAATCTCTTTTAAAACAATTGAGTAACATATGCCATAGCGAGTAGAGTTATTCTTGTTCATAATCAATCTTATTAAGCGACCATGATCTAGAAAATGTAATATCATTTTGTCTCATCTTAGCTTACATGCGGATGGAGGTTTCTCTGGTTTTAATAATACTTAATTATTCAATACATTTTCCTTTATTAGACTGCGGTGGTTTGTCGATACGTTACGATTTCCGAAATCAGTAAAACATTATTCCTTACAAAACCAAAGTACTATCTACTCCCGAATGAGTTTTCACACAACTTACAGCTTTCAAAACAATTTAATCAAGTTAAGTCTATTATCTTTTAAGATCATGTCTCTTAACTTCTAAGATCAAATAATGTTCTTTTTATCTCTTTTAGGCGTTATACCTAACTTTCCATAAAGCTAGTATAACTCTTAAGTTCTCAAAACCAAGTATTACTCTTCTTTCAAAAGGGTTTCTTAATGAAAGACTTGAGTTCTTTATTATCACACATCAAGTTAGTTATAAGTCAAATCGATTACCCTTTTACAATCACAAAGCTTTTTCTTATCTACATAATTGTTATAACCAACTTCCCATAAAGCGTTATAACCCTTTATGTTTTAAACCAATCAAATACATTTAACACGTATGCGTCTACCGTACTACATAGTTATACACATATCATGCTAGAAAGATAGGAAGAGGTTCACATACCTCGCGGCGATTATCGACTAATAGCAAAAGCGCTCAAGTACCTCAAGCCGTCGGCTACTCCTTAAGCCACGTAGATCGCACCACACGTAGTACTTCAACCTATAAGGCCACAGCGACATTAACATCTAGATCTCATCGTTCCATATTCTCTGAGAAAATTCGTGACACCTCCCCACATGACGGCGTAAATCTCCTCTATCGAGTGGCTACCAAGCCAACCGGGGGTTTGCGTCTAACGGGCGTGTACAATTCTACTCGCGGTAATGCTACACAAGTCTCATGTCTGATCTATGTAATTCTGATTCGATTCTCTTCTTTAAATTGGGCTTAAGTCGCAAGACATTCCGTAAGTATTAATCGAGCTTAAGTCAAAAGACATTGCGCACAATTATAATGTTCAGTTCTATATATAGTATACTTCAACCATATATTCCTACAACTGTAATTTCCAATTACAATAGAAGGTCGAAGTGTTTACCTCGATAAGCCCAAAATTATCCGAGTTTATATGTCGATCACGAGCAGGTTTAGCTCACTCAGTGCGCTCAGGCCGCTCAACCAACCCTTAGAAGTTCTAACCAACTTCTATAACTTCAACTACGGGTGAAGATTTACTTAGAGTTTCGTTTTTGTGGTGAGGAAGTATAATAGTATTTTACGGGTTTTTGTACAAGTGTAACTTTGTGAATACTACAAGGTATTTGGGCGAGGTATTTGGACATAATAACTACTAGGAGAGTATTTCTATACCACAAAGGGGTATTTATACGAGACAACAAGGCTGGGGTACCCTCGGCCGAGCCATGAGGGGAGGGTGTGGTGGCTCTCGGCCAGCTCAACTAGGAGGGGAGAGGGACGAAAAGCTCAAGCTAAGAGGGGGCGAGGATTTTTAACACTTAGAACAATTTAGGATGAAGAAGTTCATCAACTTAGAGGGGTATTTATAGGTCAAGTGAAGGCAAACCAATGGCGAGATGAAGACAAGTGTGGTGCAAGTGTAGGGCTAGATTTAAGCCAAGTGCACCTTATCCATCTACCACAACAACTTGCACAAAATATCCTACCTAACCCCACTCGCCATTTTCGTCCAAAATGCCGCCCACTCCTTCCCAATTAGAGGGTGACAAGTGTCGCTCTCGTTGATCAAAATGTTTAAATCTCTTGGAAAAATCCATAAAAATAATTAATGACATGGCGGAAATTCCCTACGAAATTTGTGAAAGCGTTTAGTCGAAAAACGACTCTAGCAGGTGTTGTGCAAAAGAATTCGGCCAAGCCTAAAGAAGTTCGAAAATTTCTCGTCGTCCCCAGCGTACATACTGCAGAAAATACGAGGTATAACATTCTCCCCTCCTTAGAAACATTCGTCGAATGTTCCTTCGAAAGCAGAATGAAGTTCTTCTAACAAGTTGCCAGCGCACGGCGCGAAATATCACGTTCTCTTCCTTCGCCTTGCGTCGTGCCGCTCGGACACTTGAACTCCTCAGCATCGTACCACACTTGGTCATTGCTTTCCCAAAACTTTGGAGTCACCACCTCGAAACTTGGTCATCTTACTAACGATCTCCGCCAAGGCCATTCCGGCCTTCGCGATCCGCCTACGGTGAACATATCCACGAACTCATCGATGGTTATCTAATCATGGGCCTAGCACCCTCGTGACCCTACCACTGGCGGGACCACCCGAGTGACCCGGCTTTGAAGCCGGCGGGTTGGCCAGCGACATGGCCCCAACCCGACCACGCATCAAGCTCTTGTTCCGTCCGGAACAATCTTACCTATCTGGTCATGAAAGCTACCACTTCCATTACACTACCGGGACTTTATCACACAGCGTTCTAGGCATAAAAATGCACTCGACAAGGATCACTTGCAAAATCGGTACTCAAGGCGGCGCCATCTAAGGTCCCAGCGTAATATTCTAAGGTTAAATCATTTTCTCACCCTCAGCTTACCCTTCTCACAACGGGTTCTACATCACGTTTTAACTGCGCTATCCGAACATAACACTAAACACATCATCACATCATCAATACATACAAAACTCTAGAGGTTAAGGATATACGAAAATAGGCGATTGAGGGCCTAAAGCGGGAACTTCCGCGACCTCTCAGTGGCCCGGTGTATGAACATCTGCACGACTATGGGAGGTGAAGAACATAGCGATCCGTGATACGTGCTATCCTACTAGCGCTACCACAGTCGGACAATTTCTCCCAAAATGGCCTGTTGTCGCATGTAAAACAAACTCGGACTAGCGACCTTTCCACCGTGGAGTCTACCACGTGGTCCGCAGCGAGGTAGGGGTGGCCGGTGGCTAACACTGCTCTCTCGAAAATCTGAACCCTTGGAGCCTTGACTGCTCCACGAATACTCTGGATGCTCACGAAGATTGTGGAGGACCACTCTGTCTTGGCGGGCGCATAACTAGTCTCTTCGAGGCGGTCCGCCTCGAAAGTCACCAAAGGACCTGCTGATTACGGCCTCTTCAGCGACCTTGGTTATTTCGTCGATATCTCGCTCCTCGCCTCCAGTGCATAAGCTGCGGGCAATGTCGTGCGGTGAAGAGCTACACGAACAACTCTGCTGGTAATCATCGAGCCGTAACATATCGGTGCACTCGATCCTCCATACTAGCTACTAATGCGGGGCGTCTTAGGGCCAATGAGTCGAACTCCACATTGTACTCGGCAAATGCGCGAATCTGCGCAACCCAAAAATCATCGGCCCGAGCCCTCGCATACGTGGAGGCAAGAAATGTGCTGAAAGGCCTCGAGAACTCGTCCGTAAAGTGGAAGTCATGCTCTCCGGGACAACTCGCGAATCAAACGATCATTGCGGTATCACGCGATGCGAACCTAGGACCACCGACTCGGTCTCCGATGCCTTGATCACTCTCGTGATCATTGCAGCTGCGGATGAACTCCTGCGGATCATCCTCGGGCCTCGACCCGTAAAACTCGGCGGGTTACGCCTCGGAAAATCCGTAATCTCAAGTATGCGCTCGGGGTGAACTACGGGTGCTCTGGGGCTGGCTGCTGCGTCCGGCTTATCCTCAAGTGCAGCCTGACCACGGCCATGGCGGGCCATCTCGCGTAACCCGTCTCATACGCTTGGTGGGGTGGAGGCTCGGTCTTGTGGTCTCTGTAGAGGCTGCATTGCTACTCGTATCTTCCTGTTGCCTTGCCGCTTACGGGCGGGTTGCCTTTGGCGAGCATGGCGGTAAAGGAAAGGAATACGTCGGAGGGTTGACTCGTCACACAACTCTAAGGCACGATCTCGGAATGAGAAGAATGGAAACCAATCCTAAATGTCTATAGCCTCACGATTATAGATGTGGTGCCTGACACGATAATCAAGACTCTACTAGACGATGCGCAGACACTTTCAGAGACTAAGCGCTCACGATACCACTTTTGTCGACCGATCCGGGCTGTGGTGCCTACCGGGCACCTGGTGATACAACATCGAGAGAAAATCAGCGGAAATAAAACATGAACATGAAATGAGAGATATAATAAATAAGCGAGCCAAGCGATTTGCCTTCGGCGTAAATATATACAAACCTGAGCAGTTTAATCCTTTTTACAACCACCTTACAACGATTACTACGGACCTAAGATTTCTGACAACTATGGCCATGACGGGCCGCCGTACCACGAATGTACAGGACTGACTCGGAACACGTACAAAAGATAAGCCTCAGAAGGAGGAGCTTCCAATCTGGCGAAGGTGATCCTAAGCGGGGATCGGCTGACGATGTACTTACTGCGGCATGAGCGGCCCGAAGGAGTCGATCAACGGTACAGTATGTGAAGCGTAAAATCGTAAATGAAATCATAGAAGTCTATATAAAGCGGAGACATGTATGATAACGAAACTACGATATCTGACATATAAGATCATATAAAGTCGGGGACTCACGCCCAAATCATCACTTCGTGCGTGGAATTCCTTATCACGGCGATCATGATATGATATCAACAGCAGCAATCCAAATGGGAGCATACGTGCGCTACGCATCGTGTCGGTATGTCAAAGGAAACAATAAAACGGCATTCCAAATGAAACATGCGATGCGCTACGCATCGTGTCGATATGCCGAGGAAACAATAAGCGGCATTCCAAATGAAACATGCGTGCGCTACGCATCGTGTCGGTATGCCCCAAGGAAACAATAAGCGGCATTCCAAATGGAAACATACGTGCGCTGCACGTGGTGTCGATATGCCCAAAGGAAACAATAAGCGATATCAAAATGGAAGCATGCGTGCGCTACGCATCGTGTCGGTATGTCCAAAGCGATTAGCAAAAGTAACACAATCAGCGAGGCGTGCGGTGGAATTTCTTCGTCACTCGGCGCGTCGAGTAAGTTCTCAACAAGTCAACCGACCTCTATCGAGAAGCGCGGTAGTATAGAAACACAATTCTTGCACAACAAAGGCTATCACGACAAGCGTAGGCAAGTTTCACAACTCAAGTACTTTCATTTTATGCCAGGTCAGGGTTTTAACCTAAAGTACTACGTTCGTTAAATTCCTTTTAAAGAGATCTATTCCTTTTATAAAAGTCACGATACGTAGTATAAAAAAATAAAGTGACTTATATCTTTTAAGTAAACCAAATTAAAGCAACACCATGCCTTCTTTTTAGACAAAACACTTCTTTTTTTAAGCCAAGCCACCGTATTAAAATCAATGATAAAACCTTTCTTTTGTTTTCATAAGGTCGTTATAACCAACTTCCACAAACATGTTATAACACTTTATGTTTTAAACCATTTAAGACAACACAATGCCTTTCTTTTCCCTAAAGTTCGGTTGCCTAATTTCAATTACACAAGTCTCTTTTTAGAAAGGTTTCATAGTTCAATGTCTTAATCTCTTTTAAAACAATTGAGTAACATATGCCATGCGAGTAGGTTATTCTTGTTCATAATCAATCTTATTAAGCGACCATGACCTAGAAAATGTAATATCATTTTGTCTCATCTTAGCCATGCGGATGGAGGTTTCTTGGTTTTAATAATACTTAATTATTCAATACATTTTCCTTTATTAACTGCGGTGGTTTGTCGATACGTTCTGATTTCGAAATCGGTAAAACATTATTCCTTTCAAAACCAAGTACTCATTACTCACGAATGAGGTTTCACATCTTACAACTTTCAAAACAATTTAATCAAGTTAAGTCTCTTATCTTATAAGATCAAGTCTCTTAACTTCTAAGATCAAATAAGCGTTCTTTTTATCTCTTTTAGGCGTTATACCTAACTTTCCATAAAGCTAGTATAACTCTTAAGTTCTCAAAACCAAGTATTACTCTTCTTTCAAAAGGGTTTCTTAATGAAAGACTTGAGTTCTTTATTATCACATCAAGTTAGTTATAAGTCAAATCGATTACTTTTACAATCACAAGCTTTTTCTTATCATAAAGTTGTTATAACTTGACTTCCGTAAAGCCGTTATAACCCTTTATGTTTTAAACCAATCAAATACATTTAACACGTATGCGTCTGCAGTACTACATAGTTATACACATATCATGCTAGAAAGATAGGAAGAGGTTCGCATACCTCGCGACGATTATCGACTAATAGCAAGCGCTCCAAGTACCTCAAACCGTCGGCTACTCCTTAAGCCACGTAGATCGCGCCACACGTAGTACTTGACCTATAAGGCCACAAGTGACTTATTAACATCTAGATCTCGTCGTTCCATATTCTCTGAAAAATTCGACACTCCCCACAACGGCGTAAATCTCATCCTCTATCGAGGCGGCTACCAAGCCAACCGGGGGTTTGCGTCTAACCGACGTGTACAATTCTACTCACGAATGCTACAAGTCCATGTCTGATCTATGTAATTGTGATTCTCTTCTTTAAATTGAGGCTTAAATCGCAAGACATTCGTAAGTATTAATCGAGCTTAAGTCAAAAGACATTGCGCACAATTATAATGTTGATTCTATATATAGTATACTTCAACCATATATTCCTACAACTGTAATTTCCAATTACAATAGAAGGTCAAGAGTGTTTACCTCGATAAGCCCAAAATTATCCGAGTTTATATGTCGATCTGAGCAAGGTTTAGCTCCTACTCAGTGCCCGACTCCGCCTCCAACCAACCCTTAGAAGTTCTAACCAACTTACTTATAACTTCAACTACGGGTGAAGATTTACTTAGGTTTCGTTTTTGTGGTGAGGAAGTATAATAGTATTTTAGGGTTTTTGTACAAGTGTAACTTTGTGAATACTACAAGGTATTTGGGCCACGGTATTTGGACATAATAACACTCCTCGGAGAGTATTTCTATACCACAAAAGGGGTATTTATGCGAGACAACAAGGCTGGGGAGTACCCGCTCGGCCAAGGCTTGAGGAGGGTGTGGTGGCTCTCGCCAAGCTCAACTAGGAGGGGAGAGGGACGAAAAGCTCAAGCTAAGAGGGGAGGATTTTTAACACTTAGAACAATTTGGGATGAAGAAGTTCATCAACTTAGAGGGTATTTATAGGTCAAGTGAAGGCTGACGAATGGCGAGATGAAGACAAGTGTGGTGCAAGTGTAGGGCTAGATTTAAGCCAAGTGCACCTTATCAATCTACCACAACAACTTGCACAAAATATCTACTAACCCCACTCACCATTTTCGTCCAAAATGGCGCCACTCCTTCCGATTAGAGGGTGACAAGTGCCGCCCTCGTTGATCCAAATGTTTAGTCTCTCGGAAAAATCCAAAAATAATTAATGACATAGCGGAAATTCCCTACGAAAATTGTGAAAGCGTTTCGTCGAAAAACGACTCTAACCGGGTGTTGTGCACAAAAAGAATTCGGCCAAGCCTAAAGAAGTTCGAAAATTTCTACGTACGTCCCCCACGTACATACTCTGGAAAATACGGGGTATAACAATTGCACTTGCCACGTGTCAGCTTCGCGGCGAAGTATTGTGACTTACGGTTGTGATCTGGTGCTTAGCCGATTCACTTGCCCCCGTCAGCTACGTGGCGCAGGGAGGAGCTGGTGGAGGCTAGTGCACTTGCCGCGTGTCGACGCGAGTCGGTGTTTGGATGGAGCTTCGTGACTTACGGTTGTGATCAGTGCGTGGCCGATTCACTTGCCGTCGGCTCGTGGCGCGAGGAGGAGCTAGTGGAGGCTATTGCACTTGCCGCGTGTCGACCGTGATATGGTTATCTGATTATTAGTACGGTCGGATCTGTAGTTATACTTGCCCCAGACGGTTTTATGACACGTGGGACTGGTGTTCATATATACTCCTTGGTGTTGTTATATCATAGATCGCGATGAGGAAGGAATTCCACGCACAGTGATGATTTGGAGGCGTGAGTCACGACTTGATATATTTGTTTATATGTTGTATCTTGTAGTTGGTTATCATACATGTCTCTCGCTTTATATAGACTATTATGATTTCATTTCTGATTTTGATTTCACATGCCAGTACTTGGTACTGACGACTCCTTCGGGGCTGCGTTCACGCCGGTGAGGTACATCATTTATCGATCCGCTTATAGGATCACATTCCAGCGTATTGGGAAGCTCCGTTCCTTCGGAGGCTTATCTTTTGGTATGTTACCCTGAGTCTGTAGGTTCTTGTACATTCAGGGGTATGGCGGGGCCCTGTCCCGTCATAGTTGTTGTAAAAATTTTAAAGTGCAGTATACGATTGTGGCGGGGTTGTAAGGATTATGCTATTCAAAGGTTGATATATATATATATCTGAAGGCAACCGTTTTGGTTGGCCTATTTCCTTTTATCTTGATCCATATCTATTTGTATGTTTAAGTTTTTATTTCCGCTGGTTTTTCTCTGATGTTGTATCACTAGGGTGCCCGGGGTAAGGCACCAGTCACGGGCCTGGGTTCGGGTCGTGACACTGGAGGTATGGGGAATAGGTGAGGATACTTCTGCCTCTTGTCCTCCTCAGCTTCCCACGTCATCTCCTCCCTGAGCTCGTTCCGCCACAAGACTTTGACGGAAGCCACGTCCTTGCTCCGCAGACGCCTAACCTGACGATCGATTATCGCTATGGGAATCTCCTCATATGATAACCCCTCGGTCACCTGGACATCGTCAATCGGGTGTACCCTAGATGGATCCGATCATCTCCTCGGCATAAACGTGAAAACCGGATGCGCCTCCAGATCGGACGGCGAGATCCAACTCATAAGCAACCTTGCCTACCTGCGGACAATCGATCGACCCAATGTACCTTGGTGAGTTTCCCTTTCTTCCGAATCTCATCACACCGCCGTGGGTGACACCTTCAGAAAACCCAATCATCGACCTCGAACTCCGATCCGGCGGCGATGATCTGCGTATGACCAGCCGACTACGACGGTATCGATAACCGCTCTGGATAAGCTTCACCTTATCCATCGCTGCACCAAATCTGGTCACTAATCGCACTCGCCCACGTCGAACCAGCCTATCGGCGATCTGCACTTCCTCCCATACAAAGCCTCGTAAGGCGCCATCTGAATCTTGGGTGGTAGCTATTATTATATGAAACTCAACTAGAGGCAAATGATCCTCCGGCTACCACGAAGTCAATAACACAGGCTCGACATATCCTCGAAAGTGCGGATGGTGTGCTCTGCTGTCCGTCATGCGAGGATGAAATGCGATTACTCGGGCTCACTGCGTCCCTAATCCTTACGGAAGGACCTCCGGAAGTTAGCGTAACGGGCTCCTGTCTGATATGATAGAAATAGGGACTCCATGCAGTCTGACGATCTCTCAGATATAAAGTCTGGCATAATCCTCAGCCGAAAAAGTCGTCCTGACGGGAAGAAAGTGGGCTGATTTCACACGGCCGACGATAACCTAGATAGAATCATGCTTCCTGCGAGTGCGAGGTAATCACGTGATAAAGTCCATGTTGATCACCTCCCACTTCGGTCGGGATCTCTATCGTGCGATAATCCACGGGCCTCGTGCTCTATCTTCACCCTCGACAACACGGGCATTTGAGCTACAAAGTGCAACGTCTCTCTTCAAGCCATCCCACCAATACGGATCTAAGGTCGTGGTACATCTTGATCGACCCGGATGGATAGAGTAACTTGCATTGTGTGCTTCCCGAACCTTGCGAAGTCACGAAATATCTGGAACACACAACGCGCTCAAACCTTAGCACCATCAGTGCTACCCCAAAGGACCCTTCCTCACGAAGAGCCATATCACGATTGTGCAGCGTCAAGCGGATCCTCAAACTGTTGCCTCTTCACTCCTCGACGATGGAAGACTTCGGCAACCTCTCGAACTCGAACCCCACTGCTATCGGGAATCAATCAATCGGACTCCAAGGCTCGCTAGATGATGCAACCGCGACCATGCTCCTCCTCTGCGGTGTACATCCGATAGACTCCCATCGACCTACGACTAAGGGCATACGCCACAACATTGGCCTTCGCGGGTGATGCGGGATGTCGACATCGTAATCCTTGAGTAACTCTAACCACCCTCTGCAGCCGTAAGTTGACTCCTCTGGTGAAGATATCTGGAGGCTCTTGTGGTGCAGTATAAATATCCACATGAACCCCATACAAATAGTGCCTCGGATCTTGGCGTGAATCACCGCTAACTCCAAATCATGGGTGGGGTAGTTCCTCATGCTTCTTAAGTTGTCGGGATGCGCTATAACCTTACCTAGTGCATCAACACACATCCGAGCCCGGCGTGCGACGATCACAATACACTACATAACCGTCGACCTGCGGAAGAGTAAGAAGCGGGCGGTCGTCTCTCCTTCGATCGGAAACCACGCCACAAGCATCGATCCCATGAAACTTAGCCGCCAGCGACTAGTCAATGATGCGAGAGATAAGCAAACTTCTCCACGAATCGCCGATAGTAACTGCAAGGCCAGCTACGCACCTCCGGAGTAGTGGGTCTAGGCCAACTCGTTGCCTCGATCATGGCGTATCCACCGAATACCATCGGCCCGACAATATGCCCAAGAAAAGCCAAAAGCCAACCAAAACTCACGTTTGGAAAACTTGGCGATATAGCTTTGTAGTCTAGAGAACTTCGGCCACGGTCTCAAATGCTCGCGTGCTCTCGCTCGGCGAGAATAAACCAAGATATCATCAATGAACACTATCACAAACGTGTCCAAAAATGGCTTGAACACTCGGTCATCAAATCCATGAATACCCGAGCATTGGTCAACCCGAAAGACATAACCACGAACTCATAGTGCGCATCGGTCAGGAATGCAGTCCTAGGGACATCCGCCTCTCTAACACGCACCTGATGATAGCCCGATCGCAGATCAATCTTGGAGAAACATCTCGCACCCTGCAATTGGTCGAACAAATCATCAATCCTGGGAAGGGGGTATCTGTTCTTAATGGTCACCTTGTTCAGCTGCCTGTAATCAACACACATGCGCAGCGTCCCGTCCTTCTTCTTCACGAACAATATCGGCGCTCCCCAGGGAGAAACACTAGGCCTGATGAAGCCCTTCTCCAGCAAATCTCTCAGCTGGTCCTTCAACTCTCTCAACTCGGCAGGTGCCATTCTGTATGGCGGAATGGAAATAGGCCGAGTGTCTGGCAGCACATCGATACAAAACTCTATCTCCCTCTCAGGAGGGATACCCGGGAGGTCGTCTGGAAACACATCTGGGAACTCTCTGACTCTTGGATCGATGAAACTCGTACCGCGACCTCGATATCAAACACCGAATGAGATGGTAGATATACCCCTACGCACCATCTTCCTAGCCATGAGTGTTATACCGTATTTCGGAGTATGCGTGGCAGACGTATTATAATTTGAGCCTTAAAGTTGGCTAGTTTGAAATTTGTACACAACACCCGATTAGAGTCGTTTTCGGCGAAACGTTTCCACAGCTTTCATAGGAAAATTAGCTATGTCATTTATAATTTTTATGGATTTTTCCGAGAGGCGAAATATTTTGGACAGCGAGAGGCGACACTTGTCACCTCTAATTGGAAGGTGGACGGACGAAAGTGGGAAGGTTGGCACGTTTTTGTGCATTATTTTTGGTCAAGGAGTTGGTAGGATATTTTGGGTAGATGGATAAGGTTGCACGTGGATTAATCTTGACCTTACACTTGCCTAACACTTGGATGGATCTTGGCCATTGGTTGGCCTTCACTTGACCTATAAATACCCTACAGTTGAAGACTTTCTTCGTCAAAACTTGAGCAATCTAACTAAGTCTCAAAATACTCCCTCTCCCTGAGCTTTGTCCACCACACCCCCTCCCTTTGAGAGCCATTGGCGAGAGCCACCTCCTCCACTTTGAGGTGTTTGCCATGGGGTACCCCTAGCCTAGTTGTCTCGTATAAATACCCTTTTGTGGTATAGAAATACTCTCCAAGTATTGTTATAATGCCCAAATACCTTAGCCCCAAATACCTTGTAGTATTCCCGAGGTTACACTTTTACAAAAGCCAGAAAATACTATTATACTTCCTCGATCCACAAAACGAAACCTAAGTAAATCTTCACCAGTAGTTGAAGTCATAAGTAGAAGTTGGTTAGAACTTCAAGGGTTGGTTGGAGCAGTTGGAGCGCCGGAGTAGGAGCTAGCGTTGTTCGGGATCGACATATAAACTCGGATAATTTTGGGCTTATCGAGGTAAACATTCTTGACCTTACATTTGTAATTGGAAATTACATGTTGTAGGAGTATATAGTTAAGTATACTATATATAGAACTGAACATAGTTGTGCGGCAATGTCTTTTGACTTAAGCTGAATAATACTTACGAATGTCTTGCGACTTAAGCTGAATTTAAAGAAGAGCTGACGTAATTACATAGGGTGTATCTGATGAGCTTGTGTAACATTCTTGTGTAGTAGAATTGTACACGTCAGGTTAGGCGTGTTAACCCCTGGTTGGCTTGGTAGCGGCCTCGATAGAGGAGGAGATTTCTGTTGTTGCGGGGAGAGTCTTGCCGAATTTTTACGTAGAATATTCTCGTCGGGATCTAAAGATATTAATAGGCGCTTTGTGGCCTCTATAGGTTGTAGTACTACGTGTGGAGTGATCTGCTTGGCGAGAGTGTAGCCGAAGCGGTTTGAGGTACTTGGAGCGTTTTGCTATTAGTCGATAATCGTCGCGAGGTATGTGAACCTCTTCTATTTGTTCTAGCATGATATGTGTATAACTATGTAGTACGGTAGGCGTACATATGTTTAATGTATTTGATTGGTTTGAAACATAAAGTGTTATAACGGCTTTATGGGAAGTTGGTTATATGACTTTATGTAGGTAAGAAAGTACTTGTGGTTTTAAGAGATTGATTTGAACTATAAGCGGCTGGCTATGTGATAATAAAGAACTTGAAGTATTTCAAAAGATTTTGAATCATTTTGAGAGAAAAGTAATACTTGGTTTTGGAAACTTAAGAGTTATACTAGCTTTATGGGAAGTTAGGTATAACGGCTTAAAATGTTTCTTGATTTGAAATCAGAATGTGTATCGACAAACCAACTGCGGCGTTAATAAAAATGTTTTGGACAGATTTAGTATTATTAAAACCGGTAGAAACTTCCATCTGCATAGAAGCTAAGATGAGACAAAATGACATTTCTAGATCATGGTGCTTAATAAGATTGATTATAAACAAGAATAACCTACTCACTTATAAGACATAGGTTTCTCAAAGCGTTTAAAGGAGAATTATGTTTTAAAGGATTTAAAACTATGAACTCTGAAACCTTTTTCTAAAATGAGAAACTTGAGCATTCGAAATTAGGCAAACTTGAGCGTTTGGAAAATAAGGTTGTTACTTGATTTTACAAAGGAAAGCATTTTGGTTTACTTAACAATGTTAGTCACTCAAATTTTATACTACGTATCGGGTGACCTTTGTAAAGAAATGGATCTTAAAGGAATTTAACGGACGTAGTACTTTAAGGTTAAAATCGGACTTTGACATAAAATGAAAGTACCTTGAGTCGTGTGTAACTTGCTTATGCTTGTTGTTATGAAACTTGACCATGTTACGTGTGATAGCCTTGTTGTGCAAATCGTGTTCTACTCGACTCTGGGTCATCAGGAATGTATTTCACTTGATTCTGGGTCATGCGAGAATGTATTTCACTTGATTCCGGGTCATCCGGAATGTATTTCACTTGATTATCGGGTCATCAGGAATGTATTTCACTTGATTCTGGGTCATCAGGGAATGTATTTCACTTGATTCGGTTCATCAGGAATGTATATCACTTGACTCAGGTTCATCCGGAATGTATTTCGACTACCGTTCATCAGGAATGTATTCCACGTTTCTATATTGGGTCCATAAGATGGGCGAGACACGATATACGTATCACATGATTTGTACCTAGGCTGCGGTGAGGAAGAAGTTCCACGGGCGTGAGGATGACTTTGAGGCGTGAGTCCACGACTTGACATGGCTTCTATGTTGTGAGCGTAGTTTGGTTATCATACATGTCTCACGCTTTATATAGACTATTATGATTTCATTTCTGTATTTCTGATTTCACATACTTGGTACTGTTATCTTGACCTCCTTCGAGTGCGTTCATCTGCATGAGTAAAAGGTACATCATTGTCGATCCCCTTTTAGGATCACCTTTGGCGTATTAGGAAGCTCCGTTCCTTGAGGCTTATCTTTGGTATGTTACCACAGTCTGTAGATTCTTATACATTGAGGGTATGGCGGGGCCACTGTCCGTCATAGCTGTTATAAAAAATCTTAAGTGCATAGCATTGTGGCGATGTTTGTAAAGGATAAGCGTTGGGTATTTATGTATATATGATGAAGGCAGCTGTTTTGGTTGCTTTGTTTATTTATCTTTTCTCTTAATTCATGTTCATGTTTTTATTTGCTGATTTTCTCGATGTTGTATCACTAGGGTGCGGGGTAAGGCACGATCCACGGGCAGGGTTGGTGCGTGACAAAAGTGGTATCGAGCGATTAGTCCTCGGAAAGTGTCTAGAACCGTGTCTAGTAGAGTCTTGATTATCGGTGTGTTGTGCACCACATCTATAATCGAGGTCTGCAGGACATTTAGGATTGGTTTCTATTCTTCTCATTACGAGATCGTGCCTTAGAATTGTGTGATAAATTGGACCCTCGGCGTATTCCTTTCATTTACGATTATGCCTCGCGTAAGGCAACGAGCCCAGATGGGCAAGGCGATCGAGGAGGCATTAGTGAGATCTGAGAGAATGCGAGGCGCGAGCGGTCGGTACCTAACGGTACTTACGGCGGGTTTCGCAGCGCCCGGCCAGCAGTTTAGAGCGCGGCGGTGGGCTGCGGAGACTCTGATACACGAGCCTCGGTCGCGGCACGGGCGATGAGATGGGGTACAAGGAGATGGCCCGATTCTGGCGGTCGTGGCGAATATGAGATAAATTTGGATCGTGATTCCGGCCCAGTGCACCGTAGTTCACCCCGGCGAGCAGTTTGAGGCTACGGGACTTCACGAGTTGTAGCCCTCGGTGTTCTATGGATCGGCGAGGCGACCCTCGAGGAGTTTATCAAACGGCTCTACGGATCATGAGTGATCGAGCCTCGAGGCGAGTCGGTGGTATTGGATTCGCATCAGTGCGTGATCTGCGATTGGTGGTTTGATTCGTGAGGCTGTCGGGAAGAGCATGCACTTCCAGCAGTTTGGGACGAGTTCTCGAGGGCATTTCTTGCACATTTCTTGCCTCACGGATGAGAGGGCTCGGGCGCAATTTTTGACATTGAGGCGGGGCGGGCGGGCGGTTAGAAAGTACAATGTGAGTTCGACTCATTAGCTTCGGTATGTTCCATTGTAATAGCGGATATGGAGGGCGAGTACACGCTACGTCACGGTGGACGATTACTTGGCGAGGCTTATGCGGGTGTAGCTCTTGCCGGGCATGGACATTGCCGCATACTGGCTCATGCACTAGGATGTGAGGCACGGAGAGGTCGGCGGAATGGCCGAGATCGGCGAGAAGAGGGCGAACAACAGGTCCTTTGGTAACTTTGAGGCGGACCGCCTGTGATCTAGTTATGTACCTCCGCCCGATGCAGTGGTCCTCCAGCGATCTTGGTCGTTCGAGGTATTCGGGGCTGGTGAGCTCGGGGCTTTGGTTGCGAGTTTACGTGAGTGCTAGCGGCAGATTCATGTCCCCTCGGTGTACGCGATGTGGCAAACATCATCGGGAAATGTCGTCTTTCGCGGTGCTTGCTTCACTGCGGCCGTCGAGGGCCATGTGACGAAGCGTGCTTATAGGAGAATGTAGGCGGCTTAGCGCGACTGCGGATCGATGGCGGGTGTCGCCTTCTACGATTATGCGCCTGCGTGGACTTATGATTAGAGTGAGCGGTAGCAGGTATATACTTAACCATCTAGAGGCTTGTATGTTTTGATGTTATGTTAATGTGTTAAGTGTTATGTTGGATAGCTTTGTGCTAAAATGTGATTTAGGAACTGGTTGGGGAAAAGGGTAAGCACAGGGTGAAAATGATGAACCTTAGAATATTACAGATTGAGACCTTAGATGTAAGTAGTCTTGAGTACAAGATTTTGCGAGTGATCCTTGTCGAGTGCATTTTATGCCTAGAATATATTGTGTGATAAGTCTGCAGGTTGGGTAAATGAAAGTGGTATCTTTCATGATGTGATTAGCAAGGTTGTTCGGATCGAAACGAGAGAGTCGGCGTGTGAGCTCGGGTTGAGGGCGTGTTGCGTGTCAACCGTAGCCGGAATGAGGTGGGGTCGGCTGCGGGTGGTCCGCCCGGTAGTAAGTCACGAGGGTGCTAGGCCCAAGTTTAGATGACCATCGTCGTATGAGTTCGTGGATATGTTCGACTGGCGGATCGTGAAGGCGGAAGTGGCCTTAAGGAAGATTGAGGCTAGTAAGATAACCAAGTTGGAGGTGGTGACTCCAGGTTTGGAGAAGCGAAGTGATGGTGAAGTGTGGTGCGATATCTTGGAAGAGTTCAAGAGTTCGAGAAGAGTCTGACGAGTAAGGGTAGAGGCGGCATGTATTGCGAGCATAGATATGATCATTTCTTGTAAAGGGAGAAGGTGCGAAGGATGTATATTTTAGACCTCGGGAATCGCATGCGATCGGTACCATTTGTTAGGTCGGGAGTGACACTAGAACCTCGCGACAAAGTGACAAAAGTTTGTGATGTTAGAGAGTTTCCTCGTGGACTTGGATATAAGTATTTGCGTGCATGTGTTGTTTCGTGGCGGTTGTGGCGTTGGCAACTTATTAGAAGAACTTTATCGTTATCGTCTTGAGAAGGAACATTCGGGACGAATGTTTCTAAGGAGGAGAATGTTATACCCGTATTTCCGTATATGCGTGGCGCGTCGTATTATAATTTGAGCCTTAAAGTTGGCTAGTTTCGAAATTTGTACACAACACCCGATTAGAGTCGTTTTTCGTGAAACGTTTCCATGACTTTCGTAGGAAAATTCCGGCTATGTCATTTATAATTTTGCGGATTTTTCAGAGACGAAACATTTTGGACCAACGAGAGGCTTACACTTGTCACCTCTGGTGGAAGAGTGGACGGACGAAAGTGGGAAGGTTGGCACGTTTTTGTGCATTATTTTTGGTCAGGAGTTGGTAGGATATTTTGGGTAGATGGATAAGGTTGCACATGGATTAATCTTGACCTTACACTTGCCTAACACTTGGATGGATCTTGGACATTGGTTGGCCTTCACTTGACCTATAAATACCCTCTAGTTGAAGACTTTCTTCATCCAAAACTTGAGCAATCTAACTAAGTCTCAAAATACTCCTCTCCCTCGAGCTTGGTCCACCACACCCCTCCCCTTGAGAGCCCTTGGCGAGAGCCACCTCCTCCCCTGAGGTGTTTTGCTTGGGTACCCCAGCCTAGTTGTCTCGTATAAATACCCCCGTTGGTGGTATAGAAATACTCTCCAAGTATTGTTATAATGCCCAAATACCTTGGCCCAAATACCTTGTAGTATTCCCAAGGTTACACTTTTACAAAAGCCCAGAAAATACTATTATACTTCCCTCAGTCACAAAAACGAAACCCTAAGTAAATCTTCACCCGTAGTTGAAGTCATAAGTAGAAGTTGGTTAGAACTTCTAAGGGTTGGTTGGAACGGATTGGAGCGCCCGGAGTAGGAGCTAAACGTTGTTCAGGATCGACATATAAACTCGGATAATTTTGGGCTTATCGAGGTAAACATTCTTGACCTTCTGTTGTAATTGGAAATTACATATTGTAGTAGTATAGTTAAGTATACTATATAGAGGCGAACATAGTTGTGCGGCAATGTCTTTTGACTTAAGCCCGATAATACTTACGCAATGTCTTGCGACTTAAGCACAATTTAAAGAAGAGAACGACGTAATTACATGGGATCAGACATATGAGACTTGTGTAACATTACCGTAGTAGAATTGTACACGTCAGGTTAGGCGTGTTAACCCCTGGTTGGCTTGGTAGCCGCACCGATAGAGGAGGAGATTTACGCCATGTGGGGAGGTCGCCGAATTTTTCGTAGAATATTCTACGTCGGGATCTAAAGATATTATTAGGCTCTTTGTGTCCTATATAGGTTGTAGTTCTACGTGTGGAGTGATCCGCTTGGTGAGAGAAGACGGTTTGAGGTACTTGGAGCGCTTTTGCTATTAGTCGATAATCGTCGCGAGGTATGTGAACCTCTTCCTATTTGTTCTAGCGTGATATGTGTATAACTATGTAATGCGGTAGGCGTCATATATGTTTAATGTATTTGATTGGTTTGAAACATAAAGTGTTATAACGCTTTATGGGAAGTTGGTTATAATGACTTTATGTAGGTAAGAAAGTACTTGTGGTTTTAAGAGGTAAATCGATTTGAACTATAATCAAGCTATGTGATAATAAAGAACTTGAAGTATTTCAAAAGATTTTTGAATCATTTTGAGAGAAGAAGTAATACTTGGTTTTGGAAACTTAAGAGTTATACTAGCTTTATGGGAAGTTAGGTATAACGGCTTAAAATGTTTCTTGATTTGAGAAATCGAATGTGTATCGACAAACCAACGCAGCGTTAATAAAAGGAAATGTTTTGGACAGATTTAGTATTATTAAAACGGTAGAAACTTCCATACATAGAAGCTAAGATGAGACAAAATGACATTTCCTAGATCATGGTCGCTTAATAAGATTGATTATAAACAAGAATAACCTACTCACTTATAAGACATAGGTTTCTCAAAGCGTTTAAAGGAGAATTATGTTTTAAAGGATTTAAAACTATGAACTACTGAAACCTTTTTCTAAAATGAGAAACTTGAGCAGTCGAAATTAGGCAAACTTGAACGTTTGGAAAATAAGGTTGTTACTTGTTTTTACAAAGGAAAGCATTTTGGTTTACTTAACAATGTTAGTCACTCAAATTTTATACTACTGGTATCGGGTGACCTTTGTAATAGAAATGGATCTTAAAGGGAATTTAACGGACGTAGTACTTTAAGGTTAAAATCCGACTTTGACATAAAATGAAAGTACCTTGAGTCGTGTGTAACTTGCTTATGCTTGTTGTTATGAAACTTGACCATGTTACGTGTGATAGCCTTGTTGTGCAAATCGTGTTCTACTCGACTACCGGGTCATCCGGAATGTATTTCACTTGATTCACGGTCATACGGAATGTATTTCACTTGATTACGTCATCCGGAATGTATTTCACTTGATTATCGTCATCCGGAATGTATTTCACTTGATTAGGTCATCCGGGAATGTATTTCACTTGATTGGTTCATCCGGAATGTATATCACTGACCAATGGTTCATCCGAATGTATTTCATCGACTACGGTTCATCCGGAATGTATTCCACACGCTTTCTATATTGGGTCCATAAGATGGGCGAGACTCGTTATACGTATCACATGATTTGTACCTGATCACGCGGTGAGGAAGAAGTTCCACGGGCATGAGGATGACTTTGAGGTGAGTCACGACTTGACATGATCGCTTCTATGTTGTGACGTAGTTTGGTATCATACACGCTCTCGCTTTATAGACTATTATGATTTCATTTACGTATTTTCTGATTCACATACTTGGTACTGCCATCTCGACTCCTTCGGGTGCGTTCACGCTGCAGTAAAAGGTACATCGGTGTCGATCCAGCTTTTAGGATCACCTTTCCAGTATTGAAGCTCCGTTCCTTCGAGGCTTATCTTTTGGTATGTTACTCGAGTGCATAGATTCTTATACATTCGGGGTATGGCGGGCCTGTCCGTCATAGTGTAAAAAATCTTAGAGGTGCAGAGTAACCGTGGGCGTGGTTTGTAAAAGGATAACTGTCGGGTATTTATGTATATATGATGAAGGCAACTGTTTTGGTTGGCTGTTTATTTATCTTTTCTTAATTCATGTTCATGTTTTTATTTCCGCCGATTTTCTCGATGTTGTATCACCAGGTGCCCGGTAAGGCACGATCCACGGGCCCGGTTCGGTCGTGACATTGAGGTAGGAAATAAACCACCCTCGGCGACACGGTGTTCCTCCCACTCAATAACCGCTCCCACGAAATCGAACCGTACCACTTCTCCTCGCGGTTACACCGTAGCAAGAAGCTAACCAATCCGTGCCTATGATCACATCGAAATCGGTCATGTCCAACTCTATCAAGTCGGCAGGTCCGACGATCGCATAAAGTCCTTTGGACAAGCCCTATATACCCGCCGAGCTACCACCGAATCACCCATGGCGTAGCTACCTCGAAAGGGTCTATGGACTCGTGCTCTATCCTCATCCTACTAGCAACAAGGGAGATATATAGACAGAGTCGAACCGGATCTATCAAGGCATACACGCTACAACATGAAACCCGACAAAGTACTGTGACATCGGTGAGGCCTCCCGTCCCCGTACCGACAAAGCGTATACGCGCGATTCCGAGGACCGCTAGAATCGACCGCGCCACGACCTCCGCGACTCGCCCATGAGTACCCTGCCCGGGCGAGTAATCAGAGATGAAGAAGACCCGCGAAAGAACACGTAGGGTGACCCTACCATCGCCACGCCTTGGTCGGACAGTCCTCGCAGTGGCCCGCTGCCGCAAGTGTAGCAACCTCCCGGTAGGACCACAACTCCGATGGGATGTACCGCACGCCACACCGAGGGGGTGGTCTCGATCGTCAAGACTCGCTACCCGAAGTCCAAGTCCCGGGCCGACCGCCCCAATATCCCCGCCCCCGAGGACGGTGTAGGAGTGCTCGAGCCGGGCGTGGTGCAAATCTAGATCGCTGTTGAGGTCGCCCACCCGATAGCTACCAAAAGACCTCCGCCGTCTGGCCTTCTTCTCGCTGTCACAACCCGTCGGCCTCTACGCTCGCATCCAAGTGCATGAGCTCGCGGTAATGTCCATGCTCGGTGAAGAGCCACACCCGCATAAGACTCGCCATATAATCATCTAGCCTGACGAGGCGATGCACCGCTCCTCCATATCTCATACAACACGAGGACATATCGAGCCAACGAATCGATGTTGTACTTAATCGGCGTCGTCTCTGTCTTCAAGAAAAAATCTTGCGGCCCGCCTCTCATCCGGAGGCAAGAAGTGAGTGAGAAAAGCCTCCAGAACTTCGTCCCAGTAGTGGGACGCGTGCTCTCCGGGATAACTCCCGAATCAAACCAATCGATTGCGGTATCACGCGGCCGTGGAACCAAGATCACAGACTCGGTCTCAAGCCTTGATCACTCGCGTGATCCTTCAGAATCCGGATGAACTCCTGCGGATCATCCTCGTGCTCACCCGTAGAACTACGGCGGACTCGTTTCGAAAATCTCGTAGCCTCAAACTATCCGATCTCGTGTACCACGTCTATCGCTGAGCTGAATCGCCGTGATCCAAATTCATGTTCGCCACGATCACGGCGAATCGCCATCTTCAGAACCCATCTCATCCGCTCCGGTGACCGGGTGGTGCATCGGGTCTCATCGACCATCGCTGCGGCCTAAACCTCGCTGGCCGGCGACGTCGTGGAACTCGCCGTCTCGCATCCGGGCACGAGCCTCCCGACTCTCGTGTCTACTAGCTCCTCGGCCGCTTTGCCTTCTCTGGCCGGGCTTACGTGGAGGCATAAGCGTAAAGAAAGGAAATACGTTAGAGGGTCCAACTTATAACGGCTCTAAGGCACGATCTCGAGTGAGAAGAATGAAACCAATCCTAAATATCCTATAGCCTCGGGATTATCATTGGTGCACAACACACCGATAATCAAGACTCTACTAGATACGATGCAGACACTTTCCGAGGATTAATCGCTCGATACCACTTTTGTCACGACTGCCCGGTAAGGATCGTGCCTTACCCGCACCCAAGTAGTCATACATCGAGAAAATCAGCGGAATATAAAAACAAGACATGAAACAATGTAAATTGAGACACAGCTTTATCCGAGAAAAGTCGCAAGATATATATATACAAAGCCAGCTTACATCCCAACTGCATAATAGGACTCTGACCTCTAAGAAGATAAACAACTATGGCGGACAGGGGCCATACCACGAATGTACAAAACTATCTACAACAATGGGAGATCATAAAAGTCGAGCCTCCGAAGAAGATGGAGCTCGACACCAAAGCAAAAGATCCTGATGCGGATCTAGCACTGCTTTCCTTACCGCGGCATGAACGCAGCCCAAGGAGATTACAACAGTACCAAGTATGTGAAAGCGTAAAGTACTTAAATGAAATCATATCATTTTAAAGCCAATTTTACAAATATGCATAAATAACCAATGTAATCGCACATAGTGCCACATCACAAACAAGAGTAACAACGGGTAAACTATGAACGGTCTTTTCTAGTGCGAATGATCGAAGCAAGGCAATCGCCCATAGTATCATTATGCATGCCTAATCTGACTTCCGCGTGATAGTCACATGTAGACCGCATGAGGTATTTCGCATCGAGGGTAGCTACTCCCTAAGATCGCCCGACTCGTAGTCCGCATGGCCACATAGACCGATGAGGTATTCTCGCACACTAACACGAACTCCGTAGCTCGCATAGGTCCCCTGGACCCGCATGAGGTATTCTCGAATCATAGTCACACAGACTGCCTGAGGTATACCCCGCATCGGAGGGCAGCTTAACCCCCGGTATATCATGTCAAGAGGTGAGTGATGTAATACTAACATAACGGCTTATCGTTAAACAACATAAGCACAATAAGAATAACCTCTTTACACAATTGTTACAAGATACTAATAGAAGGATAATATTATTTACCTCGATAAGCCCAATATTATCCAAGATATAAGTCGATCCTGTTTAGCTCCTAATTTGTACGCTCCAATCCGCTCCAAGAAACCCTTAGAAGTTTCTACACAACTTCTACTTTCTACTTCAACCAACTATGAAGTTTCTCTTAGGGTTTTGTTTAGTGACTATAGGAATACAAGGTAGTATTTCCGGACTCTACGTATAGAGGTAACTTTGGAAATACTATAAGGGATAGCTAAGGTATTTTGGGGATAGTAATACTTGGAGAGTATTTCTACCAAGAGGGGTACTTGAGACCACTAGGAAGGGGGAGAGGGTGTTTCTTAGCTCTCAGATGGGGGAAATGAGGCTTGGACTAGAAGCTCACAAGGGAAGGAGATTTCAAGACTTGGAAAATATTTGTGGATGAAGAAATCTTCAACTTAAGGGGTATTTATAGGACTTTCAAGGGTCAAGATGATGACAAGTGGAGGGCAAGTGGAGGGTGGAGATTCACCCATGTGTCCTTATCCATCAACTACACAAAAATATCCTACCTAACCTTGACTTGTGCAAGGCCACAAAAACGTGCCAACCTTGCCCATGTTGTCGTCCACTTGAGGGTGACAAGTGTCACCCTCTCGTTGGTCCAAAATATTTCATCTCTCGGAAAAATCCGCAAAAATTATAAATGACATAGCCGTAATTTTCCCTACGCAAGTTTTGGAAAACGTTTCGTCGGAAAACAATTCGTTTCGTGGGTTGTGCACAAATTTCGTCCTATGCCTAACTTTAAGGCTTAAACTTTTGTATGTACGCCCTTACGTACATACTCAGGAAATACGGGGTATAACAATAGTATTTGTTCAAATCTTAGAGGTCTGTATTTATCTGTGGGCTGGACTGGCTAGAGTTGTTTTGTTTACATTGTTAAACAGTGTAGACCCTTTCGGGTAATTTTTATGATTTTGGCAGCCTTATCGGCTTGGCCTTAGTTTTAAAAAAAAAAGTGTGTTATTTATCTTCCGCAGTTTACTATGTTGTATGATTAGAAGGGTGCCCAGGTAGGGCACTAGTCGCGGTCCGGGGTCGGGTCGTGACAAAAGTGGTATCAGAGCAGTTAGTCCTCGGAAAGTGTCTACAGACCGTGTCTAGTAGAGTCTTGATTATCGGTGTGTTGTGCACCACATCTATAATCAGGAGGCTGCAAGACATTTAGGATTTGGTTTCCAATCTTCTCACTCTGAGATCGTGCGATAGAGCTGTGTTTTTAGGGTCGTCCCTCCCTAACGAGTTATGTTGATTGCAGCTACGAGAAAGGCAGCAGTGACCCAGGAAGGACTACGTGGATTGCGTATCCAGGTTGGTAATGATTATAGTATAGTTGGTATTGTGACATACATCTATACGAGTTATGTATGGTGGTCGACGCGTGTTGCCTAGAATGATTTTAGATTACCAGGAGTTGGTAAAGACTAACTAGATACCGGGAAGGTATGGAACAGTTAATGAATTCTCGCCAAGGTCTTATATTTTATTTTGGGATAATTGGGAAAGGATGAGCTGTCTGATAGGGCAGTGAACCCATAAGAAGTTATGTTAAGAAACTTAATGGAATACCATGTTAATATATTAAGCTACGTGGTAGGCTTAAGAGAATTGTACGGATGAGGTCCGTATAGAGTAAGTAATGGTTGTTGTGATCAAGACGACACGATTATGGTATTATGAGAAGTTATTGTCCCGTTTACGGGGGGACTGGTAAGGTAGGCTTGGATCATGGAAATTGCGAGCCTAAGAATATTGATAACTGCCGAGACCTTAGATATATAAGGCTTTCTCGGGCCAAGTCAGACCAAGGATAAGAGTTAAGTGCGACGGTGGGTCGGGGTGAGGACCTGTTACGGGTCTCCTCATAGCCTGGAATAGAGTGGGATCAGTTGGTAGTAGTTCCGCTTCGTGACAGGGTCACGAGGGTGCAAGGCCCAAGTCTAGTTAATTGTTTTACGGGTTTGTGGACGCGTTCCACCGGAACCAGGTCGTGGGAGTCAGACCCTAGTAGACCTAGTAGAGAGGATTATGACAGACTTTGAGGTCATTATGAGTATGGACTAGTTGGCTTTGTGAGTTCCAAGGTTGACATCTTAGTATAAGTATTGTTATGTGGTCATGGGTGGTATATGTAATATGAAGGGTGCAGTAAAAGGAGACTATGTCGCTATCTAATTAGATTGGACTCCGAACGAACATTCGGGGACGAATGTTTCTAAGGGGGGAAGAATGTTACACCCCATAACTCCAGGACATGTTTAAGAGAATGTACGTAAGGAACTCAAGACTTGAATAGGGTACGAAAGGAAGAATTGTTTTTCCGACGGAAAATCTTCCGAACGTCGGGAAGGAGAAATGTTCGTTGAAGAGAATTGGATTCTCAAAATGCATTAATTGAGGATTATGGAATGTATTATCATTATGGAAATTTATTTGTACGGATTTGGTCATGTGGGGCCCACCCGAGGAATTTTACGTTTTGTGGGGCCCACGAGGGTTATAGAATTTTATGGACGAATGGGAGGGCGACACGTGTCACCCCTCCCACATGGATTGGTCGAATTAATGCAAGGGCAAAAGGGTCATTTGACAATTGTAAAGATGAGAAAGTCTTGCTAAGCTAGAGCTTGACATTGTTGACAAGTCAGCCAGGGCTTGATCCCATTCATCCAATTTTAACATGTGTTGTAATCTAGACCCTCCAATGTGTTATATATCATCCTAAGTAGCAAGACTTGGCATTTTACACTTAGAAAAATTTGAGAGACTTGTCTTGCACATTATAGTGCTCTCGGTTTTAGTGAGTTTGCCCACACAAAATTTTTAGTTTTTGTTCCATTATTCACAAGACTTTAACCCAAGGTCCCTAAGGGTATTGTAAGGATATCTCAATAGAAAGATTTCGGAAAAACGACGTTTTCACGTTAGTCGCAAGGCGAAAACCTAAGGCATTTTCATAGGTTTTGTTTGGAAATGGAAGAAAAGTTGGTTGTGAGCTTCTAAAGGCTTCAAATAACGGATTGGAGCATAAAGGAAAGGAGCTAAGAATTGCTAAGGAGCTGTCACGACTAAATGGCCTGGATCGTGCCTTACCCCGCACCCTAGTGACACAACATCGAGTAATCACGAACATAAAACAACAAATGAGATATGAAATATAAAACAATAATCAGGAAACTTGCGTCGCATATATATAACCATCAACTCTTTTACAAATGAACTTAATCCTTTTTACCAACCTCGCCCACAAAGATGCACTCTAAGAATGATACGACATGATGGCGGACAGTGGCCCCGCCAAACCCCGAATGTAAACACTTACTACGATGGGACTATACCATCGATAAGCCTCCGAGAAACGGAGCTTCCCAAACGCCGAATGTGACCGAGAGCTAGGATCAACGATCGATGTACCTCAACTGCGGCATGAACGCAGCCCCGGGAGGTCAAGACATAATGTACCAAGTATGTGAAGCGTAAAGTAATATCAGAATCGAAATCATAGTAGTATATATAAAGCAGAGACATATGATAACCAAACTACGTTCACAACAACTAAAAATCATGTCAAGTCGTGGACTCACGCCTCAAAGTCATCACAATAAGACCGACGGTAAGTACGAAGGCATAGCCGACTACTAAGACCCCGTACACAAATGCCACAAATCGTATCACGAGGTCTCTAGACCGCACCACAGATCGGCGCCGCCATCGCCCGCAGATCAATGTGCGTCTATTCTCGAACTTCGCAGCCCGCATAGGTCACACAGACCGCATAAGGTATTCCTCGAATCGGTCCTAGACCACCGAGGTATACCCCGCATCGGCGCCTAACCCTCAGATCCGCCCCGACTTCCGCACCCGCATAGCCCTCGGACCGTGATAGTCCTCGAGACCGCATAGGAATCCCCGCATCGCTAAACACCGAATGATCGGTCGATCCTGAGCATACCGACTCGCGATAGTCTCAAGGACCGCAGCGTATAGACCGATCGGGTGGCAAGCCCTGTGATACACATCGAGGGTAGGTGATATAATAACAAGACAATGGACTTACCTTTAACAATGTAAGCACAAAGAATGACCCCTTACATAACAATCACAAGATACTAACACAAGTAGCATCCTAACAGTTTACTTATCAAGTCAACAAGAAAGTATTACAAGGCTATCACAAACCAATACAATCAAGTTGTTCACACAAGGTACTTTCTACTAACAAGTTCGAGTATCTAACCCCAACGATTTCATACATTAAATCCTTAAAAGATCCGTTCCTATCACATAAGTCACACAATACCCGTAGTATAAAATAGAGCGATCTTTTTTTAAGTAAACCAAAAACACTTACCTTTGTAAAATCAAGTAACAACATTATTTTCCAACGCTCGAGTTTGCCTAATTTCAAATGTTCCAGCTTTCTTATTTTAAAAGGTTTCAGTAGTTCATAGTCTTATTCATTCAAGAATAAAATCCTTTTATTAACCAATTGAGAAACATAAGCCTCATGTAAGTAGGTTATTCTTATTTATAACAATCTTATTACAATGACCATGATCTAGGAAATATCATTTTGTCTTATCTTAGCTTCATGCGGATGGAAGTTTCTACTGGTTTTAATCATACTTAATTATTCAAAACATTTCCTTTGTTAACGCCGCAGTTGGTTTGTCGATACGCATCCCGATTTCCAAAATCAAGAAAACATTCTTAAGCCGTTATACCTAACTTCCCATAAAGCTAGTATAACTCTTAAGTTTTCAAAAATACATTACTACATATTCTTTCAAAATGATTTATAAACCTTTTGAAATACTTCAAGTTCTTCATTAACACATAACAAGTCTTATAATCAAATCATTACCTTCAAAACCACAACCCATTTTCTTACCTACATAAAGTCATATAACCAACTTCCCATAAAGCCGTTATAACACTTTATGTTTTACAACAATCAAACACATGCGTCTACCGTACTACATAGTTCACACATATCATGCTAGGAGAGATAGGAAGAGGTTCACATACCTCGCGACGATTATCGACTAATAGCAAAATGCCCGAGTACCTCAAGCCGTCATTACTCCTTAAGCCAAGTAGAACGCCACACGTAGTACTTCAACCTATAAGGCCACAAGGCGCTTATTAACATCTAGATCTTATCGTAGAACATTCTACAAAATTCGACAAAGACTTCCCCACAACAGTAAATCTCCTCTCTATCGGGGCTATCAAGCCAACCGTGGGGTTATACATCTAACCCGAACGTACAATTCTACTCCACAAGATTACTACACAAGTCTCATGTAATACACCCTATGTAAAAACAGTTGATTCTTGAGCTTAAGTCGAGACATTGCCAAGCTATGTTCGATTATATATATATAGTATACTTCAACTATATAATCTAACGACATGTAATATCCAATTACAAAAGGGACAAGATATTTACCTCGCTAAGCCCATAATTATCCAAGTATAAAGTCGATCCCGGCAATCGTTTAGCTCCAACTCCGAGCGCTCCAACCCGCTTCTAAACCACCCTTAGAAGTTCTAACCAACTTCTTCACAATACTCCAACTTATGGAGATTTTCCTGGTTTTCGCCATGACGACGGAAGTATGATAGTATTTACGGCTTTTCAGATAGGTATAACCTTAGAATACAACAAGGTATACGCTAAGGTAATTTGGACATTATAACAATACTAGGAGAGTATTTCTATACCACAACAAGGGTATTATACGAAAACAACCTAGCAGTGGTACCCCACTGCTAGCAACTCTAGGAGGGGGTGTCTACCTCGGCTACCCCACAGGGGGACTCTCGCCGAGGGGAGAGAGGGGCTCGCCAAGACACTACACTAAGGGGAAGAAGCTTTCAAGACTTAGGCAATTTGTGGAATGAATTAGTCTTGAAGGGGTATTTATAGGTCAAGTGAAAGCCAACCAATGGCCAAGATTACACCAAGTGTTAGGCAAGTGTAGGGCCAAGATTCACCCATGTGTACCTAGCCAACTTGCACACAAAATATCTACCAAAAATATCTCCCACTTGCTTCCCAACGCCCGCGCCGCCACCTTGCTCACCAGGGTGCCAAGTCGCCTCTCGTTGGTCCAAAATGTTCCGTCTTTCGGAAAAATCCGCAAAAATAAGAAAAGACATAGCCGAATTTTCCTCGCAAGTTATGAAAACGTTTCGTCAAAAACGACTCTAACCGGTGTTGTGCACAAATGCCATTCGGCTAAGCCTAGGCGGTGACACGTGTCACCCTCCTATTGGCCCAAAATAAAACATCTTCCAAAATATCCATAGTGGCCAAAATCTCAAAACAAAGTGGCCCACAAAATCAGAATTTCTCCGTGGCCCCACGTGACCATTTTCAAAAATAAAATTCCATAATTCTCTAATATTCAGAAGTCAGAATACCAAACTGGGAATCCAATTCCCATTAACGAACCTTTTTCCTTCACAAAACCGAAACTTTTCCGTGGAAAAATCGCCTCTTTCTTCCTTTCCAATCTTCGTGATTCTCGCACGCACGCCCTCGCATACATACCCTAGAACTACGGGTATAACATTCTCCCCCCCTTAGAAACATTCGTCCCCGAATGTTCCTTCTAAGTCTCAAAACAAACGTGCGCCAGTATAGTCTTCACTACTATACTTACGAAACAATCGCCATACCGCCACGGAAACACCGCAAAACTTACATCTAAGTCCACGAAAACACCTCTACATCACCACAAATACCTCTTCCGGGGTCAAAATATACTTCCTTAGTCAACGATACCACTTTTGTCACTTTGTCGCGAGCCTTGCTCGACGACCTAACAAATGGTACAGCTGCCATGATCCCGGAGGATCTCGTACACTCGAACTCTTACCACATTCGATACGGCCGTTTCCAAAACTCGTCCTCCTGCCGGTGGTACTTTCAAGACCGATCGTCAACTCAACTCTAAGCGTCGCCGATTATCCGCACGATTCCTCCGAGGCTGCCAGAACTTCTTCAGACAAGCTTCACTATCCACAATTACCGAACAAGCTCGAACCAACTATCTGAACCCCGCCAACATCTAACCAATCGACCAACTTGCATTTCTGCCTACAAGGCCACAAGGCGACATCCGAACAACGAAATGGTAGCTTAAACACTTCAACCGAGACAACGATCCTCACAACACGAAATCAAAATATCGGCGGGCGAATGCGATACGGAGACTCACCTGAGTTCCTAGCCCTGCCTGGTACAAACTCCCAGAAAGAGAAACAGCCGTACCCTGGGCTCCACTGTCCGTCATAAGGTGAAGGTAGGCACCCCGTGCAACCTCACAACCTTTTTGATAACCCAACACAGCCGAGTAACGACGACCAAGAACACGATAGGTCGCTTCATCGCCCGACCACCGTCGAACGCATCCACGAACTTGCACGGCTAACTAAACATGGGCCTAACACCTCATGACCCTAACACAAAGAGGACCACCACAACCGACACCACCAAAACCTACCGGGTTGACCCAAGACGTAGCCTCAACCCGACCCTAAGGCGCAAAATACCATCTCCGAAGGAACAATCTTACTAAACACGTTACGAAAACCTAGCGGTCTTCTTAGCTCAACTACCTCTTTCATTTCATACTACAGGACTTATCCCAAACACAGCTCACGTGCACTATGCACTCCTATAAGGTCAAACATAAACATACGTCTCTACCCGAGATGGCCTTACCTCTAAGGTCTTCGTGATAAAGCTCTAAGGCTCACACTTTCTATCCTCCAAAATCTTACTCGGTTAACCCACCATGATTTCTAATCACAACTAACACACCGCTATCGTAACATAGCACTTAAGGTATACTCACCTTGAAAGTTACCGAAGGACCTTGCCGCTTCCGCCCTCTTCTCGCCCTTGGTTAACCCGTCGATCTCTACGCTTTCGGCCGCGCATAAGCCCGCATACGTGCCATGCTCAAGCCTAATCAAGGATTACTCTTGCACAACCTTCTCTAGGTAGTCATCAAGACTTGCGATACATCGGTATACTCTCGTAGCCAAATCCATAGCTAGTAACAAGGTTGTCTCTTTGCAATCTATATTCATCGTTCTTGGCCGTGGAACCGGCGTTCAAATATCGTGACGCAGTAGGAACCGCCACATGCTAAACTCACGGGGCTAGTGACGTCGCAGAAATCCCGAATGAAGCACTACCCTAGGTAATGATTTGGCCTGTGCCTCGCCACCCTCCGAACTCTACTCAGCCTCCTCCGGCGCTTGCCCTCTGGGCCGGGTTGCCTATGCGAGGCATAACGATAAGGGAATGAATTTCGTCAGAGGGTCCAACTTACAACACAGCTCTAAGGCACGATCTCAGAGTGAGAAGGATAGAAACCAATCCTAAATATCCTATAGCCTCCTGATTATTGGTGTGGTGCACAACACACCGATAATCAAGACTTCCATCGGATACGGTCAGACACTTTCCGAGGATTAATCGCTCGATACCACTTTTGTCACGACTAAATCGGCCCGTGGATCGTGCCTTACCGGCACCCTAGTGACACAACATCGAGTAATCGGTGAATATAAAACAACAATACGAGATAACGAAATATAAAACAATAATCAGGAAAACTTGCTGTCGGCATATATATAACCATCAACTCTTTTACAAATGAACGGCAATCCTTTTTACCAACCACGCCACACAGCATTACTCTGCACTCTAAGAATGATCGACACAATGGCGGGACGGGGCCCGCCAAACCTCGAATGTAAACACTTACTACGACAGGACTATACCATCGATAAGCCTCCGAGAAACGGAGCTTCCCAAACGCAATCGTGACTCGAGAGCTAGGATCAACGATCGATGTACTCAACTCGCGCAGATGAACGCACTTCGGCGAGGTCGATAACATGTACCAAGTATGTGAAATCGTAAAGTACATCAGAATCAAATCATAGTAGTATATATAAAGCGGAGACATGTATGATAACCAAACTACGATTCACAACAACTAAGCAAATATGTCAAGTCGTGACTCACGCCTCAAAGTCATCACAATAAGACCGTGACGGGGTAAATGCGAAGGCATAGCCGACTACTAAGACCCCGGTACCACAAATGCCACAAATCGTATCACGAGGTCTCTAGACCGCACCACAGATCGGCGGCCACCGCCCGCAGATCAATGCTGCGTCTATTCCTGGAACTCTCGCAGACTCGCGATAGGTCACACACGCACCCGCATAAGGTATTCCTCGAATCCACGGTCCTAGACCACCGAGGTATACCGCGTGATCGGCGCAGCCAACCTCAGATCCGCCCCGACTTCGCACCGCATAGCCCTCGGACCGCATAGTCCTCGAGACCGCATAGGAATCCCGCGTCAAAGCTAAACACCCGAATGATCGGTCAATCTCGAGCATACCGCGGCTCGCGATAGTCTCAAGGACCGTGATAGCCGATAGACCGCATCAAGGGTGGCAAGCCCGGTATACACAAGGGGTAGGTGATATAATATGATAAATGGACTTACCTTTTAACAATGTAAGCACAAAGAATGACCCCCTTACATAACAATCACAAGATACTAACACAAGTAGCATCCTAACAGGTTTACTTATCAAGTCAACAAGAAAGTATTACAAGGCTATCACAAACCAATACAATCAAGTTGTTCACACAAGGTACTTTCTACTAACAAGTTCGAGTATCTAACCCCAACGTACTTCATACATTAAATCCTTAAAAGATCCGTTCCTATCACATAAGTCACACAATACCCGTAGTATAAAATAGAGTGACTGTCTTTTTAAGTAAACCAAAACACTTACCTTTGTAAAATCAAGTAACAACATTATTTTCCAACGTTCGAGTTTGCCTAATTTCAAATGTTCCAGTTTCTTATTTTAAAAGGTTTCGTAGTTCATAGTCTTATTCATTCAAGAATAAAATCCTTTTATTAACCAATTGAGAAACATAAGCCTTACATGTAAGTAGGTTATTCTTATTTATAACAATCTTATTACAGCAGCCATGATCTAGGAAATATCATTTTGTCTTATCTTAGCTTCTATGCAGATGGAAGTTTCTACTGGTTTTAATCATACTTAATTATTCAAAACATTTCCTTTTGTTAACGCTGCAGTGGTTTGTCGATACGCATCCTGATTTCCAAAATCAGTAAAACATTCTTAAGCCGTTATACCTAACTTCCCATAAAGCTAGTATAACTCTTAAGTTTTCAAAAATACATTACTACACATATTCTTTCAAAATGATTTATAAACCTTTGAAATACTTCAAGTTCTTCATTAACACATAACAAGTCGGTTATAATCAACCGATTACCTTCAAAACCACAACCCATTTTCTTACCTACATAAAGTCGTTATAACCAACTTCCCATAAAGCCGTTATAACACTTTATGTTTTACAACAATCAAACACATGACGTCTACCGTACTACATAGTTCACACATATCATGCTAGGAGAGATAGGAAGAGGTTCACATACCTCGCGACGATTATCGACTAATAGCAAAATGCTCCGAAGTACCTCAGTGGCTTCGCCACTCCTAAGCCAAGTAGAACGCGCCACACGTAGTACTTCAACCTATAAGGCCACAAGGCGCTTATTAACATCTAGATCTTATCGTAGAACATTCTACCAAAATTCGACAAAGACTTCCCCGCAACAGCGTAAATCTCCTCCTCTATCTGGGCCGCTATCAAGCCAACCAGTGGGTTATACATCTAACCCGAACGGTACAATTCTACTCCACAAGACTACTACACAAGTCATCAGAATACACCTATGTAAAACAGTCAGATTCTTCTTGCTTAAGTCCAAGGACATCACACAAGCTATGTTGATTATATATATATAGTATACTTCAACTATATAATCTAACGACATGTAATATCCAATTACAAAAGGGGACAAGATATTTACCTCGCTAAGCCCATAATTATCCAAGTATAAAGTCGATCTGCAATCGTTTAGCTCAACTCCGGCGCCCAACCTGCTCTAAACCACCCTTAGAAGTTCTAACCAACTTCTTCACAATACTCCAACTGACTATGGAGATTTTCCTAGTGGTTTCATGTTCGACGGGAAGTATGATAGTATTTCTGGCTTTTCAGATAGGTATAACCTTAGAATACAACAAGGTATACGCTAAGGTAATTTGGACATTATAACAATACTAGAGAGTATTTCTATACCACAACAAGGGTATTATACGAAAACAACCTAGCAGTGGGTACCCTACTGCTAGCAACTCTAGGAGGGGGGGTGTCTACCCCTCGGCCTACCCCACTCGGGGGGGGGACTCTCGGCCAAGGGGGGAGAGAGGGGCTCGCGGCCAAGACACTACACGAAGGGGGCACGAAGAAGCTTTCAAGACTTAGGCAATTTTGTGAATGTATTAGTCTTCAGGGGGTATTTATAGGTCAAGTGAAAGCCAACCAATGGCCAAGATTACACCAAGTGTTAGGCAAGTGTAGGCCAAGATTCACCCATGTGTACCTAGCCAACTTGCACACAAAATATCTACCAAAAATATCTCCCACTTGCCTTCCCAAAACGCCCGCGCCGCCACCTTGCCCACTCAACGAGAGGTGCCAAGTGTCGCCTCTCTCGTTGGTCCAAAATGTTCCGTCTTTCGAAAAATCCATAAAAATAAGAAAAGACATAGCGAATTTTCCTCGCAAGTTATGAAAACGCTTTATTTAAAAACGACTCTAACCTGTTGTGCACAAATGCCATTCTACTAAGCCACTAGGCGGGGTGACACGTGTCACCCTCCTATTGGCCCAAAATAAAACATCTTCGAAAATATCCATAGTGGCCAAAATCTCAAAACAAAGTGGGCCCCACAAAACCAGAATTTCTCCGTGGGCCCCACGTGACCATTTTCGAAAATAAAATTCCATAATTCTCTAATATTCCAGGAAGTCCGAATACCAAATCTGGGAATCCAATTCCCATTAACGAACCTTTTTCCTTCACAAAAACCGGAAACTTTTCCGTGGAAAAATCGCCTCTTTCTTCCTTTCCAATCTTTCTGTCGTATTCTCGTACGTACGTCCTCGCATACATACCCTAGAACTACGGGGTATAACAGGAGCGACTTTGAATCTTGGAAATTTTAAGGGCTTGTAAAGGTATAATTCTTGTCGTTTTAGTAATTAAGATTACTTATTGTTGTAGCTATGGATATTAGCAAGTATGAGATATATATTATGAAGTGATAAGTGTATTGGCTATTAGAACTCTAATCCGAAAACTAGTATGTTTAGCCCTTGAGATTTCAATTCAATTGGATTATTAGTTTAAGTCGTCACATGTTATATAAAGAAGGAATTATAATTGTTAAGTTGTTTATGGCTATATAACATGTTTGACCTAAGAACTTGGATTTAAAAGGATTGGAAAGGTTGATAAGTTGTTGCACCTTTTTGGCCGAAATTGGCATTTGTATTGTGGACTAGTTTAATGTCAATTGTGGGGCAGAATTTTACACGTCCTGTTAAGGCGTGTAATCCCCTTTGGTTAGCTGAATTGTTGGGCCTTAAATGTGGCGTGTTTGGTTATTGAATTCGGTCTTGAAAAAGGTGGCAAAGTATGTAGAAACAAAGGAAGTGTTGTCCGATTTTCCGTAGAATTTAGTGACTTTGCACTTAGAATATTCTACGTTTGAAGCTAGAGGTTAATGGACGTATTATGGCCATTATAAGTGGAAGTACTAAGTATAGCGTGTTCTACTTGAAGGATGGAATAGCTATCAAGGTTGAAGTACTTTGGTGCATTTTGCTATTTGTCAATAATCGTCGCAAGGTATGTGAACCTCTTCCTTCTTTTGACATGATTCTATGTATGGAATATACATGTAGTACTATTTCATGATTCCTTCTACTCTTAGAAGTTAAGAGGTATGTATGTTGATTTACTCTACGTAAAGGTTATGTCTAAGTTATCCTAAGTTCTTACCAAGTCTTATGGGGGATGTTGGTAAGAGTCGTTAGGAGGTATTTCGAGCCAAGTTGACTTGGCTAAGTTACGTCACAAATGAGAATAAGAATTGAACAAGCCACTACAGCGTTAATAAAGGAAAATGTAATGACAATCAATTAAGTTAAAATGAGTAGAATTCTCCATCTGCATAGAAGCTAAGATAAGACAAAATTGTATTACATTTTCTAGATCATGGCTACTCGATTAAGATCGTTATAAATAAGTATAACTTATTCACAATGCACCAAGGTATATGTTACTTAATTTATAAGAATTTGTGTATGAGGTTTTAAGACTATGAACCTCAAATTCTTAAAAGGTTAAGAGACTTTATTTTTCAAGTTATGGGACTTGATTCTTAAAGGAAGAAATGAATTGATTTAAAAGCATAGAATACTTGATTTTGAAAGTATTGATTTCTTGCCATTCTAAAGTTAAGAAACTGGTTTTCTTAAAAGTTAAGAGACATGAAGTATTTTGAAAGCTAAGTAATTCGATTTGAAAGTATAAGTCTCTTGGTTATAAAAGGAATGAAATTGTCTAAGACATAAAGAGTTATAACGACTTTACGGGAAGTTGGTTATAACAACTTTATGGAAGATTAAAAGAATGGTTTTCTTCAATAATGTAAGCAAAGAAATGACTTGAAATAAAGAAGGGCAAATTGCTTTAAAGGTACCAATTGCTTAAGGTTTTAAAGAAAGAAGTCACGTGATTTAGAAGCCTATAATTGTATTTCTAAAAGGTATTGTGACTTTTTTGAAAAGTATATATGACTTGATACTACAGTTATTAGTATCTTGGAAGTTTTATTTGAAAAAGAGTCATTTTAAAGGAGTAGAGGTGCGTAGTACTTTGGGTTAAATTCCCGGATTTTTATGTGTGAAATGAAAGTGCCATGAGTTTATAAAAATGGAAGTCTATAGGTTTAATGAACTTGCCTATGTTTGCTTGTGATAGCTTTGAGTGCAAGTATTATATGTTTACGTAGTCGTGACTCATTGGAGGGACTGGCCTTGTTGTAAGTTTACTTGGACGTACCGACAGTGATGTGGGATTCCACGGGTATGCTTCCATTATGATTGATCCTTGGACATGCTTATACGATGTGGGATTCCGGGGCATGTGACCAGGAGGCGGGTTAGATTCCCGGATTTGTTTTATTACCCATGGCCATGCTTATACGATGAGGGATTCCGGGGCATGCGACCATGCTATGTACGATTATTACTCCATGGGCTAGCTCCCCATGAAGACATGTACTCACGATGAGGGATTCCGGGGGCATGTTATATTATTACTCCATGGGCTAGCTCCCCATGAAGACATGCACCTACGATGAGGGATGTCGAGGGCACGTTATTGCCATGCTTATACGATGAGGGATTCCGGGGCATGCGGCCACGTTATATATATATATATATATATATATATATATGTTGTATATGTGTACGCCGACAGTGAGGTAGGATGCCACGGGCGCGTCACATGGTTATATGTTACACCTACGGCTGTCGGCAGTGATGTGGGATTCCAGGCGGGAGATATATATGTGTATTGTGTATGTGGTACGCGACAATGTAGGATCCCACGCGCGTCACATAGTTATATGTTACACTTATGACTGTCGGCAGTGATGGGGGATTCCACGGGCACGCTTTGATATTTGTGTGATTTGATCGCGTCCCGCATCGGTAGGGTAGTATATGCGCCCCTCCATAAATGGCCGGATTATGTTATGAAAGATAAGTAAGTTATATGGTAATGAACTTAATGATTTCTCCTAAGTATGTACGTAAGATTTGGTTATAACTCTTAATGGAATGGAAAAGATAATGATGTGCAATTAAGTTCATGAGTGGTAATGACACGACAGGATCTGGTATGTACTTTTTATACTTGCCCCTGTCATTCTTTTGTACAGTTATGATTTGTTTACTGTACCTTATTTTCCGTTCCATATTCGATTGTTGTTATCGACTTCTTCGGCCGCGTTCATGTCCGCAGGTTTAGGTACACAGTTGTGGATCCGCGAGCTTAGGATCTTGGTTCAACATTTTGAGATGGCTCCAATGTTCCGGAGTTGTCATGGCTATGTATATTCAGGGGTACGGCGGGGCCTTGTCCCGTCATAGTATTTGTTCAAATCTTCGAGGTCTGTATTCATCTGTGGGCTGGACTGTCTAGAGTTGTTTTGTTTACATTGTTAAACAGTGTAGACCCTTTCGGGTAATTTTTATGATTTTGGCAGCCTTATCGGCTTGGCCTTAGTTTTAAAAAAAAGTGTGTTATTTATCTTCCGCAGTTTACTATGTTGTATGATTAGAAGGGTGCCCAGGTAGGACACTAGTCGCGGCCCGGGGTCGGGTCGTGACAATACCGACGCTTGAGTTTTGGAGACTTAGAAGGAACATTCGGGACGAATGTTTCTAAGGGGGGAATAATGTTACACCCCAAAATTCCCGGTCATGTATTGAGAACGTACGAAAGGAAATAAGAATTGAAATTGGAAAGATAAGTTGACAGAATGTTTTTGGATAGTTTTTGAGTCAACTGTGGAGCGGCATATCTCCTAGTTCATTAGGAGTTTTTAGGTGTTTCAATAGCCCAGTATGAAGTTCGTTGAGTCTAGTTTCCAACGCAACAAACCGCTCGTCGATAGGACATCGGAGTAGGAAGTTATGGAGGTTACAAGTTCAGTGGGCAGACGAATAGGAAAGTGTTTTCAGTGAAGTGCCACAGTGGCCATACAATGTATCGATGGGTTCAGAAGTTTCAGCGCCGCGGCGCCAGCTGCAGGGCCGCGCCGGGAATTTTTGTGTAAAGCAGGGAAAAATCAGAAGATATTTTGTTAAAAGCCCATGGGAGGTTGCAAGTGTCCCTCCCATATTGTGGACCAAAAAAGACCTTATTTATTTACCAAGCCTTGCAAGACTTGGTTATTTGCAAAGATCCACCTTATGGGAACCCCTCTTCTTCTCCATAAAAATCTTAAGAACCCTAAGCCTAGTGGATATTTTGGTGAGGCGGCAAGAAGATAAAGTGTTGATAGACTCGTAGAAGGTTCATGTGGGTGATTTTAACGTGAAGAAGAATTGCGGAAAGAGGGCGAAAGTGGGTGATCAGGACTATTTTGGCTTAATTCCAAGGTAAGAAGTCATTCTCCTTTAAAGGTAAAGTATGTCACGTATTGTAGAAATTGGAGAAGGGTTTTATAATGAGAAAAATGGATATAAGAATCGAAGGTTTCCATGTTGTAAATGAAAGTATAAAGAGGCGCTTTGAGTTCTAGTCGTAGATATTTACGGTCGCTGCCTTCACTTGTTATATGGGGTTTATTGAAGTGATTTTAGTCGTTCAAATTGTCAACATGAATATTGTAGTAACTTGGGAATAATGACTTGGGGTATAAGAAATGGAAAAGGACTATAAGATTGAAATACAATTTGGTCGATAATTACAACTGTCGCCTGTTAAGGAAGAAAGGACTTAAAATTGTCGAAATTGTTATTAGATTTATAACATATAGGAATAACGATTTGGATTTGGAAGGATTTGATAAGGATGATATGTGAGAATGTTGTAGCCGAGAAGTTGCCTTAAACTTATAGGATTGTTTAATATGAATTGTGGGGCAGAATTTTACACGTCCGGTTAAGGCGTGTAATCCCCTTTGTATTACTGAATTGTTGAGCCTTAAATGTGGCGTTTGTTTATTGATTTCGGGCCTTGAAAAAGGTGGAAAAGTATGTAGAAACAAAGGAAGTGTTGTCCAATTTACCGTAGAATTTGGTGACCTTACACTTAGAATACTCTACGTTGAAGCTTGAAGCTAATAGACGTATTATGGTCATTATAGGTTGTCATACTACGTTCGGCATTTTAGACTTAGCAAGTGGATTTAGCCGAAGAGGTATGTGATTCTTCCTATTCTCTTGAGCATGATTATTTGTGAAATATATAGTGTGGTAGACGCACGTGTGTTAAAGGAGTTTGATTTCCTTTTTGTTTCCTTGACTTGATTTTAAAAGTTAAGTGACTTGATACGAAATGTTAAGTGACTTGATATGAAATGTTAAGAACTTGGATTGCGTTAAAAAGTTGAGAAACCTCATTCGTGAGTAATGGGTACCTGGTCTTTAAAAGAATAAAGTTATATTGATTTCGGAAATGTGAGTAATTGTCCTTGGTTGGTTTAAAATGTAAAGTGTTATAACTGTTTTATAGGAAGTTAGTTATAACGACTTTAGGAAAACGAAAGGATGGTTTTATCATTGGATTTAAAAGGTAACTTGATATTTTTAAGAAGTAATGAGGCTTAAACTATTTTGAGAAGTATATTGTTACTTGACCTTTTAAAGGAGAAGTGTTTTGTTTTAAATGAAGGCATGGTATTGTCTTGATTTGGTTTTAAAGGAAGGCATGGCATTGTCTTGATTTGGTTTTAAAGGAAGGCAGGGTATTATCTTGATTTGGTTTTAAAGGAAGGCATGGTATTGTCTTGATTTGGTTTTAAAGGAAGGCATAGTGTCGTCTTGGTTTATTTAAAAGGAACGTATGGAAATTTTTTTGGTTTACTTAAAATGTTAGTTACTCTATTTTGATACTACATGTATTAGTATCTTGTGGAATTTACTTAAAAAGGGATCTTTTTAAAAAGAATTGAAGTATGTAGTACTTGGGGTCAAAAACCCGGATTGTTAGCATAAAATGAGAGTACTTTGAGTTATAAAAATGGTGGATCAGTTTACATGTTAAACAAAGTCTAAGAGTATGTTTGTCACGACCCGACCCCGGGCCCGCGACTGCTGCCCTACCTGGGCACCCTTCCAGGTATACATCAGAGATAATCAGCGGAAACATACATAAACTTAACAATGAAATAAATAATAGGTTAGCCGATAAGGCTACCTTCCTGGATATAAACAAATCCAAAAGCAGTTACCTCAATTTTTTTTTTTTTATAAAGTGACCCACAAGATATGACTACAGACCTCTAAGAGTTTACATAACAACTGTGACGGGACAGGGCTCCGCCATACCCCTGAATGTACAAAAGTCAACAACTTCAGGGAACCCTACCAAAGACAAAGCCTCCGGAGAAATGGAGCTTTCCGAGAACTGAACCGTGATCCTAGGAGTGCGGATCAATAAGCTATGTACCTCAACCTGCGGCATGAATGCAGCCCCCCGAAGGAGGTCAGTACAAAATATGTACCAAGTATGCAAATCGACAAGATCGTAATTTAAATCATAATAGTCAAAAATACACAAGACATATATGATAACCCAATTAATGCGACACGGCCTTCATCAAGTGGAAGTAATGAAAGTCAAATTTACCTTGTACAACCTGTTTCAACATATGAACGATAGTCACACCAGGTCTATGAACACCAGCCCTCAAATATCAAAGCGCGCCCGTGGGATTCCCCATCACTGCCGACCGCTAGGTGTAAAATCTAACTATGTGACGCGCCCGTGGCATCCCACCTCACCGCCGGGCGCATACACATACAACACATATAAACCTATATATATATCTCACGTGGAATCCTCATCTCGGTACATGACTTCACGGGAGCTAATCCAAGGAGTAGTAATCGTATCCGGGAATTTAACCCGCATCCTGGTCGCATGCCCTAATCCTCATCGTAAGCACGCCCAAGGCGCATGCCTCGTAATCCTCATCGTAAGCATGTCCAAGGATCAACCACACCGATGCATACCCGTGGAATCCCACATCACCGCCAGACGCCCGTAAGCTCATACTATGACAATGGAAGCATACCCGTGGAATCCCGCATCACCGCCAGACGCCCAAGTAAACTCATACCGCATGCCTAATCCTCATCGTAAGCACGCTCCAAGGTGCATGCCTCGGAATCCTTCATCGCACGCATGTCCGCGGTCAACCACCATGGAAGCATACCCGTGGAATCCCACATCACCGCGACGCCCGTGTAAACTCATACTATGACAATGGAAGCATACCCGTGGAATCCCACATCACCGCCGCAGACGCCCAAGTAAACTCATACCGCATGCCTAATCCTCATCGTAGCATGTCCAAGGTGCATGCCTCGAATCCTCATCGCACGCATGTCCAAGGATCAACCACACCGATGCATACCCGTGGAATCCCACATCACCGCCAGACGCCTGTAAACTCATACTAGGACAATGGAAGCATACCCGTGGAATCCCACATCACTGTCGGTACGTCCAAGTAAGTTCACAATAAGACAATGGAAGCATACCCGTGGAATCCCACATCACTGCCGGTACGTCCAAGCAACATCATAACTTCTTTAGACTTCCATTTACATACAAAATGGACCTCATTTTACGACCTTAAGGCACTTTTCATATCACTTAACAAGTCCGGGGAAAAATTCAACCCAAAGTACTATGTATTTCTACTCTTTCCAAAGATCCCTTTTCCACATAAGACCCCAAGATACTAACACCCGTAGTATCAAGGCTCATCTACAATTCAAACAAATCACTATATTATTAGAAATATACTTCGGCTCCTACATCAAGTGACCCTCATTTAAACTTTAAGCAATTGATGCCTTTAAATCAAATTGCCCTTCTTAGTTTCAATTCTTTCCTCTAGGCTTACTTATCCGAGAAAAATCATTTCTTTAACCTTCCATAAAGTTATTATAACCAACTTCCCATAAAGCCGTTATATTAACTTTATGCTTTAGAAACTAAGACAATCTTTTCCTTTCATAAGGCCGTCATAACTAACTTCCCATAAAGCCGTTATAACTCCTTATGTCTTAGACAACTTCGTTCTTTTTATGACCAAGAGACTTGTACTTCGAATCAAGTTACACAACTTTCGAAAATGCTTCAAGTCTCTTTACTTTAGAAGGCAAAATTCTTAACTTAGAAAACAAGTTCTTATCTTTATAATAGTTCCATACTTTTTCACATCAAGGAGTCCTTGTCTACCCCATTAGAAATACCCATTCTTATAACCTTTCCTCACAGACAAGTGAGTTAGTCCTCTAACTCAACCAACTAGGCATCTTTAAAACAAGTCAAGTATATCAAAATGACTTTACCTTATTTAAATCACGTACGTCTACCGTACCATATAGTTATAACTACTCATGCTCAAGTGATAAGAAAGTTTCCACATACCTCTTATGTTTAATCCAATTGCCAAGTCCAAAATGCCTTCCGTAGATGTCAACCTATAATGACCATAATACGTCTATTAGCTTCTAGCTTCAACGTAGAATATTCTAATGTAAAGTCCCTTGTTCTACGGAAAATCAGACAAAGACTTCCTTTGTTTCTACGCATTTTCCACCTTTTTCAAGGTCCGACCAATAACCAACCGCATTTAAGGCACAACAATTCAACTAATCAAAAGGGGATTACACGTCTTTACAGGACGCGTAAAGTTCTGCCCCACAATAATACAAATCAAACCAATAATTCCAAGCCACATTCGGCTATAATATTACAACAATTATCAATTTCCTTTCAATTTCCTTTTAATCCAACTCGTTATTCCAACATGGTATATAAAATCATAACCAATTATATACCCTCCTATTTATAACATGCAATGATTTTAAGCTAACAACCGAATTGATTACAAATACGAGTGGCTAACATGACCATTTTCGTTTTTCAACAAGAAGACAAGATCCATATCTTTTCAAACTTTAATATAACAGCCTCAGGCTCATTTCTTAACTACTATAACTTGAAATCTTCAATTACACAAGATGTTGAAGGTTTTACCTCAAGAAGCCGTCTTTCCTAAATCTTCTTCACTTTAAAATCGCCCACTCGAACTCTCTACAAGCTTTCCAACATTTTTCCTTCTTGAAGACTTTCCAAAAATCTCACCCGGGTTCATCAATTTGAGAGAGATGAGGGGAATTTTTCTTAGGGAAACCCTTGCAAATGGCCAAGTCTTCAATAAGACCCTCACTTGGTCAAAAGATGGGAGGGACACTTGTCACCCTCCCATAGGCCTTCTATCAAAATATCCCCTGTTTTTCGCCCCTTTCCGCGTAAAAATCCCGCCTTGGCGCCTCAACCTCAGAGGACTGTCAGAATTATCGGCGCCGCGGCCCTGCTGACGACGCCGCGGCGCTGCGACGCCTGCTGGGAAATCTGCCCTCTGCGTCAGCCCACAGAACTTCTAACGCCCGTAACCTCCCACCCCGATGTCCAATCGACGAGTGGTTTGTTGCGTTGGAAACTAGACTCAACAACCTTCATACTAGTCTCTTAAAACTCCTCAAAACTCCTACGGAACTAGGAGATATACCGCTCCAAAGTTGACTGAAAGTCTGCCCACAACCTTTTGCCAACCCAACTTTTCAAATTCATATCTTATTTCCTTTCGTACGTTCTTAACTTAACCTCTTGAATTTACGGGGTGTAACATTCTTCCTCCCTTAGAAACATTCGTCCCCGAATGTTCTTTTGGAGTCAATCTAATACTCATCGTACTTACAATTAATGGAACTTTATTATGTCGCTTATGACCCTAAGATATCGCACTCGCATACCCATCCATCCTTGTCAACCAAGGAAACAGATCCCAAGGGTGCACCAACGCTAATTACTCCCATTCAAGGCCTAAAATGCTGCTCTTATCATACTTCCCACCTACTGCTAGCATACATACATAGTCTCAATGTAATCTGTTCATGACACTTAAACATATAACAACTTTATCATGCATACAAGTCTCTAAAGGATAAAAAATATACCTGAAATCGCATAGGCGGGTAAAAGGACCGCTTAAAATCGGGAATCGCTACACGACCGCGCCCGCTTGCATGAACATCCCGCCTAGCCGTTGAAGGTGAAGAACCCAGAATCGACCCATTAGATCGCTACCCCACCAAGCACCTCGTCGGACGCCCTTGCCAAATGGCCCTGTTGTCCGCAAGCAAAACAAGTTGTCGACCTAGTCCGACATTCCCCAAAATGAGCTCTACCACAGTAACCACACCGATGCAAAGGTGGCCTCCCCTGGCTACTATCCCCAGACATATGTGAACCAGCAGCCCCGGAGCCCTGACCCGCTCCCGAATATCCCTGGCGGTAAAACCACCCGCCAGAAGGCCGAGAAGGAGCACTCTGCGTCGGCTAAATGTAGACCTAGCTGGCCGAGGCCGCCTCGAAAAACTATCTCGAAACTCGCTGCCCGCCTCGGCCGGACTAAATCTGGCCGCTCTCTCCCTATCCTCAATCCCCTGTGCATAAGCCTGCATCCTGGCAATATCCATACCTGGCTGAAGAGCCACTCCCAGACATGCGGTAACCATATATCGGTCTAGTCCCATCACATAGCGGTGAACTCTGTCCGCTATATCCGCCATAATAGTGGGTGCATACCTGGCCAATGAGTCAAATTCCAGGTTGTATTCTCTGATGGTCCTCCCATTCTGTCTCAATGCCAAGAACCTATCCAGGCGGGCTCTCCTCGTCTTAGGAGGCAAAAAGTGATCGAGGAAGGCTTTCGTGAACTCATCCCAAACAGCTGGAGGAGCACCCACACCTCTAGACAACACCCACGACTCAAACCAGTTCAACGCAATATCGCAGAATCCCAGAAGACGCTAACACAACGGACTCGTCTCCGAGGCCCTAAGCACTGCAGATAGTCCTGCACTGCCGAATGAACTCCTGAGGGTCCTCCTCAGACCTCGAACCATAGAATTCGGGTGGATTGCAACTCAGAAAGTCCCGAATCCTCAAACTATCGGCTCTAGGGTTAGCTACGGCCTCACACGCCGCCACAATGCTAGTCAATAATCGGATCTGCTCTCCGTAATCTCTATACTCAGCCCCTGGCTGTGGAACTGGAGTGTTATACCCCGTATTTCCAGAGTATGTACGTGAGGGCGTACGTACAAAAGTTTAGCCTTAGTTAGGCATAGGGGACGAAAAATTGTGCACACCTATCAAAAAGAATCGTTTTCCGACGAAACGTTTTACAAAACTTGCGTAGGGAAAATTACGGCTATGTCATTTATTATTTTTGCGGATTTTTCCGAGAGATGAAACATTTTGGACCAACGAGAAGGTGACACTTGTCACCCTCAAGTGGACGGCAAAGGGGGCAAATGCCTTGGACGATTGTCATGGTTTTGGGGCCTAAAACTTGGGTCAATATTTGTTGAGTGATTTGAGGAGTAGGTTGTTATACCCCGTGTTTCCAGAGTATGTACGTGAGGGCGTACGTATAATAATTTAAGCCTAAAGGTTGGCTAGTTTCGAAATTTGTACACAACACCCGATTGGAGTCGTTTTTCGACGAAACGTTTCCATTAACTTCGTAGGGAAAATTCGGCTATGTCATTTCTAATTTTTGCGGATTTTTCCGAGAGACGAAACATTTTGGACCAACGGGAGGGTGACAAGTGTCACCCTCACATTGGAAGTGGTGGGCGGTAAAGCTTGGCCGAAAGGGGGGCATGTGGTAGGTAGGATATTTGTGCAAGTTGGTGTGGTAGATGGATAAGGTACACATGGTGGAAATCTAGCCCTACACTTGCACCACACTTGTCTTCATCTTGGCCATTGGTTGGCCTTCACTTGACCTATAAATACCCCTCTAGTTGATGAACTTTCTTCATCCAAAATTGAGCAATCTATCTAAGTCTCAAATACTCCCTCCTCTTGTCTTGAAATCGTCCAAAAGTCCTCCTTTGAGAGCTTGGCGAGAGCTTCCTCCCCTTTGTGGTGCACTAGCCGAGGGGTAAACACCCCCTAGCCTAGTTGTCTCGTATAAATACCCCGTGTTGTGGTATAGAAATACTCTCCTAGTATTGTGATAATGTCCAAATACCTTGGCCCAAATACCTTGTAGTATTCCCAAGGTTACACTTATACAAGCCGTAAAATACCATTATACTTTCCCTCAGTCACTAAAACGAAACCCTAGGGAAAAATCTTCACCCGTAGTTGAAGTATTAAGTAGAAGTTGTGTAGACACTTCTAAGGGTTTCTTGGAGCATTTTGGAGCGCACGGAGTAGGAGCTAAACCTTGCTCAGGATCGACTTTTATCTCGGATAATTTTGGGCTTATCGAGGTAAACACTCATGACCTTCTATTGTAATTGGAAATTACATGTTGTAGGAATATATAGTTGAAGTATACTATATATAGAACTGAACGTTATAATTGTGCGGCAATGTCTTGCGACTTAAGCCTGAATTTTAAATAAGAGAACTGAACTGTAATCACATAGGACTGTATTACAGTAGACTTGTGTAGCAATACTGTGAAGTAGAATTGTACACGTCCGGTTAGGCGTGCAAACCCCCCCCCCCCCCTGGTTGGCTTGGTAGCCGGCCTCGATAGAGGAGGAGATTAACGCTGTTGCGGGGGGGGGAGGTGCTGCCGAATTTTCTGTAGAAAGATGAAAACTTGTGTTTAAGATTTAATAGACGTTTGTGGCCTTTATAGGTGAAAGTACTAAGAGTAGCGTATTCTACTCGAGGAGTGGAAAGGGCTAGCAAGGTTGTAGTACTTGGAGCTTTTTGCTTATTGTCGATAATCGTCGCGAGGTATGTGAACCTCTTCCTACCTCTTCTAGCATGATATGTGTGTAACTATGTAGTACGGTAGACGTACATGTGTTTAATGTATTTGATTAGTTTGAAACATAAAGTGTTATAACGGCTTTATGGGAAGTTGGTTATAACAGCTTTATGTAGGTAAGAAAATACTTTGTGGTTTTAAAAGGTAACTGATGTGAATTATAACTGGCTTGTTATAATAAAGAACTTGATGTATTTCAAAAGATTTATAAATCGTTTTGAAGGGAGAGTAACACTTGGTTTTAAAGGTTTTAAAAAGAATTATACTAGCTTTATGGGGAGTTAGGTATAATGTCTTAAAGAGAGGTAAAGAAAATGGTTTACTGATGTTAGAAGTTAAGAGACTTGATCTTATAAGATAAGAGACTTAACTTATTTGTTTTAATGTGGATGTTTATGTGAAACCTCATTCGTGAGTAATGAGTACTTGGTTTTATTTAAAGGGATAATGTTTTACTGATTTCGGAAATCAGAATGTGTATCGACAAACCACTGCAGCGTTAATAAAAGGAAAATGTATTGAATAAATGAAGTCTTGTATTAAAACCAGTAGAAACCTCCATCTGCATAGAAACTAAGATGAGACAAAATGATATTACATTTTCTAGATCATGGCTGCTGTAATAAGAATGTTGTAAACAAGAATAACCTACTCACATATAAGATATATGTTTCTCAAAACGTTTAAAGGAGAATTATGTTTTAAAGGATTAATACTATGAACTACGAAACCTTTTCTAAAATGAGAAACTTGAGCATTTGTAATTAGGCAAACCGGAACTTTAGGAAAAGAATGTTGGTACTTGAGTTTAAAAAGAAAGTGTTCTGGTTTACTTAATAATGTGAATCACTCTAGTTTTATACTACGGGTATCGGGTGACTTTTGTAAAAGGAATGTATCTCTTTTAAAAAGACTTAACGTATGTAGTACCTTGGGGTTAAAAACCCGGACTTTGGCATAAAATGAAAGTACTTTGAGTTGTGTGAAACTTGCCTATGCTTGTTGTTGTGAAACTTGCCTATGCTTGTTGTTGTGAAACTTGCCTATGCTTGTTGTTGTGAAACTTGCCTATGCTTGTGATGATAGCCTTTGTTGTGCAAGTGTGGTATTTCTGTGTTACCGCGTCTCTCGATGGAGGGCCGGTTGATTTGTTATGAACGATTCTACACCGAGTCCCACGAGATGGGCAGGGGCACGTATTCCATTTGATTATACACCGAGTCCCACGAGATGGGCAGGGTCACGTATTTCATCTGATATTACACCGAGTCCCACGATGGTGGTCACGTATTTCATCTGATATTACACCGAGTCCCACGAGATGGGCAGGGTCACGTATCACATCTGATTTTACACCGAGTCCCACGAGATGGGCAGGGTCACGTATTTCATCTGGTTATCATACATGTCTCCTGCTTTATATAGACTATTATGATTTCATTTACAGTCTTTTACAGTTTCACATACTTGGTACCTGTTGTACTGACCTCCTTCGGGGGGCTGCGTTCATGCCGCAGGTAGAAGTACATTGGCTGTCGATCCCCGCTCTAGGATCACCTTTCAAAGATATCGAAGCTCGTTCCTTGGAGGCTTATCTTTTGGTATGTGTTCCCGAGTTGTAGGTTCTTGTACATTCGTGGTATGGCGGCCCCGTCCGTCATAGTTGTTGTAAATCTTAAGTGCAGAGTACTGTAAGGTGGTTTTGTAAAAAGGGATTAAACTGTTCGTTTTGAAAAAAGTTGTTATATGTATATCATTGGAAGGTAACCGTTTGGTTGACCTGTTTTATTATCATGTCTCTCATTTCATGTTTAAAGTTTTATTTTCCGCTGATTTTCTCTGATGTTGTGTCACTAGGGTGCCCGGGGTAAGGCACCAGTCACGGGCCCGGAATTCGGGGTGTGACATAGTGGTATCAGAGCAGTTAATCCTCGGAAAGTGTCTACAGACCGTGTCTAGTAGAGTCTTGATTATCGGTGTGTTGTGCACCACATCTATAATCAGGAGGCTATAGGACATTTAGGATTGGTTTCCATTTCTTCTCATTCTGAGATCGTGCCTTAGAGCCGTGTGATAAGTTGTACCCCTCTGACGTATTTCATTTTTACCAGTTATGCCTCCGCGTAAGGCAACCCAGACCCAGACAGGCAAGGCAGCCGAGGGAGCTGCTAGTGGGATACAGAGGAGTACGAGGGCGCAGGCCCGGTCAGTACCTGAGACAGTGCTTCCGACGGCGGGTTTCGTGACGCCGCCAGCAGAGTTTAGAGCCGCAGCAGTGGCTGCTGAGACTACAGTACCTGAGCCTCCAGTCCCACAGCCTGGAGCAGATGAGATGGGGTACAAGGAGATGGCCCAGTTACTGGCCAGGGTCGTGGCCAGATATGAGGATAGGTTGGATGCAGCAGTTCCAGCCCCAGTAGCACCCGTAGTTCACCCCCGAGCAGATAGTTTGAGGCTACGGGACTTTCTGAGCTGCAGCCCGCCAGAGTTCTATGGGTCGAGGCCTGAGGATGATCCGCAGGAGTTCATCCGGCGCTATGCGATCGCGAGAGTGATCAAGGCTTCGAGACCGAGTCGGTGACGCGGTTCGCATCGGCCGCGCGCGAGCATCGCGATGATCGGTTTGATTCATGGGAACTGTCCCGAGGTGAGCATGCGCTCCCAGCAGTTTGGGACGAGTTCTCAAGGGCATTTCTTGCACATTTCTTGCCTCCACAGATGAGGAGGGCTCGGGCAGACAGATTTTTGGTGTTACGGCAGAACGGACGTACGGTTCGGGAGTACAATGTGGAGTTCGACTCATTGGCCCGGTACGTCCCCGCGTTAGTAGCTGATATGGAGGACAGAGTACACCGCTACGTCACCGGGCTGGATGAGTACTTGGCAGAGGCTTGTTCGGGTGTAGCCCTTCAGCCGGGCATGGACATTGCCCGCATGCAGGCTCATGCACTAGGATGAGGCATGGAGGAGTCGACGAATGACCGAGATCGCGAAGAGGGCCGTAACAGCAGGTCCTTTGGTAGCTTTCAAGGCGGACCGCCAAGAAGAGCTAGTGATGTACCTCCGCCAAGATGCAGTGGTCCTCCGCGCCGTCGCCGACGCTCAGGTATTCGAGCCGGGTCGAGCTCCAAGGCTTCGTTCACAGATATACGGGTTCTAGCCACGGGTTGAGTTTTCTCGGTGCACGATGTGGCAAACGTCATCCCGGGAATGTCGTTTTTATCGGGTGCTTGTTTTCTGCGCCGCCGAGTACATGTGACGAGAACCGTCCTAGTAGGAAGGATGCAAACAGAATGACTCACCACGGATCGCGCGTGTTCATCGCTTTCATTACTATACCGCAGTATGTGCCTATGATTAGAGAGGAGGTAGATCTGTATATCCCTAACCTCTAGAGTTTTGTATGTATTGATGTTGTTGATGTGTTTAGTGTTATGTTTGGATAGCTGTGTGTTAAAAAGTGATTTAGAAACCTGGTTAGTGAAAAGGGTAAGTCCCTGGGAAGTGTGAAATGGAAGTGGTAGCTTTCATGACCTATTTAGGTAAGATTGTTCCGGATCGGGGAACAAGAGCGTGATGCGTAAGTGGATCGGGTTGGGGCCATGTTGAGGGCCAACCCGCGGCCGGTTTCAAAATAGGGTCAGCTCTGGGTGGTCCCGCCAGGTGGTAGGGTCACGAGGGTGCTAGGCCCAAGTTTAGATGACCGTCGTATGATTTCGTGTTTATGTTCGACCAGAAGCGGATCGTAAAGGCCGGGAATGGCCTCAAGGGAGATTGCGGTTAGTAAGATGACCAAGTTGGAGGTAGTGACTCCAAAGTTTTGGAACTAAAGCGATGACTGAAGTGTGGTACGTATACTAGAAGAGTTCAAGTGTTCGAGGAGGGCACGACGAGTAAGAAGGTAAGAGAACGTGTTATTACGTGGCCAGGTGTGGCTTTGACAACTTGTTGAAGGAACTTCTTCGTTATCTGTTTCGAGAAGGAACATTCGGGACGAATGTTTCTAAGGAGGGGAGAATGTTATACCCCGTATTTCCAGAGTATGTACGTGAGGGCGTACGTATAATAATTTAAGCCTAAAGGTTGGCTAGTTTCGAAATTTGTACACAACACCCGATTGGAGTCGTTTTTCGACGAAACGTTTCCACAGCTTTCGTAGGGAAAATTCCGGCTATGTCATTTCTAATTTTTACGGATTTTTCCGAGAGACGAAACATTTTGGACCAACGGGAGGGTGACAAGTGTCACCCTCACATTGGAAGGGGTGGGCGGTAAAGCTTGGCGAAAGGGGGGCATGTGGTAGGTAGGATATTTGTGCAAGTTGGTGTGGTAGATGGATAAGGTACACATGGTGGAAATCTAGCCCTACACTTGCACCACACTTGTCTTCATCTTGGCCATTGGTTGGCCTTCACTTGACCTATAAATACCCCTCTAGTTGATGAACTTTCTTCATCCAAAATTGAGCAATCTATCTAAGTCTCAAATACTCCTCCTCTTGTCTTGAAATCGTCCAAAAGTCCTCCCCTTTGAGAGCTTGGCAGAGCTTCCTCCTCCTTTGTGGTGCCCTCAGAGGGTACCCCCTAGCCTAGTTGTCTCGTATAACTACCCCTTGTTGTGGTATAGAAATACTCTCCTAGTATTGTTATAATGTCCAACTACCTTGGCCCAAATACCTTGTAGTATTCCCAAGGTTACACTTATACAAGCCCAGAAAATCCCATGATACTTTCCTCAACTAAAACGAAACCCTAGGGAAAAATCTTCACCGTAGTTGAAGTATTAAGTAGAAGTTGTGTAGACACTTCTAAGGGTTTCTTGGAGCATTTTGGAGCGCACGGAGTAGGAGCTAAACCTTGCTCAGAATCGACTTTTATCTCGGATAATTTTGGGCTTATCGAGGTAAACACTCATGACCTTCTATTGTAATTGGAAATTACATGTTGTAGGAATATATAGTTGAAGTATACTATATATAGAACGAACGTTATAATTGTGCGGCAATGTCTTGCGACTTAAGCTGAATTTTAAATAAGAGAATCGAATCGTAATCACATAGGATCAGACATAGACTTGTGTAGCAATATCGTGAAGTAGAATTGTACACGTCAGGTTAAGCGTGCAAACCCCCGGTTGGCTTGGTAGCCTACTCGATAGAGAGGAGATTAACGTTGTTGCGGGGAGGTCCGCGAATTTTCAGAGAAAGATGAAAAACTTGTGTTTAAGATTTAATAGACGTTTGTGGCCTTTATAGGTGAAAGTACTAAGAGTAGCGTATTCTACTCGAGGAGTGGAAAGGGCTAGCAAGGTTGTAGTACTTGGAGCTTTTTGCTTATTGTCGATAATCGTCGCGAGGTATGTGAACCTCTTCCTACCTCTTCTAGCATGATATGTGTGTAACTATGTAGTACGGTAGACGTACATGTATTTAATGTATTTGATTAGTTTGAAACATAAAGTGTTATAACGGCTTTATGGGAAGTTGGTTATAACAGCTTTATGTAGGTAAGAAAATACTTTGTGGTTTTAAAAGGTAACTGATGTGAATTATAACTGGCTTGTTATAATAAAGAACTTGATGTATTTCAAAAGATTTATAAATCGTTTTGAAGGGAGAGTAACACTTGGTTTTAAAGGTTTTAAAAAGAATTATACTAGCTTTATGGGGAGTTAGGTATAATGTCTTAAAGAGAGGTAAAGAAAATGGTTTACTGATGTTAGAAGTTAAGAGACTTGACCTTATAAGATAAGAGACTTAACTTATTTGTTTTAATGTGGATGTTTATGTGAAACCTCATTCGTGAGTAATGAGTACTTGGTTTTATTTAAAGGGATAATGTTTCCGATTTGGAAATCGAATGTATCGACAAACCAACGCAGCGTTAATAAAAGGAAAATGTATTGAATAAATGAAGTCTTGTATTAAAACCAGTAGAAACCTCCATCTGCATAGAAACTAAGATGAGACAAAATGATATTACATTTTCTAGATCATGGCTGCTGTAATAAGAATGTTGTAAACAAGAATAACCTACTCACATAAGATATATGTTTCTCAAAACGTTTAAAGGAGAATTATGTGTTAAAGGATTAATACTCTTAACTACGAAAGCTTTTCTAACGAGAGAAACGTGAGCAGTTGTAATTAGGCAAACCGGAACTTTAGGAAAAGAATGTTGGTACTTGAGTTTAAAAAGAAAGTGTTCTGGTTTACTTAATAATGTGAATCACTCTAGTTTTATACTACGGGTATCGGGTGACTTTTGTAAAAGGAATGTATCTCTTTTAAAAAGACTTAACGTAAGTAGTACCTTGGGGTTAAAACCCGACTTTGGCATAAAATGAAAGTACTTTGAGTTGTGTGAAACTTGCCTATGCTTGTTGTTGTGAAACTTGCCTATGCTTGTTGTTGTGAAACTTGCCTATGCTTGTGATGATAGCCTTTGTTGTGCAAGTGTGGTATTTCTGTGTTACCGCGTCTCTCGATGGAGGGCCGGTTGATTTGTTATGAACGATTCTACACCGAGTCCCACGAGATGGGCAGGGCACGTATTCCATTTGATTATACACCGAGTCCCACGAGATGGGCGTGGTCACGTATTTCATCCGATATTACACCGAGTCCCACGATGGGCGTGGTCACGTATTTCATCCGATATTACACCGAGTCCCACGAGATGGGCGGTGGTCACGATCACATCCGATTTTACACCGAGTCCCACGAGATGGGCGGCCACGTATTTCATCCGTTATCATACATGTCTCCCGCTTTATATAGACTATTATGATTTCATTTACGCCTTTACGCTTTCACATACTTGGTACTGTTATCGACCTCCTTCGGGGCCGCTCATGCCGCAGTAGAAGTACATCGGCGTCGATCCCCGCTCTAGGATCACCTTTCAAAGATATTGGGAAGTCTGTTCTTTCGGAGGCTTATCTTTTGGTATGTGTTCCCGAGTTGTAGGTTCTTGTACATTCGGGGTATGGCGGGCCCTGTCCGTCATAGTTGTTGTAAATCTTAAGTGCAGAGTACTGCAAGGTGGTTTTGTAAAAAGGGGATTAAACTGCTCGCTTTGAAAAAAGTTGTTATATGTATATCATTGGAAGGTAACCGTTTGGTTGACTGTTTTATTATCATGTCTCTCATTTCATGTTTAAAGTTTTATTTTCCGCTGATTTTCTCTGATGTTGTGTCACTAGGGTGCCCGGGGTAAGGCACCAGTCACGGGCCCGGAATTCGGGGTGTGACATAGGTCTAGGGTGCACTTGTGCAAATCTCCACCTTACACTTGCCTACCACTTGGCTTCATCTTGGCCCTTGAAAGCCCTATAAATACCCCCCTTGAGTTGATGAATTCTTCATCCACAAATCAACTTTCCAAGTCTTAAAACTCCTCCCCTTAGTTGCTCTCTCGTCCAAAGCCTTCTCCCCTCTTGGAAGCCCTAGCCGAAACACCCTCTCCCCTCTAGCCTAGTGGCTTGGCCGAGTACCCCACCAGGTAGAAAGTTCTCTTCCATGTATATTTCCTATTCCTAAATACTCTAGCCCAAATCCCTGATAGTATTTAAGTAGAAGTTGTGTAGAACTTCTAAGGTCTTCTTGGAGCTATCGGAGCGTGCAAATTAGGAGCTAAACCTTGCTCAGGATCGACATTTAACTTGGATAATTTTGGGCTTATCGAGGTAAATACTCTTGTCCTTCTATTGTAATTGGATATTACAAATAAGAATAGTTAAGACTTGAGTATAAGATATAGAAGGATATTAAAGAATAGAATGACGTAATCACGTGAGAAGGGTATAATGAAGAAGAATTAAACTGTACTTACATAGGACTGTATTTACAGTAGACTTGGGTAGCTTGACGGGTAGGGAAATGCTGCCCAATTTTCCGTAGAATAGAGAACCCTCTGCTTAGAACTTTATACAGAATAGTCTAGACGTTGATAGACGTATTTGACTATTATAGGTTGATACTCTGCGCGCGACATATTCGACTTGGCAGGTGGATTTCGCCAAGAAGGTATGTGATTCTTCCTATCCTCTTGAGCATGATATTTTAAAGTATATATATATAGTACGGTAGACGTACGTGTGTTAACTGAACATGGTTTTACTTGACTTGAGTCTAAATAATAAGAACCTGGAAGTATTTCAAAAGAATTATAATCATTTTTGAAAGAAGAGTAATACTTGATTTTTAAACAGAAAGCTTAAGAGTTATACTAGCTTTATGGGAAGTTAGGTATAACGACTTAAGAAAGATAAAAGGAACGGTTTTACTTATTTGTTTATGAAAATCTGTATTGATTTACGCAAAGTGTAGTAAGATGGTTTGATAAGTAACATGTTAGGATGCTACGTGTGTTAGTGTCTTGTGATATTGTTATTCTTGTTGTGCTTACGTTGTTAAACGGTAAGTCTGTTGTACTGTTATTATATCACCTACCCCCTTGACTTGTTATACCGAGGGCTTGCCACCCTTAATGCGGGTCTATACGGCCTATGCGATGCGTGACTATGCGAGTGCGGGAGTTCGAGATTGATCATTCCGGTGTTTTATCCGTCGCGGGGATGCCTATGCGATGCGTGTGACTATGCGGTCTATGAGACTATGCGATGCGGAGTCGGAGGGTACCGGGGGTTAGCTACCCCCGATGCGAGGAATACCTCATGCGGGTCTGTGTGTGACCTATGCAGACTGCGGGAAGTCCAGGATTAGGCACGCATAATGATACTATGGGCGATTGGCCTTGCTTCGATCATTCGCGGCCTAGAAAAGACCAGTTACATTATATCTATTTTGCTCTTGTTTATGTTGTGGCACTATGTGTCACGACCCGAACCCGGGCCCGTGACTGGTGCCTTACCCCGGGCACCCTAGTGATACAACATCAGAGAAAACCAGCGGAAAATAAAAACTTAAACATGCAAAAATAGACATGGATCATGATGAAAGAAGATAGGCCAACCAAAACGGTTGCCTTTCAGCATATATATATACATAGACGTTTGAACAGTTACAATCCTTACAACCCTGCCCACAACAGTGCTACAGACCTCTAAGATTTTTACACAACTATGGCGGGACAGGGCCCCGCCATACCCCTGAATGTACAAGAACCTACTGCACTGTGGTAACATACCAAAAGATAAGCCTCAAGGAACGGAGCTTCTAATCTGTCAAATGTGATCCTAAACGCGGGGATCAACAGCCGATGTACCTCTACCTGCGGCATGAACGCAGCCCCCCGAAGGAGGTCAGTACAACAGGTACCAAGTATGTGAAACTGTAAAATACTGTAAATGAAATCATAACAGTCTATATAAAGCAGGAGACATGTATGATAACCAAACTACAGTTCATAACGTAAAAGCAGTCATGTCAAGTCGTGACTTACGCCTCAAAGTCATCCTCATGCTCGTGGAACTCCTTCCTCACCGCCGCGATCTAGGTACAAATCATGTGATACGTATAACATATCTCGGCCCATCTCATGGACCCAGTATAGAAACGTGTGGAATACATTCCCGGTTCATCTTATGAACGCGGTAGTCGAGTGAAATACATTCCCGGTTCATCCCATGAACGCGGTAGTCGAGTGAAATACATTCCCGGTTCATCCCATGAACACGGTAGTCGAGTGAAATACATTCCCGGTTCATCCCATGAACACGGTAGTCGAGTGAAATACATTCCCGGTTCATCCCATGAACACGGTAGTCGAGTGAAATACATTCCCGGTTCATCCCATGAACACGGTAGTCGAGTGAAATACATTCCCGGTTCATCCCATGAACGCGGTAGTCGAGTGAAATACATTCCTTGCACAACAAGTCTATCATATGCAAACATAGGCAAGTTACACACAACTTAAAGTACTTTCATTTTATGACAAAGTCTGGGTTTTAACCCTAAAGTACTACGTACGTTAAATTCCTTTTAAGAGATTCATTCCTTTTATAAAAGTCACCCGATACCCGTAGTATATAAAAATGTGTGACTTATATCTTTTAAGTAAACCAAAACAACTTTCATACTTTCCTTTTTAAGACCAAATTAAGGCAATACCATGTCTTCTTTTTGGACCAAAATACTTCTCTTTTAAAAGTCAAGTTACCACATTAAAACAAATGATAAAACCCTTCTTTTGTTTTCATAAAGTCGTTATAACCAACTTCCCATAAAGCTGTTATAACACTTTATGTTTTAAACCATTTTAAGACAACATAATGCCTTTCTTTTCCCTAAAAGTTCCAGTTTGCCTAATTTCAATTACGCAAGTCTCTTTTTAGAAAAGTTTCATAGTTCAATGTCTTAATCTCTTTTTAAAACAATTGAGTAACATATGCCATAGGTGAGTAGGTTATTCTTGTTCATAATCAATATTATTAAGCAGCCATGATCTAGAAAATGTAATATCATTTTGTCTCATCTTAGCTTCTATGTAGATGGAGGTTTCTACTGGTTTTAATAATACTTAATTATTCAATACATTTTCCTTTATTAACGCTGCAGTGGTTTGTCGATACACATTCTGATTTCCGAAATCAGTAAAACATTATTCCTTTTAAAAACCAAGTACTCATTACTCACGAATGAGGTTTCACACAAAATCCATATTAATTCATTTAAGTTAAGTCTCTTATCTTATAAGATCAAGTCTCTTAACTTCTAAAATCAGTAAACCATTTTCTTTACCTCTCTTAAGACGTTATACCTAACTCCCCATAAAGCTAGTATAACTCTTTTTTAAAACCTTTTTAAAACCAAGTGTTACTCTTCTTTCAAAATGGTTTCTTAATATTTTTGGAATACATTCAAGGTTCTTATTATTCAGGCTTAAGTCAAAAGACATTGCCGTACAACTACGTTCTGTTAACACACGTACGTCTACCGTACTATATATATTATTCGGGCTTAAGTCAAAAGACATTGCCACACGTACGTCTACCGTACTATATATTCATGCTCAAGAGTATAGGAAGAATCACATACCTCGCGACGATTATCGACTATAAGCAAAACGCTCCACGGCTATAACCCGGCTAGCCTTGTCCACCTTCTAAGTAGCACATGCTACTTGCAGAACATTCAACCAATAAAGGTTATCAGTCTACTGTAAATACAGTCCTAAGTAAGTACAGTTTAATCTTCTTTAAATTCAGGCTTAAGTCCAAAGACATTGCCGCAAAACTATGTTCTGTTCTATATATAGTATACTTCAACTATATATTCCTACAACATGTAATTTCCAATTACAATAGAAGGACAATAGTATTTACCTTGATGAGCCCAAAATTATCCACGTATAAATGTCGCTCCTGAGCAACGTTTAGCTCCTACTCCGTGCGCTCCAACCCGCTCCAAACAACCCTTAGAAGTTCTACGCAACTTCTACTTAACACTTCAACCGACTATGAAGGTTTTCCTTAGGGTTTCGTTTAGTGGCTAAAGGAAGTATAATAGTATTTTCTGGGCTTTTGTATAAGTGTAACCTTGGGAATACTACAAGGTATTTGGACATTATAGCAATACTAGGAGAGTATTTCTATACCACAAAAAGGGGTATTATACGAAAACAATTAGGCTAGGGGGTACCCTGCTAGTGGGCACCACAAAGGGGGAGGGGAGGCTCTCGGCCAATCACAACTAGGAGGGGGGAGAGAGGGACGAAAAGCTCACACTAAGATGGGGGGGGGGGGAGGATTTTTAACACTTAGAACAATTTTGGATGAAGAAGTTCATCAACTTAGAGGGGTATTTATAGGTCAAGAAATGGCCAACCAATGGCCAAGATTAATCCAAGTGTAAGGCAAGTGTAGGGCTAGATTTTAACCATGTGTACCTTATCCATCTACCACACAACTTGCACAAAATATCCTACCTACTACAAGCCACATTTCGTCCACCATTGCCGCCCAACCTCATCCAATGTGAGGGTGACACATGTCACCCTCCCGTTGGTCCAAAATGTTTCGTCTCTCGGAAAAATCCGCAAAAAATATAAATGACATAGCCGGAATTTTCCCTTCGCAAGTTTAGTAAAACGTTTCGTTGAAAAACGATTCCTTTCGGCACTTGTGCCCAAATTTTCGAACCATGCCAACTTTAAGGCTTAAATTTATATACGTACGCCCTCACGTACATACTCTGGAAATACGGGGTATAACACTATGTGCATTTGAACTGGTTGTATTTGCAAATGGTTTTAAATACTTTGATTTTACTTCAGTACTTTACAGTTTCACATACTTGGTACCTGTTGTATTGACCTCCTTCGGGGGGCTGCGTTCATGCCGTAGGTAAGGGCAAGCAGGTGTTAGATCCGCATCTTTAGGATATTTGCTTTGGTGTCAGGAGCTCCATCTTCTCCGGAGGCTCGACTTTTGGTATGGTTCTCCCTGATTTGTAGATATATGTACATTCAGGGTATGGCGGGGCCCTGTCCCGCCATAGTTGTTTACATTCCTAGAGGTCTGTAGTCATGTTGTAAAGTTGGGATGTAACTGTTCACTCTTTATATATATATGCCGAAAGGCGACTTTCCTCAGATAAACTGTGTCTCAATTTATATTTGTTTCATGTCTTGTTTTTATATTCCGCTGATTACTCTGATGTATGTCTACTTGGGTGCCCCGGTAAGGCACCAGTCACGGGCCCCGGAACGGGTCGTGACAAAAGTGGTATCAGAGCAGTTAATCCTTGGAACGTGTCTACAGACCGTATCTAGTAGAGTCTTGATTATCGGTATGTTGTGCACCATACCAATAATCAGGAGGCTATAGTATATTTAGGATTGGTTTCCATTCTTCTCACTCTGAGATCGTTCTTAGAGCCGTGTTATAAGTTGGACCCCTCTAACGTATTCCTTTCAGAATAGCTATGCCTCCGTAAGGCAACCCGCCCGTGGGCAAGGCAATGAGGAGCTGCTAGTAGGACACCGAGAGTCACGAGGGCTCAGGCCCAGTCTATATCAGAGACGGCGAGTTCCATGACGCCGCGGCCAAAGAGACCACGCATTCGTACCTCCACCCACACAGGGCGAGGAGTTAGGGTACAAGGAGATGGCCCATTATTGGCCGTGATTGTGGCGCATGAGGATAGGCCGATGCAGCAGCCTGGGCTCCAAAGAAGACTGCGTTCACCCGAGATCGCATTTGAGGCTACGGGATTTTCTCGAGTTGTAGCCGCGAGTTCTACGTCGAGGCACGAGGATGATCCGCGAGTTCATCCGTCGATTAAAGAGGATCATGCGGGTGATCAAGGCTTGAGACCGAGTCTGTGATCTTGGTTCGCATCGTTGCGCGTGATACCGCGATCGATTGGTTTGATTCGGAGTTATCCCGGGAGAGCACGCGTCCGCCTACGGGATGAGTTCCTGAGGCTTTTCTCACTCACTTCTTGCCTCCACGGATATGAGGGCACGCCGACAGATTTTTATTCCGAGGCAGAGAGGCGCACAGTTAGGAGTACAACGTTGAGTTCGATTCGTTGGCTCGATATGTCCTGCGTTGGTAGCAGATATGGAGGGCGGGTGCACCGCCACGTCACCGGCTAGATGATTATATGGTGAGTCTTGCGGGTGTTGCTCTTCACCGTATGGACATTACCCGCACGAGCTCATGCACTTGGATGCGAGGCGTAGAGACCGGCGGTCGACATATATCAGCGAGAAGAAGGCGCCAAGACGGCCGGATCTTTGGTAGCTCTGGGGTGGGCGGCCTCGGCAGATGTCTAGATTTGCACCACGCCCAGCTCGAGCACTCCTACATCGTTTCGCATGCCGAGTATTCGGGGCGTGTCCCGGGACTTCGGATTTGGTAGCATAGCGGTGCTAACCGATCGAGGTTCGGTGTTTCCGATGGTAGATTCCATTCGGGAGGTTGTGGTACTACTTGGAGCTTGCTACACTTATGGCGGCAGGTCATTATGCGAGAGCCTGTCCACCAAGGGCGGCGCAGGGTAGGGTCACCTGTGGTCTTTCACGGGTCTTCTTCATCTCCTATAGCTACTCGCCCGAGGCGGTACTCGGGCCAGGTCGCGCAGGTCGTGGTGCGGGTCCCAGTTCTAGCGGTCCTCAGAACCGCATTTATGCCTTATCCAGCCGGCAGGACCAGGAGGCGTCGCCTGACATCGTCACAGGTACCTTATCAGTTTCTGGTTATGATGTGTATGCCTTGATAGATCCGGGTTCTACTCTGTCCTATATATCTCCCCTTATTGCTAGTAGAATAGGGATAGAGCCTGAGTCCATAGACCCTTTCGAGGTATCTATGCCAGTGGGTGATTCGGTGGTAGCTCGACGGGTATATAGGGCTTGCCCAGTGTCTTTATGCAGTCGTCAGACCCGAGCCGACTTGATAGAGTTGGACATGACTGATTTCGATGTGATCATGGGCATGGATTGGTTAGCTTCTTGCTACGCCAATGTAGGCTGCAGGAGAGAGTGGTGCAGTTCCGCTCGGGAGCCGATTATTGAGTGGGAGGAACATCAGACGCTGAGGGTAGGTTTATTTCTACCTCAAGGCTAGGAAGATGGCGCGAAGGGTACATCTACCATCTCGTCGGGTGTTTGATATCGAGGCCTGCGCAGATTTTGATCGGCCGAGTCGAGAGTTCCCGCACGTGTTTCAGACGACCTCCGGTATCCTCACGAGAGGAGATAGAGTTTTGTATCGATGTCAGTCGACACACTCGGCCTATTTCCATTCCGCCATACAGAATGGCACCTGCCGAGTTGAGAGAGTTGAAGGACCAGATGAGAGATTTGCTGGAAAAGGGCTTCATCAGGCCTAGTGTTTCTCCCTGGGGAGCGCCGGTATTGGTCGTGAAGAAGAAGGATGGGACGCTGCGCATGTGTGTTGATTACAGGCAGCTGAACAAGGTGACTATTAAGAACATATACCCCCTTCCCAGGATTGATGATTTGTTCGACCAGCTGCAGGGTGCGAGATGTTTCTCCAAGATTGATCTGCGATCGGGCTATCATCAGTGCAGTCGAGAGGCGGATGTCCCTAGATCGCATTCGGACCTGCAGGCATTATGAGTTCAGGGTCATGTCTTTCGGGTTGACCAATGCTCCGGCGGTATTCATGGATTTGATGAACCGAGTGTTCAAGCCATTTTTGGACACGTTTGTGATAGTGTTCATTGATGACATCTTGGTTTATTCTCGCTCAGAGCAGGAGCATGCGGAGCATTTGAGGACTGTGCTGAGAGTTCTCCAGGACCAGCAGTTATACGCCAAGTTTTCCAAATGTGAGTTTTGGTTGGCTTCGGTGGCATTTCTTGGGCATATTGTAGGGGCTGATGGTATTCAGGTGGATACGGCCAAGATCGAGGCAGTCAGGAGTTGGCCTAGACCTACTACTCCGACAGAGGTTCGCAGTTTTCTGGGCCTTGCAGGTTATTATCGGCGGTTCGTAGAGAAGTTTGCTTCTATCTCTGCACCACTGACTAGCCGACTCGAAAGCGGCTAAGTTTGATGGACTGATGCGTGTGGCGTGGTTTCCGATCGAAGGAGGCGACGACCGCCCCCGTTCTTACTCTTCCAGAGGGTCCAGACGGCTATGTCGTGTATTGTGATGCGTCAGGCATCGGGTTGGGATGTGTGTTGATGCAGCAGGGCAAGGTTATAGCGTACGCATCCCGACAGCTTAAGAAGCATGAGAGGAACTACCCCACCCATGATTTGGAGTTGGCAGCGGTGATTCACGCCTTGAAGATCTGGAGGCACTATTTGTATGGGGTTCATGTGGATATTTATACAGACCACAAGAGCCTCCAGTATATCTTCAGCCAGAGGGAGCTGAACATACGGCGAGATGGTGGTTAGAGTTGCTTAAGGATTATGATGTTGATATTCTGTACCACCCGGGGAAGGCCAATGTTGTGGCAGATGCCCTTAGTCGTAGGTCGATGGGTAGCCTATCAGATGTGCAGCCAGAGAGGAGGGGCATGGTTCGCGATTTGCATCAGTTAGCGAGCCTTGGTGTCCGTTTGATTGATTCTGATAGCAGTGGGGTTCGAGTTCGAGAGGTTGCCGAGTCTTCCATCGTCGAGGAGGTGAAGAGGCAACAGTTTGAGGATCCGGTTTTGACGCGGTACCGTGATACGGCTCTTCGTGAGGGGAAGGGTCCTTTTGAGGTAGCACCTGATGGGGTGCTAAGGTTCGAGGGCGTGTGTATTCGGATATTGTAGGACTTGGCGCAGTTCTGGGGAAGCACACAGTAGCGTTACTCTATCCATCCGGGTCGACATAGATGTACCACGACCTCGGATCCGTGTATTGGTGGGATGGCGAAGAGGACGTTGCGAGTTTGTGGCTCGGTGCGTGTTGTCGCAGTGAAGGTAGAGCACCGCAGGCCCGTGGTTTGTTACGCGATAGAGATCCCGACCGGAAGTGGGAGGTGATCAACATGGACTTTATCACGGGATTACCTCGCACTCGGAAGCATGATTCTATCCGGGTTATCGTCGACGGTCGTAAATCAGCCCACTTTCTTCCGTCGGGGCGACTTTTTGGCCGAGGATTATGCGGACTTTACATCAGAGATCGTCGATCGCATGGAGTCCCTATTTCGATCATATCGCATGCAGGAGCCCGATTACGCTAACTCGGAGGTCTTTCCGAAGGGTTTAGGGACGCAGTGAGCTCGAGTATCGCATTCCATCCACGCAGCACGGACAGCCGAAGCGCACTATCCGCACTGCGAGGATATCTGCGAGCTTGTTATTGACCGAGGTAGCCGAGGATCACTTGCCTCTAGTTGAGTTTGCGTATAATAATAGCTACCACTCCAGTATTCAGATGGCGCCTTATGAGGCCTTGTATGGGAGGAAGTGCAGATCGCCGATAGGTTGGTTTGATGTGGGCGAGGTGCAGTTAGTGGGACCAGATTTGGTGCAGCAGGCAGTGGATAAGGTGAAACTTATCCAGAGCGATTCGACACCAGTCGGCGAAGTCATATGCAGATCATCGTCGTCGGCATCTGGAGTTCGAGGTTGATGATTGGGTTTTCCTGAAGGTGTCACCCATGAAGGGTGGGATGAGATTCGGGAAGAAAGGGAAACTCAGCCCAAGGTACATTGGGCCGTATCAGATTGTCCGCAGGTAGGCAAGGTTTCCTATGAGTTGGATCTGCCGTCCGATCTGGAGGAAGTGCATACGATTTTTCATGTTTCTATGTTGAGGAGATGCATCGGGGATCCATCTAGAGTGCATCCGATTGACGATGTCCAGGTGACCGAGGGGTTATCGTATGAGGAGATTCCCGTATGTGGCATTTGCAAACTGTTTAAGTTATGAAGGACCTTATCGTTATCTGTCTTGGGAAGGAACATTCGGGACGAATGTTTCTAAGGAGGGGAGAATGTTATACCCCGTATTTCCAGAGTATGTACGTGAGGGCGTACGTACAAAATTTTAGCCTTAGTTAGGCATAGGGGGACGAAAAATTGTGCACACCTATCAAAAAGAATCGTTTTCCGACGAAACGTTTTACAAAACATGCGTAGGGAAAATTACGGCTATGTCATTTATTATTTTTGCGGATTTTTCCGAGAGATGAAACATTTTGGACCAACGAGAGGGTGACACTTGTCACCCTCAAGTGGACGGCAAAGGGGGCAAATGCCTTGGACGATTGGCATGGTTTTGGGGCCTAAAACTTGGGTCAATGTTTGTTGAGTGATTTGAGGAGTAGGGCTAGGGTGCACTTGTGCAAATCTCCACCTTACACTTGCCTACCACTTGGCTTCATCTTGGCCCTTGAAAGCCCTATAAATACCCCCCTTGAGTTGATGAATTCTTCATCCACAAATCAACTTTCCAAGTCTTAAAAACTCCCTCCCCCTTAGTTGCTCTCTCGTCCAAAGCCTCCTCCCCCCCTCTTGGAAGCCCTAGCTGAAACACCTCTCTCCCCCCCTCTAGCCTAGTGGCTTCGGCCGAGTACCCCCCCCCCCCCTTGGTAGAAAGTTGTCTTCCAAGTATAGTTACTATTCCTAAATACCCTAGCTCAAATCCCTTATAGTATTTAAGTAGAAGTTGTGTAGAACTTCTAAGGTCTTCTTGGAGCTATCGGAGCGTGCAAATTAGAGCTAAACCTTGCTCAGATCGACATTTAACTTGGATAATTTTGGGCTTATCGAGGTAAATACTCTTGTCCTTCTATTGTAATTGGATATTACATATAAGAATAGTTAAGACTTGAGTATAAGATATATAAGGATATTAAAGAATAGAATTGAACTGTAATCACAGTAGAAGGGTATATGTAAGAAGAATTAAATCAGACTTACATAGATGTATTTGATGAGACTTGGGTAGCTTGACGGCAGGGAAGTGCTGCCCAATTTTCCGTAGAATAGAGAACCCTGCGCTAGAACTTTATCTGAGAATAGTCTAGACGTTGATAGACGTATTTGACTATTATAGGTTGATACTCTGCGCGCGATATATTCGACTTGGCAGGTGGATTTTGCCAAGAAGGTATGTGATTCTTCCTATCCTCTTGAGCATGATATTTTAAAATATATATATAGTACGGTAGACGACGTCGTGTTAGCGAACATGGTTTTACTTGACTTGAGTCTAAATAATAAGAACCTGGAAGTATTTCAAAAGAATTATAATCATTTTTGAAAGAAGAGTAATACTTGATTTTTAAACATAAAGCTTAAGAGTTATAGTAGCTTTATGGGAAGTTAGGTATAACGACTTAAGAAAGATAAAAGGAACGGTTTTACTTATTTTTTTATGAAAATCCTGTATTGATTTCTGCAAAGTGTAGTAAGATGGTTTGATAAGTAACATGTTAGGATGCTACGTGTGTTAGTGTCTTGTGATATTGTTATTCTTGTTGTGCTTACGTTGTTAAAAGGTAAGTCCGTTGTACTGTTATTATATCACCTACCCCCTTGACTTGTTATACCGAGGGCTTGCCACCCTTGATGCGGGTCTATACGGCCTATGCGCCTGTGTGACTATGCGGAGTCGCGGAGTTCGAGATTGATCATTCCGGTGTTTTATCCGATGCGGGGATGCCCTATGCGTCAGGTGACTATGCGGTCTATGAGACTATGCGGATCGCGGGAGTCCGAGAGGTACAGGGGTTAGCTACCCCGACGCGAGGAATACCTCACGCGGTGCGTGTGACCTATGCAGATCGGGAAGTCGAGGATTAGGCACGCATAATGACACTATGGGCGATTGGCCTTGCTTCGATCATTCGCAGCCTAGAAAAGACCAGTTACAGTATATCTGTTTTACTCTTGTTTATGTTGTGGCACTATGTGCAGTTTAACTGATTGTATTTGCAAATGGTTTTAGATACTTTGATTTTACTTGATTTTTTACGCTTTCACATACTTGGTACTGTTATCGACCTCCTCGGCTGCGTTCATGCCGCAGGTAAGGGCAAACAGGTGTTAGATCCGCATCCTTAGGATCTTTGCTTTGGTGTCAGGAGCTCCATCTTCTCCGGAGGCTCGACTTTTGGTATGGTTCTCCCTGATGTTGTAGATATATGTACATTAAGGGTATGGCGGGGCCCTGTCCCGCCATAGTTTTTTTTTTTTGGGTAAATAAATGATATATTGCAAAAATCAGATCATAACATCGTTCATTGAGGGGTCTCAAGCCTCAACGTGGAAACAACAATAAATAATAAACTCAAGGGGGGCGGGTACACTCAATGGTGTATGTACATGTGGGAAATAATCTGTAAATAACACGATAAGTAGCTAGCTTAATTCTAGCAATAACATCATCCTCAGTCACGGAAGTCTCGTCGAATATCAATGCATTCCGGGCCTTCCAGATCTCAAACACAACAACGCAGAAAGCAAGGAGTACAACCTTTGATCTCATCCTCGTCCCACGATGCTCCTTCTTTATCCACTTCAGAGTGCTCTCAACCGTGGACATCTCACGTCGAATTCCCAACCATGCCCGAATATGCCTCCAAATCCTGCCTGAGAACGTGCATTCAAAGAACAAATGGATCCGTGTCTCAGCAACCTGCTTGCAGAACCCGCAACTCACATCCTCAAGATTGAGGTACGAGAGCGTATCTCTAGTAGCTAGACGTCTCCGACAAGTAAGCCATACCGTGAAAGAATACTTAGGCGGGATGTATCCTTTCCAAATCTGAGACATCCAGGGCTTGCGTTCCCTCTTGGAACGTAGGACATCATAGACAAGCCCCGTATCTAGTCTACCATCAACACAACACCTCTCTAAGCCATCAATTACTGCCTCATGACTGCCAAAGATCTGCGTGAACCTGTCCCGGATACCGCATAACTTCTTGAACAGTAGTGAGTCCTCATGCCTGACGGTATAACTCCATATCGATTGCCCCCTCAAATAGTACGAATTCACCCACTTCACCCATAAAGAATCCGCGTTCTTGTGAAATAACCAAATGGACCGTGATAGTAGAGCACGGTTCCATACTTTGATATCCATGAGACCGAGACCACCCTCCGCTTGCGGAACACAAACATCATCCCAAGCGACACGGGCTAGCCTCCCCCCCCACAAGAACTGAAGACAGGCTGAACGCACCTTATTAAGCACCGTGGTATGAAGCGGAAAGGCCCGGAACCAAAATCCTTCCACACCCTGAATGACGGACCGAATGAGCTCAAGCTTCCCGACATAAGATAGTGAGTGATGCCCCCATTTTCGTATGTACCCGAAAATGGCATCAGTGAGAGGAGCAAACTGACCAACTGAAACTGAGAGCGGAGCCAAAGGAACCCCCAGATAGCGTACGGGAAATGATCCCTCCGAAAACCCAACTCTGCTGATGATCGTGTCCCGGCTCACACCGTGTACCCCTGCCAAGTAAATAGATGATTTGGCGGGGTTCAAGGACAGCCTCGAAACCGCCTCCAAGCTCTCAAGACACTCCATGAGCACCGCAACCGAACTCTCATCCCCCCTAGCAAATAACATGAGGTCATCCGCAAAGGCAAGATGTGTAAGACCCAGACTGCCACACTTAGGATGAAAATTGAACCCGGAGTTTGTCTTCAACCTCAGCATCCTAGAAAAGTACTCAATACAAAGGATGAACAAAGTAGGGGACATAGGATCACCTTGCCTCAGGCCGCGTTCACCCTTGAAATAGCCGTGAAGCTCACCATTTATGGATATAGAAAATGATGGCGTAGTGACACATTCCATGACCCATCTCACAAATCTGTCCGGGAACCCAAGACCACGCAAAACCGAATCCAGAAAACCCCAAGATACCGTGTCGAATGCCTTACGGAGATCAACCATTAGCATACACCTTGGTGAAGTCCGAGTCCTGTTGTACCCCTTGACAAGTTCCTGAGCAATAAACACGTTGTTTACCAAGTTCCGTCCTTGTACAAACGCACCTTGGCACTCATTTACAATAGTGGGCATGAAGGCAGACATGCGGTTTGCAAGAATTTTTGTAATGATCTTATAAACCACATTAGTAAGGCCGATTGGACGAAAGTCACTAACCTTCGGATTCGTATCCGTCTTCGGAAGAAGGGCAATGATGGTGTGATTCAATTGCTTCAACAGGACCCCCGTCGAGAAGAACTCCCGAACACCTCGAACTACATCTCGGCCGACCACCTCCCATCGTGACTTGAAAAAAGCCGAAGAGAAACCATCCGGGCCCGGAGCCTTGTCATTACCTATATCAAATAACGCATCATGAACCTCCTTCTCAGTCACGGCCTGTACTAGAACATCACGGTCATCCTCACCAAGTTTCGGCCCCGCATCAAGGACAGCAGGGTCAATAGGCTCCGAATCCCGCGGAGTACCCAGCAAGTTCTTGTAGAAATCAACAAGCATATCCGCCACTTCTTCGTGAGATGAAGTGCACGTGCCATCCTCCTTAACCAGATAAGAAATAGCACTCCTCACATTGTTCGCCTTAATCATGCTGTGAAAGTACTTGGAGCTTCTATCACCTTCCACCAAGTGCCTACACCTAGCCTTTTGTTGCAAGAAATGCCTTTCTGCTTCAAGTAGTGTCGCGGCTTTAGCTCTCAAGTCACCAACCTTAGCTTTCAAATTTTCATTCAACGGATCATTCATGTGCTCATCTACAGCTTGCTTGAACTCCAAATTTGCCGCATTGGCCTTTTGAACTATACCCCCAAAAGCATTAGCATTCAATTCTCTTAGCGGCTTCTTCAAAGACTTTAGCTTCGTAACCAGGCCGTATTGAGCAGTCCAGTCCACATAGTGATTCCAACAGGAGTCCAGTATGCTATCAAAAGAAGGATGTGTAAGCCACATATTTAGAAACTTAAACGGACGATTACCTCTGGCAGAAGACGTGATCACGGAAGTTATAACGGGGCAATGGTCCGAAACCGGTTCCATGGGCAAATAAGTGGCTGAGCAATCCAAGCTTAAATCACTCCAATACTGATTCATCAAGACCCTATCCAGTTTGGACCAAATGGCACCATTCGTCCAAGTGAAGTACGACCCTGAAGCAGGAGCATCGGACAGTCCATGCGCCAACATAAAATCACCAAGATCTTTCAGAACGTAGGCCGAGAGGGGCGGACCTCCTACCTTGTCCTGAGTGGAGCAATAAGAGTTAAAGTCACCTAGAATCATCCATGGCTCAACAATACTTGTACCTAGCTGAGTAAGATGATCCCATAGCTTCCTTCGTCCCGTGACACTATACACCGGGTACACAAATGTGGCAAAGAACGATACCTGAGTCACGGTACATCGTGCATGAACATGGACATGCTGCGAATCCATACCAATCACCTCACAGCTTACTCTGGACGGATCCCAAAGTAATAGCATTCTACCACCATCAATGAAGTCAATGTTCGAACAGGATTTCCAAGCGGGAAATCTTTGAGCAGGAAAAGTCTTAAGTCTTGCTCGAGTGAACTTAGTCTCAATCAGACACCCTATAGCCACCGAGTGTTGCTGAGCAAGCCTACACACTAGAGATTGTGTGGCTGCCCTATCCAGGCGTCCGCAAAGACCCCGGACATTCCAACATAGTACCTTCATCTAGAAACAGAGGAGGATACGGCTCCTCCGCGCCCTGAGCTGACTGCCCTGCCCCTATACTTCTTTGAAGTGACTTCTTGCCACCCCTCCTTCTCCGCATTACCCTGTCCACAAATATCCATGCCCGTCGCACCTTCCCTGGCTTCGGATGCATGCTCAGAGTAACCGGCAGAGGGTATGTTAGAACCCCCTCTGGCCTGGTCCATAACCACCTTCTCTTGACCCCTAACACCGCTACCAGAGGCATTAGTAACATTCTGTCCACGAACAACCCGCGAGCTAGCATTACTCTTCTGACCCGCCGGCAATGACTTGTCAAAATTCGGAGCTTTGCCCTCACTTCCGGATGCATGCTGCTGGTTCCGGGCTTGCGGGGCAGTCCTACTAGCCACTACATTCCCTGAACCCTGTGGTATGAAGAGAGGGTTCAAGTGTAGTGACCCTGCATTGGCCACAACCTCCATTCTGCCCGAGTCTGCCCCAACACTTGTACGATTTTTCAGACTCTGTGAGTGAACAACTTCCGCAGGCTCATCCTCTTTTAACAACTTCTTACACTTCAAATGATTATGTCCGAACATAGAACAGTGATAGAAATAGTCTGGATAATTCTCATACTTAACCTTCTGAACGTACCTCCTATCATCCGGCAAAAAAACACCAAACTCCATCACGGGCTCCTTGCTCACGTCAATTTCAATCAAAGCACGTGCGTAGTTCATCTTTGTTCTGTCCTTAGTAAACTGATCCGTATACAGTGGTGTACCTATACGTGAGGCAATTTTGCTAAGTCCGGAAGCACTCCAAACTGATAGTGGTACATCCCTCAGCTCTACCCAGACTGGAATGTTTGTGAACAAATCATCGGTAAGCAACGTGCCCTTCTCAACCAGTTTTAGCATCAAAGTCTTGCCATAAACCATATATGGCCCTCCGTGGAATACCTTGATCATATCCTCCTCCTGCATGAACCGAAAGATAGTCCAACCTCGCCCGTAAGGTATGATTCTACACTTTACTCCCCATTTCTTGACAATGGAGTTAAGTGCATCTCTGCCTGGAAACGGACCTGTGAAGCATCCAATGAGACAATGGCCCCAAGTTTCGACAAAGGGGACTTCATCAGTGGTGTCCAGCTTAACATCATCATCCTTCTGCTCAATGAATTGAAGCCTCATACCCTTCTCCTCTAACCTTGAACCCGCAAACATACCGGCATACGATTTCTTTGCCTTGCTAGCCTCTCTGTCAACAGTAGCCTTAGGAACACTCTGTCACGACCCGATTCCGGGCCCGTGACTGGTGCCTTACCCCGGGCACCCTAGTGATACAACATCAGAGTAATCAACATAAACAATACGAGACATATTATGAAATATGAAACAATAATCTGAGAAAAACTTGCCTTTCGGCATATATATAAATAACAACTTTTTCCAACATGAACAGTTTTAATCCCTTTTACAAACCCTGCCCACAACGGTACTACAGACCACTAAGAAATGATACGACAACAATGGCGGACAGTGTTCCGCCATACCCCGAATGTAAACACCTACAACAACAGTGGACTATACCATCGATAAGCCTCCGAGAAACGAGCTTTCCCACACGAATCATACCCTAAGAGCGAGGATCACCATCGTGTACCTTTACTCGCGGATTTAACGCAGCTTCAAGGAGGTCAAGATAACAGTACCAAGTATGTGAAACTTGAAAATAAATCAGAAATGAAATCATAGTAGTCTATACAAAGGTGAGACATGTATGATAACCAAACTACGCCACCATAAGTAAGCAAATATGTCAAGTCGTGGACTCACGCCTCAAGTCATCACTCAATTTTACCAACGGGCCTCACGCCCACAACATCAATCGTGCTGTGGAATACCTTTCCTCATCGGCAGCTTTATGATACACAAACACCAAGGAATACACATGAACACCGTGTCCCACCGTGTCCTAATAAAACAAAGACAGGTGGTAAGTAAGGCATAGCCGACTACTAACACCCACAGCACCAACAAGGTCATAAATGTGTCATGATATCCGCTTGCACCGCCACATGATAAAAGCCGGTCACTCGCCCGCAGATCAAATGTGCGCGTTTAGCCCTCGAACTCTCCGCACTCCGCATAGGCCAACCTCATAGGCCCGCATGAGGTATAACCCCGCATCGAGGGTAGCTACTCCCGCATCGCCCCGACTCGCACCGCATGGCCACAAAGACCGCATGACCACAAGCGGCCGTAAACTAACCCGAACTCCCGTAGTTCCGCATGGATCCTCGACCCGCATGAGGTATCCTCGAATCACGGTCCTGCATCACCGAGTCTACCCCGCATCGGAGGGCGACAACCTCCGACACAAGTCAAGGCGAGTGGTACAATACCAACATAACGGCGATAGTCAAACAACTTTAAGCGCAATGAGGAAAACCCCTTTACACTAACATCACAAGATACTAACACACGTAGCATCCTAACATGTTTACTTCTCAAATCAACAAGAAAGTATTATAAGGCTATCACAAACCGACATAATCAAGTTATTCACACAAGGTGCTTTACTAACAAGTTCGTATCTAACCCCAAAGTACTTCACACATTAAATCTTTAAAAGATCTGCTTTTTCACATAAGTCACACAATACCCGTAGTATAAAATAGAGTGACCGCCCTTTTAAGAAAACTAAAACTCTTACCTTTGTAAAATCAAGTAACAACATTATTTCCCAAACGCCCAAGTTTGCCTAATTTCAAATGTTCACGCTTTCTTATTTTAGAAAGGTTTCGTGTTCATAGCCTTATTCATTTAAGAATATAATTTTCTTTTAAACAACTGAGAAACATAAGCCTTATATGCGAGTAGGATATTCTTGTTTATAACAATCTTATTACAAAGAACCATGATCTAGGAAATATCATTTTGTCTCATCTTAGCTTCTATGCAGATGGAAGTTGCTACCGGGTTTTATTAATACTTAATTAATCAAAACATTTCCTTTATTAACGCTGTGGTTTGTCGATACACATTCGATTTCCAAATCAAGAAACATTCTTAAGCCGTTATACCTAACTTCCCATAAAGCTAGTATAACTCTTAAGTTTTCAAAACCAAGTATTACTTCTTCTTTCAAAATGATTCAAAACTCTTTTGAAATACTTCAAGTTCTTTATTAACACATAACAAGCCGCTTATAGTTCAATTTTACCTTTTAAAACCACATGTATTTTCTTACCAACATAAAGCCGTTATAACCAACTTCCCATAAAGCCGTTATACACTTTATGTTTTTACACCAATCAAATACATTTAGTACATGTACGTCTAATACTACATAGTTCACACATATCATGCTAGAAGAGATAGGAAGAGGTTCACATACCTCGCGACGAGTATCGACTAATAGCAAAACGCCCAAGTACTTCCAACCGTCGCTACTCCTTAAGCCAAGTAGCGCCACACGTAGTACTTCAACCTATAAGGCCACAAGGCGCTATTAACATCAAGATCTTATCGTAGAACATTCTACGTAAAATTCGCAAAGACCTCCCCGCAAACAGAAATCTCCTCCTCTAACGGGCCGCTACCAAGCCAACCAGGGGGTTATACATCTAACCCGAACGGGTACAATTCTACTCCACAAGATTACTACACAAGTTCATCAGAATACACCTATGTAATTACAGCTCATTTCTTCAGGCTTAAGTCAAAAGACATTGTCACAGTACTAAGCTTAGTTCTATATATAGTATACTTCAACTATATAATCTAACAACATATAATTTCCAATTACAAATAGAGGGACAAGATAATTACCTCGATAAGCCCATAATTATCCAAGTATAAATGTCGATCCTTAGCAACGCTAGCTCCTACTCCGGGTGCTCCAACCCGCTCCAACAACCCTTAGAAGTTCTAACCAACTTCTACTTAATTACTTCAATCACTCAACGAAGATTTCAGGGTTTGGCTTGAGACAAAAGGACATACTGAGTATTTCCTGCTCTACGATAGAGGTTTCTTTGGAATACTACAAGGTATACGGCTAAGGTAATTGGGTATAGTAACAATACTTTTGAGAGTATTTCTACCAAGGGGGTGTATTCTACGAGATCAACAAGAAGTGGGTACCTCACAGACCCCACTAGGAGGGTGTACCCTCGGCCAAGGCCTCAGGAGTGGTGCACCTCGCCAAGGCCTCACAAGGGAAGAGGAGGGACGAAACCAACAAGGAGGAGGAGGTTTTCAAGACTTGGAAATTATGGAATGGATGAAGAAGTCTTCAAAGCGTGAGGGTATTTATAGGCTGCAAAGGCCAACCAAGTGGCCAAGATCTAGCTGGTGGGGCAAGTGGAGGCCAAGATATGCCCAAGTGCCCCTAGACCCTACTCCTTAAAACCTCACAAATATCTACACAAATATCAACCAACACTTGCTCATCCATTCGCCCTAACGCCTCTTCAGTCCACCAACGAGGGTGCAAGTGTTGCCTCTCGCTGGTCCAAAACGCTTCGCCTCGGAAAAATCCGCAAAAATACTAAATGACATAGCCGTAATTTACCCTTCGTAGTTAGGTAGAACGCTTCGTAAAAAACGACTTAACCGTGTCAGGCACAAACATATTTCGCCAAGCGGTGCCACGTTGGGTGACACGTCGCCCCGATTCGCCCAAAATATTTCGCCTTCCGAAAATATCCATAACGCCAAAATCTCAAAATCAAAGCGGGCCTACAAAATCAGAATTTCTCCCGTGGCCCCACGTGACCATTTCCAAAATAAAATTCCATAATTCTAATATAATCTAAGAAGTCCAAAACCAACCTGGGAATCCACCCCATTAACGAACCTTTTTCCTTCACAAAACCGAAACTTTTCCGTGGAAAATCACCTCTTTCTTCCTTTCCAATCTTTCTCATGATTCTCGCACGCACGCCCTCGCATACATACTCGAAATACGGGTATAACATTCTTCCTCTAGAAACATTCGTCCCGAATGTTCCTTCCAAGTCCCCAAACAAACAAGCGCCGATATAGTCTCTACTACTATACTTATGAGAACAATCCTGCCACACCTGGCCATGGAAACACCTGCGCAAAGAATTACATCCAAGCCCACGAGGAAACACCTCTATATCACCACAAATACCTCTTCCCGGGGTCAAAATATACTTCCTCAGTCACTGATACCACTTTTGTCACTTTGCCGCGAGCCTTGCCCCGACGACCCAACAAATGGTACCGGCGCATGATCCTCGAGGCACGCCCTACGCTCTTCTCGTGATGTGCCATACGAGAGCCACTTCGGGTTCGTTTCGTGGTAGAGGCTCGCCTCTTTATACGCCAAATTTCAACATAACAATACGAAAGATCGGACGACGTATCGCTTCCTAAGTCGGACGCCAATTGCTAACATATAGGCAACTTGGCCTATTCTTCACATGAACTCAAAAGCCCAAAGTAACTCGCTAAGTTCCTTCGCTTCAAACTCGCCACACCGTCCGGTGGTACTTTCAAGAAGACCGACCGCCAACTCGAACTCTAAGCGCCGCCGATTATCCGCACGATTTCTCCGAGCTGCCGTAACTTCTTCTAGACGAGCTTTACTTATCCACCGTCTCGGAACAAGCTGAACCAACTATCCAACCTTGCCAACATCGAACCAATCGACCGCAACTTACACTTCCGCCCCTACAAGGCTTCATAAGGCGACATCCGAACACCGAAATGGTAGCTTAAACGCCTTCCACAGGAACCAACAATTCTCACAACCACCCCTGAAATCCACACACTGGCCCGAGGGCGAATGCGATTCTGAGACTCACCTGAGTTCTTAACCCTGCCTGGTCAAACTCTTAGAAAACGAAAATAGCCACAACCTGGGCTTCATCGTCATTATAAGGTGAAGGTAGGCACCCTGCAGCCTTACAACCTTTCGATATAATCAACACCGCAAGTACATGGTCTCGATCGAAAACACGACGGCCGCTTCTCATCGCCCGACCATCGGTCGAATGATCCACGAACTCGTGACGCTGTCAACTAAACTTGGGCCTAACACCTCGTGACTCCTAACACAAGGCGACCACCACAACCGACCCCACCACCAAACCTGCCGCGGGTTGACCCGCGGCATGGCCTCAACTCGACCCACTCTCACGTAAAACACTTGCTCCCCGGTCCGGAACAACTTTTCTAATCACGCTACGAAAACCTAGCGCTCTTATTAGCTCAACTACCCCTTTCATTCCACACTACTTAGGACCTATCCCCAAACATAGCTCACGTGCACTATGCACTTCTGATAAGGATCAAACATAACACTACACCTTTTTGAGACGGCCTTACCTCTAAGGTCTCCACGTATAACACTCTAAGGCTCACACCTTCTCTATCCCCAAAATCTTACTCTGCTAACCCACCATGATTTCTAATCACAACTAACACAATCGCTATCGTAACATAGCACTTAAGGTATACTCACCTTGAAAGTTACCGGACTCACGCCTCGCCCTCTCCGCGCCCTGGTTAACCCGCCGATCTCTACGCTTTCTACCGCCGTATATAAGCCCGCATACGTGCCATGCTCAAGCCCAATCAAGAATTACTCTTGCACAACCTCTATTAGGTAGTCATCAAGACTCGTGGTACATCGGTATAATCTCCGTAGCCAAATCCATAGCTAGTAAATGGTCGCTTCTTGCAATCTATATTCATCGCTCTTGGCCGTGGAATCAAGGTTCAAATATCATGACGCAGAGAACCGCCGTCACCGCTAAACTCGCTGGGCTAGTGACGCCGCAGAATCCCCGAATGAAGCACTACCCTAGGTAATGATTGGGCCTGCCTCGCAACCCCTCGAACTCAACTCGCAGCCTCCCGCCGCTTGCCCTCCCGGCCCGGTTGCTCTACGCGAGGCATAATGATAAGTGGAATGAATTTCGTCGAGGGTCCAACTTACAACACAACTCTAAGGCACGATCTCGAGTGAGAAGAATAGAAACCAATCCTAAATATCCTATAGCCTCCTCGATTATTGGGTGGTGCACAACACACCGATAATCAAGACTCTACTGGATACGGTATGTAGACACTTTCCGAGGATTAACTGCTCTGATACCACTTTTGTCACGACCCGATTTCGGGCCCGTGACTGGTGCCTTACCCCGGGCACCCTAGTGATACACCATCAGAGTAATCGGAACATAAACAATACGAGACATATTATGAAATATGAAACAATAACTGAGAAAACTTGCCTTTCGCATATATATAAATAACAACTTTTTCCAACATGAACGCTTTAATCCCTTTTACAAACTCGCCACAACGGTATTTCTGCACTCTAAGAAATGATACGATAACAATGGCGGACAGGGCTCCCGCCATACCCCGAATGTAAACACCTACAACAACAGGACTATACCATCGATAAGCCTCCCGAGAAACGGAGCTTTCCCACACGTGAATCGTGACCTAAGAGTGAGGATCAATTATCGTGTACCTTTACTCGCAGATGTAACGCAGCTACGGGCGAGGTCGATAACAGTACCAAGTATGTGAAACTTGAAAATAAATCAGAAATGAAATCATAGTAGTCTATACAAAGCAGAGACATGTATGATAACCAAACTACGCTTCACCATAAGTAAGCAAATATGTCAAGTCGTGACTCACGCCTCAAGTCATCACTCAATTTTACCAATGGGCCTCACGCCCACAACATCAATCGTGCGTGGAATACCTTTCCTCATCGCCGCAGCTTTATGATACACAAACACCAAGGAATACACATGAACACCAGGTCCCACCCGTGTCCTAATAAAACAGTACATGGTAAGTACGAAGGCATAGCCGACTACTAACACCCACAGTACTAGCAAGGTCATAAACTGTGTCATGATATCTGTCTGCACTCACATGATAAAAGCCGGTCACCGCCGCAGATCAAATGTGCGCGTCTAGCCCTCGAACTCTCCGCACTCCGCGATAGGCCAACCTCATAGGCCCGCATGAGGTATAACCCCGCATCGAGGGTAGCTACTCCCGATCGCCCCGACTCGCAGTCCGCACGGCCACAAAGACCGCATGACCACAAGGGCCGTGAACTAACCTCGAACTCCCGTAGTTCCGCATGGATCCTCGACCCGCATGAGGTATCCTCGAATCACGGTCCTGCATCACTGAGTCTACCCCGCGACGGAGGGCGACTTAACCTCCTGACACAAGTCAAGGTGAGTGGTACAATACCAACATAACTACTGATAGTCAAACAACTTTAAGCGCAAATGAGGAAAACCCCTTTACACTAACATCACAAGATACTAACACACGTAGCATCCTAACATGTTTACTTCTCAAATCAACAAGAAAGTATTATAAGGCTATCACAAACCGATACAATCAAGTTATTCACACAAGGTGCTTTACTAACAAGTTCGGTATCTAACCCCAAAGTACTTCACACATTAAATCTTTAAAAGATCTGTTTCTTTCACATAAGTCACACAATACCCGTAGTATAAAATAGAGTGACCGTCCTTTTAAGAAAACCAAAACTCTTACCTTTGTAAAATCAAGTAACAACATTATTTCCCAAACGTCCAAGTTTGCCTAATTTCAAATGTTCACGCTTTCTTATTTTAGAAAGGTTTCGTGTTCATAGCCTTATTCATTTAAGAATATAATTTTCTTTTAAACAATCTGAGAAACATAAGCCTTATATGTGAGTAGGATATTCTTGTTTATAACAATCTTATTACAGCAACCATGATCTAGGAAATATCATTTTGTCTCATCTTAGCTTCTATGCAGATGGAAATTGCTACTGGTTTTATTAATACTTAATTAATCAAAACATTTCCCTTTATTAACGCTGCTGTGGTTTGTCGATACACATTCTGATTTCCGAAATCAGTAAAACATTCTTAAGCCGTTATACCTAACTTCCCATAAAGCTAGTATAACTCTTAAGTTTTCAAAAACCAAGTATTACTTCTTCTTTCAAAATGATTCAAAACTCTTTTGAAATACTTCAAGTTCTTTATTAACACATAACAAGCCAGTTATAGTTCAATTCAGTTACCTTTTAAAAACCACATGTATTTTCTTACCAACATAAAGTCGTTATAACCAACTTCCCATAAAGCCGTTATAACACTTTATGTTCTACACCAATCAAATACATTTAGTACACGACGCTCACCGCATACTACATAGTTCACACATATCATGCTAGAAGAGATAGGAAGAGGTTCACATACCTCGCGACGAGTATCGACTAATAGCAAAACGCCCAAGTACTTCCAACTGTCGGCTACTCCTTAAGCAAAGTAGAACGCGCCACACGTAGTACTTCAACCTATACGGCCACAAGGCGCTTCTTAACATCAAGAGCTTATCGTAGAACATTCTCCATAAAATTCGCAAAGACTCTCCCCCGCAACAAAGATAAATCTCCTCTCTAACTGGCGCTACCAAGCCAACCGTGGGGTTATACATCTAACCCGAACGGGTACAATTCTACTCCACAAGATTACTACACAAGTCCATCAGAATACACATCCTATGTAATTACAGCCTGGGATTCTTCAGCTTAAGTCAAAAGACATTGTCGCAAAGACTAAGCTTAGTTCTATATATAGTATACTTCAACTATATAATCTAACAACATGTAATTTCCAATTACAAATAGAGGGACAAGATAATTACCTCGATAAGCCCATAATTATCCAAGTATAAATGTCGATCCTTAGCAACGCTTAGCTCCTACTCCGGGTGCTCCAACCCGCTCCAAACAACCCTTAGAAGTTCTAACCAACTTCTACTTAATTACTTCAATCACTCAATGAAGATTTCCTTAGGGTTTCGGTTTGAGACAAAAAAGGACATACGGTAGTATTTCCGGGCTCTACGTATAGAGGTTTCTTTGGAATACTACAAGGTATACGGCTAAGGTAATTTGGGTATAGTACAATACTTTTGAGAGTATTTCTACCAAGAGGGGTATTCTACGAGATCAACAGTGCGTGGTACTCTCAAGCACCCCACTCAGAGTGGTGTACTCTCGCCAAGGCCTCAGGAGGGGTGCACCTCTGCCAAGGCCTCACAAGGGAAGAGGGAGGACGAAACCAACAAGGAGGAGGAGGTTTTCAAGACTTGGAAATTATGGAACGGATGAAGAAGTCTTCAAAGGGAGGGTATTTATAGGCCAAGCAAAGGCCAACCAAGGGCCAAGATCTAGCAAGTGGGGCAAGTGGAGGCCAAGATATGCCCAAGTGCCCTAGACCCTACTCCTTAAAACCTCACAAATATCTACACAAATATCAACCAACACTTGCTTCATCCATTCGCCCTAACGCTCTTCAGTCCACCAACGAGAGGTGCCAAGTGTTGCCCTCTCGTTGGTCCAAAACGTTTCGCCTCTGAAAAATCCGCAAAAATACTAAATGACATAGCCGTAATTTACCCTTCGTAGTTAGGTAGAACGCTTCGTTTAAAAACGACTCTAACCGTGTTGTGCACAAACATATTTCGCCACGGTGCCACATGGGGGTGACACGTGTCGCCTCGATTCGGCCCAAAATATTTCGTCTTCCAAAATATCCATAACGCCAAAATCTCAAAATCAAAGCGGGCCCCACAAAATCAGAATTTCTCCCGGGCCCCACGTGACCATTTCCGAAAATAAAATTCCATAATTCTAATATAATCTAAGAAGTCCAAAAACCAAATCTGGGAATCCAATTCCCATTAACGAACCTTTTTCCTTCACAAAAACCGGAAACTTTTCCGTGGAAAAATCACCTCTTTCTTCCTTTCCAATCTTTCTGTCGTATTCTCGTACGTACGTCCTCGCATACATACCCTGGAACTACGGGGTATAACACACTAGTCGAATCTATAGCCATATCAGTGAGTTGATCATCCTTATTGAGTGAAGAATGACCCACGTTCTGCTCCTGGGCTTGGACAGACCCGCCTCGACCCACCTGACCCGAAGTGGGCCCGATGGGACCGAAGCGGCCCATAGCTGCCTTCACCGTGTTGGGCCCAAGACCAGTGGCATCCCGCCCCGGCCCAACCTCCTTCCACTGGCCCAGATCCATCACCCCCTTCCCTGGTCTCTGCACCGACCCGCCATCCTCCGCCTGACCCACCCCTGGCCCATGAACACCGATGTGGGCTAGAATTTCATCCGCAAGTCTGGGCCCATTAACCTTATCACTCCGCTCCAGCCCAACACCATTTCCCTGGCCCAGACACACCCTACCCGACCCATGACTACCCTCCTGCCCCGTAAGCACACCTGGGCCCACAGCCTGGCCCGCACCTAACCCTAGGGTTTCTGCCGCCGCCGCCTCAAACCCTAGGGTTTCCGGGACGAATGTTTCTAAGGAGGGGAGAATGTTATACCCCGTATTTCCAGAGTATGTACGTGAGGACGTACGTACAAAAGTTAAGCCTTAAGTTAGGCAAGGGACGAAATTTGTGCACAACTACCGAAAAGAATTATTTTCCGACGAAACGTTTTCCAAACTTTGCGAAGGGAAAATTACGGTTGCAACATTAATAATTTTTGCGGATTTTTCCGAGAGATAAAATATTTTGGACCAACGAGAGGGCGACACTTGTCACCCTCAAGTGGACGACTTTGTGGGCAACATTCTTGGCGTTTTTTTGGTCAAGGAGTTGGTAGGATATTTTGTGATATTTTGTGTGGTAGATGAGTAAGTGGGACCCACACAACACTTGTCCAAATCTTGACCCTCCACTTGCCCACCACTTGTCTTAATCTTGGCCATTGATTGGCCTATAAATACCCCCCTTGAGTTGAAGACTTCTTCATCCCTAAAACATTTTCTAAGTCTTGAAAATCCTCCCCTTCATGTTGCTCCGCCCAAGAGCACCTCCCCTTGTGAGCCTTGGCCAAACATCCTCCCCTCTTGAGTGTTGTCTCGTAAAATACCCCTTGGTAGAAAAGTATTCTCCAAGTATTGTTACTATTCCAAAATACCTTGGCCCAAATACCTTGTAGTATTCCAAGGTTACCTCTATACTAAAGCCCAGAAATACTACTATACTTCCCTTCAGTCACAAAACAAAACCCTAAGGAAAATCTTCACAGTTGGTTGAAGTATTAAGAAGTTATGTAGAACTTCTAAGGGTTGTTTGGAGCGGTTGAGCGCCATAGTAGGAGCTAAACGTTGCTCGTGATCGACATTTAAACTTGGATAATTTTGGGCTTAGCGTGGTAAATACTCTTGTCCTTCTATTGTAATTGGAAATTACATACTGTAGTAGTATAGAAATGAATATAAGATACTTAGAAGGATATTACAGAAGAGAATTGAACTGTAATGAAGGATATTAGTAAGAGAATTGAATCAAATCACATCGTAAGAATATTAAAGAAGAAGATTAAACGTACTTACATAGATCAGATTTATGAGACTTGTGTAGTTTAACGGGTAGGGAAGTGCTGCCCGATTTTCCGTAGAATAGAGAACCCCCTGCTTAGAATATTCTACAGAGTAGTCTAGACGTTGATAGACGTATATGGCCTTTATAAGTTGAATGTTCTGCGAGTAGCATGTTCTACTTGAATGGTGGACAAAGCTAGCCGGGTTATAGCCATGGAGCGTTTTGCTAATTGTCGATAATTGTCGCGAGGTATGTGATTCTTTCTATCCTCTTGAGCATGATATTTTAAAAGAATATATATAGTACGGTAGACGTACGTGTGTTAACTGAACGTGGTTTTATCACATGTCTTTGACCGAGTCTAAATAATAAGAATCTTGAAGTATTTCAAAAGAATTAAGAATCGTTTTGAAAGAAGAGTAATACTTGGTTTTAAAGCTAAGAGTTATACTAGCTTTACGGGAAGTTAGGTATAACGACTTAAGAGAGATAAAAGGAATGATTTACTTAATTGTTTTGGAAAGCCTTATATTGATTTCGAAATGAGAATAAGTATCGAACAAACCACGCTAGCGCTTAATAAAGTGGAAATGTATTGACTAATAAAGTATTATTAAAACCGAGAAACCTCCATCCGCATAGAAGCTAAGATGAGACAAAATGATATTACATTTCCTAGATCATGGTCGCTTAATAAGATTGATTATGAACAAGAATAACCTACTCACATATAAGGCATATGTTTCTCAGATTGTTTTAAAAGAGAATTATATCATTAAGTGATTAAAACTATGAACTACGAAACCTTTCGAAAATGAGAAACTTGAGCATTTGAAATTAGGCAAACTTGAACGTTTGGAAAATAATGTTGTTACTTGATTTTACAAAGGGAAGTGTTTTGGTTTACTTAAAAAGTTAGCCACTCTATGTTTATACTACAGGTATTGTGTGACTTTTGTGAAAGAAACGGATCTTTTAAAGAGTTAATGTATGAAGTACTTTGGGGATAAAAACCCGAACTTGTTAACATAAAGTAGAAAGTACCTTGTGTGAATAACTTGATTGTGTTGGTTTGTGATAGCCTTGTAATACATTCTTGTTGATTTGATAAGTAAACATGTTTAGGATGCTACGTGTGTTAGTATCTTGTGATGTTTGTGTAAAGGGGTTTCCCTTGATTGTGCTTATGTTGTTTAACGATAAGCCGTTATGATAGTATTGTACCACTCACCTCTTGACATGATACCGGGGTTAAGTCGCCTCCGACGCGGGTATACCTCGTGCGATGCAGGGACTATGATTCGAGAATACCTCACGCGGGTCCGTGGGACCTATGCGGAGCTACGAGAGGTCCGTTAGTGTGCGGTCTTTATGGCCATGCGGTTCATGTGCCGTGCGATCGCGAGTCGGGGCGATGTCGGGGAGTAGCTACCTCGATGCGGAATACCTCATGCGGCCTATGTGCGTGGCCTACGCGAGTGCGGAAGTTCTAGGATTAGACGCGCACATTTGATATTGCGGGCGAAAGTGGCGGCCGATCATACGGGCGTCTAGAAAGACCTCGTGATACGCTTTATGACCTTGTTGTATGCGTAGGTTTTAGTAGTCGGCTATGCCTTCGCACTTACCCCGCAGTTTTATTATGACACAGTGGGACTCGTGTTCATGTGTATTCCTTGGTGTTTTTATATCATAGATCACGGTGAGGAAGGGATTCCACGGGCATGATTGATGTTGTGGGCGTGAGACCCATAGTTATATTTGATTGATGACTTTGAGGGCGTGTGTCACGACATGATCGCTTATTTATTGTGAATCGTAGTTTGGTTATCATACATGTCTCCTGCGTTATATATACTGCTATGATTTCATTTACGTGATTTTCGGCCACATACTTGGTACTGTTGTAATCGACCTCATTCGGGCTGCGTTCATGCCGCAGGTAGAGGTACACCAGTGTTGATCCTCGCTCATAGGGTCACAGTTCAGCGTTTGGGAAGCTCCATTTCTCCGGAGGCTTATCAGTGGTATAGTCCCCTGTCGTTGTAGGTACTTACATTCAGGGGTATGGCGGGGCCCTGTCCCGCCATTGTTGTTATATCATTCTTAGAGGTCTGTAGTACTGTTGTGGGCAGAGTTTGTAAAAGGGATGTAATCGTCGTTCTGTTATATATAAGCGAAGGCAATTTTCTCAGATAAACTGTCTTTCACTTCATATTATTTCATGTCTTGTTTTATATTCTGCTGATTACTCTGATGTATGTCTACTGGGTGCGTAAGGCACTCACACGCCCGGTTCGGTCGTGACAAAAATCTAACTACGTGACGCGCCCGTGGCATCCCACCTCACCGTCGGGCGCATACATATACAACACATATAAACCTATATATATATATCTCACGCCCGTGGAATCCTCATCTCGTACATGACTTCATGGGAGCTATTCCATGGAGTAGTAATCGTATCAGGGAATTTAACCCGCATCCTTGTCGCGATGCCTAATACCTCATCGTAAGCATGTCCAAGGCGCATGCCTAATCCTCATCGTAAAGATGTCCAAGGATCAACCATACTGGATGCATACCCGCGTGGAATTCCACATCACCGCCGCACGCCAAGGTAAGCTCATACTATGACAATAGAAGCATACCCGTGGAATCCCACATCACTGCCGGTACGTCCAAGTAAACTCATACTGCATGCCTAATCCTCATCGTAAAGCATGTCCAAGGTGCATGCCTCTAATCCTCATCGCACGCATGTCCGCGGTCAACCACCATGGAAGCATACCCGTGGAATCTCACATCACCGCAGACGTCTGTGTAAACTCATACTATGACAATGGAAGCATACCCGTGGAATCCCACATCACTGCCGGTACGTCCAAGTAAACTCATACTGCATGCCTCGGAATCCCTCATCGTAAGCATGTCCAAGGTGCATGCCTCGGAATCCCTCATCGTACGCATGTCCAAGGATCAACCACACTGGATGCATACCCGTGGAATCCCACATCACTGCCGGTACGTCCAGGTAAACTCATACTAGGACAATGGAAGCATACCCGTGGAATCCCACATCACTGCCGGTACGTCCAAGTAAGTTCACAATAAGACAATGGAAGCATACCCGTGGAATCCCACATCACTGCCGGTACGTCCAAGCAACATCATAACTTCTTTAGACTTCCATTTACATACAAAATGGACCTCATTTTACGACCTTAAGGCACTTTTCATATCACTTAACAAGTCCGGGGAAAAATTCAACCCAAAGTACTATGTATTTCTACTCTTTCCAAAGATCCCTTTTCCACATAAGACCCCAAGATACTAACACCCGTAGTATCAAGGCTCATCTACAATTCAAACAAGTCACTATATTATTAGAAATATACTTCGGCTCCTACATCAAGTGACCCTCATTTAAACTTTAAGCAATTGATGCCTTTAAATCAAATTGCCCTTCTTAGTTTCAATTCTTTCCTCTAGGCTTACTTATCCAAGAAAAACCATTTCTTTAACCTTCCATAAAGTTATTATACCAACTTCCCATAAAGCCGTTATATTAACTTTATGCTTTAGAAACTAAGACAATCTTTTCCTTTCATAAGGTCACATAACTAACTTCCCATAAAGCCGTTATAACTCCTTATGTCTTAGACAACTTCGTTTTTTATGACCAAGAGACTTGTACTTGAATCAAGTTACACAACTTTCAAAACGCCAAGTCTCTTTTTACTTTAGAAGGCAAAATTCTTAACTTAGAAAACAAGTTCTTATCTTTATAATAGTTCCATACTTTTTCACATCAAGGAGTCCTTGTCTACCCCATTAGAAATACCCATTCTTATAACCTTCCTCACGCATGTGAGTTAGTCCTCTAACTCAACCAACTAGGCATCTTTAAAACAAGTCAAGTATATCAAAATGACTTTACCTTATTTAAATCACGTACGTCTACCGTACCATATAGTTATAACTACTCATGCTCAAGTGATAAGAAAGTTTCCACATACCTCTTATGTTTAATCCAATTGCCAAGTCCAAAATGCCTTCCGTAGATGTCAACCTATAATGACCATAATACGTCTATTAGCTTCTAGCTTCAACGTAGAATATTCTAATGTAAAGTCCCTTGTTCTACGGGAAAAATTGGACAACACTTCCTTTGTTTCTACGTACTTTTCCACCTTTTTCAAGGTCCGAATTCAATAACCAACCGCCGCATTTAAGGCACAACAATTCAGCTAACCAAAAGGGGATTACACGCCTTTACAGGACGCGTAAAATTCTGCCCCACAATAATACAAATCAAACCAATAATTCCAAGCCACATTCGGCTATAATATTACAACAATTATCAATTTCCTTTCAATTTCCTTTTAATCCAACTCGTTATTCCAACATGGTATATAAAATCATAACCAATTATATACCCTCTTATTTATAACATGCAATGATTTTAAGCTAACAACCGAATTGATTACAACATGAGTGGCTAACATGCCCATTTTCGGTTTTCAACAAGACGACAAGATCCATATCTTTTCAAACTTTAATATAACAGCCTCAGGCTCATTTCTTAACTACTATAACTTGAAATCTTCAATTACACAAGATGTTGAAGGTTTTACCTCAAGAAGCCGTCTTTCCTAAATCTTCTTCACTTTAAAATCGCCCACTCGAACTCTCTACAAGCTTTCCAACATTTTTCCTTCTTGAAGACTTTCCAAAAATCTCACCCGGGTTCATCAATTTGAGAGAGATGAGGGGAATTTTTCTTAGGGAAACCCTTGCAAATGGCCAAGTCTTCAATAAGACCCTCACTTGGTCAAAAGATGGGAGGGACACTTGTCACCCTCCCATAGGCCTTCTATCAAAATATCCCCTGTTTTTCGCCCCTTTCCGCGTAAAAATCCCGCCTTGGCGCCTCAACCTCAGAGGACTGCTGAATTTCCGCCTGCCCGCTGACGACGCCGCGCACAAGGCCGCGACGCCTGGGGAAATCGCCTGCGCCAGCCACGTGACTTCTAACGCCCGTAACCTCCCACCCCGATGTCCAATCGACGAGTGGTTTGTTGCGTTGGAAACTAGACTCAACAACCTTCATACTAGTCTCTTAAAACTCCTCAAAACTCCTACGGAACTAGGAGATATACCGCTCCAAAGTTGACTGAAAGTCTGCCCACAACCTTTTGCCAACCCAACTTTTCAAATTCATATCTTATTTCCTTTCGTACGTTCTTAACTTAACCTCTTGAATTTACGGGGTGTAACATTCTTCCTCCCTTAGAAACATTCGTCCCCGAATGTTCTTTTGGAGTCAATCTAATACTCATCGTACTTACAATTAATGGAACTTTATTATGTCGCTTATGACCCTAAGATATCGCACTCGCATACCCATCCATCCTTGTCAACCAAGGAAACAGATCCCAAGGGTGCACCAACGCTAATTAATCCCATTCAAGGCCTAAAATGCTGCTCTTATCATACTTCCCACCTACTGCTAGCATACATACATAGTCTCAATGTAATCTGTTCATGACACATAAACATATAACAACTTTATCATGCATAGAAGTCTCTAAAGGATAAAAAATATACCTGAAATCGCATAGGCGGGTAAAAGGACCGCTAAAATCGAATCGCTACACGACCTCGCCGCGCTCGGTGCATGAACATCCTGCCTAGCCGTTGAAGGTGAAGAACCCGAATCGACCCATTAGGCGTGCTACCCCACCGCCACCTGGTCTGGAAGCCCTTGCCAAATGGCCTGTTGGCGCAGCATAACAAGTTGTCGACCTAGTCCGACATTCCCAAAATGAGCTTCTACCACAAGAACCACACCGATGCAGCGTGGCCTCCTGCTACTATCCCCGCATATGTGAACCAGCCGAGCCACGACCCGCTCCCGAATATCTCGGCGGTCAAACCACCCGCCGTAAGGCCGAAGGAGCACTTCGCGTCCGTGAAATGTAGACCTAGCTCGCTGTCGAGGCCGCCCGCCAAAACTATCTCGAACTCGCTCGCCCGCCCTCGGGCCGGACTAAATCTGGCCGGCTCTCTCTCCCTATCCTCAATCCTCGCGCATAAGCTCGCATCTCGCAATATCCATACCGTGAAGAGCCACTCCTGCATACGCGTAACCATATATCGGTCTAGTCCCATCACATACGGTGAACTCGTCCGCTATATCCGCCATAATAGTGGGTGCATACCTGGCCAATGAGTCAAATTCCAGGTTGTATTCTCTGATGGTCCTCCCATTCTGTCTCAATGCCAAGAACCTATCCAGGCGGGCTCTCCTCGTCTTAGGAGGCAAAGTGATCGGAAGGCTTCCGTGAACTCATCCCAAACACCGGAGGAGCACCCACACCTCTAGACAACACCCACGACTCAAACCGGTTCAACGCAATATCGCCAGAACCGTGAAGACGCTAACACAACGGACTCGCCTCCGAGGCCCTAAGCACTGCATAGTCCGCCGCACCGCCGAATGAACTCCCGAGGTCCTCTCGCACTCAACCATAGAATTCGGGTGGATTGCAACTCGTAAAGTCCCAAATCCTCAAACTATCGGGCCAGTGGTTAGCACGGCCTCGCCGCGCCGCTCGCCACAATGCTAGTCAATAATCGGATCGCTCTCCGTAATCTTATACTCACCGTGGAACTGAGGCTCGTGTACCGAACCTCGTGTTATTGCCGCCTCGCCACTCTAATACCGCCGCGTGATCAACTCGCGATCCCCATATTCTCGTGCATAGCCTGGCCCGATTCCTAGAAATCCTCGTACCACTAACAACTTTGTCGCTTTGCCCTTCTGGGCCCTGGTCGCCTTCCGTGGAGGCATAACTGATACATAAGAATAGGTCAGAGAGGATTCAGCCTAGTAGGACAGCTCTACTGCACGATCTCAGAGAGAGAAGAATGGAAACAAATCCTAAATGTCCTACAGCCTCCTGATTATAGATGTGGTGCACAACACATCAATAATCAAGACTCTACTAGACACGGTCTGTAGACACTTTCCGAGGACTAACTGCTCTGATACCACTTTTGTCACGACCCAACCCCGGGCCCGCGACTGGTGCCCTACCTGGGCACCCTTACAGGTATACATCAGAGATAATCAGCGAAACATACATAAACTTAACAATGAAATAAATAATAGGTTAGCCGATAAGGCTACCTCCCGGGATATATACAAATAAAGCAAGCACTCAATTTTTTTATAAAGTGACCCACTAGATATGACTCTGCACTTCTAAGAGTTTACATAACAAGCGTGACGACAGGGCCCGCCATACCTCGAATGTACAAAAGTCAACAACTTCAGTGGAACCCTACCAAAGACAAAGCCTCCAAGAAATGGAGCTGAGAATCGAACCGTGATCCTGGAGTGCGGATCAACAAGTTATGTACCTCAACTCGCGGATTTAACGCAGCCTCAAGGAGGTCGATAAAATATGTACCAAGTATGCAAAATCGACAAGACTGTAATTTAAATCATAATAGTAAAAATACACCAAGACATATATGATAACCCAAAATAAAGACATATGCTCATCAAGTGGAAGTAATGAAAGTCGGTTTACCTTGTACAACCTGCTTTAACATATGAACGATAGTCACACTGTGGCTATGAACACCACTCAAATATCAAAGCGCCGTGGATTCCCATCACGACGACCGCTAGGTGTAAAATCTAACCATGTGACGCGCCCGTGGCATCCCACCTCACTGTCAGCGTACACACATACAACACATATAAACCTATATATATATATCTCATGCCCGTGGAATCCCTCATCTCGGGTACATGACTTCATGGAGAGCTAATCCACGGAGTAGTATTCGTATCCGGGAATTTAACCCGCATCCTGGTCGCATGCCCTAATCCTCATCGTAGCATGTCCAAGGCGCACGCCTGAATCCTCATCGTAAGCATGCCAAGGATCAACCACACCGACGATACCCGGAATCCCACATCACTACCAGACGCCCGTGTAAGCTCATACTATGACAATGGAAGCATACTCGTGGAATCCCACATCACCGCCAGCGACGCCCAAGTAAACTCATACCGCATGCCCGAATCCTCATAGTAAAGACGCCCAAGGCGCATGCCTGAATCCTCATCGTACGCATGTCCAAGGGTCAACCACTATGGAAGCATACCCGTGGAATCCCACATCACTGCCGGTACGTCCAGGTAAACTCATACTAGGACAATGGAAGCATACCCGTGGAATCCCACATCACTGCCGGTACGTCCAAGTAAACTCATACTGCATGCCTCGGAATCCCTCATCGTAAACATGTCCAAGGTGCATGCCTCGGAATCCCTTATCGTACGCATGTCCAAGGATCAACCACACTGGATGCATACCTGTGGAATCCCACATCATCGCCTGCGACGCCCGTGTAAACTCATACTAGACAATGGAAGCATACCCGAATCCCACATCACTGCCGGTACGTCCAAGTAAGTTCACAATAAGACAATGGAAGCATACCCGTGGAATCCCACATCACTGCCGGTACGTCCAAGCAACATCATAACTTCTTTAGACTTCCATTTACATACAAAATGGACCTCATTTTACGACCTTAAGGCACTTTTCATATCACTTAACAAGTCCGGGGAAAAATTCAACCCAAAGTACTATGTATTTCTACTCTTTCCAAAGATCCTTTTTCCACATAAGACCCCAAGATACTAACACCCGTAGTATCAAGGCTCATCTACAATTCAAACAAGTCACTATATTATTAGAAATATACTTCGGCTCCTACATCAAGTGACCCTCATTTAAACTTTAAGCAATTGATGCCTTTAAATCAAATTGCCCTTCTTAGTTTCAATTCTTTCCTCTAGGCTTACTTATCCGAGAAAAATCATTTCTTTAACCTTCCATAAAGTTATTATAACCAACTTCCCATAAAGCCGTTATATTAACTTTATGCTTTAGAAACTAAGACAATCTTTTCCTTTCATAAGGCCGTCATAACTAACTTCCCATAAAGCCGTTATAACTCCTTATGTCTTAGACAACTTCGTTCTTTTTATGACCAAGAGACTTGTATCAATCAAGTTACACAACTTTCAAAACGCCAAGTCTCTTTACTTTAGAAGGCAAAATTCTTAACTTAGAAAACAAGTTCTTATCTTTATAATAGTTTCATACTTTTTCACATCAAGGAGTCCTTGTCTACCCCATTAGAAATACCCATTCTTATAACCTTTCCTCACGGACAACTGAGTTAGTCCTCTAACTCAACCAACTAGGTATCTTTAAAACAAGTCAAGTATATCAAAATGACTTTACCTTATTTAAATCACGACGCTCACCGTACCATATAGTTATAACTACTCATGCTCAAGTGATAAGAAAGTTTCCACATACCTCTTATGTTTAATCCAATTGCCAAGTCCAAAATGCCTTCCGTAGATGTCAACCTATAATGACCATAATACGTCTATTAGCTTCTAGCTTCAACGTAGAATATTCTAATGTAAAGTCCCTTGTTCTACGGGAAAAATTGGACAGCACTTCCTTTGTTTCTACGTACTTTTCCACCTTTTTCAAGGTCTGAATTCAATAACCAAACGCCGCATTTAAGGCACAATAATTCAGCTAACCAAAAGGGAATTACACGTCTTTACAGGACGCGTAAAATTCTGCCCCACAATAATACAAATCAAACCAATAATTTCAAGCCACATTCGGCTATAATATTACAACAATTATCAATTTCCTTTCAATTTCCTTTTAATCCAACTCGTTATTCCAACATGGTATATAAAATCATAACCAATTATATACCCTCATATTTATAACATGCAATGATTTTAAGCTAACAACCGAATTGATTACAACATGAGTGGCTAACATGCCCATTTTCGGTTTTCAACAAGACGACAAGATCCATATCTTTTCAAACTTTAATATAACAAATTTCGTGCTCATTTCTTAACTACTATAACTTGAAATCTTCAATTACACAAGATGTTGAAGGTTTTACCTCAAGAAGCCGTCTTTCCTAAATCTTCTTCACTTTAAAATCGCCCACTCGAACTCTCTACAAGCTTTCCAACATTTTTCCTTCTTGAAGACTTTCCAAAAATCTCACCCGGGTTCATCAATTTGAGAGAGATGAGGGGAATTTTTCTTAGGGAAACCCTTGCAAATGGCCAAGTCTTCAATAAGACCCTCACTTGGTCAAAAGATGGGAGGGACACTTGTCACCCTCCCATAGGCCTTCTATCAAAATATCCCCTATTTTTCACCCCTTTCTGCGTAAAAATCCCGCCTTAGCCGCGCGCTCATCCTCGTGAGGACTGCCGAATTATCGCGCGCCCTGGCTGACGACGCCGCGGCGCTGCGACGCCTGCTGGGAAATCTGCCCTCTGCATCAGCCCACAGAACTTCTAACGCCCGTAACCTCCCACCCCGATATCCAATCGATGAGTGGTTTGTTGCGTTGGAAACTAGACTCAGCAACCTTCATACTAGTCTCTTAAAACTCCTCAAAACTCCTACGGAAATAGGAGATATACCGCTCCAAAGTTGACTGAAAGTCTGCCCACAACCTTTTGCCAACCCAACTTTCCAAATTCATATCTTATTTCCTTTCGTACGTTCTTAACTTAACCTCTTAAATTTACGGGGTGTAACAATGTTAAACTTGCCTATGCTAGTTGTGATAGCCTCTGTTGTGTAAGGGTGGTATTACTATGTTACCGCGTCTCTCGGTGGAGGGCCGGCTGACTTGTTGTGAACTTACTAGGGCGTACCGGCAGTGACGGAGGATTCCACGGGTATGCTTCCATTGTTATTGCCACATGGACATGTCTACACCGATGAGGGATTTCGGGGGCATGCGGCCATGCAGCGGGTTAAACTCCCGGTATATTATTATTATCACATGGACATGTCTACACCGATGAGGGATTCCGGGGACATGTTGCCATTATTATTACTCCATGGGCTAGCTCCCCATGAAGACCTGTCTACACCGATGAGGGATTCCGAGGGCATGTTATATACGATTATTACTCCATGGGCTAGCTCCCCATGAAGACCTGTCTACACCGATGAGTGATTCCGGGGGCATGTTATATACGATTATTACTCCATGGACTAGCTCCCCATGAAGACATGTACTGTGATGAAGGATTCCACGGGCATGTTATATATATATGTGTATTTTATATGTGTACGCTGACAGTGAGGTAGGATGCCACGGGCGCGTCACATGGTTATTTGTTACACCCACGGCTGCCGGCAGTAATGGAGGATTCCACGGGCAAGAGATATATATGTATTGTATATGTGTACGACGACAATGAGGTAGGATGCCACGGGCGCGTCACATGATTATGGTTTATGTCATAGACTGCCGGCAGTGAGGAAGGAGTTCCACGGGCATGATGACTTTGAGGGCGTAAGTCCCTGACTTAGAGGGCGTAAGTCCCTGACTTGACATAATCGCTATATATGGTGTCTTGTTGTTATACCCGTATTTCGAGTATGTGCGTGAGGAATACGTACAAAAAGTTTGGCTTGAAAGTTAGCCTTGGACGTTTTTTTGTACACAACTCGCTTAAAGAATCGTTTTCCGAAACGTTTCCACAGCTTCGTAGGAAAATTCCGCTATGCCATTACTAATTTTTGCGGATTTTTCCGAGAGACGAAACATTTTGGACCAACGGGAGGGCAACACTTGGCACCCTCCCATTGGTGGACTTGAAAATCGTCCCTTGGATGGGCATTGGCACGTTTTTGTTGCCTTGGCACAAAGTCAAGGAGTTGGTAGGATATTTGTGTGTAGTAAATCTTCACCCTACACTTGCCTTGCACTTGTCTCAATCTTGGCCATTGGTTGGCCACTTCTTGACCTATAAATACCCCCTTAGAGATGAAGAGTTCTTCATCCACAAATCTTCCAAGTCTTGAAAAAAATCCTCTCCTCTTCCTTAAGCCAAATCGTCCAACACCTCCCCTTTGAGTGAGCTTGGCGGGGCCTACCCCACCCTAGCCTAGCCGAAATCTACCCCCCTCCCTTGGTAGAAAAGTTGTCTTCTAGTATCGTTATAATGCCAAAAATACCCTAGCCCAAATCCCTTAGTACTTAGTAGAAGTTGTGAAGAACTTCTAAGGTTTCGAGCTCTGGGCGTGCAACTTAGGAGCTAAACCTTGCTCAGCGCGACTTTATCTAGGATATTATTGGGCTTACCGAGGTAATAATCCTAACCTCTTTTGTATTAGAGAATGTATCTTGTAGAAGTATAAGAATAAGTATAAATACTTAGAAGAATATCACGAATAGAATTGAACTATTATCACGATGAAGGGTTTAAAAGAAGAATAATTGAATCAGTACTCACATAGGATCGTTTTCTGAGAGACTTATATAGCTCAGGGTAGGGTTGTGCGCCCGACTTACCGTAGAATTATGAACCCCTGTTTTGAATGACCTTGAGTAGTCTTTAATAGATATGTGTGACTATTATAGGTGACTCTCTGGCGACATATTCACTTGGCGGTGGTTTTATTTGAAAGGTATGTGATTCTTCCTAAAGCATGATATTTTACAATATATAGTGCGGTAGACGTACATGTGTTAACGAATAATAACTACGGCAATGTCTTTGACTTAAGCTGAATAATACCTATGGTAATGCCTCACGGCTTAAGCTTTGAATAACAAAGAACGAAAACATTTCAAAAGAATCTTGAATCATTTTTTTGTAAGATAAATATTTGGTTTTAACAAAGCTTAAGAGTTATACTAGCTTTATGGGAAGTTAGGTATAACAACTTAAGAAAGATAAAAAGGCTGTTTACTTGTTTATAAAAGCCTTGTATTGTTTTCATTAAGTGTAGTAAGATTGTGTGATAAGTAGACATGTTATGATGCTACCGTGTTAGTGTCTTGTAATGTGTAAAGGGGTCATTCTTGCCAGGCTTACGTTGTTAAGTAAGTCCGTTGTAATTGTTATTGTATCACCTACCCTCGACTTATTTATCAGGGCTTGCCGCGATCTTGGTCTATACGGCTATGCGATCCGCGAGACTATGCGAGCGGCGGTATGCTCGTGATTGATCATTCGGGCGTTTAGCCCGATGCGGGGATTCCTATGCGGTCCGTTGAGACTACGCGGTCTTTTGAGGCTATGCGGGCTGCGGGAGCCTAGGCGGATCCGGGGTTGGCTGCCCCGACGCGAGGTATACCTCATGCGGTCTGTGTGACCTATGCGATGCGGAAGTCGGGACTAGGCGCAGAATGATACTATGGGCGATTGGCCTTGCTTCGATCATTCGCGGCCTAGACTAGACACATTCTGATTTTCCTAGTCTTGTTATTGTTTGTGATATGGCACTATGTGCAATTGAACGATTGTATTTGTGAAAAGGTTTTAAATACTTTGATTTCATTTTAAAGTACTTTATAGTTTCACATACTTGGTACTGTTATCGACCTCCTTGGCTGCGTTCATGCCGCGGTAAGGCAAGCAGTGCTAGATCCGCATCCTTAGGATCTCTTTGCATTGGTGTCGTGAGCTCCATCTTAGGAGGCTCCCGAGGCTCTACTTTTGGTATGATCTCCTGATTGTAGATAGTTTGTACGATCGAGTATGGCGGGCCTGTCCCGCCATAGTTGTATATTTCCTTAAGTCTGTAGTCATGTTGTGCAATTATCGGATGTAATCGCTAAACCTTGTTCATATATATATGCGAGAAAGCGACGTTTGTTCACATAAAGCGTGTCTTATTTTATAAAAGCTGTTTCATGTCTTGTTTTATATTCCGCTGGTTACTCTGATGTATGACTACTTGGGTGCCCGGGTAAGGCACCAGTCACGGGCCCCAGAATGGGTCGTGACAAAAGTGGTATCAGAAGCGATTAATCCTCGGAAGGTGTCTGACCGTATCTAGTAAGTCTTGATTATCGGTGTGTTGTGCACCACACCAATAATCGTGAGGCTATAGGATATTTAGGATTGGTTTCCATTCTTCTCATTCCGAGATCGTGCTTTAGAGTCGTGTTATAGGTTGGACCCTCTAACGTATTCCTTTCGTATGTGATTATGCCTCACGTAAGGCAACCGGGCCTGAGAAGGGCAAGCGGCCGAGGAGGCGCTAGCGAGACACCCGAGTTACGAGGGCTCGTGGCCCAGTCTATACGAGACGGCGAGTTCTTTGGCGCCGCCCGGCCCAGCGAGACCGCGATACCCACACCTCCCGTCCCACGGCTGGGCGGAGAGTTAGGGTACAAGGAGATGGCCGACTTTTGGCTAAAGTTGTGGCCCGATATGAGAGAGGTTTGAGGCAACCATTCGGCTCGGCTCGGCCAGATTGCACCGTGGTACACCCGAGGCGAGATAGTTTGAGGCTACGAGATTTCTTAGTTGTAGCCCTCCGTAGTTTTACTGTCGAGGCCGGAGGATGATCCGCGAGAGTTCATCCGTCACCGCAGGATTATGCGGGTGATCAGGGCTTCAGAGACTGAGGCTGTGACATTCGGTTCGCATCGGCTGCGTGATACCGCAGTCGATTGGTTTGATTCATGGGAGCTTTCCCGGGGAGAGCATGCACCTCCAGCAGAGTGGGATGAGTTTTCAGAGGCTTTTCTCACACACTTCTTGCCTCCGCAGATGAGGAGGGCACGAGCTGATAGATTTTATCACGAGACGGGGGCCTTGCCGTCGGGAGTACAATGTCGAGTTTGATTCTTTGGCTCGATATGTCCAAAGATTGGTAGCAGATATGGAGGATAGGGTACACCGCTACGTCACCGGGCTAGATGATTATATGGCCGAGTCATGTGCGGGTGTTTCTCTTCAGCCGGGTATGGACATTACCCGCATGCAGGCTCATGCTCTAGGATGCGAGGAGCGGAGAGACCGCCGGGTAGAGCGATATCAGCAGCAGAAGAAGGCCAAGACGGCCGGTTCTTTTGGTGGTTCTCGGTGGCGGCATCGTGAAGTCGATTTGCACCACGGCGCAGAGCGCTCTATATCATCTTCGATCGGCCAGAGCGATCGGGCAGTCGGGGCCCTGGACTTGGATTTCGGTAGCGAGGTGCTAACTGCTCGAGGTGCTCGGTGTGCCCGTTGTGGTAGATACCATTCGAGTCAGACTCGGGAGCTTGCTACACGTGTGGCCAGCAGGGTCATTTCGCGAGAGTTTGTCCGACCGGGAGGCGCGGCGGTAGTAGGGCCCGATCTGGGTGCTGCGCTTCTTCATCCCCGACAGTTACTCGCCCCGGAGGGCAAGGTACTCATGGGTCAGCAGGTCGCGGCAGAGGTCGTGGCTCGGGTCCCAGTTCTAGCGGTCCTCAGAACCGCATATATGCTTTGTCCAGCCGACAGGATCAGGAGGCCTCACCTGATGTCGTCACAGGTACCTTATCAGTTTCTGGGTTTGATGTGTATGCATTGATAGATCCGGGTTCTACTCTGTCCTATATATCTCCCCTTGTTGCTAGTAGGATAGGGATAGAGCCTGAGTCCATAGACCCTTTCGAGGTAGCTACGCCAGTGGGTGATTCGGTGATAGCTCGGCGGGTATATAGAGCTTGTCCTGTGACCATTTACAGTCGTCGGACCCTAGCCGACTTGATAGAGTTGGAGATGATTGACTTCGACGTGATCATGGGGATGGATTGGCTAGCTTCTTGCTATGCCAATGTAGACTGCAGAAGGAGAGTAGTACGGTTCCAGTTTCCTGAGGAGCCGGTTGTTGAGTGGGAGAACGCACGGTATCGTAGGGTAGGTTTATTTCCTACCTCAAGGCTAGGAAGATGGTGCAGAAGGGGTATATCTACCATCTAGTTCGAGGGTTTGATACTGAGGCTGCGGTACCAGATTTTGATCGATTTCAGAGTCGCGAAGTTCCCGCACGTGTTCCCGGATGACCTCGGGTATCCTCCCGAGAGGAGATTGAGTTTTGTATTGACATATTGCGGATACTCGGCCTATTTCCATTCCGCCATACGAATGGCACTGCCGAGTTGAGAGAGTCAAGGATCGGCTTAGGGATTTGCTAGAGAAGGGCTTCATTAGGCCAGTGTTTCTCCAGGGGCGCCGGTATTGTTCGTGAAAAAGAAGGGCGGACGCCGCATGTGTGTTGATTACGGTGAACAAGGTGACCATTAAGAATGTATACCGCTTCCTGTGATTGATGATTTGTTCGACCGATTGCGGCGCGAGATGTTTTTCCAAGATTGATCTGCGTTCGCTATCATCGTTCGTGTCGAGAGGTGGATGTCCCTAGGATCGCATTCGGACGTGCGGGCATTATGAGTTCGTGGTCATGTCCTTTGGGTTGACCAATGCTCGGCGGTATTCATGGATTTGATGAACCGAGTGTTCAAACCATTTTTGGACACGCGTTTGTGATAGTGTTCATTGATGATATCTTGGTTTATTCTCGCCAGAGCGAGAGCATGCGGAGCATTTGAGGCTGTCTTGTGATTCTCCAGACCGTGATTTATGCGCCAAGTTTTCCAAATGTGAGTTTTGGTTGACTTGATGGCGTTTCTTGGGCATATTGTCGGGTGATGGCATTCGAGTTGATCTGGCCAAGATCGGCGATCGAGGACTTGGCGAGACCTACTACTCGGCGAGAGGTTCGCAGCTCGGGCCTTGCGAGTTATTATCGGTTCGTGGAGAAGTTTGCTTTATCTTCGCACCATTGACTAGGTGACTCGGAAGGCGACCAAGTTTGATGGATCGATGCTTGTGGCGGGGTTTCGATTCTTGAAAGAGACGGCGACCGCCCGTTCTTACTCTTCGGAGGTCGGATGGTTATGTCGTATATTGTGATGCGTCGGGCATCGGGTTGGGATGTGTGTTGATGCAGATGGCAGAGTTATAGCATATGCATCCCGACGGTGAAGAAACACGAGAGGAACTACCCGCGTGATTTGGAGTGGCGGTGATTCACGCTTTGAAGATCGGAGGCACTATTTGTATGGGGTTCACGTGGATATTTATCTGTACCACAAGAGCCTCAGATATCTTCACCAGAGGAGCCGAACTTACGGCAGAGGCGGTGGTTAGAGTTGCTTAAGGATTACGATGTTGATATCCTATACCACGGGAAGGCCATGTTGTGGCGAGATGCTCTGCAGTCGTAGGTCGATGGGGAGCCTATCAGATGTGCAGCTAGAGAGGAGGGACATGGTTCGTGATTTGCACCAGTTAGCGAGCCTTGGTGTCCGTTTGATTGATTCTGATAGCAGTGGGGTTAGAGTTCGTGAGGTTGCCGAGTCTTCCATCGTCGGCGAGGTGAAGAGGCAGCGATTCGAGGATCCACTTTGATTCGATATCGTGTCTGACTCTTCGTGAGGCAAGGGTCCTTTTGAGGTAGCACGATGGGGTGCTAAGGTTTGAGGCGGTGTGTGTTCCGATGTTTGAGGACTTGGCGGAGTTCTTGGGGAAGCACACGGTAGCGGCGTTACTCTATCCATCCGGTCGACCAAGATGTACCACGACCTTAGATCTGTGTATTGGTGGGATGGCTTGAAGAGGGCGTTGCGAGTTCGTAGCTCGGTGCGTGTTGTCGCCAGTGAAGGTAGAGCACCAGAGGCCTGGTGGTTTGTTGCAAACGATTGAGATCCCGACCTGGAAGTGGGAGGTAATCAACATGGACTTTATCACAGGATTACCTCGCACTCAGAGGAGACATGATTCTATATGGGTTATCGCCGGCGGTCGACGAAATCAGCCCACTTTCTTCCGTCGGGGCGACTTTTTCGGTGAGGATTATGCCGACTTTATATCCGAGAGATCGTCGATCGCATGGAGTCCCTACCGATCATATCGCATGAGAGCCCGGTTTACGCCAACTTCCGAGGTCCTTCCAGAGGTTTAGGGACGCAGTGAGCTCGAGTACCGCATTTCATCCGCAGACAGACGGACAGCAGAGCGCACTATCCGCACTCGAGGATATCCGCGAGCCTGTGTTATTGACCGATGGTAGTTGGGAGGATCATTTGCCTCTAGTGGAGTTCGCGATAATAATAGCTACCACCCAAGATTCGGATGGCGCCTTATGAGGCCTTATATGGGAGGAAGTGCAGTCGCCTATAGGTTGGTTCGATGTGGGCGAGGGCGGCTAGTGGGACCAGATTGGTGCGTGAAGATGGATAAGGTGAAGCTTATCAGAGCGGCTATCGACATTTCGTAGTCGGCAGTCGTATGCAGATCATCGTCGTCGGCATCTTGAGTTCGAGGTTCATGATTGGGTTTTCCTAAAGGTGTCACCCATGAAGGGTGTGATGAGATTTGGGAAGAAGGGAAACTCGGCCAAGGTACATCGGGCGTTTGGTGTCCGCAGGTAGGCAAGGTTGCTACGAGTTGGATCTGCCGTCCGATCCGGAGGCGGTGCATCCGGTTTTCACGTATCTATCTTTGAGAGATGTATCGGGGATCCATCTAGGGTACACCCGATTGACGATGTCCAGTGACCGAGGGGTTATCGTATGAGAGATTCCCATGCGATAGTCGATCGTCGGAGTTAGGCGTCTGCGGACGAAGGGCGTGGCCGTCAAAGTCTTGTGGCGGAACGAGCTCGAGGAGGAGATGACATGGGAGGCCGAGGAGGACATGAGGCGGAAGTATCCTCACCTATTCCCATACCTCCGTAAATTCACTTTTCTACTTGTAAATTTTCGTTATCGTTTACGCCATGTATTGCTCGTGCCGTGTGTGGCATTTGCTAACTGTTTAAGCTTCGATAATCGTCTTGAGAAGGAACATTCGACGAATGTTTCTAAGAGAGGAGAATGTTATACCGTATTTCCAGAGTATGTACGTGGGGAATACGTCAAAAGTTTGGCTTGAAAGTTAGCCTTGGACGCTTTTTTTTGTACACAACTCGCTAAAGAATCGTTTCCACGAAACGCTTCCACAACTTCGTAGGAAAATTCCGCTATGCCATTACTAATTTTTGCGGATTTTTCCGAGAGACGAAACATTTTGGACCAACGGAGGGCAACACTTGGCACCCTCCCATTGGTGGATTTGAAAATCGTCCCGGGACGAATTGGATGGGCATTGGCACGTTTTTGTTGCCTTGGCACAAAGTCAAGGAGTTGGTAGGATATTTGTGTGTAGTAAATCTTCACCCTACACTTGCCTTGCACTTGTCTCAATCTTGGCCATTGGTTGGCCACTTGACCTATAAATACTTCTTAGAGATGAAGAGTTCTTCATCCACAAATCTTCCAAGTCTTGAAAATCCTCTCCTCTTCCTTAAGCCAAATCGTCCAACACCTCCCCTTTGAGTGAGCTTGGCGAGGGCCTACCCCACCCTAGCCTAGCCGAAATCTACCCCCCTCCCTTGGTAGAAAAGTTGTCTTCTAGTATCGTTATAATGCCCAAAATACCCTAGCCCAAATCCCTTAGTACTTAGTAGAAGTTGTGAAGAACTTCTAAGGTTTCTTGGAGCTACCGGGGCGTGCAACTTAGGAGCTAAACCTTGCTCAGCGCGACTTTATCTAGGATATTATTGGGCTTACCGAGGTAATAATCCTAACCCTCTTTTGTATTAGAGAATGTATACTGTAGAAGTATAAGAATAAGTATAAATACTTAGAAGAATATCACAGAATAGAATTGAACTGTTATCACAGTAGAAGGGTTTAAAGAAGAATAATTGAACAGACTCACATAGATTGTTTTCACAAAGAGACTTATATAGCTCACCGTAGGGTTGTCGCCCGACTTACCGTAGAATTATGAACCCTGCTTTGAATGACCTTGAGTAGTCTTTAATAGATATGTGTGACTATTATAGGTGACTCTCTGTGTGTGACATATTCACTTGGCGGTGGTTTTCATTTGAAGGTATGTGATTCTTCCTAAAGCATGATATTTTACAATATATAGTACGGTGACGTACATGTGTTAAGCGAATAATAACTACGGCAATGTCTTTGACTTAAGCTGAATAATACCTATGGTAATGCCTCGGCTTAAGCCTGAATAATAATTACGGCAAAGACTCACGGCTTAAGCCTGAATAACAAAGAACTGAAAACATTTCAAAAGAATAATGAATCATTTTTTAACATAAGATAAATATTTGGTTTTAACAAAGCTTAAGAGTTATACTAGCTTTATGGAAGTTAGGTATAACAACTTAAGAAAGATAAAAAGGATTTACTTGTTTATAAAAGCCTTGTATTGTTTTACATTAAGTGTAGTAAGATTGTGTGATAAGTAGACATGTTATGATGCTACCGTGTTAGTGTCTTGTAATCGTGTAAAGGGGTCATTCTTCGGCTTACGTTGTTAACCGTAAGTCCGCTGTCATGTTATTGTATCACCTACCCCCTGACTTATTTATACAGGGCTTGCCCTCTTGATGCGGTCTATACGGCTATGCGTCTGTGAGACTACGCGAGCAGCGGTATGCTCGAGATTGATCATTCCGGCGTTTAGCTGACGCGGGGATTCCTATGCGGTCTGTTGAGACTACGCGGTCTTTTGAGGCTATGCGGGCTGCGGGAGCCTAGGCGGATCTGGGGTTAGCTGCCCCGACGCGAGGTATACCTCATGCGGTGCGTGTGACTATGCGATCGCGGAAGTCCGTGACTAGGCGCAGGTAATGATACTATGGGCGATTGGCCTTGCTTCGATCATTCGCGCCTAGACTAGACTCATTCTGCTTTTCCTAGTATCGTTATTGTTTGTGATACGGCACTATGTGCAATTGAACTGATTGTATTTGTGAAAAGGTTTTAAATACTTTGATTTCATTTTAAAGTACTTTATAGTTTCACATACTTGGTACTGTTATCGACCTCCTTGGGCCGCGTTCACGCCGCGGTAAGGCAGCGGTGCTAGATCCGCATCCTAGGATCTCTTTGCATTGGTGTCGTGAGCTCCATCTTCTCCGAGGCTCTACTTTTGGTATGATCTCCTGATTGTAGATAGTTTGTATGCGATCGGTATGGCGGCCCCGTCGCCATAGTTGTATATTTCCTTAAGTCTGTAGTCATGTTGTATGCGATGTCGGATGTAGCGCTAAAACCTTGTTCATATATATATGCCGAAAGCGACGTTTGTTCACATAAATCGTGTCTTATTTTATAAAACTGTTTCATGTCTTGTTTTATATTCCGCCGTTACTCGATGTATGACTACTTGGGTGCCCTTGAGGCACGATCACGCCCCGAATGGGTCGTGACAATCGTAGTTTGTTATCATATATGTCTCCTATTTTATATATGCTGTTATGATTTCATTACGATATTTTCGCCACATACTGTACCTATTATCGACCTCCTTGGGCCGCGTTCATGCCGCAGGTAGGTACACGGTTGTTGATCCTCGCCATAGGATCACGTTCTACGATTGGGAAGCTCCGTTTCTCGAGGCTTATCTTTTGGTATAGTCCCCGTAATTGTAGGTACTGCATATCTGTGTATGGCGGGCCTGTCCGTCATAGTTGTTATAAAAACTCTTAGAGGTCTGTAGTAATGTTGTGGGCAGGGTTTGTAAAAGATGTAACTGTTCGGTTTTATATATATATATATATATATATATACAGAAAGGTGACCGTTTTGGTTAGCCTGTTTCTTATTTCATATTGTTCATACCTTTGAGTTTTTATTTCTGCTGATTTTTCTCTGATGTATTATCACTAGGGTGCCCGGGGTAAGGCACGATCGAGGCTTCGGGTCGTGACAAAAGTGGTATCGTGAGCGCTTAATCCTCGGAAAGTGTCTACAGACCGTATCTAGTAGAGTCTTGATTATCGGCGTGTTGTGCACCACACCTATAATCAGGAGGCTGCAGGATATTTAGGATTGGTTTCCATTCTTCTCACTCTGAGATCGTGCGATAGTGTTGTGTTATAAGTTGGACCCCCTCTGACGTATTCTTATGTATCAGTTATGCCTCCACGCAAGGCAACCAGGGCCCAGAAGGGCAAGGCAGCAGAGGGAGCTGCGAGTATAACACAGAGGTTTGTTGTTACACCACGGAATTCCAGGATATGTTTATATGAACGTACGTAAGAACTCAAAGGTGTTAAGATTTGAGACGAGTAAAAATTTACCGGAATTATGGAAATTGTCGGAAAACGAAATATTGCGACGAACGGGAGGGCGACACGTGTCACCCCCCTTGGATGGTCTTGGTCGATTGGACCAAGGGTAAAATGGTCATGTGACCAAGGCAAAGATGAATTAGTCTTGAAAAGGCCAAGGCTTGACATTGTTGACCAAGTCAACAAGCCCACTTGACTTGATATTTAAAAATACTTCATCCTAGCCATTCAAGTGTTTAGATCTAGGCCCTTGGTTGTGTTATATATTCATCCTACTAGTGCAAGATGACTTCTACAGTTAGAAAATAAATCAAGGACTTAGAGTTCAAAGTGAGGGGCTCTCGGGTTTGCTCTTGGATGAACAAGAAGATTTTTCGTTTTTGGTTCAATAAGCTCCATACTTTAAACCAAGGTACCTAAGGGTATTGTAAGTGTATCTCAATAGAAAGATCCCGGAAAAATGGTGTTTTCGTATTAGTCGCAAGGCGAAAACCTAAGGAGTTATTCAACTTTGAAGATGGAACTTGAAGAAGAGTTCTTCATAGGCTTCTAAAGGTTGCTTGGAGTGGATTGGAATGTCGAAAGGAGGAGCTAAAGTTGCTAAGGATCGACTTGTAATCTTGGATCATATTTGGGCTAATTGAGGTAATAATCTTCGTCTTACTTTTGTAATTGAAGATTCCATGTTATGATAAGTTATAAATGATCATGTGATATGTGTTATGAAGATTGATAAGTGTTATGGAAGTTTAGAAGATCAAATCTGAAAATGACATGTTAAGCCATTTGAAATTGAATTACAATGTGGTCGTTATTTAGAATCGTCGCATGTTATCTACTAGAAGATTGTAGTAACTATAATCGATTGAGGCTTGATTACATGTTATATTAAACCACTTGGATTGAAAAGGGATTGGAAACGAATTTGTATTGTTGTCCCTATTTTGCCGAATGGACATTATATGTTGGACTAGTTTGATATTTATTGTGGGGCGGAATTTTACACGTCTTGATTAAGCGTGTAATCCCCTATTGTTAACTACTTTGTTGAGCCTTAAATGTGGTGTGTTTGATTATTGAATTCGGCCTTCAAAAAGGTGGCAAAGTATGTAGAAACAAAGGAAGTGCTGTCCGATTTTCCGTAGAATTTAGTGACTTTGCACTTGGAATATTCTACGTTTGAAACTAGAAGTTAATAGACGTATTATGGTCATTATAGGTTGACAAACTACGTGCGGCGTATTGGACTTAGCAAGTGGATTAAACCGAAGAGGTATGTGGAACTTTCTTATCTCTTGAGCATGAATAAGTTGTAAATGTATAGTACGGTAGACGTACAAGATTTTGACAATCTAGTCCATTTGATATCCTTGGCTTATTTTAAGAATATCCAAGTTGGTTGAGTTAGGGAATTAACTCACTTGTTTAAATATTAAGGATATCTTGGTTTTCAAAAGTTAAGAGACTTTAAGTATGTTGAAAGTATTTTTGATACTTGTTTTGTTGGAAATTTTAAGTCTCTTGGTTATAAAGAAGAATGTAAATTTCTAAGGTATAAAGCTAGTATAACGGCTTTATAGGAAGTTGGTTATAATAGCTTTATGGAAGGTTAAAAAGAGTGATTTACTCTAAGTAATTTAAGTATGATAAATGACTTGAAATAATGAAAGGCAAATTGATTTAAAGGCATCAATTGCTTAAAGTTTTTAAAGAAAGGAGTCACTTGATTTAGAAGCCTATAATTGTATTTCTAAAAGGTATTGTGACTTGCCTTGAAAAGTAGTTATGACTTGATACTACGGTTATTAGTATCTTGGAAGTTTTATATGAAAAAGAGTAGAAATACGTAGTACTTTGGGTTAAATTCCCGGTTTTTATAATGACATGTTGGTGCCTTAAGTAAACTAAAATGATAGTGTATATGAATAAGACTAATAAGAAGTTAGGGGGATTTCTTAACTTGCTTATGTAATGTATGATAAGCCGGTAGTGCTTATGTTATGTATGATAGCCGGTTGTGCTAGTGATATATTATGCATTACGGGGTCATTCCCCGGGTTTGTGGCATTTGCATATTCCATGGATTTGCTACCCATGATGCGAGGAATACCTCATGCGGGTCCGAAAGGGCTTATGCGGGTGAAATAGTCCCACGCGGGCGGACGATCTATGCGAGAATACCTCATGCGGTCTACACGACCCATGCGGGCGGATCTGACCGTTACACCCGTAAGTCCGGGACATGTTTAAGAGAATGTATGTAAGGAACATAAGACTTGAAAAGGGTACGAAAGGAAGAATTGTTTTTCCGACGGAAAAACATCCGAACGTCGGAAAGGAGAAATGTTCGTTGGTTAGAATTAGATTCTCAAAATGCATTAATTGAAGAGTTTGGAACTTATTATCATTATGGAAATTTATTTTTACGGATTTGGTCACGTGTGGCCCACCCGAGAAATTTTACGTTTTGTGGGACCCACGAGGGTTACGGAATTTTATGGACGAATGGGAGGGCGAAATGTGGCACCCCCCCCCCCCCCCACATGGCTTGGTCGAATTAATGCAAGGGTAAAATGGTCATTTGACCATTGTAAAGAGGAGCAAGTCTTGCAAGCTAGAGCTTGATATTGTTGACTAAGTCAAGAGCCACTTGGCTTGATCCCTTCCATCCAAATTTAACATGTGTTGTAATCTAAGCCTTCCATTGTGTTTTATATAGTACCCTAGTGCAAGACAAGGTCTTCAACACTTAGAAAATATTAGAGAAACTTTGAGCTTAGCCATGAAGCTCTCGGGTTTGGTCATATCCTCACTCAAAAAATTTGTAGTTTTGATCCATTAGCCACAAGACTTTAACCCAAGGTCCCTAAGGGTATTGTAAGGATATCTCAATAGAAAGATTTCGGAAAAAACGGCGTTTTCACGTTAGTCGCAAGGAGAAACCCTAAGGCATTTTCATAGGTTTTGATTGGAAATGGAAGAGAAGTTGGTTGTGAGCTTCTAAAGGCTTCAAATAGCGGATTGGAGCGTAAAGGAAGGGAGCTAAGAATTTCTAAGGAGCGACATTGAATCTTGGAAATTATAAGGGCTTGTAAAGGTAAAATTCTTGTCATTTTAGTAATTGAGATTACTTATTGTTGTAGCTATGGATATTAGCAAGTATGAGATATATATATTATGATGTTGATAAGTGTTATGGATATTGGAACCCTAATCCGAAAACTAGTATGTTTAGCCTTGAGATTTCAATTCAATTGGATTATTAGTTTAATCGTCACATGTTATATAAGGAAGGAATTATAATTGTTAAGTTGTTTATGACAATATAACATGTTAGACCTAAGAAGTTGGATTGAAAAAGAATTGGAAAAGGACTTTGTGTTGTTGTATATGTTTAGTCAAGAATGGCTTTAAATATGGAACTAGTTTCGTATTAATTTGTGGGGCGGAATTTTACACGTCCTGTTAAGGCGTGTAATCCCCTTTGGTTAGCTGAATTGTTGGGCCTTAAATGTGGCGTGTTTGGTTATTGAATTCGGCCTTGAAAAAGGTGGCAAAGTATGTAGAAACAAAGGAAGTGATGTCCGATTTTCCGTAGAATTTAGTGACTTTGCACTTTGAATATTCTACGTTTGAAGCTAAAGGTTAATGTACGTATTATGGCCATTATAGGTTGAAGTACTAAGTATAGCGTATTCTACTTGAAGGATGGAATAGCTATCAAGGTTGAAGTACTTTGGAGCATTTTGCTATTTGTCGATAATCGTCACGAGGTATGTGAACCTCTTCCTTCTTTTGACATGATTCTATGTATGGAATATACATGTAGTACTATTTCATGATTCCTTCTACTCTTAGAAGTTAAGAGGTATGTATGTTGATTTACTCTACGTAAAGGTTATGTCTAAGTTATCCTAAGTTCTTATCAAGTTTTACGGGGATGTTGGTAAGAGTCGTTAGGAGGTATTTGGGGCCAAGTTGACTTGGCTAAGTTATGGCACAAATGAGAATAAGAATCGAACAAGCCACTGCAGCGTTAGTAAAGGAAAATGTAATGACAATCAATTAAGTTAAAATGAGTAGAATTCTCCATCTGCATAGAAGCTAAGATAAGACAAAATTGTATTACATTTTCTAGATCATGGCTACTCGATTAAGATCGTTATAAATAAGTATAACTTATTCACAACGCACCAAAGTATATGTTACTTAATTTATAAGAATTTACGTATGAAGTTTTAAGACTATAAACCTCAATTTTTAAAAGGTTAAGAGACTTTATTTTTCAAGTTATGGGACTTGATTCTTAAAGGAAGAAATGAATTGATTTAAAAGTATAGAATACTTGATTTGGAAAGTATTGATTTCTTGCCATTCTAAAGTTAAGAAACTTGTTTTCTTAAAAGTTAAGAGACTTGAAGTATTTTGAAAGCTATGTGATTTGAATTGAAAGTATAAGTCTCTTGGTTATAAAAGGAATGAATTTGTCTAAGACATAAAGAGTTATAACGGCTTTATGGGAAGTTGGTTATAACAACTTTATGGAAGATTAAAAGAATGGTTCTTCAGTAATGTAAGCAAAGAAATGACTTGAAATAAAGAAGGGCAAATTGTTTTAATAGTACCAATTGCTTAAGGTTTTTAAGAAAGAAGTCACTTGATTTATAGGCCGGTAAATGTATTTCTAAAAGGTATTGTGACTTGTCTTGAAAAGTAGATATGACTTGATACTACGGTTATTAGTATCTTGGAAGTTTTATTTGAAAGAGAATCATTTTAAAGGAGTAGAGGCACGTAGTACGTTGGGTTAAATTCTGATTTTATAATGACATGTTAGTGCCTTAAGTAAACAAAAATGAGAGTGCATATGAACAAGCTAATAAGAAGTTAGGGGATTTCTTAACTTGCTTATATAATGTATGATAAGCCGGTGGTGCTTATGTTATGTATGGTAAGCCGGTGGTGCTTATGTTATGTATGATAAGTCGGTAGTGCTTATGTTATGTATGATAAGTCGGAGTGCTTATGTTATGTATGATAAGTCGGTAGGCTTATGTTATGTATGATGGCGGTTGAGTTAGGGTAAGAGTATAAATGAGGGTAAACCCCAAGACGTTATATCACCTTCTCCAGGGTAAAAGTATAAATGAGGGGTAAACCCCCAAGACGTTATACCACCTGCTTCAGGGTAAGAGTATAAATGAGGGGTAAGCCCCCAAGACGTTATACCACATTAAGTGGATTTGCTACCCATGATGCGAGGAATACCTCACGCGAGTCCTTATGGGCTTATGCGGGTGAAATAGTCCCATGCGGTAGTCTGACCTATGCGAGGAATACCTCATGCGGGTCCACGGGACTCACGGGTGAAATAGTCCCAGGAGTAGGATTGCTTATCGATACTACGGGCGAGGGACCTTGTTTTGATCGTGAGCCTCCTATTTTTATGCAGTATACCTTTATGGGCAGACTTAAGTGATTTTATCGCGTCCCAGATTGGGCCGGGCAGTATACCTTTATGGGCAGAATTATGTGATTTTATCGCGTCCCAGATTGGGCCGGACAGTATACCTTTATGGGCAGACTTATGTGATTTTATCGCGTCCCAGATTGGGCCGGGCAGTATACCTTTATGGGCAGACTTATGTGATTTTATCACGTGCCAGATTGGGCCGGGCAGTATACCTTTATGGGCAGACTTATGTGACTCTACCGCGTCCCAGATTGGGCCGACAGTATAGGCGTTCCTCCATAAAGGGACGAATTAGGTTATGCAAGATACGTAAGTTATATGTTTATGAACTTGATGAGTTTTCTTAAGTATGTACATAAGAATTTGACTATACTCTTATGGAAAAATGGGAAAATATAATAAGGTACGATTAAGTTCACGAGATGGTAATGACACGGTAGGATCTGGTATGCACCCTTTTATACTTGCCTCTGTCATTCTTTTGTACAGTTATGATTTGTTTATTGTACCTTATTTTTGTTCCATATTAAATTTTTGTTATCGACCTCCCCGGTGCGTTCATGTCCGCAGTTTAGGTACGATTGTGGATCCGCGAGCTTAGGATCTGATTCAAAGATTTGAGATGGCTCGATGTTCGGAATTGTCATGGCTATGTATATTCGAAGTGCAGCGGCCTTGTCCCGTCATTGTATTTGTTCAAATCTTAGAGGTCCAGTATTCATCGTAGGCTGGATCGCTAGAGTTGTTTTACATTGTTAAGCAGTGTAGACCACTTTGGGTAATTTTTATGATTATGGCGGCCTTATCGGCAGCCTTGGTTTAAAAAAAATGTGTTATTTATCTTCCGCAGTTTTATTATGTTGTATGATTAGAAGAGTGCCCAGGTAGGGCACCGATGCGGCCGGTCGGGTCGTGACACGATCTATCGCGATGAATACCTCATGCGGGTTCATACGACCATGCGGGTGAAATTGTCCCGAGAGTAGGATTGCTTAATGATATCGGGCGGGTGGCCCGCTTTGATCATGAGCCTCCTATTTTTATGCGATAAAGTATAATCTTGTTTACTCATTGTTAGTAAGGCACTGATTACTGTTTATTGAGTTATCATGCCTGTCTCCAGTATTATTCTAGACTTATGATTTCATTCTGATGCTTTCGATTTCACATATTTGGTACATGTTATCGACCTCCTTGAGGGTTGCGTTCACGCCGGTAGAGTACAAGTTCTTGATCCTCACTCTAGGATCAACATTGTTGAGAAGCTCATTTATTTGGAGGCTTATCCACGTATTGTCGGTTGTTGTACATTCAGGGTATGGCGGGGCCTGTCCCGCCAAAGTTGTTATTCTTAAGTGCGTAGTCACATTTGTGGATTGGGTTTGTAAGAACAAAGATATATTGTTTTAATTTTGTATTATGTATATGTTACGAAAGGCGGCCTTATCGGCTAGCCAGTTGATGTCTACTGTCTAAGTATGATTTTTATTTTAAGAGTTGTGTATGTTTCGCTGCTATTCTCTGATGTATACACGTAAGGCGCGCGAGTAGGGCACGATCGCGGGCTGGGTCGGGTCGTGACAAAAGTTGTATCAGAGCAGTTAGTCCTCGGAAAGTGTCTACAGACCGTGTCTAGTAGAGTTTTTGTTATCGGTGTGTTGTGCACCACATCTATAACCAGGAGGCTGCAGGACATTTAGGATTGGTTTCCATTCTTCTACTATGAGATCGTGCGATAGAGCTGTGTTGTTAGGGTCGTCTCTCCCTAACGAGTTATGTTGATTGCAGCTACGAGAAAGCGTGATGACCGGGAAAGATTATGTGGATTTCGTATCCAGGTTTGTAATATTTGTAGTATAGTTGGTACTGTGACATACAGCTATACGGATTTTTGTATGAGGGTCACATATGTGTTGCCTAGAATGATTTTAGATTACAAGGAATTGGTAAGGACTAAATATATACCGGGAAGGTATGAAACAGTTTAATGAATTATCATCAAGGTTTTACGTGCTAATTTGAGATAATTAGGAGATGATGAGTTGTCTGAGAAGGAAATGAACCCTTAAGAAGTTTAATTAAGGGACTTAATGGAAGACTATGTTAATAGATTAAGCTACATGGTATGATTAAGAGAATGGTACGGATGAGATCCGTATGGAGTAAGTATGGTTGTTGTGGTCAAGACAACACGGTTATGATATTATGAGAAGTTATTGTACCCGTTTACGGGGGGACTGATAAGGTAGGCTAGGAGCCTGGAAATTGTGAGCCCAAGAATGTTGATAACCGCCGAGACCTTAGGTATATAAGGCCTTCTCGGGTAGTCAAAATTTAAGTCAGCCCAAGGATAAGAGTTAAGTATGACGCCGAATCGGGTTGATGGCCTATTAAGGGTCGCCCCATAGCCTGTAATGGAATGGGATCAGTTGGTAGTACTCCCGCTATGCGACAAGGTCACGAGGGTGCAAGGCCCGAGTCTAGTTAATCATTTTACGGGTTTGTGGACGCATTCCACCGGAACCAGGTTGTGAGAGCCGGAAATGGCCTTATGTTGTTCAGAATAGTAACTCCAAAGATTGGAGGCCCGAATCAGTATGAAGGCTATGTACGTACGCTAGAATAAGTTTGGAAGTACGGGAAGAGTACGACCAGTAAGAAAGAGAGCAACCAAGTGTAAAGAAATGGAGCCTGAATCCATGAGGACCTTTCGAGGTGACTACATACGTGAGTGTTGGGTGGTACCTGAGTGGGTAGATAATAGTTGCCGGTGACTATCGATCGTCGGACCCTAGCAGACCTAGTAGAGCTGACATGACAGACCTTGAGGACATTATGTGTACGGGCTAGTTGGCCTCTTATTATGCCAACATGGACTACAGAGAGAGATTGGTTCGATACCAATTTTCCAGTAAACCAGTTATCGAGTGGAAAGGAAGAGAAGTGGTGGTAACCAGTGAATTATCCTTCCTTCTTTGACATTGTTGATTTTAATAAGTCTGTGTGACTTGTGCATTGGAGGTAAATTAATGCAGAAAGTAAGTAATACTCGAATTTGAAGGAATTTATGCTAAGTGCCCTTGGATGTACTTGGAGTTGGTTTGGTGTGGCGGTCGGGGCCACGACCTTCCGGATAATTTCAGGAAAATGTGCAAGGCAAGAATAAAATAAGTACGAGTGTTGTCGGCGGAAAGCTGAGGGCATCTTTGGTAGGTTTTGAAAATCTATATGACTTTAAGGCGGTGCGTGATGATTAGATATTTACTGGATCACGAGAGGACCCTGTGATTAGGGTTGTGACTCCAAGGAAAGTTTAAGAAAGGGAGATAAGTTCTCTTCCCCACGTAAAAGAACAGTTTTACGTATTATGGGGTTACGTGTACCCATGTTGTTAGACGAAGGATAAGGGACTGGTAAGGTCTTCAGTATTGTCATGCCATGGGTTACAGTTTTAGATAACCGTGGGAGAAGTACTATGTAGGGGTAATTAAGAACGACGTTACGAAATAGTCGAGGAAGTGTCGTAAGGATAAAAATGCAGGTAGTACGTATATATGAAACTGTACGATTACGAATCAAGATGGAAATACGTTTGCTAAATATAAGCATAAGGTAAGGTTATGACCAGAATGGTAAGAGAGAATACGACTATGGTTATGTAAGTTGCACGAGATATGATTACCCCAGACTAGTGTAAGACCATTAGTAATAATGGGCAGTAAGAACACCTCGAGGAAAGGTGGTAGCATCGGTACTAACGAGAAAGATTGTAAGAAAATACGGAGGGGTAAGGGACCCCAGGACAACTTGACAGAACTTATAAACGAAAGACGAGTAGACACTCGAACGATAAGAAATATTGACAATTCGTTGGATTATGTAATACCATGAATTAAGATTGAACACCTGACTATAAGCTCCCCGAGCTGGGAGAAAATAATCGGGTTACTACTCGACGAGATCAAGGAAATCTCCCCCCTAAATTGTGATTGACAGGAAGTCTTGTCCATGAGGCAAGCAAAGGAATCAAATCTAAGTTTGTGACCAAGTTTGGTTGCAACAGAGAAAGGGAAACAGGAACCATAATTGAGATTAAGGATACCCGAATATTTCGCAGGTATGAGAAAGGCTTCCAGTTATTGGAAAATAAATTGACCACGACTACAGTTCTAACCCCCCCCCCTGAGAGACTAGGAGGTTAGGTTATTATGGTAATATTTTGAGTGTTTGGCTGGCTTGCGTGCTGACGCAACACGATAAGGTTAGAGCCTATGTTTTCCCGGCGGTTAGGGAAGCATGAAAGGAATTACGCTACTCACGATTTAGAGTAGGCGGCAATTAATCGTATCTTGAAAATTTGGAGGTATTCCTTATATAGACTTCATGTGGATATTTGTGCAGGCCACAAGAGCCTCCGGTATATCTTCAGACAGAGGTAGCTGAATTTGCGACAGAGGCGGTGGTTAGAGTTACCCAAGGATTGTGATATTATATCCTATACCATCTGAGGAAAGCCAAGACAGTTACAGATACTCTTAGTCGTGGATCTATGGGTAGTCTGTCAGATGGGCAGCCAGATAAACAGGACGTGGTCCATGAGATTCATCAGCTACCGAGCCGAGGGGATCGATTATTTGTTTCCAAGGTTAATAAAGTTTAGATCCGAGAGGTTGCCGAGTCTTCCGTCGTTGAGAAGGTAAAGAGGCGTGATATGAGATCCGATTATGATCTGGTATCGAGATACGGCTCTCCGAGAAGAGAAGAGCCTGTTTGAGTAGCACCGGATGGGGTGTTGTGATATGAGGATAGATTGTGTGTACCCGGTGCTGCAGGACTAGTCAGCAGGTTTTAGGGGAGGCACGCAGTGCTTATTACTCAAATTGTTTGGGGTTTACTAAGTTGTGTCGTGACCTCAGATGTATGTATTGGTAAGATGGCCTGAAAAGGGACGTAGCAGAGTTGTTACTTAATGTCCGAATTTGTAACAGGTCAAGGTTGAAACCTAGAAGCCCAGTGGGCTATTGCAGGCGATCTAGATCCCGACTTAGTTATGGGAGATAATTAATGTGAATCTTGTTATAGGGTGGCATCGTACTCAGAGGAAGTGCGACTCCCTGGGGGTCATGGTAAACATGCTGACGAAACCAACCGTGTTCTTCCGGTTAGGACCACTTGCTCGGCTAAGGTTTATGCCAGCTTTTATAGCAGAGAGATTGTGAGACTGCACGGGGTTCCTACGTTTATGATGTCAGACAGATGAGCTCGGTTATGGATAACTTCTGGAGGTTTTTCAGAAGGGATTAGGGACACAGGTGAGTCTCAGTGTTGCATTACACCCTCAGACCGACGGACAGGCGGAGCGTACTATCCAAGCACTTAAGGATAGGTGGCGGGCCTGTGTTATTGATTTCAGAGTTGGCTGGAAGAATTATTTGCCTCTTGTTGAGTTACGTACGATTACAGATACGCTTCCAGTATTCAGATGGCCCCGTATGAGGCCTTGTATGTAAGAAGGTGTAGATCGCCGGTTGGATGATTCGGCGTGGCGAGTTGATTATTTGGTCGGACTTGATTCAGCGGGCTGTGGATAAGGCGAAGCTTATCCAGGAAAGATTATTAGTGAGCTCATAGTCAGCAGAAGCTTTATGCAGATAATCGACGTTGACACATGGGGTTCAGCTTGACATTTTATTATGAATAGTGTTATATGGCCACATGTGGCATTATTGGTATGTATGGGTTGTAAGGAGACTATGTCGCTATCTTTAAGTATGACTCCCAAAAGAACATTCGGGGACGAATATTTCTAAGGGGAAGTGTCACGACCGAACGGGCGTGATGGTGCCTTACCCGCACCCAGTAGACATACATCGAGTAATCTGGAACATAAAACAAGACATGAAATATCAAGAAGTGTAAAACAGCTTATCCGAGAAAATTTGTCTTTCGGCATAATATATAAAACTTAAATCCGAACGATTACATCCCTTTACAACTCGCTCACAACAAGATTTCATGGACCTCCAGAGTGACATGACAACAGTGGCGGGACAGGGCCCGCCATACCACGAATGTAGCACCTACTACAACAGGGACTATACCACCGATAAGCCTACGGAGAAACGGAGCTTCCCAACGCTGACTGTGACCACGAGCTAGGATCAACGGCGGTGTACCTCAACTTGCGGCGTGACGCGGCTTCGAGAGTCGATAACAGTACCAAGTATGTGAAACTAAAAATCAGTAAATGAAATCATAGTAGTCTATATAAAGCAGAGACATGTATGATAACCAAACTACGATTCACAATAAATAAGCGATCATGTCAAGTCGTGGACTCACACCTCAAAGTCATCACTCAAATATAACAATGGGTCTCACGCCACAATATCAATCATGCGTGGAATACCTTCCTCATGCCGGCATCTATGATATAAAAGCACCAAGGAATACATGAACACGGTGTCCCACTGTGTCATCATAAAACCGTACGGGGTAAGTACGAAGGCATAGCCGACTACTAAAACCCACAGTACAAACAAGGTCATAAACTGTATCATGAGATCTGTCTAGACCGTCACATGATCAAAGCTGGCCACTCACCCGCAGTATCTAATGTGCGCGTCTAGCCCTGGAACTTCCGCACTCGCATAGGCCACCCGATGGCCCGCATGAGGTATTCCCGCATCGAGGGTAGCTACTCGGCATCCGCTGGACTCGCGATCCGCGTGCCACATAGACCGTATGACCATAAAGGCCGCACACTAACACGAGCTCTCGTGGCTCGCATAGGCCGGGACCCGCATGAGGTATTCTCGAATCATAGGTCACTGCAGACCGCTGAGTCTACCGCGACGGAGGCGACAACCTCCGGGATGATGTCAAGGTGAGTGGTACAATACCAACATAACGGCTGATAGTTAAACAACTTAAGCGCAATCGAGGGAAAACCCCTTTACACAAACATCACAAGATAATAACACACGTAGCATCCTAGCATGTTTACTTATCAAATTAACAAGAAAGTATTACAAGGCTATCACAAACCAACACAATCAAGTTATTCACACAAGGTACTTTCTACTATATGATTAACAAGATCGGGTTTTTATCCCCAAAGTACTTCATACATTAACTCTTTAAGAGATCTGTTCTTTCACAAATAGTCACACAATACTCGTAGTATATAAAAAAATAGAGTGACTATCTTTTGAAGTAAATCAAAACACTTCTCTTTGTAAAATCAAGTAACAACATTATTTTCCAAACGTTCAAGTTTGCCTAATTTCAAATGTTCAAGTTTCTCATTTTTCGAAAGGTTTCGTAGTTCATAGTTTTAATCCTTTAAAACAATTTGAGAAACATATACCTTATGTGTGAGTAGGTTATTCTTGTTCATAACAATCTTATTACAATGACCGTGATCTAGGAAATGTAATATCATTTTGTCTCATCTTAGCTTCTATGCAGATGGAAGTTTCTACTGGTTTTAATAATACTTTATTAGTCAAAACATTTCCCTTTATTAGCGCTGATGTGGTTTGTTCGATACTTATTCTGATTTCCGAAATCAGTAAAACATTATTGCTTTTAAAAACCAAGTACTCATTTCTCACGAATGAGGTTTCACACAAAATTCATATTAATTTAATTAAGTCAAGTCTCTTATCTTTTAAGATTAAGTCTCTTAATCTTCTTAAAGTCAATAAACCCTTCTTTTTATCTTTCTTAAGCCGTTATACCTAACTTCCCATAAAGCTAGTATAACTCTTAAGCTTTTAAAACCAAGTATTACTCTTCTGTTAAAAATGATTCAGTATTCTTTTGAAATACTTCAAGATTATTCAGGCTTAAGTCAAAAGACATTGCCGTAATTATTATTCAGTTAACACACGTACGTCTACCGTACTATATATATTTTAAAATATCATGCTCAAGAGTTTAGGAAGAATCACATACCTCGCGACGATTATCGACTATTAGCAAAATGCTCCACGGCTATAACCCGGCTAGCCTTGTCCACCCTCCGAGTAGAATACGCTACTCGCAGTACATTCAACCTATAAGGGTTATACAAGTCTATCAATGACTAGACTACTCTGCAGAATAATCAGTAGGTTCTCTATTTACGGAAAATCGGGCAGCACTTCCCTACCCGTTAAGCTACACAGTCTACTGTAAATACAGTCCTATGTAAGTACAGTTTAGTCCTTCTTCTTTAATATTCTTCTATAATGATTCAACTCCCTTCTATGAATCTTATATTCATTTATATACTACTACAGTATGTAATTTCCAATTACAATAAAAGGACAAGATATTTACCTCGGTAAGCCCAAAATTATCCAATGTTTAATGTCTATCCTGAGCAACGTTTAGCTCCTACTCCGGGTGCTCCACCCGCCCAAACAACCCTTAGAAGTTCTACGCAACTTCTTCTTAATACTCATCCAACTATGGAGATTTCCTTTGGGTTGTGTTTGTAGTGAAGGAAGTATAATAGTATTTCTGGGATTTCCGTATAAGTGTAACCTTGGAATACTACAAGGTATATGGGCCAAGGTATTTTGGAATAGTAACAATACTTGGAGAGTATTTCTACCAAGGTGGGGGGTGTATTTTATGAGAACAACTAGGCAGGGGTACCTCTGGCTAGCACCACTAGGAGGGGATACTTTCGGCCAAGGGGAGGGCTCTCGGCCAAGGGCCTTCTCGAAGGGGAGGGTGTTTGGACGAAACACTACCAAGAGGGAAGGGATTTTCAAGACTTGGAACAATTTTTGGATGAAGAAGTCTTCAAAGGGGTATTTATAGGTCCAGCAATGGCCAACCAATGACCAAGATCATGCCAAGTGCAAGGCAAGTGTAGGGTGAAGATTCATCCATGTGTACCTTATCCATCTACCACACCAATATCACAAAATATCCTACCTACTCCAAGGCAACAAAAACGTGCCAATCCAAGCCTTTTGCCGTCCACACTCCACCAACTTGAGGGTGACAAGTGTCGCCCTCTCGTTGGTCCAAAATATTACGTCTCTCGGAAAAATCCGCAAAAATTAAAAATGACATAGCCGGAATTTTCCCTTCGCAAGTTTTGTAAAACGTTTCGTCGAAAAACGATTCTAATCGGGTGTTGTGCACAAAAATATTTTCGGCCAAGTCTACTTAAAGTTCAAACTTTTCTACGTACGTCCTCACGTACATACTCTGGAAATACGGGGTATAACATTCTCCTCCTAGAAACATTCGTCGAATGTTCCTTCTAAGTCTCAAAACAAACGTGCGCCAGTATAGTCTTCACTACTATACTTACGAGAATAATCCTGCCACACCTGGCCACAGAAACACCTGCGCAAATACTTACATCCAAGTCCACGAGGAAACACCTCTAGCAACACAAAAGCCCTTACCCGAGGTCTAAAATATACTTCCTTCGCACCTTCTCCTTACAAAAGAAATGATCACATCTATGCTCGCCATACATGCTTGCTTCTTCCCTTACGTGTCGCACTTTCTCGCGACACTCGAACTCTTTCTCATAACTTACCACATTTCCATTCGTCATGACTCCGATCCCGCCCGTGGATCGTGCCTTACCGGTACCACTAGTGATACAACATCAGAGAAAAATCAGCGGAAATAAAAACTAAAACATGAGACAAGTCATAAAGCATGAACTAGGCTAACCAAAACGGTCACCTTCCTGAATATATACATATATATATCAACGAGCGATTAAATCCTTTTACAACCACACTTGCATTGATACTACAGACCTCTAAGAATGTAACCATAACTATGACGGGACAGGGCCCCGCCATACCCCTGAATGTACAAGTCACTACACTGATAGGGGACTATACCAAAGACAAGCCTCCGAGAAACGGAGCTTCCCAAAAGTCGAACTGATCCTAAGGCGCGGATCCACAACCGATGTACCTCTACTGCGGCATGAACGCAGCCTCGAAGGAGGTCGATAACAGTACCAAGTATGTGAAACTTGTAAAAATCGTAAATGAAATCATAATAGTCTATATAAAGCAGAGACATGTATGATAACCAAACTACGATCACAATACATAAATAGTCATGTTAAGTCGTGGACTCATGCCTCAAAGTCATTACTCAAATATAACAATGGGTCTCACGCCCACAACATCACTCATGCGTGGAATACCTTCCTCATCGCGGTGATCCATGATATAAAACATTCAAGGAGTACACATGAACACCGTGTCCCACGTGTCATAATAAAACCGCATGAGGTAAGTAAGGCATAGCCGACTACTAACACCCATAGTACTAACAAGGTCATAAATCGTATTACGAGATATGTCTAGACGTCACATGATCAAAGCCGGTCACACGCCCGCGATATCGATGTGCGCGTCTAGCCTCGAACTCCTCGCGACTCCGCATAGGCCAACCTCATAGGCCGCGTGAGGTATAACCCGCATCGAGGTAGCTACTCCCAAGATCCGCTGGACTCGCGATCCGCATGGCCACATGCACCGCGTGACCATAAAGGCCGCACTAACTCGGAACTCTCGTAGCTCGCGCAGGTCCCTGGACCCGCATGAGGTATTCTCGAATCATGGTCCTGCATCGCTCGAGTCTACCCGCGACGGAGGCGCCTTAACCTCGGAAACATGTCAAGGTGGCGGTACAATACCAACATAACGGTGATAGTTAAACAACTTAAGCGCAGTCGAGGGGAAACCCCTTTACACAAACATCACAAGATACTAACACACGTAGCATCCTAGCATGTTTACTTAACAAATCAACAAGAAAGTATTACAAGGCTATCACAAACCAACACAATCAAGTTATACACACAGGTACTTTCTACTATATGATTAACAAGATCGGGTTTTATCCCCAAGTACTTTATACATTAACTCTTTAAAAGATACGTTACTTTCACAAAAGTCACACAATACGTAGTATAAGAAAATAAAGTGACTAATATTTTAATTAAACCAAAACAACGCCGGACTTTCCTTTTAAACCAAATTAAGACAATAACATGCCTTCCTTTTTAGACCAAAACACTTCTCCCTTTAAAGTCAAATTACCATTTTAAAACCAATGATAAAACCATTCCTTTGTTTTCATAAAGTCGTTATAACTAACTTCCCATAAAGCTGTTATAACACTTTATGTTCTAAACCAAAAACTCTTCAATTCTACAAGTCTCTTTCCTTTTAAAACAACCATAAGTATTCTTTTAAAACCCAAATAATGTACTCTTTTCAAAATAAGTAACCTATACTTAAAATCAAGTTACTTCTCTTTTCCGAAAACAAGTCGTTATAAGTCAAGTCTCTTATCTTTGAAGATCAAGTCTCTTAACTTTCAAAATCAAGTTGTCTATAAGTCAAGTCTCTTATCTTTGAAGATCAAGTCTCTTAACTTTCAGAATCAATAAACCATTCTTTTACCTACATAAAGTCGTTATAACTAACTTCCCATAAAGCTATTATAACACCCTATGTTTAAACCAACCAAAACACTTAGCACACGACGTCTCACCGTACTACATAGTTTACAAAACATCATGCTAGAAAGGATAGGAAGAGGTTCACATACCTCGCGACGATTATCGACAATAAGCAAAACGCTCCACAAGATCAGTAACCTCGCTAGCTTTTTCCACTCAAGTAGAATACGCCACTCGTAGTACTTCCACCTATATAGGCCACAAACGCCTATTAACTTTTAAAAACACGGTTCCATTTTCTACATAAATTTCGGCAAAGACCTCCCCGAAATCACATAAATCTCCTCACCAACAAGGCGCTACTGTGCCAATAACTCAGGGGATTACACGCCTAACGGACGTGTTCAAATCGCTTCACAATAATACAACGATCTCAGAATACGACTTCATGTAAATACGGTTCAATACTCATTCTAAATATAGTATACTCAACTATACATTACTCTGACATGTAATATCCAATTACAATAGGGGCATAAATCATTACCTCGATAAGCCCAAAATTATCCAAGATTAAATGTCGATCTGAGCAACGTTTAGCTCCAAGTCCTTACGCTGACCGCTCCAAGCGACCCTTAGAAGTTTCTAAACAACTTCTCTAAACACTTCAACCAAAGCTATGAAGGTTTTCTAGTGGTTTCATTTGCGACTTTCTAATAAAGTAGGATTTACGGGCTCTAGTATTTAAACAACTTTGGAATACTACTAGGGATACTAGGCTAGTGTATTTGGAATTATACCACAATACACCAAGTATTCTACACAAGGGGAGGGTGGGGCGAAACCAATACAAAGGGAGGGAAGTATTTTGCTCTTGGAAGCTTTCAGTGAGATGAACTTATTCATCAACCAAGGGGTCTATTTATAGAACAATGGAGGTCAAGATCCATCTAAGTGTATGGCCAAGATTGGGCCATGTGTGTGTGGGTCCCACCACACCACATGGCCAACGAGTGGGTGCCAAGTGTAAGGCCATTTCGGCCAGGTGAGTAGGTGACAAGTGGCTAGCCACTTGTCACACCATTTTACCACCACATGGCCACACAAGCGGTGACACGTGTCGCCCTCGATTAAATCCAAAATATTACGTCTTCGAAAATATCCAAAAGCGGAAACCTCAAAAACAAAGCGGGCCCCACAAACCGTAAATTTCTCCGTGGGCCCACGTGGCCATTCAGAAAATAAAATCTCAAAATTCTAATATAATCCGAGAAGTTCAAATACCAAACTGGGAATCCAATTCCCATTAACGAACCTTTTTCTTCACAAAACCGGAAACTTTTCGTCGAAAAAATCACATCTTCCTTTCTTTCCAATATTTACTGCATTATTCTGCGTATGTCCTCGCACACATACCCTGCCACTACCGGGTCTAACATTCTTCCCCCCATAGAAACATTCGCCCCGAATGTTCCTTCTAAGTCTCTCAACATACATATGTCGGTGTAGTCTCCACTACTACACTTACAAAACCGATCATGCCACCAATGGCGAGAATATAACATGCGCAAAACTCCATTTCATGCTAACGAGGAATCACCTCAATCATCTCAAAAGCTCTCACCCATGATCAAACGATACTCCTTTCGCATCTTCACGCAGAATGACCACTTCCGTTCTCATAACATATGTTCACTTCTTCCTTACTCGTCGTACCCTCTCCGTAACTCGAACTCCTCTAATAAACGCACCACGCTTCGCTGACTCAGCTGCTAACAATTTCCTCTGGAAAAGCTTCACCTATCCACATCCCGGTGAAACAAGTAGGGACCAACTATCCGAACCTTGCCAACCTTGAACCAATCGATCGGCAACCTACACTTCCGCCTATACAAGGCTTCATAGCGACATCCGAATCTTTGTAAAGGTAGCTATCATAAAACTCACTTACCCAAGAGGCACACAATCCTCACGGCTACCCCTAAAATCAAAACATCGCCCGCAACCTATTCTTAACTATCCGGGTAAACGCGTTTGTTCTTCGCCGGCCGAGGGTGAATGCAATCGAGACTCACTGAGTTCCAACCCGCTCGTAACACCTTGGACACAAAAGACATAGCCGAAAAATTGGGCTCCACCGCTGTCATAAAAAGTAGGAATCGTGCAGCCTTACAACCTTCCCGATATATAACATATCGCCACCTCCGCGAAGTAAATAGTCCCGCTGAAAGGCGAGATGGTGACCTCATCACCGACCATCGTCGAACGCATCCTCGAACTCGTCGATGGTTAACTATGGACCTAACACCCTCGTAATCCTATCACAAAGCGGGACCACCACAAATTGACCACATCTCCTTTCGGGCTGCGGGTTGACCCGCGAACGGTCCTCAACCCGACCCATAATCGCACCAAACTCTTGTTCCCCGATCCGGAACAATCTTACCTATCCAAGTCATGAAAGCTACCACTTTCACCTTACATCCCAAGGAAAATATCCTCAAAACATTTCATTGCATACCAAGTGTTTGACAAAGATTAACAGTAAAATCCTTTTCTCAAGACGGCCTTACATCTAAGGTCTCAACGTGTACTATTCTAAGGTTCACACCTTCCATGACCCCATACTTATCCTTTCAACTAACCATGTTTTCTAATTCACACTTAACACAATGCTATCCGTACATAGCACCTAACATGTACCACCATAATATCATAAACAAAATCTCTAATGGCTAAAGATATCTCTGCAACTCTCGCCTCACTTTCCCTTTGCCGTTCTAATCATAATCCTGCCCTGCAGGGCGCCGAGCTATATAAGGTGTTGAACCAGCCATCGATCCCGAAGGCTGAGGCTCTACATCTGTGCTACCTCTGGTCAGACAAACTCTCACCAAATTGCCCTATTGGCCGCAAACACAAAAGCTGTCGAAGCAGTACGACACTCCTCATAATGGAGTCTACTACTATGGCCGAAACGAGGTAGGGGTGACCTCATCTGACTAACACCCCCTTCTCCCGAACAATCGAACCGCGGCCCGACGGTGAGTCATCCTCCGTAACCCTCTGCACGGACATCCTCCCATCACACGTGCCCCGACGGCCAGGTATAACAATCTCCCAACAAGTACGACACCCTGAGGATCATCCTCAGATCTCTATCCATAGAATTCTGGCGAACTGCAACTCAAGAAATCCCTAAGTCTCAGACTATCGGATCTAGGGGGAATCACTGATACTGCCGGAACCACCGGCTCCCGTCCGTCCTCATTCCCAGCCACTAGCCTAGCTAGTAACTGGGCTATCACCTTGAATTCATATCCTCGGCTCCTGGCCGTGGAACTGGAGGCTCAGGTATCGTGGCCTCAATAGAAACTGCTGCCGCTCTAACTCTGCTGGGCTAGCGGCATCATAAAAACTCGTCGTCTGAAGTACTATCTCAGGTAAGAACCAGGCCTGTGCCCTCGTAACCCTCTGTGTTCAACTCGTAGCTCCCTCTGCTGCCTTGCTCATCTGGGCCCTGGTTGCCTTGCGCGGAGGCATAACGGGTACATAAGAATACGCCAGAGGGAGTCCAACTTACAACACAGCTCTAAGGCACGATCTCAGAATGAGAAGAATGGAAACTAATCCTAAATGTCTGCGACCTCACGATTATAGATGTGGTGCACAACACACCGATAATCAAGACTCTACTAGACACGATGCAGACACTTTCCGAGGACTAATCGCCTGATACCACTTTTGTCATGACCGATCCGGGCGTGATCGTGCCTTACCGGGTACCTAGTGATACAACATCAGAGAAAATCAGCGGAAATAAAAACTAAAACATGAGACAAGTCATAAAGCATGAACTAGGCTAACCAAAACGGTCACCTTCCTGAAATATATACATATATATATCAACCTGAACAGTTAAATCCTTTTACAAACCCGCCACAACGATACTATGCACTTAAGAATGTAACCATAACTATGACGACAGGCCCGCCATACCACGAATGTACAAGTAACTACACCGACAGGACTATACAAAGACAAGCCTCGGAGAAGCGGAGCTTCCCAAAAGTCACTGTGATCCTAGTCGCGCGGATCCACAACCGATGTACGTCTACCTGCGGCATGAACGCAGCCCCCCGAAGGAGGTCAGTACAACAGGTACCAAGTATGTGAAACTTAAAATACTGTAAATGAAATCATAACAGTCTATATAAAACAGGAGACATGTATGATAACCAAACTACGATCCTGATACATAAATAGTCATGTTAAGTCGTGGACTCATGCCTCAAAGTCATTACTCAAATATAACAATGGGTCTCACGCCCACAACATCACTCATGCGTGGAATACCTTCCTCACCGCCGTGATCCATGATATAAAACATTCGAGTACATGAACACGGGTCCCACGTGTCATAATAAAACCGTCTGAGGGTAAATGCGAAGGCATAGCCGACTACTAACACCCATAGTACTAACAAGGTCATAAAGCGTATCATGAGATATGTCTAGACCGTCACATGATCAAAGCCGGTCACACGCGCGCGATATCAATGTGCGCGTCTAGCCACGGAACTCCTCGCACTCGCATAGGCCAACCTCATAGGCGCGTGAGGTATAACCCGCATCGAGGTAGCTACTCCGGCGATCCGCTGGACTCGCGATCCGCGTAGCGCACATAGACCGCGTGACCATAAAGGCCGCACACTAACACGGAACTCGTAGCTCCGCATAGGTCCTGGACCCGCAGGTATTCTCGAATCACGGTCCTGCATCACCGAGTCTACCCGCGACGGAGGCGACTTAACCTCGGAAACATGTCAAGGTGGCGGTACAATACCAACATAACGGTGATAGTTAAACAACTTAAGCGCGATCGAGAAACCCTTTACACAAACATCACAAGATACTAACACACGTAGCATCCTAGCATGTTTACTTAACAAATCAACAAGAAAGTATTACAAGGCTATCACAAACCAACACAATCAAGTTATACACACAGGTACTTTCTACTATATGATTAACAAGATCGGGTTTTATCCCCAAAGTACTTTATACATTAACTCTTTAAAAGATCGTTACTTTCACAAAAGTCACACAATACGTAGTATAAGAAAATAAAGTGACTAATATTTTAATTAAACCAAAACAACGTCGGACTTTCCTTTTAAACCAAATTAAGACAATAACATGCCTTCCTTTTAGACCAAAACACTTCTCCTTTAAAGTCAAATTACCATTTTAAAACCAATGATAAAACCATTCCTTTGTTTTCATAAAGTCGTTATAACTAACTTCCCATAAAGTCGTTATAACACTTTATGTTCTAAACAAAAAACTCTTCAATTCTACAAGTCTCTTTCCTTTTAAAACAACCATAAGTATTCTTTTAAAACCCAAATAATGTACTCTTTTCAAAATAAGTAACCTATACTTAAAATCAAGTTACTTCTCTTTTTCCGAAAACAAGTCGTTATAAGTCAAGTCTCTTATCTTTGAAGATCAAGTCTCTTAACTTTCAAAATCAAGTTGTCTATAAGTCAAGTCTCTTATCTTTGAAGATCAAGTCTCTTAACTTTCAGAATCAATAAACCATTCTTTTACCTACATAAAGTCGTTATAACTAACTTCCCATAAAGCTATTATAACACCCATGTTTAAACCAACCAAAACACTTAGCACATGTCGTCTACCGTACTACATAGTTTACAAAACATCATGCTAGAAAGGATAGGAAGAGGTTCACATACCTCGCGACGATTATCGATAATAAGCAAACGCTCGCAAGATCAGTAACCCTGCTAGCCTTTTCCACTCATCAAGTAGAATACGCTACTCGTAGTACTTCCACCTATATAGGCCACAAACGTCTATTAACTTCTAAACACACGGTTCCATTTTCTACAGAAAATTCGGCAGCACCTCCCCCCCCGAAATCACATAAATCTCCTCCCCTAACAAGGCCCGCTACTGTGCCAATAACTCAGTGGATTACACGTCTAACGGGCGTGTTCAAATCGCTTCACAATAATACAACGATCATCAAATACATCCCTATGTAAATACAGTTCAATACTCATTCTAAATATAGTATACTCAACTATACATTACTACAACATGTAATATCCAATTACAATAGGGGGGGGGCATAAATCATTACCTCGATAAGCCCAAAATTATCCAAGATTAAATGTCGATCCTGAGCAACGTTTAGCTCCAAGTCCTTCCGCCCCAACCGCTCAGCGACCCTTAGAAGTTTCTAAACAACTTCTAAACACTTCAACCAGGCTATGAAGGTTTTCTAGGGTTTCATTTTGCGACTTTCTAATAAAGTAGGATTTACGGGCTCTAGTATTTAAACAACTTTGGAATACTACTAGGGATACTAGGCTAGTGTATTTGGAATTATACCACAATACACCAAGTATTCTACACAAGGGGGAGGGTGGGGCGAAACCAATACAAAGGGAGGAAGTATTTTGCTCTTGGAAGCTTTAGTGAGATGAACTTATTCATCAACCAAGGGGTCTATTTATAGAACAATGGAGGTCAAGATCCATCTAAGTGTATGGCCAAGATTGGGCCATGTGTGTGTGGGTCCCACCACACCACATGGCCAACGAGTGGGTGCCAAGTGTAAGGCCATTTCGGCGAGGTGAGTAGGTGACAAGTGGCTAGCCACTTGTCACACCATTCGACCACATGGCCACACAAGGGGTGACACGTGTCGCCCACGATTAAATCAAAATATTACGTCTTAGAAAATATCCAAAAGCGGAAACCTCAAAAACAAGCGGGCCCCACAAACCGTAAATTTCTCCGTGGGCCCAGTGGCCATTCAGAAAATAAAATCTCAAAATTCTAATATAATCAGAAGTTCAAATACCAAATCTGGGAATCCAATTCCCATTAACGAACCTTTTTCTTCAAAAACCGGAAACTTTTAGTCGAAAAAATCACATCTTCATTTCTTTCCAATATTTACATGTATTCTAGACGTATGTCCTCGCATACATACCACGGAACTACGGGTATAACGACCGGTTCAAATCTACGGGTTACTATCTCTAACTTGGTCATCATTAAGGGAACACTACGGATGGATCTCGATACTTTCCCGGACATAGCAACACGAAAGACCGGACGTACTGCCTCCTAAGTCGGACGGCAATGCTAACTATAGGCAACCTGACCTATTCTTCACATGATCTGAAAAGGCTCCAAGTACCTCAGGCTAAGTTTCCTCTGCTTTCCAAAATTCGTCACACCCCAGCCACGTTCTGCTGGCGGTATGAACAACAATCGAACGCGCAACATCGAACCAATCGACCGGCAACTTACACTTTCGCCCCTAAGGCTTCATAAGGCGACATCCGAATACTGAAATGGTAGCTATTAAAACACTCCCTCAACAGGAGACAACAATCCTACTGACTACCTGAAATCCACACACGGCAGAGGCGAACGCGATCTCGAGACTTACGAGTTCCTAACCACGCTGGTAAAACTTCGGAAAAAGCAGTAACACGGGCTCCACTGCATGCGTCATAAAGTGAAGGTAGGCACCTCGTGCAACCATACAACCTTCCTGATATAATCGTCTCGCATAACTTACTGCCTAGTACAAGGTTTGACTAAAAGATAAGACGGGCTGACCTCCTCGGCCCGACTACTGGTCGAACGCACCCACGAACTCGTACGATGGTTAACTAAACTTGGGCCTAACACCCTCGTGACCCTAACACAAAGCGGGACCACCACAAACTGACCCCACCACCATACAGGCCGCGGGTTGACCCGCAACATGGCCTCAACCCGACCCGGCAACGCGCAAAACACTAGCTCCCCGATCCGGAACAATCTTACTAATCACGTTACGAAAACCTAGCGGTCTTCTTAGCTCAACTACCCTCTTTCATTCCACATTACTCAGGGACTTATCCCAAAACATAGCTCACGTGCACTATGCACTCCGATAAGGGTCAAACATAAAATAAATCTTTCTCTCGAGATGGCCTTGCCTCTAAGGTCCCTACGTATAACATTCTAAGGCTCACACTTTCCCTTATCCCCAATCTTACCCTTTCTATCTAACCATGGTTTCTAACCACAATTTTTCACTTATGTTATCTGAACATAACACTTAAGATATACTCATCTTACACGTACTAATCTCTAGAGGGTTAAGGATATACCTGTATCTACTGCTTCACTCCCCTTAGTCGTTCTAATCAAACCTGCCCCGTAGGGCGCATAGCTAGGGAAGATGACGAACTACCCACCGATCCTGAAGGCTGAGTCCTCCTACTTGCATCCCTCCTACTAGGACATCCTTTCGACACATGGCCCTGACGGCCGCAGGTAAAACAAGTACCAACTAAAAGACGACATTCCCCGGGATGACGCTGCCCTGTTGTGAACGGAAGCCACGGAGATCGACCAACTCCGGCATACCCCAACGTCCTGAACCCTGTGGAGAACCACTCTGCTCTGGCGGAGGCGCATAACCAATCTGCTGCTGAGGCGGTTCGCCTCGAAAGTTACTAAAGGACCTTGCTGTTATGGCCCTCTTCTACTGTCCTTGGTTAACCCGTCGATCTCTACTTTTCTTGGCCTGCTGCGCATAAGCCCGTACACAGGCCATGCTCAAGCCTAACTGAAGAATTACTCTTGCACAACCCTCTCTTAGATATTCATCAAGACTCGCGGTACATCGGTATACTCTCTGGTAGCCAAATCCATAGCTAGTAACAGGGTCGCCTCTTTGCAATCTCTATAGTTCTGCTACAGGTCGTGGAACTGAAGGTGTAAATGTCATGGCATGATGAGGATCGCGCCGTGCTAAACTCTGCTGAAATGGCGATGTCGCGAACTCCCGAATGAAGCACCACCCGGTGATGATTGGGCTGTGCCTCGTAACCTACGTGCTCTTTCGCGGCTCCGCTTGCCTTGCCGCCGGGCGGGTTGCCTTACGGAGGCATAGCGGTGAGGAAAGAAATACGTTAGAGGGTCCAACTTATAACACGGCTCTAAGGCACGATCTCGAGTGAGAAGAATGGAAACCAATTCTAAATATCCTATAGCCTCACGATTATTGGTGTGGTGCACACAGATAATCAAGACTTCTTGATACGATGCGTAGACACTTTCCGAGGATTAAGCGCTCGATACCACTTTTGTCACGACCGAACGGGCGTGGTCGTGCCTACCGGGCACCCAAGTAGACATACATCAGAGTAATCAGCGGAACATAAAACAAGACATGAAATATCAAGAAGTGTAAAACAGTTATCTGAGAAAATTTGCCTTTCGGCATAATATATAAAACTTAAATCCGAACAGTTACATCCCTTTTACAACTCGCCTGTGGTACTACAGGACCTCAGAGTGACATGACAATAGTGGCGGGGCAGGGCCCGCCATACCACGAATGTAGCACCTACTACGACGGGGACTATACGGCTGATAAGCCTCGAGAAAGCGGAGCTTCCCAACGCTTGACGTGACCACGAGCTAGGATCAACGGGTGTACCTCGACTGCGGCATGAGCGCGGCCGAGAGTCGATGCAATTGCCAAGTATGTGAAATCGAAAATCGTAAATGAAATCATAGTAGACTATATCAAGCAGGAGACATGTATGATAACCAAACTACCGTTCACAATAACTAAGCAGTCATGACAAGTCAGGGACTCACGCCCTCAAACTCATCACTCAAATATACCAATGGGTCTCACGCCACAATATCAATCATGCGTGGAATACCTTCCTCATGCCGCGATCTATGATATAAAAGCACCAAGGAATACACATGAACACGGGTCCCACGTGTCATCATAAAACCGTCACGGGGTAAGTGCGAAGGCATAGCGACTACTAAAACCTACGGTACAAACAAGGTCATAAAGCGTATCATGAGATCTGTCTAGGCCGTCACATGATCAAAGCCGGCCACTCGCCGCGATATCTAATGTGCGCGTCTAGCCACGAACTTCCGCGACTCGCGTAGGCCACTCGATGCCCGCGCATGAGGTATTCCGCATCGGTAGCTACTCCTGGCATCCGCTGGACTCGCGATCCGCGTGGCCACGTAGACCGCATGACCATAAAGGCCGCACACTAACACGGAGCTCTCGTAGCTCCGCAGGCCCCGGGACCCGCGTGAGGTATTCTCGAATCATAGGTCACACGGACACTTTGAGTCTACCGCGTCGGAGGCGGCTTAACCTCGGGATTATGTCAAGGTGAGTGGTACAATACCAACATAACAGCTGATAGTTAAACAACTTAAGCGCAATCGAGGGAAAACCCCTTTACACAAACATCACAAGATAATAACACACGTAGCATCCTAGCATGTTTACTTATCAAATCAACAAGAAAGTATTACAAGGCTATCACAAACCAACACAATCAAGTTATTCACACAAGGTACTTTCTACTATATGATTAACAAGATCGGGTTTTTATCCCCAAAGTACTTCATACATTAACTCTTTAAGAGATCTGTTCTTTCACAAATAGTCACACAATACTCGTAGTATATAAAAAAATAGAGTGACTATCTTTTGAAGTAAATCAAAACACTTCTCTTTGTAAAATCAAGTAACAACATTATTTTCCAAACGTTCAAGTTTGCCTAATTTCAAATGTTCAAGTTTCTCATTTTTTTCGAAAGGTTTCGTAGTTCATAGTTTTAATCCTTTAAAACAATTTGAGAAACATATACCTTATGTGTGAGTAGGTTATTCTTGTTCATAACAATCTTATTACAGCAGCCATGATCTAGGAAATGTAATATCATTTTGTCTCATCTTAGCTTCTATGCAGATGGAAGTTTCTACTGGTTTTAATAATACTTTATTAGTCAAAACATTTCCCTTTATTAGCGCTGCTGTGGTTTGTTCGATACTTATTCTGATTTCCGAAATCAGTAAAACATTATTGCTTTTAAAAACCAAGTACTCATTTCTCACGAATGAGGTTTCACACAAAATTCATATTAATTTAATTAAGTCAAGTCTCTTATCTTTTTAAGATTAAGTCTCTTAATCTTCTTAAAGTCAATAAACCCTTCTTTTTATCTTTCTTAAGCCGTTATACCTAACTTCCCATAAAGCTAGTATAACTCTTAAGCTTTTAAAACCAAGTATTACTCTTCTGTTAAAAATGATTCAGTATTCTTTTGAAATACTTCAAGATTATTCAGGCTTAAGTCAAAAGACATTGCCGTAATTATTATTCAGTTAACACACGTACGTCTACCGTACTATATATATTTTAAAATATCATGCTCAAGAGTTTAGGAAGAATCACATACCTCGCGACGATTATCGACTATTAGCAAAATGCTCCACGGCTATAACCCGGCTAGCCTTGTCCACCCTCCGAGTAGAATACGCTACTGCTGATACATTCAACCTATAAGGGTTATACAAGTCTATCAATGACTAGACTACTCTGAGAATAATCGATGGGTTCTCTATTTACGGAAAATCGGGCGTGACTTCCCTGCAGTTAAGCTACGATCTCTGTAAATACGATCTATGTAAATGCAGTTTAGTCCTTCTTTAATATTCTTCTATAACAGTTCAACTCCCTTCATGAATCTTATATTCATTTATATACTACTACAGTATGTAATTTCCAATTACAATAAAAGGACAAGATATTTACCTCAGTAGCCCAAAATTATCCAATGTTTAATGTCTATCACGAGCAACGTTTAGCTCTACTCGGGTGCTCCAACCGCTACAAACAACCCTTAGAAGTTCTACGCAACTTCTTCTTAATACTCCATCCAACTATGGAGATTTCCTTTGGGTTGTGTTTTGTGACTGAAGGGAAGTATAATAGTATTTCTGGGATTTTTCGTATAAGTGTAACCTTGGAATACTACAAGGTATATGGGCCAAGCTATTTTGGAATAGTAACAATACTTGGAGAGTATTTCTACCAAGGTGGGGGTGTATTTTATGAGAACAACTATGCAAAAGGTGGGGGGTACCCCTCGGCTAGCACCACTAGGAGGGGGGGATACTTTCGGCCAAGGGGGAGGTTCTCGGCCAGGGGCCTTCTCAAAGGGGAGGGTGTGTGGACGAACCACTACCACGCGGGGGACGGGATTTTCAAGACTTGGAACAATTTTTGGATGAAGAAGTCTTCAAAGGGGAGGGGTATTTATAGGTCAAGCAATGGCCAACCAATGGCCAAGATCATGCCAAGTGCAAGGCAAGTGTAGGGTCAAGATTCATCCATGTGTACCTTATCCGTCTACCACACCAATATCACAAAATATCCTACTACTCCAAGGCAACAAAAGCGTGCCAATCGAGCCTTTTGCGTCCACACTCCACCAACTTGAGGTGACAAGTGTCGCCTCTCGTTGGTCCAAAATATTACGTCTCTCGGAAAAATCCGCAAAAATTAAAAATGACATAGCCGGAATTTTCCCTTCGCAAGTTTTGTAAAACGTTTCGTCGAAAAACGATTCTAATCGGGTGTTGTGCACAAAAATATTTTCGGCCAAGTCTACTTAAAGTTCAAACTTTTCTACGTACGTCCTCACGTACATACTCTGGAAATACGGGGTATAACAGGAAGAATGTTACACCACGGAATTCCAGGATATGTTTATAAGAACGTACGTAAGAACTCAAAGGTGTTAAGATTTGAGACGAGTAAAAATTTACCGGAATTATGGAAATTGTCGGAAAACGAAATATTGTGACGAACGGGAGGGCGACATGTGTCACCCCCCTTGGATGGTCTTGGTCGATTGGACCAAGGGTAAAATGGTCATGTGACCAAGGCAAAGATGAATTAGTCTTGAAAAGGCCAAGGCTTGACATTGTTGACCAAGTCAACAAGCCCACTTGACTTGATATTTAAAAATCCTTCATCCTAGCCATTCAAGTGTTTAGATCTAGGCCCTTGGTTGTGTTATATATTCATCCTACTAGTGCAAGATGACTTCTACACTTAGAAAATAAATCAAGGACTTAGAGTTCAAAGTGAGGGGCTCTCGGGTTTGCTCTTGGATGAACAAGAAGATTTTTCGTTTTTGGTTCAATAAGCTCCATACTTTAAACCAAGGTACCTAAGGGTATTGTAAGTGTATCTCAATAGAAAGATCCCGGAAAAATGGTGTTTTCGTATTAGTCGCAAGGCGAAAACCTAAGGAGTTATTCAACTTTGAAGATGGAACTTGAAGAAGAGTTCTTCATAGGCTTCTAAAGGTTGCTTGGAGTGGATTGGAATGTCGAAAGGATGAGCTAAAGTTGCTAAGGATCGACTTGTAATCTTGGATCATATTTGGGCTAATTGAGGTAATAATCTTCGTCTTACTTTTGTAATTGAAGATTCCATGTTATGATAAGTTAGAAATGATCATGTGATATGTGTTATGAAGATTGATAAGTGTTATGGAAGTTTAGAAGATCAAATCTGAAAATGACATGTTAAGCCATTTGAAATTGAATTACAATGTGGTCGTTATTTAGAATCGTCGCATGTTATCTACTTGAAGATTGTAGTAACTATAATCGATTGCGGCTTGATTACATGTTATATTAAACCACTTGGATTGAAAAGGGATTGGAAACGAATTTGTATTGTTGTCCCTATTTTGCCGAATGAACATTATATGTTGGAGTAGTTTGATATTTATTGTGGGGCGGAATTTTACACGTCTTGATTAAGCGTGTAATCCCCTATTGTTAACTACTTTGTTGAGCCTTAAATGTGGCGTGTTTGGTTATTGAATTTGGCCTTCAAAAAGGTGGCAAAGTATGTAGAAACAAAGGAAGTGTTGTCCGATTTTCCGTAGAATTTAGTGACTTTGCACTTGGAATATTCTACGTTTGAAACTAGAAGTTAATAGACGTATTATGGTCATTATAGGTTGACATACTACGTGCGGCGTATTAGACTTGGCAAGTGGATTAAACCGAAGAGGTATGTGGAACTTTCTTATCTCTTGAGCATGAATAAGTTGTAAATGTATAGTACGGTAGACGTACAAGATTTTGACAATCTAGTCCATTTGATATCCTTGGCTTATTTTAAGAATGTCCAAGTTGGTTGAGTTAGGGAATTAACTCACTTGTTTAAATATTAAGGATATCTTGGTTTTCAAAAGTTAAGAGACTTTAAGTATGTTGAAAGTATTTTTGATACTTGTTTTGTTGGAAAGTTTAAGTCTCTTGGTTATAAAGAAGAATGTAAGTTTCTAAGGTATAAAGCTAGTATAACGGCTTTATGGGAAGTTGGTTATAATAGCTTTATGGAAGGTTAAAAAGAGTGATTTACTCTAAGTAATTTAAGTATGATAAATGACTTGAAATAATGAAAGGCAAATTGATTTAAAGGCATCAATTGCTTAAAGTTTTTAAAGAAAGGAGTCACTTGATTTAGAAGCCTATAATTGTATTTCTAAAAGGTATTGTGACTTGTCTTGAAAAGTAGTTATGACTTGATACTACGGTTATTATTATCTTGGAAGTTTTAGATGAAAAAGAGTCATTTTAAAAGAGTAGAAGTACGTAGTACTTTGGGTTAAATTCCCGGTTTTTATAATGACATGTTGGTGCCTTAAGTAAACTAAAATGATAGTGTATATGAATAAGACTAATAAGAAGTTAGGGGGATTTCTTAACTTGCTTATGTAATGTATGATAAGCCGGTAGTGCTTATGTTATGTATGATAGTCGGTTGTGCTAGTGATATATTGTGCAATACGGGGTCATTCCCCGGATTTGTGGCATTTGCATATTCCGTGGATTTGGTACCCATGATGCGAGGAATACCTCATGCGGGTCCGAAAGGGCTTATGCGGGTGAAATAGTCCCATGCGGGGCGGACCAGTCCTATGCGAGGAATACCTCATGCGGGTCTACCACGACTATGCGGCGGATCTGATCTATCACGAGGAATACCTCATGCGGGTCCATACGACCCTTGCGGGTGAAATAGTCCCAGGAGTAGGATTGCTTAATGATATTGCGGGCGGGTGGCCCTGCTTTGATCATGAGCCTCTTATTTTTATGCAGTAAAATATACTCTTGTTTACTCTCATTGTTAGTAAGGCACAGTGTACTGTTAATTGAGTTATCATACATGTCTCCAGTTTTATTATTGACTTATGATTTCATTCTGATACTTTGATTTCACATATTTGGTACATGTTATCTTGACCTCCTTGAAGTGCGTTCATCTGCATGGTAAAGTCTGAGTTCTGATCCTCACTCTTAGGATCATTTGTTCAATTTGTTGAAGCTCCTTTATTTGAGGCTTATCCTAGTATTGTCGGTTGTTGTACAATCGGGGTATGGCGGGGCCACTGTCGCCAAAGTTGTTATTCTTAAGTGCTGTAGTCACATTTGTGGATTGGGTTTGTAAGAACAAAGATATCTTGTTTAATTTTGTATTATGTATATATTCTGAAAGCGGCCTTATCGGCTGGCCGGTTGATGTCTCTTGTCTAAGTATGATTTTTATTTTAAGAGTTGTGTATGTTCATTGCTATTCTCGATGTATACCGAAGTGCGCGGTAGGGAACGATCGCGGGCGGTGGTCGTGGCGATTCGCGAGAGCACGAGCCCGATCATTACGAGGTGGTACAGGGAGTTCTGCGACGCCGCCAGCGATAGTTTAGCGGCGCGGCGATTTCACGGAGGCCATGATATCTGAACCTCCAGTTCCACGACCAGGAGCATAGGATATGGGCTACAAGGATATGGCCCATTTACTAGCTAGGATTGTGGCAAGGCATGAGGGCGGGGCCGGTGGTTCGGCGATGCCGGTGGTTCACCCTAGATCCGATAGTTTGAGACTTTGGGATTTCTTGAGTTGCAATCCACCGGAGTTCTATGGGTCGAGAGCTGAGGATGATCCTCAGGAGTTTATTCGACAGTTGCAGCGGATCATAAAAGTGATCAAGGCTCCAGAGATGGAGTCGGTGGTATTGGGTTCACATCAATTTGCGTGATCTGCCGATCGGGTTTGATTCATGGGAAGCTGCATTACACCGTATTCGCAGGACATGTTTTAAGAACGTACGAAAGAACTCACAAGTGTTAATATTTGAGACTTGTAAAAATTTATCGGAATTATGAAATTGTCGGAAAATGTATTATTGTGACGAATGGGAGGGCGACACGTGTCACCCCCCTTATTGATGCTTGGACGAATTGTGCAAGGGCAAGAGGGTCATTGGACCTTTGTTAGCAAGACAAGTCTTGCAAGTAGGGAGCTTGAGAATTTTGACTAAGTCAAAGGGTCCACTAGTCTTGATATTTAATAAGACTTCATCCAAACCACCCATTTGGTTACATCTTGACCCTCCATGTCCCTATATAATACTACTAATAGCAAGAGAGAGTCCAACACTTAGCCAAATTTACAAAAATTGGATGAACATCACACAAAGCTCTCGGGTTCACTCCATAGGGAAAAGAAAATTTTTGTTTCTTGTCCATTAAGCTCCACACTTTAAACCAAGGTTCTTGAGTGTATTGTAAGCATATCTCAATAGAAATATCTCGGAAAAAGATAGTTTTCGGGTTAGTCGCAAAGCGAAAACCTAGTTGCTTTTCTAGGTTTTGGATTGGAAGTTTGAAGGAAAGTTGTTGGTATGGTTTTAAGGGTTTCAAGTAGCGGATTGAAGTGACTTGAAGAGGCTCTAAGTTGCTAGGGAGCAAATTCGGATTTGGAGTTGGATTGAGATTCGTTGAGGTATAATTTTGTCTCTTAAAAGTGTTACAAGATTATTTATATTGTTGTTAGCTTTACATGTTGCTAGCATGAAGTGTATGTGTTGAAGTTTATAAGTATTATGGATTGATTGTAGCTTAAATCCGAAATGTTTTATTAGCCACTTGAAGTTGGATTACTAATTGGTCGTTTATTAGAAATCGTCGCATGTTACTTACTTGAAGATTATAGTAGTTATAATTGATTGCGACTTGATATCATGTTATGCTAACAATTTGGATTGAAATGGAAATTGGATAAGAATTGGTATTGTTGTACTCAATATGGCCGAAATTGGACTAGTAGTTGTATTAGTTTGATATCTATTGTGGGGCGGAATTTTACACGTCTAGTATGCGTGTAATCCCCTATTGTTAATTGCTTTGATTGGGCCTTAAATGTGGCGTGTTTGGTTATTGAATTAGGCCTTGAAAAAGGTGGCAAAGTAAGTAAAAACAAAGGAGGTGCTGTCCGATTTTCCGTAGAATTTAGAGACTTAGCACTTAGAATATTCTACGTTTGAAGTGATAGGTTAATGGACGTATTGTGACCATTATAGGTTGAAGTACTAAGTATAGTGTATCCTACTTGAAGGATGGAATAGCTATCAAGGTTGAAGTACTTTGGAGCATTTTGCTACTTGTCGATAATCGTCGCGAGGTATGTGAACCTCTTCCTTCCTTTGGCATGATTCTATGTATGGAATATACCTGTGGTATCATTTCATGTTTCCTTCTACTCTTAGAAGTTAAGAGGTAGTTGTGTGATTTACTCTATGTAGAACTTTTCCTATCTTTTGAGCATGACTAGTTGCACGTATATAGTGCGGTGAGCGTCTGAAGATCTTGATATCCATTACTAGTTTTATGAATAGCCAAGTCGGGTGAGTTAGGAGATTAACTCACTTCGTTGAAAGTATTAAGGATGTCTAATGTTTTATTAAAGTTAAGGGACTTGAAGAGTTTTAAAGTATGTGATACGTGTTCCGTTTTAAACGTATAAGTCCCTTGGATAGGAAATTATATTTTTTTGGCTAAGGTATAAAGTGAATATAACGACTTTATGGGAAGTTGGTTATATTTGCTTTATGGAAAGATAAATGACTTGATTTTAGTGAAAAGGCAACTTGATTTTAAGGCATCAATTGCCTAAGGTTTTATAATAAAAGGAGTCACTTGATTTAGAAGCCGGTAAATGTATTTCTAAAAAGGTATTGTGACTTGTCTTGAAGGTAGATATGACTTGATACTACGGTTGTTAGTATCTTGGAAGTTTATTTGAAAAATAGTCTTTCTAAAGGAGTAGAGGTGCGTAGTACTTGGGGTTAAATTCCCGGATTTTTATGTAAGAAACGGAAGTGCCATGAGTTTATAAAAAAAATGGAAGTCTAAAGGTTTAATGAACTTGCTTGTATTTGCTTGTGATAGCTTTAAGTGCAATTATTATATGTTACGTTGTCGTGTCTCTCAGTTGGAGGGCCGGCTGTCTTGTTATGAGTTTACTTGGACGTACCGACAGTGATGTGGGATTCCACGGGTATGCTTCCATCATGATTGATCCTTGGACATGCTTATACGATGTGGGATTAAGGCATGTGACGAGGATGCGGGTTAGATGCGGACATTTTATTGGACGTCTGGCGGTGGCGGGATTCCAGGTATGCTTCCATTGTGATTGATTTTGGCCATGCTTATCACGATAAAGGGATGCTTACAGCGATGTGAGGATTCCACGGGTATCTTCCGTTGTGATTGATTTTGGCCATGCTTATCGATGAGGATCTTGGGGCATGCGGCGGAGATGCGGGTTAGATGCGCATGTTTTATTACTCTATGGCCATGCTTATACGATGTGGGATTCCGGGGCATGCGACCGTGTTATATTATTACTCCATGGGCTAGCTCCTCGCGAAGACTGCGCTACGATGAGGATCACGAGGCACGCGTTATGGCCATGCTTATACGATGTGGGATTCCGGGGCATGCGGCCGCGTTATATATATATATATATATATGTTTTGTGTATGTGTACGCCGACAGTGAGGTGGGATGCCACGGGCGCGACACATGGTTATATTTTTCACTTATAGGTCGGCGGTGATGGGGATTCCAGACGCGCTTTGATATGTGTGTGACTTGATCGCGTCCCAGATTGGGCCGGGTAGTATATGCGTCCCTCCATAAGGGGCCGTATTATGTTATGAAAGATAAGTAAGTTATATGGTAATGAACTTAATGATTTTTCCTAATCATGTACATAAGAATGTGACTATAACTTTTATTGAAAATGGGAAAAGATGATAAGGTACGATTAAGTTCATAAGTGGTAATGACACGGCGGGATGCAGTATGTACTTTTATACTTGTCTGTCATTCTTTTATCTGATTATGATCTGTTTATTATGCGTTATTTTTGTTCCATATTAAATTTTTGTTATGCTGACCCCGCCGAAGTGCGTTAAATGCCATGAGTTTTAGGTACCAGGTTGGTGATCCTTGCTCTTAGGATCTCGGTTGATTTTGAAAAAGCTCTGTTGCTCGAGTCTTATCTCTTGTGCAGTTTTCCACGAGGTTGTAGATTCATGTATATTCGGGGTATGGCGGGGCCCTGTCATACAATTGTTATGTTAAAACTCTTAGAAGTGCGTAGTCACATGTGTGGAGTCGGTTTATGTAAGGAAAGGAAGCTTGCTTGGTTGTATATATATATGTCGGGAAAGGTAGCCTGTCGGCTAACTTTGTTGTTTACTCTGTTGTTTTATTTTATAAGTTTCATGCATATTGTGATTATCTCGATGTATACTGTAAGGGTGCGGGTAGGGCACCGATCGCGAGCAGTCGGAGTCGTGACCGTCCGAGGAGCATGCGCTTCCAGTTGGTTGGGACAAGTTCTCAGGGGCATTTCTTACACATTCTTGCCTTGCGGATGAGGAAACTCAGCGAGATAGATTTTTGATGTTGAGCGGGGCGGGCGGGCGGTTGAGTACAACGTAGAGTTTGACTCATTGGCTCGGTATGTCCCCGCTTTAGTGGCAGACATGGAGGACAGAGTGCACGTATGTCACGAGGCTTGATGATTATTTAGTGGAGGTTGCAGGTGTAGCTCTTGGCCGGGCATGGACATTGCTCGCGTGCGAGCTTATGCCTGTGAGAGCGTAAGTCGGCGGAATGACGAAGATCAGCGAGAAGAGGGCGGGGCGAGGTCCTTTGGTAACTTCGGCGAGCGGCCTCGGCGTGACTGGATATGTACCTCGGCCGTGAGTGCTCCTCCACGGTCTTGGGACGCCGGGATGTTCGGGGAGAGTCGGGGCTCCGAGACTTGAGTTCCTAGGGAAGAAGGGGTGTTAGTCAGATGAAGCCACCTCTACCTCAGTGTGGTCGATGTGGTAGACCCCATCTTGGGGAGTGTCGTACTATTTCGACAGCTTGTTATGCTTGCGGCCAACAGGGCTATTTGGTGAGAGACTGTCCGACCAGAGGTGGCACTGGTGGGATAGCACAGTCTACCGGATCAGTTGCGGGTTCTTCGCCTTCAAAAGCTAGGCAAGATGTTCATACATCGGCAGGCCATGGCAGAGATCGTGGTGGAAGTTCCCAGTTTTAGCGGTCCTTGGAACCGCCTATTCGATTGCAGGTATATCCTTAACCCTCTAGAGATTAGTATGCGTGATAAGATTATTTTATGTTAAGTGTTATGTTCGTATATCATTGTGTGTATGGTGTTTAGGACACCTGGTTAGAAGGAAAGGTAAGTTTGGGGGCCTGGAGATTATGAGCCTTAGAATTTTGATAACCGTGGAGACCTTAGACGCAAGGCCGTCTTGAGTAAAAGACTTTACGGGTGATCTTTGTCGAGGTACATAGTATGCGTGGAGTATGGGTGTGATAATTTCATGGGTTGTGTGGAATGAAAGTGGTAGCTTCCATGACGTGAATAAGTAAGATGGTTCCGGACGGGAACAAGAGTTTGGTACGAAATGGGTCGGGTTGAGGACCGTTCAGGTCAACCGCGGCCGGAATGAAGTGAGTCGGTTTGGAGGTAGTAACTCCAAGATTTTGAAGACTGAAGTGATGACGAAAATATGGTGTGTGTACTAGAAAGAGTTAGGGTGTACGAGAAGGGTACGACGAGTAAGAAAGAAGCGAACATATGTTTAAAGAATGGGAGTGATTATTTATGTGAAGTAAGGGTGCGAAGAGAGTATCCTATAGACCATGAGTGGGAGTTAATTGTGATGTTACACTTTAGAGGTGATTCCTCGTTGGCTGGGTTTTAAGTTTTTGCGTGGTTATTATATTATGGCCATATGTGGCATAATTGATTTTGTAGGTGTAGTAGTGAAGACTATACTGGCGCATGGGTTTTGGAGACTTAGAAGGAACATTCGGGACGAATGTTTCTAAGGGGGGAAGAATGTTACACCCCGAAATTCCCGGTCATGTATTGAGAACGTACGACAGGACATAAGTATTGAAATTGGAAAGATAAGTTGTGTGGATGTTTTTGGACAGTTTTCGAGTCAACTGTGGAGCGGCATATCTCCTAGTTCATTAGGCGTTTTTAGGTGTTTCAATAGCCCAGTATGAAGTTCGTTGAGTCTAGTTTCCAACGCAACAAACCGCTCGTCGATAGGACATCGGAGTAGGAAGTTATGGAGGTTACAAGTTCAGTGGGCAGACGAACATGAAAGTATTTTCAGTGAAGTGCCACAGCGTCGCAGCGCCGGATGCGGCGCGGCGCGGATGTCTTGATGGGTTCGAAGTTTCAGCTGGCGGCGCTGCAGTCGTAGCGCGGCGGGAATTTTGCGGCGGGGAAAAATCAGAAGATATTTTGTTAAAAGCCCATGGGAGGTTGACAAGTGTCCCTCCCATCTTGTGGACCAAGAAAAACCTTATTTATTTACCAAGTCTTGCAAGACTTGGTCATTTGCAAAGATCCGCCTTATGGGAAACCCGTCTTCTCTTCTCCCTAAAAATCTTAAGAACCCTAAGCCTAGTGGATATTCTGGTGAGGCGGCAAGAAGATAAAGTGTTGATAGACTCGTAGAAGGTTCGTGTGGGTGATTTTAACGTGAAGAAGAATTGCGGAAAGAGGGCAAAAGTGGGTGATTATGGACTATTTTGGGCGAATTCCAAGGTAAGAATTCATTCTCCTTTAAAGGTAAATTATGGAACGTATTGTAGAAATTGGAGAAGGGTTTTATGATGAGAAAAATGGATATAAGAATCGAAGGTTTCCATGTTGTAATTGAAAGTATAAAAAGGGCAGTTTTCGAGTTCTAGTCGTAGATATTTATGGTCGTCGTCTTCACTTGTTATATGGGGTTTATTGAAGTGATTTTAGTCGTTCAAATTGTCAACATGAATATTGTAGTAACTTGGGAATAACGACTTGGGTTATAAGAAATGGAAAAGGACTATAAGATTGAAATACAATTTGGTCGATGAGTTCTGAATGCTTTGTTAAGGAAGAAAGGACTTAAAATTGTCGAAATGGTTATTAGATTTATAACATACAGGAATAACAATTTGTATTTGGAAAGATTTGATAAGGATGATATGTGAGCATGTTGTAGCCGAGAAGTTGCCTTAAACTTATTGTATTGTTTAATATGAATTGTGGGCGAATTTTACGTCAGATTAAGGCGTGTAATCCACTGTATTCTTGAATTGTTGAGCCTTAAATGTGGCGTTTGGTTATTGATTTGGGCCTTAAAAGGTGGGAAAGTATGTAGAAACAAAGGAAGTCTTTGTCGACTTACCGTAGAATTTGGTGACCTTACACTTAGAATACTCTACGTTGAAGCTTGAAGCTAATAGACGTATTATGGTCATTATAGGTTGTCATACTACGTTCGGCATTTTGGACTTAGCAAGTGGATTTAGCCGAAGAGGTATGTGATTCTTCATATTCTCTTGAGCATGATTATTTGTGAAATATATAGTGCGGTGAGCCGCGTGTGTTAAAGGAGTTTGATTTCCTTTTTGTGTCCTTGACTTGATTTTAAAAGTTAAGTGACTTGATACGAAATTTTAAGTGACTTGATATGAAATGTTAAGAACTTGGATTGCGTTAAAAAGTTGAGAAACCTCATTCGTGAGTAATGGGTACCTGGTCTTTAAAAGAATAAAGTTATCTTGATTTCGGAAATGTGAGTAGTCGTCCTTGGTTGGTTTAAAATGTAAAGTGTTATAACAGCTTTATGGGAAGTTAGTTATAACGACTTTAGGAAAACGAAAGGATGGTTTTATCATTGGATTTAAACGGTAACTTGATATTTTTAAGAAGTAATGAGGCTTAAACTATTTTGAGAAGTATATTGTTACTTGACCTTTGAAAGGAGAAGTGTTTTGTTTTAAAGGAAGGCATGGTATTGTCTTGATTTGGTTTTAAAGGAAGGGATGGTATTGTCTTGATTTGGTTTTAAAGGAAGGCATGGTATTGTCTTTATTTGGTTTTAAAGGAAGGCATGGTATTGTCTTGATTTGGTTTTTAAGGAAGGCATAGTGTCGTCTTGGTTTATTTAAAAGGAAGGTATGGAAATTGTTTTGGTTTACTTAAAATGTTAGTTACTGTATTTTGATACTACAGGTATTAGTGTCGTGTGGTATTTACTTAAAAATGGATCTTTTTAAAAAGAATTGAAGTATGTAGTACTTGGGGTCAAAAACCCGGATTGTTAGCATAAAATTAGAGTACTTTGAGTATAAAAATGGTGGATCATTTTACATGTTAAACAAAGTATAAGAGTATGTTAAACTTGCCTATGCTAGTTGTGATAGCCTCTGTTGTGCAAGGGTGGTATTACTATGTTACTGCGTCTCTCGGTGGAGGGCCGACTGATTTGTTGTGAACTTACTTGGATGTACCGGCAGTGACGGAGGATTCCACGGGTATGCTTCCATTGTTATTGCCACATGGACATGTCTACAGATAAAGGGATTAGGGGCATACGGCCGTCTGACAGGTTAAACTCGGTATATTATTATTGTCACGTGGACATGTCTACAGATGAGGATTAGGGGCATGTGGCCATTATTATTACTCGTGTGCTGGCTCGCCATGAATACTGTCTACACGATGAGGGATTTGGGGCATGTTATATCGATTATTACTCGTGGGCTAGCTCCCCGAAGACACATCTACAGATGAGGATTAGGGGCATGTTATATATGATTATTACTCGTGGACTAGCTCCCGTGAAGACATGTACGTGATGAGGATGCCACGGGCGTGTTATATATATATATATATATATATATATGTATTGTATATGTAGCGGTGAGGTAGGATGCCACGAGCGCGTCACGTAGTTATTCGTTACACCCATATCGGCGAATGGAGGATTCCACGTGCAGCGATATATATATATGTATTGTATATGTATGCGCCGGCGGTGAGTAGGATGCCAGGCGCGTCACGTGATTATGGTTTATGTCAGATTGCCGGTGAGGAAGGAGTTCCACGCATGATGACTTTGAGCGTAAGTCCACGACTTAGAGGCGTAAGTCACGACTTGACATGCTTGTTTATATATGGTGTATTGTAGTTTGGTTATCATACGTGTCTCTTGTTTTATATATGGTATTATGATTTCATTCTGATATTTTGATTTCACATACTTGGTACTGTAATCTTGACCTCCTTCGGGGGGCTGCGTTCATGCCGCAGGTAAAGGTACACCGGTTGTTGATCCTCGCTCATAGGATCACGGTTCTGCGTTTTGGGAAGCTCCATTTCTTCGGAGGCTTATCTTTTGGTATAGTCCCCTGTCATTGTAGGTACTTGTACATTCAGGGGTATGGTGGGGCCCTGTCCCGTCATATTTGTTATAAAAACTCTTTGAAGTGCAGAAATCTTATTGTGTGGTTTGTAAAGGATATAAGCATCGGTTTTATATATATTGTTATACCGTATTTTTTCAGTATGCGTGAGGCGTGCGTATAAAAGTTAAGCCTTAAAGTAGACTAAGGGTCGAAATTTGTGCACAACCCCGAAAATAGTCGTTTCGGCGAAGCGTTTACAAACTTTGCGAAGGAAAATTCGGCTATGTCATTTATTATTTTGCGGATTTTTAGAGATGAAATATTTTGGACCAGCGGGAGGGTGACACTTGTCACCCTCGATGGGCAACAACAATGGGTTAGGTTGGGCGATTTTTGTGCCTTTCTCTTGGTCAAGGGTTAGGTAGGATATTTTGTGGTAGATGGATAAGGTACACTTGCCTAATCTTGGCCTTACACTTGCCTTGCACTTGGCTTCATCTTGGCGTTGGTTGGCCATTGGTTGGCTATAAATACTCCCTTGCTTGAAGGTTTTCTTCATCCACAAATATTTCCAAGTCTTGAAATCCCTTTCTCCCCTCTTATGAGCTAGCCGAGAGCACCCTCCCCTTCACAGCCTCCAGAAACACCCCTCCCCTTGCCTGGTTGTTCTCGAAATACTACCCTCCCTTGGTAGAAAAATTGTATTCTAGTATTGTTACTATGCCCAAATACTTTAGCCCAAATACCTTGTAGTATTTTCCAAAGTTACCTCTATCACGTAGAGCAGGAAATACTATTATACTTCCTTGATCACTAAACGAAACCACTTTGGAAAAATCTCCATAATTGGTTGGAGTACTTAGTAGAAGTGTGTAGAACTTCTAAGGGTTCTTGGGGCGAATTGGAGCGCACGGAGTAGGAGCTAAACCTTGCTTAGGATCGACTTTTATCTCGGATAATTTTGGGCTTATCGAGGTAAATAATCTTGTCCCCCTGTTGTTATTGGAAATTACATGTTGTAGGAATATATAGTTGAAGTATACTATATATAGAATGAACATAGTTTTGCGCAATGTCTTTTGACTTAAGCTGAATTTAAAGAAAGAGAAGCGAATCTGTAATTACATAGAATTTGTATTCTGATGAGACTTGTGTAGCATTACTATGAAGTAGAATTGTACACGTCGGTTAGGCGTATAAACCCCTGGTTGGCTTAGTAGCGGCCTCGATAGAGGAGGAGATTTCTGTGATTTGCGGGGAGAGTCTGCCGAATTTTTGTAGAATATTATCGTTGAGATCTAGATGTTAATAAGCGCCTTGTGGCCTTTATAGGTTGAAGTACTACGTGTGGCGTGATCTACTTGGCTTAAGGAGTAGCCGACGGTTTTAGGTACTTGGAGCGTTTTCCTATTAGTCGAAAATCGTCGCGAGGTATGTGAACCTCTTCCTATCCTTTCTAGCATGATATGTTTGTAAACTATGTAGTACGATAGACGTACATGTGCTAAATGAATTTGGTCGGTTTAAAACATAGGGTGTTATAATAACTTTATGTGAAGTTAGTTATAACGACTCTATGTAGGTAAAAGAATGGTTTATTGATTGTAGAAGTTAAGAGACTTGATCTTGAAAGATAAGAGACTTAACCTAATTGACTTGATATGTATCTTGTTAAAGAGTTGTGAAACCTCATTCGTGAGTAATGAGTACTTGGTTTTAACAAATAATTTTTCTTGATTTGGAAATGAGAATAAGTCGAACAAACCACTGCAACGCTAATAAAGGAAAATGTATTGAATAATGAATTATATTAAAACCAGTAGAAACCTCCATCTGCATAGAAGCTAAGATGAGACAAAATGATATTATATTTCCTAGATCATGGCTGCTTTTATAAGATTGTAATAGACAAGAACAACCTACTCACACATAAGGCATATGTTTCTCAAATTTGTTTTAAAGGAGAATTATATTCTTAAGTGATTAAAACTATGAACTCTGAAACCTTTGAAAATGAGAAACTTGAGCTTGAAATTAGGCAAACTTGAGCGTTTGGAAAATAATGTGTTACTTGATTTTACAAGGGAAGTGTTTTGGTTTACTTAAAAGATAGTCACTCTATTTTATACTACGAGCGTTGTGTGACTTTTGTGAAAGAAGCGTATCTTTTAAAAGAGTTAATGTATGTAATACTTTAGAAATCGAAGCGGGATTTTGGCATAAAATGAAAGTACCTTAAGTTGTGTGTAACTTGCCTATGTTTGCGTGATAGCCTTGTTGTGCAAGTCTTTGTATTTTACTCGACTCTGGTTCGTGGGATGAGCAGGAATGTATTCGCTCGACTACAGCGTTCATGGGATGAGCAGGAATGTATTTCACTCGACTACGCGTTCGTGGGATGAGCAGAATGTATTTCACTCGACTACCTCGTCAGTAGGATGGGCCAGGGAATGTATTCCATCCACTAGAGTTCGTGAGATGAGCAGGAATGTATTCCACACGTTTCTATCTGGGTCCGTGAGATGGGCGAGACATATTATCGTATCACATGGTTTGTACCTAGGCTGGCGGTGAGGAAGGAGTTCCACGGGCATGAGGATGACTTTGAGGCGTGAGTCACGACTTGACATGATTGCTTTTATGTTGTGAGCGTAGTTTGGTTATCATACATGTCTCTGCTTTATATAGACTATTATGATTTCATTTACGTATTTCTGATTTCACATACTTGGTACTGTTATCTTGACCTTCGGAAGTGCGTTCATCTGCGGTAGAGGTACATCGGCCGATCCCGCTTATAGGATCACATTTCAGCGTATTGGGAAGCTCAGTTCCTTGGAGGCTTATCTTTGTATGTTACCACAGTGCGTAAGTTCTTATACATTCGGGTATGGCGGGCCCTGTCCGTCATAGTTGTTGTAAAAATCTTAAGTGCACCTTTTGTTGTGGCGGGGTTGTAAGGATTATAAGCTCAAGGTCGATATATATATATATATATCTTTGAAAGGCAACCGTTTTGGTTGGCCTATTTTCTTTATCTTGATCCATATCTATTTGTATGTTTAAGTTTTTATTTTCGTTGATTCTCTGCGATGTTGTATCACTAGGGTGCCGGGTAAGGCACGATCCACGCCAGGTTGGTCGTGACAAAAGTGGTATCGAGCGATTAGTCCTCGGAAAGTGTCTACGACCGTGTCTAGTAGTCTTGATTATCGGTGTGTTGTGCACCACATCTATGTCGGGAGGCTATAGGACATTTAGGATTGGTTTCATTCTTCTCATTACGAGATCGTGCCTTAGAGTGTGTGATAAGTTGGACCCTCCAGCGTATTCGTTTTACGATTATGCCTCCGCTAGTGCAACCCAGCCGAGAGGCAAGGCAGCGAGGAGGCGCTAGTGGGATCTGAGGAGATTACGAGCGCGAGGCGTCGATACTGAGCAGTGCTGACGGCGAGTTTTGCAGCGCCGCCCGGCCCAGCGAGTTTAGAGCGCGGCGGTGGGCTGCTGAGACCACGATACTGAGCCTCGGTCCCCACGGCTGGAGCAGATGAGATAGGTACAAGGAGATGGCGATTCGCGGCGGTCGTAGCGATATGAGATAAGTGGATCGCAGATTCGATTCGGTAGCACCGTAGTTCACCGGCGAGCGGTTTGAGACTACGGGACTTTACGATTGCGGCCCGCGAGTTCTATGGGTGAGGCACGAGGATGATCGCGAGTTCATCAAGCGATTCTGACGGATCATGAGAGTGATCAAGGCTTGAAGACCGAGTCGGTGACCGGTTCGCATCGGTGCGCGATCTGCGATGATCGTTTGATTCATAGGAAGCGTCCCGAGGTGAGCATGCGCTCCAGTGATTTGGGGCGAGTTCTCGAGGCATTTCTTGCACATTTCTTGCCTCCACGGATGAGGAGGGCTCGCCGACAGATTTTTGGCGTTGAGGCGGGGCGGGCGGGCGGTTAGAAGTACAATGTGAGTTCGACTCATTAGCTCGGTATGTCCCAGAGTAGGCGATATGGAGGGCGAGTACCGCTATGTCACCGGGCTAGATGAGTACTGGCGAGGCTTGTTCGGTGTAGCCCTTGGCCGGAACATGGACATTGCCCGCATGCGAGCTCATGCGCTAGGATGTGAGGCACGGAGATGTCAGCGGAATGGCCGAGATCGGCGAGAAGAGGCCGGGGCACAGGATCCTTTGGTAGCTTTCAAGGCGGACTACCTCAGCAGGCTAGTTATGTACCTCCGCGAGTGCAGAGTGGTCCTTCACAATCTTGGGGCGTTCGGGTATTCGGAGTGGTCGAGCTCGGGGCTTAGTTGGCGGTATCGTGAGTTCTAGCGAGGATTCATGTCCTCACCGGTGTGCGCGATGTGGCGGCGTCGTCGGGAATGTCGTCTTTTCGCGGTGCTTGTTTCACTGCGCGTCGGGGCCATGACGAGGCGTGCTTATAGGAGAGGCGGCATGGCGTAGCCTACGGATCGATGGCGAGTTCATCGCGCCTTCGGTATGCGCCTGCGAGTGAGGGCCTATGATTAGAGTGAAGCGGTAGATACGGTATATCCTTAACCTACAGAGTTTTGTTTGCGCGATATGATGATCTTATTATTGTGTGCTATGTATGCGGATAAGCGTTGTGTTATTTGTAAGTTAGAAAACATGGTTAGTTGGAAGGATAAGTGTGGGGGCATGGAAAGTGTGAACCTTAGGATATTTTACAGTTGAGACCTTAGATGTAAGGTGTCTTGCGTACAAGATTTTGCGGGTGATCCTTGTCGGAAGGTATAAGTATCGTGGAGTAATTGTGGGAAAAAAAATTTCCTTGGGTTGTGTAAAATGGAAGTGGTAGCTTTCATGACTTGAATAAATAAGATTGTTCGGATCGGGGAACAAGAGTTTGGCGTGATTATGGGGTCGGGTTGAGGACCATTGCGGTCAACCCGCCGGTTTTGGTGGGGTCGGTTCGAGGTGGTCCCTCCGGTGGTAGGATCACGAGGATGCTAGGCCCAAGTTTAGGTAACCATCGTATGAATTCGTGGATCGTTCGACGAATCGGTTCGTGAAGGCCGGAATGGCCTTAGAGGAAAGTGAAGCTAGTTAGATGACCAAGTTTGAGGTAGTGACTCCAAAGTTTTGGAAATGAAGCGTTGGTGAAGTGTAGTGCGTATACTAGAAAGAGTTCGAGTGTTAGAAAGGTACAACGAAAGGAAAGAAGAGAACTTGTCTTTGAAAGATGGAAGTGATCATTTTTGTGAAATGAATGTGCGAAGGAGTGTTCCTTGGACCAAGAGCGAGAGTTAGTCTTGCTTTTGCATCGTCGAGGTGATTCCTCGTTGGCACGATTTAAGTATGCTCGCGCATGTTATTTTGTGGCAGTGTGGCATGGTTGTTTTCGTAAGTATGGCGGTGAAGACTATCTTGGCGCTGTTGGTTTTGAGACCTAGAAGGAACATTCGACGAATGTTTCTAAGGGAAGAATGTTATACCGTATTTTTTCAGTATGCGTGAGGCGTGCGTATAAAAGTTAAGCCTTAAAGTAGACTAAGGGTGAAATTTGTGCACAACCCGAAAGAGTCGTTTTTCGGCGAAGCGTTTTACAAACTGCGAAGGGAAAATTCGGCTATGTCATTTATTATTTTTGCGGATTTTTCCGAGAGATGAAATATTTTGGACCAGCGGGAGGGTGACACTTGTCACCCTCGATGGGCGGCAACAATGGGCTAGGTTGGGCGATTTTTGTGCCTTTCTCTTGGTCAAGGGTTAGGTAGGATATTTTGTGGTAGATGGATAAGGTACACTTGCCCTAATCTTGGCCTTACACTTGCCTTGCAGCCGTCTTGGCTTCATCTTGGCCATTGGTTGGCCTATAAATACTCCTTGCTTGAAGGTTTTCATCCACAAATATTTCCAAGTCTTGAAATCCCTTTATCCCCTCTTGAGCTAGCGAGAGCACCCTCCTTCCCTAGCCCTCACGAGAAACACCTCCCCTTGCCTAGTTGTTCTCGAAATACTACCCTCCCTTGGTAGAAAAATTGTATTCTAGTATTGTTACTATGCCCAAATACTTTAGCCCAAATACCTTGTAGTATTTTCCAAAGTTACCTCTATCGTAGAGCAGGAAATACTATTATACTTCCCTTCATCACTATGAAACCCTTTGGAAAAATCTCCATAATTGGTTGGAGTACTTAGTAGAAGTGTGTAGAACTTCTAAGGGTTCTTGGGGTAATGGAGCACGGAGTAGGAGCTAAACCTTGCTTAGGATCGACTTTTATCTCGGATAATTTTGGGCTTATCGAGGTAAATAATCTTGTCCCCCTGTTGTTATTGGAAATTACATGTTGTAGGAATATATAGTTGAAGTATACTATATATAGAACTGAACATAGTTTTGCGGCAATGTCTTTTGACTTAAGCCTGAATTTAAAGAAAGAGAACTGAACTGTAATTACATAGGGTGTATTCTGATGAGACTTGTGTAGCATTCTTGTGAAGTAGAATTGTACACGTCAGGTTAGGCGTATAAACCCCCTGGTTGGCTTGGTAGCGGCCTCGATAGAGAGAAGATTTACGCGTGATTTGCGGGGAGGGGAGTCTTTGCAATTTTTGTAGAATATTCTACGTTGAGATCTAGATGTTAATAAGCGCCTTGTGGCCTTTATAGGTTGAAGTACTACGTGTGGCGTGATCTACTTGGCTTAAGGAGTAGCCGACGGTTTTAGGTACTTGGAGCGTTTTCCTATTAGTCGAAAATCGTCGCGAGGTATGTGAACCTCTTCCTATCCTTTCTAGCATGATATGTTTGTAAACTATGTAATGCGATAGAGCGTCACGTGCTAAATGAATTTGGTCGTTTTAAAACATAGGGTGTTATAATAACTTTATGTGAAGTTAGTTATAACGACTCTATGTAGGTAAAAGAATGGTTTATTGATTGTAGAAGTTAAGAGACTTGATCTTGAAAGATAAGAGACTTAACCTAATTGACTTGATATGTATCTTGTTAAAGAGTTGTGAAACCTCATTCGTGAGTAATGAGTACTTGGTTTTAACAAATAATGTTTCTTGATTTGGAAATGAGAATAAGTGGTCGAACAAACCAACTGCGGCGCTAATAAAGGAAAATGTATTGACTAATGAATTATATTAAAACCGAGAAACCTCCATCTGCATAGAAGCTAAGATGAGACAAAATGATATTATATTTCCTAGATCATGGCTGCATTTATAAGATTGTAATAGACAAGAACAACCTACTCACACATAAGGCATATGTTTCTCAAATTTGTTTTAAAGGAGAATTATATTCTTAAGTGATTAAAACTATGAACTACGAAACCTTTCGAAAATGAGAAACTTGAGCTTGAAATTAGGCAAACTTGAACGTTTGGAAAATAATGTGTTACTTGATTTTACAAGGGAAGTGTTTTGGTTTACTTAAAAGATAGTCACTCTATTTTATACTACGAGAATTGTGTGACTTTTGTGAAAGAAACGTATCTTTTTAAAAGAGTTAATGTATGTAATACTTTAGGGTCAGAACCGGGATTTTGGCATAAAATGAAAGTACCTTAAGTTGTGTGTAACTTGCCTATGTTTGCGTGTGATAGCCTTGTTGTGCAAGTACTGTATTTTACTCGACTACCGGTTCATGGGATGAATCGGGAATGTATTCTACCCGACTACCGTGTTCATGGGATGAACCGGGAATGTACTTCACTCGACTACCGCGTTCATGGGATGAACCGGGAATGTATTTCACTCGACTACCGCGTTCGTAGGATGAGCAGGAATGTATTTCACTCGACTACCTCGTCCGTAGGATGGGCCGAATGTATTCCATCCATTACCGAGTTCATGAGATGAGCAGGAATGTGTCCCACACGTTTCTATACTGGGTCCATGAGATGGGCCGAGACATGTTATACGTATCACATGGTTTGTACCTAGACTGCCGGCAGTGAGGAAGGAGTTCCACGGGCATGAGGGATGACTTTGAGGGCGTGAGTCACGACTTGACATGACCGCTTTTATGTTGTGAGCTGTAGTTTGGTTATCATACATGTCTCTGCTTTATATAGACTATTATGATTTCATTTACGTATTTCTGATTTCACATACTTGGTACAGTGTCGACCTCCTTGGGTGCGTTCATGCCGCAGTAAGGTACATCGTGTCGATCCAGCTTATAGGATCACATTTCGGCGTATTGGAAGCTCCGTTCCTTGAGGCTTATCTTTTGTATGTTACCACAGTGCGTAAGTTCTTATACATTCGAGGGGTATGGCGGGCCCCGTCCAAGTCATAGTTGTTGTAAAAATCTTAAGTGCAGCCTTGTTGTGGCGGGGTTGTAAGGATTATGGCTATTCAAAGTCGATATATATATATATATCTTGAAAGGCAACCGTTTTGGTTGGCCTATTTTCTTTATCTTGATCCATATCTATTTGTATGTTTAAGTTTTATTTTCGTGATTCTCTCGATGTTGTATCACTAGGGTGCAGGGTAAGGCACGATCCACCAGGTTGGTGCGTGACAAAAGTGGTATCGAGCGATTAGTCCTCGGAAAGTGTCTGACCGTGTCTAGTAGAGTCTTGATTATCGGTGTGTTGTGCACCACATCTATAATCGGGAGGCTATAGGACATTTAGGATTGGTTTCCATTCTTCTCATTACGAGATCGTGCCTTAGGCGTGTGATAAGTTGGACCCTCCGGCGTATTTCGTTTTTACGATTATGCCTCGCGCAAGGCAACCACGCCGAGAGGGGCAAAGCGGAGGAGGCGCTAGTGATCTGAGGAGTACGAGGGCGAGCGGTCATACACGAGCAGTGCTTCCGACGGCGAAGTTTTGCGACGCCGCTTCCCAGCGAGTTTAGAGCCGCGGCGATGGGCTGCTGAGACCACGATACACGAGCCTCCCCCACACCGGAGCAGAGATGGGGTACAAGGAGATGGCGATTCGCGGCGGTCGTGGTCGAATATGAGGATAGTGAATCAGCAGTTCGATTCTAGTAGCACCGTAGTTCACCCCGAGCGCGGTTTAGACTACGGGACTTTACGAGCTGACCCGCGAGTTCTATGGGTCGAGGCACGAGGATGATCGCGAGGAGTTCATCAAGCCGGATCATGAGAGTGATCAAGGCTTGAAGACCGAGTCGGTGACGCCGGTTCGCATCGGATCGCAGCGATCTGCGATCATTGGTTTGATTCATAGGAAGCGTCGAGGTGAGCATGTGCTCCCAGATTGGGGCGAGTTCTCGAGGGCATTTCTTGCACATTTCTTGCCTCCGCAGATGAGGAGGCTCGGGCAGATTTTTGGCGTTGAGGGGGGGCGGGCGGTTAGAAGTACAATGTGAGTTCGACTCATTAGCTCGGTATGTCCCATTGTAGTAGGCGATATGGAGGGCAGAGTACACCGCTATGTCACCGGCTAGATGAGTACAGCGAGGCTTGTTGGTGTAGCCCTTCAGCCGGGCATGGACATTGCCCGCATGCAGGCTCATGCACTAGGATGTGAGGCACGGAGAAGTCGACGGAATGACCGAGATCAGCAGAAGAGGGCCAGGACAGCAGGATCCTTTGGTAGCTTTCAAGGTGGACTGCCTCAGCAGCAGGCTAGTTATGTACCTCCGCCAGTACAGAGTGGTCCTTCACAATCTTGGGGCGTTCGGGTATTCGGGCTGGTCGAGCTCGAGGCTTACAGTTCTGGTATACGTGAGTTCTAGCCAGGATTCATGTCCCCTCGGTGTGCGATGGCGGCGTCATCGGGAATGTCGTCTTTTGCGTGTTTGTTTCACTGCGTCGTGGCCATGTGGCGAAGCGTGCTTATAGGAGGGTACCGGCATGGCGTAGCCTACGGATCGATGGCGAGTTCATCGCCTTCTACATATGCGCCCGAGGGCCTATGATTAGAGTGAAGCGGTAGATACAGGTATATCCTTAACCCTCTAGAGTTTTGTTTGCGCGATATGATGATCTTATTATTGTGTGCTATGTACGGATAGCGTTGTGTTATTTGTAAGTTAGAAAACATGGTTAGTTGGAAGGATAAGTGTGGGGGCATGGAAAGTGTGAACCTTAGGATATTTTACAGTTGAGACCTTAGATGTAAGGCCGTCTTGCGTACAAGATTTTTTTTGCGGGTGATCCTTGTCGGAAGGTATAAGTATACGTGGAGTAATTGTGGGAAAAAAAAATTTCCTTGGGTTGTGTAAAATGGAAGTGGTAGCTTTCATGACTTGAATAGGTAAGATTGTTCCGGATCGGGGAACAAGAGTTTAGCGATTATGGGTCGGGTTGAGGACCATTTGCGGGTCAACCCGACCAGTTTTGGTGGGGTCAATTCGAGGTGGTCCCGCCAGGTGGTAGGATCACGAGGATGCTAGGCCCAAGTTTAGGTAACCATCGTATGAATTCGTGGATGCGTTCGACCAGAATCGGTTCGTGAAGGCCGGGAATGGCCTTAGAGGAAAGTGAAGCTAGTTAGATGACCAAGTTTGGAGGTAGTGACTCCAAAGTTTTGGAAACAGAAGCGTTGACTGAAGTGTGGTACGTGTACTAGGAAGAGTTCGAGTGTTAGAGAAGGGTACAACGAGAAAGGAAAGAAGAGAACTTGTGCTGAAAGATGGAAGTGATCATTTTTGTGAAATGAATGTGCGAAGGGAGTGTTCCTTGGACCAAGAGCGAGAGTTAGTGCTTATTTTGCATCGTCGAGGTGATTACTCGTTGGCCTGGATTTAAGTATGCTCGCGCATGTTATTTTGTGGCCAGGTGTGGCATGGTTGTTTTCGTAAGTATGGCAGTGAAGACTATACTGGCGCCTGTTTGTTTTGAGACCTAGAAGGAACATTCGGGACGAATGTTTCTAAGGGGGAAAAATGTTATACCCCGTATTTTTTCCAGAGTATGTACGTGAGGGCGTACGTATAAAAGTTAAGCCTTAAAGTAGACTAAGGGTCGAAATTTGTGCACAACCCCCGAAAAGAGTCGTTTCAGAAAGCGTTTACAAACTTTGCGAAGGGAAAATTAGGCTATGTCGTTTATTATTTGCGGATTTTTCAGAGATGAAATATTTTGGACCAGCGGAGGGTGACACTTGTCACCCTCAATGAGCAACAACAATGGGCTAGGTTGGGCGATTTTTGTGCCTTTCTCTTGGTCAAGGGTTAGGTAGGATATTTTGTGGTAGATGGATAAGGTACACTTGCCCTAATCTTGGCCTTACACTTGCCTTGCACTTGGCTTCATCTTGGCCATTGGTTGGCCATTGGTTAGCCTATAAATACTCCCCTTGCTTGAAGGTTTTCTTCATCCACAAATATTTCCAAGTCTTGAAATCCCTTTATCCCCCCCTCTTGTGAGCTAGCGAGAGCACCCTCCCCTTCCCTAGCCTGCCGAGAAACACCCTCCCTTGCCTAGTTGTTCTCGAAATACTACCCTCCTTGGTAGAAAAATTGTATTCTAGTATTGTTACTATTCCCAAATACTTTAGCCCAAATACCTTGTAGTATTTTCCAAGTTACCTCTATCGTAGAGCAGGAAATACTATTATACTTCCTTGATCCTTCATGAAACCCTTTAGAAAAATCTCCATAATTGGTTGGAGTACTTAGTAGAAGTGTGTAGAACTTCTAAGGGTTCTTGGGGCGGAGTGGAGCGCAGAGTAGGAGCTAAACCTTGCTCGAGTCGACTTTTATCTCGGATAATTTTGGGCTTATCGAGGTAAATAATCTTGTCCCCGTTGTTATTGGAAATTACATGTTGTAGGAATATATAGTTGAAGTATACTATATATAGAACTGAACATAGTTTTGCGGCAATGTCTTTTGACTTAAGCTGAATTTAAAGAAAGAGAAGCGAATGTAATTACATAGTGTATTCTGATGAGACTTGTGTAGCATGCTTGTGAAGTAGAATTGTACACGTCAGGTTAGGCGTATAAACCCCCGGTTGGCTTGGTAGCGGCCTCGATAGAGAGGAGATTTACGCGATTTGCGGGGCGGGGAGGTCTTTGCGAATTTTACGTAGAATATTCTACGTTGAGATCTAGATGTTAATAAAGCGCCTTGTGGCCTTTATAGGTTGAAGTACTACGTGTGGCGTGATCTACTTGGCTTAGGAGTGGCGAGCGGTTTGAGGTACTTGGGCGTTTTGCTATTAGTCGAAAATCGTCGCAGGTATGTGAACCTCTTCCTATCCTTTCTAGCATGATATGTTTGTAAACTATGTAGTGCGGTGAGCGTACATGTGCTAAATGAATTGGGTCGGTTTAAAACATCGGGTTTTATAATAACTTTATGGGAATTTAGTTATAACGACTCTATGTAGGTAAAAGAATGGTTTATTGATTGTAGAAGTTAAGAGACTTGATCTTGAAAGATAAGAGACTTAACTTAATTGACTTGATATGTATCTTGTTAAAGAGTTGTGAAACCTCATTCGTGAGTAATGAGTACTTGGTTTTAACAAATAATGTTTCTTGATTTGGAAATGAGAATAAGAAGTCGAACAAACCCTGCAGCGCTAATAAAGGAAAATGTATTGACTAATGAATTATATTAAAACCAGTGAAACCTCCATCTGCATAGAAGCTAAGATGAGACAAAATGATATTACATTTCCTAGATCATGTTTGCTTTTATAAGATTGTAATAGACAAGAACAACTACTCACACATAAGGCATATGTTTCTCAAATTTGTTTTAAAGGAGAATTATATTCTTAAGTGATTAAAACTATGAACTCTGAAACCTTTCGAAAATGAGAAACTTGAGCATTTGAAATTAGGCAAACTTGAGCGTTTGGAAAATAATGTGTTACTTGATTTTACAAGGGAAGTGTTTTGGTTTACTTAAAAGATAGTCACTCTATTTTATACTACGAGCATTGTGTGACTTTTGTGAAAGAAGCGTATCTTTTAAAAGAGTTAATGTATGTAATACTTTAGATTCGAAGCAGGATTTTGGCATAAAATGAAAGTACCTTAAGTTGTGTGTAACTTGCCTATGTTTGCGTGTGATAGCCTTGTTGTGCAAGTACTATATTTTACTCGACACGGTTCATGGGATGAGCGAATGTATTCCACCCGACTACGCGTTCATAGGATGAGCAGAATGTACTTCACTCGACTACGCGTTCATAGGATGAGCAGGAATGTATTTCACTCGACTACCGCGTTATAGGATGAGCGAGAATGTATTTCACTCGACTACAGCGTCCGTGGATGGGCGGGAATGTATTTCATCCGACTACCGAGTTCATGAGATGAACCGAATGTATTCCACACGTTTCTATCGGGTCCATGAGATGGGCGAGACATGTTATACGTATCACATGGTTTGTACCTAGGCCGGCGGTGAGGAAGGAGTTCCAGGCGTGAGGATGACTTTGAGGCGTGAGTCACGACTTGACATATTGCTTTTATGTTGTGGTTGTAGTTTGGTTATCATACATGTCTCTGCTTTATATAGACTATTATGATTTCATTTCACGTATTTCTGATTTCACATACTTGGTACTGTTGCGACCTCCTTCGATTTGCGTTCATGCCGCGAGTGAGGTACATCTATTGCCGATCCGCTTATAGGATCACATTTCAGCGTATTGGGAAGCTCAGTTCCATCGGAGGCTTATCTTTTGTATGTTACCACAGTGCAGCGAGTTCTTATACATTGGGGTATGGCCCACATCCGTCATAGTTGTTGTAAAAATCTTAGAAGTCTGTGTTGTAGGCGGGGTTGTAAGGATTATGGCTTATTCAAGGTCGATATATATATATATCTTTGAAAGGCAACCGTTTTGGTTGGCCTATTTTCTTTATCTTGATCCATATATATTTGTATGTTTAAGTTTTATTTTCCAGTGATTCTCTCGATGTTGTATCACTAGGGTGCGAGGTAAGGCACGATCCACAGCCGGTTCGGGTCGTGACATATATATCTGAGAAAGGTGACCGTTTTGGTTGCTTTGTTTCTTATTTCATATTGTTCATATCTTTGAGTTTTTATTTCCATTGTTTTTCTACGATATATTATCACTAGGGTGCAGGGTAAGACACGATCGCGGGCGAGGTCGGTCGTGACAAACTCGACTCAATACTTCCTAAAAACTCTTACCAACATCTCCCGTAAGACTTGGTAAGGACTTAGGAATAATTTAGACATGCTTTTAGAATAGAATCAATAACATGAATACTCGCCAACTTCTAAGAGTAGAATGAATCATGAAACAATACCACGTATGTTTCATACGTAGAACATGCCAAAAGAAGGAAGAGGTTCACATACCTTATTGACGACTAACCAACACGACAAGTAGAATACGTCCCAATTAGGTACTTCAACCTATAAACACAATAACACGTCTATCAACTTCATGAATACTTAGTATAAGACTATACCAAGTAAAGGATCTCTTTTCGTATAAAAATTTGGGTAGCACTTCCCCTACTTATACGTACTTTTCCACCTTTCAAGAAGGCCAAATTTCATCAACAACCAAGCACCAATTAAGGACACAACCAAAACAGCAACCAAAGGGGATTACACACCTACTTCACGTGTAAAATTCAGCCCCTTAATCCATATAAAAATAGTTCACAAAAACAGTTCGTGTTCCACAACAACAACGGTAAAATGTGAGGCCTTTTAACACCTTTCTACACCCTTATTCCCTTAGGACTTTCAATAGAAATTACTACTCTTAAACATGCATAATGGTGGCTGATTTTCCAGCATTGTAATACCACAAAACAGCCTAAAGCGCCTGACAATATCTACGATTTTATAGTAATTCTCGGCCAAACAACCCCCAATACAATAATCCTTTTCATAATCCTTTTTAATCCAATTCAAGTTCACATACCTTCATATAAATCATATCAACTTATCAACAACAAGATTACTTCAGTTTATCATGCAATAGGTGAAGATAACAACAACAATAACCAACGAATCCAATGTCACAAAAACTGCCCATAATCGGCCACAACAACATCTATCACATGCACTTCTTATTTTCCATTTTTCTTAACACAAGTTCATCTATTGACTATAACAATATGTAATATCCAATTACTTCAAGAGAAGAAGAACTCTTACCACAAAGCTCGACCAAAACAGTCCAACCTCTCGTCCACTAGCTTTCCTTTTGCACCACTTCTTGAGTTCAATCACATCCATGTATCCACTACAAACATAACCATCTTCCCTTCTTGTTTTACTTCCAAAAAGTTCATAACATGCCTAGGTTTTTAAGGCATATTCTCGCCCAAAACCGTGATCACCAACTTTGGAAGGTTAACTAGGCTTGGCACTTGGTTAAGAAGGATCTTAATTTTGGAAAATAAGTTAACTTGTTCTTCTTGGCTATGGGGTTTTCGAACTCCTTGAGGGTTATGGAAGAGATAGGGGTTTGTAGATGAAGATATTTGTTGTGTCAAAGTCTTGCAAGACTTGGGTTTAATAAGTGTACAAGGACAAGTGGATGGGGGACCTTCTTGTCCACTTGTCCACTTGTTTTCACAATAAACTATTTCCACACTTAGCCATATTTCACCCATTTTCGATGGCCTCTTATAATATAATAGCAAGACTTAATTAATCCACACTAATCTCTTCACAAAATATTAATCCAACACTTAGCCAAATCTTACAATTTTCTATGGACACCCCTCCAAAATTGTGAAATTTTCAATTTGCTCATATTCTTAACCCCGAGATTTAGTAATCTGATCCAAAGTCCATAACCATTTGGAAAGAATTCAACCACTAATATTAATTCTCATCGTCACATTTTTATCCAAATTTTTTCCATATCCGAAAATGTAAATATACTTTCCTTCCAACCTTCACATCTTATTACCTTACGTTCTCACTTATATGCCCTGGAACTACGGGGTGTAACATTAATGAAATGACATCATTGCATAGACGTTGTTCGTTTATGACCCGTCATTGCATAGACGTTGTGCGTTTGCAACCCGCATGGATTTAGATGTGCTGAGTTTTACTGCATGATTAAACCTTTGATGACTGCTACTGTCCTCCCAGTTGCTGCTAATATGAAAAAAACCTGCACTCAAAGAAACTTGTGAGTTTTGGGAAGGCAGTTGATTCGCGTTGACTTTGCAGCTTTGGCTCTTGACGCTTGCAAGCTCAAATTGAATTGGATTGGAGGCTCAATTTGTTACACCCCGTATTTTCAAGATATTGAGATTAGAACGTACGTATGAAAATAAGATTTGAATTTTGGAAAGAAAGTAAGATTACTTTTTCTTAAGGAAAAATATCGGGAATTTGTGAAGGAAAAGGTTTATTAATTGGAATTTGGTTCTCAAATTTGGTATTTGAGACTTTTGGAATTTATTGGATTTATAAGTTCGGATTTGGTCATGTGGGGCCCACCCGGGAAATTTTACGATTTTGTGGGGCCCACAAGGTTTTCGATATTTTGACCAATTATGAATATTTTGGGAGATGAAATATTTTGGACGAATGGAAGGGCATGGGAGGGCGACACGTGTCACCCCCACTTGTCTTGGTCTTGAAAGACTTGACTTATATAATTTGGAGACAAGTGGATAAGTGGGCCATGTGAGTCTCACTCCACGTGTCTTGCTACACTTGGCTTGAGATATTTATATATACATAGAGGGAGTGCAAGACTTGCACAACACTTAGAAAATTCCATCTCCCTTCTCCTTAGTGTTTCTCTCAAGGTGCAAAAATGAAGACCAAAATTGATCAATCCTTGATGATAAATCCTCTAATCTTAGACTAGGCTCCCTAATGGAGTACTAAGCCAAGATAACCCCTTAAACCCCAAGAAAAATCTATAGGCCGAAAGTTAGGGTTGGAAACCCTAAGGTGTTCTTCAACTTTGGTGTTGAGACTTGAAGAGAAGTTGGTTATGAGCTTCTAAGGGTTGCATATTGTGGATTGGAACTTGAAGAATAGGAGCTAAGATATGCTAAGGATCGACTTTTAACTAGGGTTATTTTTTGGCATATTTGATGTAAGGATCATTTGTCCTCTTAGTGTACCTAGATATTACATGTTGTAATAGTTAATGGATGGACTTGTGATTAAAAAGAATGGAGAATAAGAAGTACATATCACAATCTTGGCATGTTAGCCGATTGTGGACAATTTTGGCGTTGTCAGATTCATTGGATATTGTTGTCGTTAAACATTACCTATTACATGTCGACATGAAGGAATATTGTTGTTAACAAGTTAATATAACTTATATAAAAGTGTTGGAATATAAGTTGGATTATAAGAAGTTATGGAAAGAGTTTTGGCATGCTAGCCGAAAACTGGACAGTTTGATTATAGTAGTTGGCCGAGAACACCAACTAAAGGACTGTACTAATGGACTGTATTAGTGGACTGTTTTAGCGGACTAAAGGACTGTACTAATGGACTGTATTAGTGGACTGTTTTAGCGGACTAAAGGACTGTTTTTACATTGGACTATGAACTGATTTTGATGGACTGTTTTGGTAGATTAAGGGGCTGAATTTTACACGTCAAGTTAGGCGTGTAATCCCCTTTGGTTAAATGTTGATTATGCCCTTAAGTGTGGCTTGTTGGTTTTTGAAATCGGGCCTTGGAAAGGTGGAAAATGCGTAGAAACAAAGGAAGTCTTTGCCCAAATTTAGAATTAGAGGGTCATTATGTGGTATAAGTCTTATACTAGAAAGTATGATATTGATAGAAGTGTTATCGTCATTATAGGTTGAAGTACTCGTGTAGCATATTCTACTTGACTTGAGAGGAATAGCCGATAAGGTTGAAGTACATTGGAGTGTATTGCTACTTGTCGTGTTGTTTAGCCGTCAACGAGGTATGTGAACCTTTTCCTTCTTTTGGCATGTTCTACGTATGAAATATACATGTGGTATTGTTTTATGATTCATTCTACTCTTAGAAGTTAGGAAGTATTCATGTTATTGATTCTATGTTAAAGGCATGTCTAAATTATTCCTAAGTCCTTACCAAATCTTATGGGAGATGTTGGTAAGAGTTTTTAGTAAGTCGTGAGACTAGATTTATTTGAAAGTTATGAGACTTGATTTATTTGAAAGTCATGAGACTAGATTTATTTGAAAGTTATGAGACTTGATTTATTTGAAAATCATGAGACTGGATTTATTTTAAAAGTGTAAGTGACTTGATTAGATGAAGTATATGTTACTTGTTTTAAAGGAATAATTGCCTTAATATAGAAAGTAGAAGTTACTTGATTTCAAAGCCTTGGGTTGAATTTAAAAAGGTGTAGTAACTTGATTTGAATAGTAGAAGTGCCTTGGTACTACGAGTGTTAGTATCTTGGGGGTTATTTGCATGAAATGATTCTTTTTAAAGAATAGATGTACGTAGTACTTTGGGTTCATTTCCCTAAAGTTACATGACATGATAATGCCTTAGTTTTATTAAAAAAGGAAAGATGTGATAGTGCCTTAGTTTTCTAAAATGAAAGGTTATTATAATAGCTTTATGGAAATTGTTATAACGGCAATGGGAAGTCAAAAGATGGTTTAAAAATGTTATATGGTTGATACCTTAAAGTTGTTAAAATTGACGTCATATTGTCATTACATCACTTGTCAGCGGGTCGTTACGTCATATTGCATCAAAAGATCATGCGCGTCCACAAATGGCGGGTTACGTCGGAAATGCGTCATATTGCATCATCATCATCACGCGTCCCATAGATGGGTCGGGGTTCGTCATATTGCATCATCACGCGTTCCACGGGTCGGGCGTCACGTCGAAGGATACTGGAGTCCGCCAAATGGGTGGGTTACGTCGCGTATTGATAATTACATCGAGTCCCGAATGGGGCGGTATACCTTAATGGCGGGCGCATAGATTACATGACTTTATCGGCGTTCGGAAGGCGTGCATAATACTTGATAATTGGTTTATGGACAAAGTCCATGGTGCGAAGCTAGATACTCAGATGGTCACATTACATGATAGATATGTATAGACAGGTATTCTTGATTTTATATGGCACTGTAGGATCTGGTCTTTGATTTTCATACTTTCCCCTGTCATTCTTTTGTACAGTTATGAGCATGTCTATTGTACTTCAGGTTTACATACTTGGTACTGTTGTACTAACCCCTTGAAGTGCGTTCATGCGCGCAGTATTAGGTACTCGATTGTGGATCCATGAGCTTAGGATCTGGTTTTATATTTTGAGATGACTCGATGTTCGAGCTTGTCATTATGGCTTGGTATATTCAAAATGCAGCGGGCCTTGTGTCACGCCCCAAATCTGAGGCCGTGTATTTTGCCCTACCAGGCACCTTCTACCATACAACATAAATAAATCGCGGAAGATAAATAACACTCATTTTTTTTTTTAAAACAAAGGCAAAGCGGAAAGGCTTCGTATAAATATAAATCACAGAAAGTCTACGCTCTACAACAATGTAAATACAACTTACACGATCCAGCCCATATGAATACGGACCTCTAGAAGGTGACAACAACTATGACCAGGACAAGGCCCGCGTACCCCTGAATGTACCTAGCCATAATGACAAACTCGGAACTTGGAGCCATCTCAAAATCTGAACAAGGATCCTAAGCTCGCGGATCGAGCGTATATCTAGACTGCGGACATGAACGCGGCCCACAGAAAGTGGTACAACAAGTACTAAGTATGGAGCGGAAATAAAGTACATTAAACAAGATCATAGCGTACAAAAGAATGGCGGGGCAAGTATAAAAATTAAAATACGGATCTACAGCGCCATTTTAACTCATGAAATCAATCGTACATTAATCATTCTTTTCCTTAACAATAAGAATTAACATCATATTCTTACATACATACTTAAGAATTCAATCAAGTTTTCCACATAACTTACATATCTTACATAACATAATCCGGCCCTTTATGGAGGGACTTCTTATTTGGGAGCTTACTTTGATTATTCATGCGTGATAACGTGTCCAAGCCCATTGCGGGACACGATGTCTTGATGAATCATGTGGCATAATTCGCCGCTGTGGGGCTCGGTGTCTTGTGGAATCATGTAGCATAATCCGGCCGCTGTGGGCTCGGTGTACTATGGAATCATGTAGCATAATCCGGCCACCAGCGGGCTCGGTATCTTGTGGAATCATGTAGCATAATCGGCCCTTTGTGGGCTCGGTGTAAGATAGCGTAACGGCCTATGTGTAGGCTCGGGTAATATGGCGTAATCCGACTTATTTGTAGGCTCAGTGTATCTCATAACATAATCCGACCTATTTGTAGGCTCGGTGTGATTTGGCGTAATCCGGCCTATTTGTAGGCTCGATGTATCTCATAACATAATCCGGCCTATTTGTAGGCTGAGTGTGATTTTCCTTACATAACATTTTAACCACCCTTTCACTTCTTCTTAAGTCGTTATAACAACTTCCCATAAAGCTATTATAACAACCTTTCATTTTAGAGAACTTAAGGCACTTTTATTTCTTATCACATTGGGGAAACTAGACCCAAAAGTACTACGTACATACATACTTAAAAAGAATCATAAAACTCCTTCTCTTTAAATCAATAAACAAATACTTTTAAAACTCAAGTCACATACTCTTTCGAAATCAAGCCTCTTAACTTTAGAAGTAAATCAAGTAACCCATATCTTGAACAATAAAATCTCATAACTTGTAAAGAAATCAAGTCTCATAACTTTAAATCAAATCTCTTAACTTTAGAAATCAGGTGACATATCTTGAAAAATAAAGTCTCATAACTTGTAAAGAAATCAAGTCTCATAACTTTAAATCAAATCTCTTAACTTTAGAAATCAAGTCCCATATCTTGAAAAATAAAGTCTCATAACTTGTAAAGAAATCAAGTCTCATAACTTTAAATCAAATCTCTTAACTTTAGAAATCAAGTCCCATATCTTGAAAAATAAAGTCTCATAACTTGTAAAGAAATCAAGTATCATAACTTTAAATCAAATCTCTTAACTTTAGAAATCAAGTCCCATATCTTGAAAAATAAAGTCATAACTTGAAAAGAAATCAAGTCTCATAACTTTAAATCAAATCTCTTAACTTTAGAAATCAAGTCCCATTTCTTGAAAAATAAAGTCTCATAACTTGTAAAGAAATCAAGTCTCTTAACCTTAAATCAAATCTATTAACTTTAAAGTACTTCACGTAACTTATACAATTTTGACTAAGCCGCTCATACTTTCATAATCAAGTGATATATTTCCAAAATGGACTTACTTACTTCAAATGAATTAAGTCGCATAGACTTACCAAATCAAGTCACATAGACTCACTAAAATTTAGTCACATAGACTTACCAAATAATCATGTCAAAGGAAGGAAGAAGTTCACATACCTCGTTGGCGACTAACCCAAACGACAAGTAGCAATACGCTCCAATGTACTTCAACCTTATTGGCTATTCCACAAGCCAAGTAGAATGTGCTACACGTAGTACTTCAACCTAAAATGACAATAGCACTTCTATCAACTACAAGCTATCAAGTGTAGGACTTATACCAAATAATGGCCCTCTAATTCTATGGAAAATTGGGCCTTCCTTTGTTTATACGTACTTTTCAAACTTTTCCAAGGTCAGTATTCATCAACCAACAAGCCACATTTAAGGCGCAAACAACAGTTAGCCAAAGGGATTACACGCCTAACTGGGCGTGTAAAATTCTGCCCCAGATTATACAAAACAGTCCACAAATCAGCCCATAAAACAATCGCAATCAACCATAACGAGGTAAAATGTGAGGCCTTTTAACGCCTTTTCACACCACTTATTCCCTTAGGACTTTAATTAGCAACTACTACTCTTAAACATGCATAACAACAACTAAATTTCCAGCATTTAATACCTCAAAACAGTCCACTAAGCGACACAACAACGTCTAACTTGAGGTTTCTCGCCACAACAACTACAACCCGATAACTCGTTCCTTAATCCATTTTATTCCCATTCGAGTTCCAAAACTTCTACATAAGTTATAACAACTTATTAAAAACAATATTAATCCATTATAACATGTAATAGGTGAAGATAACAACGACAATAACCAACGAATTCCATTTGCACCAAATCTGTCCCATATCAGTTTTAGCCCCAAAAATGGCTCAAAAGCTTATTATTCTTCATTCTTTTCTAACACAAGTTCATCCATACATAATACCAATAAGTAATATCAATTACTTTAAAGAAGAAGGACTTTTACCTCATTTATTGCCCAAAAACGCCCCAAAACAGTCCGGTCTTTATTGGTGCGCTTTTAGTTTCGCTCCACTTATTCAAGTTCAATCACATATATGTACCCCTACAACCTTAGGAGCAACTTCTCTTTGAATCTCACTTACAAAAAGTCGACGGAACCCCTAGGGTTTTGGCATCAACCTTCGGCCAAGACAAGTAAACACGTGTAGAATAATAATCTAGGCTTAGCACTTGATTTAAGGGCTTAATCTTGGAGAAATAAATTGATCAACAATGGTTGTTCTTAGCCAAGGGGCTCTCGAAATTATGGAGCTAAAGGGAGAATATGAGAGCTTATTTTTGTCTAAGTGTAAAGTGATCCAAGTCTTGCAAGACTTGGATATGTATAGCCAATGTCACGACCGAACGGGAGTGTTCGTGCCTTACCGGGCACCTAGTGATACAACATCGGAGAAAATCGCGGAAATAAAACATAGACATGTAACAAGAGATTTGATAAATAAGCAGTCTAACCAAAGCAGTTGCCTTCGATATATATACATAAAAACCGAACAATTATCCTTTTTCAAATTACGCACAATAGTACTACTGGACCTCTAAGAAAGTGACAACAACTATGGCGGACGGGCCGCCATACCCACGAATGTACAAGAACCTGGACTCGGGTAACATGCCAAAAGATAAGCCTGCGAAGAAAGCGGGCTTAACACGCTGATTTGTGATCCTATGGCGAGGATCCACAACCGATGTACCTTTACTGCGGCATGAACGCGGCCCCGAGGTCGATCTGACGGTACCAAGTATGTGGCGTAAAATCGTAAATGAAATCATAATAGTCTATATAAAGCGGGGAGACATGTATGATAGCAAACTACGATTCACAACATAAGCGATCATGTCAAGTCGAGGACTCGCGCCTCAAGTGATCCGCATGCCGTGGAACTCCTTCCTCGCCGCCAGCCTAGGTACAAATCGTGTGGAATCGTGTCGGCCCATCGATGGGACTCGGTAAAGAATCATGTAGAATCGTATCGGCCCGTCCGTGGGACTCGGTAAAGAATCGTGTGGAATCGTGTCGCCCGTCCTACGGGACTCGGTGAAGAATCGGATGAAATCGTGTCGGCCCATCTCATGGGACTCGGTGAAGAATCGGATGGAATCGTGTCGGCCCCATCTCATGGGACTCGGTAGCATAGAAATACAACACTTGCACAACAAAGGCTATCACCACAAGCATAGGCAAGTTACACACAACTCAAGGTTATTTTATGCCAAAGTCGAGTTCGACCCCAAAGTATTACGTCGTTAAATGCTTTTAAAAGATCTATTTCTTTTATAAAGATCACCCGATACCGTAGTATTAAAATAGAGTGACTCGTATTTTTAAGTAAACCAAAACCCTTTCCTTTTCAACATCAAGTAACAACATTCTTTTCCGTAAGTTCAAGTTTGCCTAATTTAGTACTTAAGTCTCTTATTTTAGAAAGGTTTCGTAGTTCATAGTCTTAATCACTTAAGAATATAATTCTCTTTTAAACAATTTGAGAAACATATGCCTTATATGTGAGTAGGTTATTCTTATTCAAAATCAATCTTATTAAAGCAACCATGATCTAGGAAATGTAATATCATTTTGTCTCATCTTAGCTTCATGCGGATGGAGGTTTCTCTTGGTTTTAATAATACTTAATTATTCAATACATTTCCCTTTATTAGCTATTGATGATTTTTCGATACTTATTCGATTTAGAAATCGGTAAAACATTATTCCTTTTAAAACCAAGTACTCATTACTCATGAATGAAGTTTCACACTTTTAACAAAATTCATATTAATTCAATTAAGTCAAGTCTCTTATCTTTTAAGATCAAGTTTCTTAACCTCTTAAAATCAATAAACCATTCTTTTTATCTCTCTTAAGTCGTTATACCTAACTTCTCATAAAGCTAGTATAACTCTTAAGATTTCAAACCAAGTATTATTATTCTTTCAAAAGGATTCTTAGTGTTGAAATACTTCAAGATTCTTATTATTAGGGCTTAAGTCAAAGACATTGCCGTAAAACTACATTCGATTAACAAACGTCGTCTATAGTACTATATATATATTCTTTTAAAATACTTCAGATTCTTATTATTGGGCTTAAGTCAAAAGACATTAGTAAAACTACATTCGGTTAACACACGCGTCTACCGTACTATATATATATTCTTTTAAAATATCATGCTCAAGAGGATAGGAAGAATCACATACCTCGCGACGATTATCGACTATTAGCAAAGCGCTCGCGGCTATAACGGCTAGCCTTGTCCACCTTTTAAGTAGCACGCTACTCGCGAACATTCAACCTATAAAGGTTATACCGGTCTATCAAAGTCTAGACTACTGTAGAATATTCTAAGCGGTAGGTTCTCTATTCTACGGAAAATCGGGCAGCACTTCACCCGTTAAGCTACACAAGTCTATTGTAAATACGATCTATGTAAGTGCAGTTCAATCTTCTTCTTTAATATTCTTCGACGTGATTTGATTCAATTCTTTTACGTAATATCCTTCTATTACAGTTCAATTCTCTTCTATGAATCTTATATTCATTTCTATATAACTCTGATGTAATTTCCAATTACAATAGAAGGATAGGATTATTTACCTCGGTAAGCCCAAAATTATCCAAGTTTAATGTCGATCTGAGCAAGGTTTAGCTCTACTCGGTGCTCGAACCCGCTCCAAACAACCCTTAGAAGTTCTACACACTTCTACTAAGTACTCCAACCATTTATGGAGATTTTTCCATAGGGTTTCGTTTAGTGGCTAAAGGAAAGTATAGTAGTATTTTAGGGCTTTCGTAAAGAGGTACTTGGAAATTCTACAATGGTTTTGGGCTAGTGTATTTTTGCTTTACAACAATACTTGGAGAATTATTTCTCAACCAAGGGTGGGGGTTGTATTTCGACTAGAACAACTAGAGGGAGGGGTATTTCTCGGCCAAGGGCCTCTCAAAGGGGGAGGGGGACTTGGACGAAACTACACTAAGGGGGGAGAAGGGGGCTCTCGGCTAGAGCTCTCAAGAGGGAAAGGATTTCAAGACATAGAAATCATTTGAGGATGAAGAAACCTTGAGGGGAGTATTTATAGGCCAACCAATGGCCAACCAATGGCCAAGATGAAGCGAAGTGCTAGGCAAGTGTAAGACCAAGATTTTGGCAAGTGTACCTTATCCATCTACCACCAAAATATCCTACCAACTCCTTGACCACAAACAAGGCAAAAAGCGTGCCAATGTTCGCCAAACCGTCCACTTGAGGGTGACAAGTGTCACCTCTCGTTGGTCCAAAATATTTCAACTACCGGAAAAATCCGCAAAAAATATAAATGACATAGGCGTATTTTCCCCCGCAAAGTTTGGAAAGCGTTTGCGTCGGAAAAGCGATTCTTTTAGTGTGTTGTGCACAAAATTTCGTCCTTGCCTAACCTTAAGGCTTAGACTTTTATCGTGCGCCCTTACGTACATACTCCGGAAATCACGGGTATAACATTCTCCCTCCTTAGAAACGTTCGTCCCAAATGTTCGCTACCGAGGCGGATAACGATAAAGTTCCTCTTAACTTAAACAAGTTGCCAATGCCACACATGGCCACGAAATAACACACGCGTAAATACTTAAATCCAAGTCCACGAGGAATCACCTCGATCATTACAAAACTCCCACCCAAGGTCTAAAAGATATTCCCCTCGCATCTTCACTTCACAAAAGAAATGATCGCTTAGTTCATATACGTGCTCGCTTCCTTCATTTCTCGTCGTACCCTTCTTGAACACTTGAACTCTTCCTAGTATACGTACCATACCTCAGTCGTGTTATACCCCGTATTTCCGGAGTATGTACGTGAGGACGTACGTACAAAAGTTTAGCCTTAAAGTTAGGCCATGTTCGAAAATTGTACACAACTCGCTAAAAGAATCGTTTCAATGAAAGCGTTTCCTGACTTTCGTAGGGAAAATTCCGGCTATGTCATTTAGTATTTTTGCGGATTTTTCCGAGAGACGAAACATTTTGGACCAACGGGAGGGCAACACTTGTCACCCTCCAATTGGTGGACTTAAAACGTCCATTTGGACGAATTGGACTAAGCTTGGCACGTTTTTTGTGCCTTGCACAAAGTCAAGGAGTTGGTAGGATATTTGTGTGTAGTAAATCTTCACCCTACACTTTCCTTGCACTTGTCTTCATCTTGGCCATTGGTTGGCCATGGCTTGAGCTATAAATACCCCCTTAAAGATGAAGAGTTCTTCATCCACAAATTACTTCCAAGTCTTGAAAAATCCTCTCCTCTCCCTTAAGCCTTTTAGTCAACACCTTCCCTTTGAGTGAGTTTGGCGAGGCCTACCCCCTAGCCTAGCGAAATCTACCTCCCTTGGTAGAAAAGTTGTCTTCTAGTATTGTTATAATGCCCAAAATACCTAGCCCAAATCCCTTAGTCCTTTGTAGAAGTTGTGAAGAACTTCTAAGGTTTCTTAGACTCTGGGCGTACAACTTAGGAGCTAAACCTTGCTCAGTGACTTTATCTAGGATATTATTGGGCTTACCGAGGTAACTAATCCTAACCCTCTTTTGAATTAGAGAATACATCTTTGTAGTAGTATAAGAATAAGTATTAAATACTTAGAAGAATATTCTGAAATAGAATTGATTTGTACTCACAAATTTGTTTTCTGATGAGCTTATATAGCTCACGGGTAGGGTTGTGCCCGACTTTCAGTAGAATTGTGAACCCTCTGTTAGAATGACCTTGAGTAGTCTAGACTTTGATAGATGTCTGTGACTATTATAGTTGATTCTCTGTGGCATATTCAACTTGGCGGAGGTTTTCAGAGAAGGTATGTGATTCTTCCTAAGCGTGATATTTTAACACATATTTATAGTGCGGTGAGCGTATACGTGTTAATGAATAATAACTCACGGCATTGTCGTTTGACTTAAGCTGAATAATAACTACGGCAATGTCTTTTGACTTAAGCACGAATAATAAGAATCTGATGCATTTCAAAGAACTCTGAATCATTTTTCTGAAGATAAATATTTGGTATTTAAACAAAAGCTTAAGAGTTATACTAGCTTTATGGGAAGTTAGGTATAACAACTTAAGAAAGATAAAAAGGAACTGTTTACTTGTTTGTTTATAAAAGCCTTGTATTGATTTCTGTTAAGTGTAGTAAGATTGTTTGATAAGTAGACATATTATGATGCTATCTGTGTTAGTGTCTTGAAATGCTGTGTAAGGGGGTCATTCTTGCTGTGCTTACGTTGCTAACCGGTAAGTCCGTTGTCTTTATTATTGTATCACCTACCCCTTGACTATTATACCGAGGGCTTGCCCCCCTTGATGCGGGTCTATACGGCCTATGCGGTCTGTGAGACTATGCGGAGCAGCGGTATGCTCCAGGATTGATCATTCCGGGTGTTTAGCCTGATGCGGGGGATTCCCTATGCGGTCTGTTGAGACTATGCGGTCTTTTGAGGCTATGCGGGCTGCGGGAGCCTAGGCGGATGCCGGGGGTTGGCTGCCCCCGATGCGAGGAATACCTCATGCGGGTCTGTGTGTGACCTATGCGGGCTGCGGAAGTCCAGGACTAGGCACGCAGAATGATACTATGGGCGATTGGCCTTGCTTCGATCATTCGCGGCCTAGACTAGACCTGTTACAGTTTTCCTATTACTGTTGTTGTTTGTGATGTGGCACTATGTGCAATTGAACTGATTGTATTTGTGAAAAGGTTTTAAATACTTTGATTTCATTTAAGTACTTTATAGTTTCACATACTTGGTACCTGTTGTACTGACCTCCTTCGGGGGGCTGCGTTCATGCCGCAGGTAAAGGCAAGCAGGTGCTAGATCCGCATCCTTAGGATCTTTTGCGTTGGTGTCAGGAGCTCCATCTTCTAGGAGGCTCTACTTTGGGTATGATCTCCTGTTGTAGATAGTTTTATGCATCCGGGGTATGGCGGGGCCTGTCGCGCCATAGTTGTATATTTTCCTTAAGTGCAGTAGTCATTTATGCAGTTTGGGATGTAATCGCTGAACCATGTTTATTTATATATGCCGAAAGGCGGCGTTTTCTCACATAAGCGTGTCTATTTTATAAATTGTTTCTGTCTTGTTTTACATTCCGGATTTACTACGATGTATGACTACTTGGGTGCCATTAAGGCACGATGCCCGAACGGGCGAGTCGTGACAAAAGTGGTATCGAAGCGATTAATCCTCGGAAAGTGTCTACACGTATCTAGTAAGTCTTGATTATCGGTGTTGTGCACCACACCAATAATCGGAGGCTATAGGATATTTAGGATTGGTTTCCATTCTTCTCATTACGAGATCGTGCTTTAGAGTGTGTTATAGGTTGGACCTCTAACGTATTCCTTCACCTATGATTATGCCTCGCGTAAGGCAACCCGGGCCAGAAGGGCAAGCGGTACTAGCGAGACACCCAGTCACGAGGGCTCGGGCCAGTCTATACGAGGCAGCGAGTTACATGGCGCCGCCGCCCGGCGAAGAGACCACACACCTCCCGCGGCACAGGGCGGAGGTTAGGTACAAGGAGATAGCCCACTTTTGGCTAGAGTTGTGGCGGATACGAGGATAGGTGAATCTGGCGGTTCAGTTCAGCTCGGCTCGGTCGCGCACCGTGGTATGCCCGAGTGCGATAGTTTGAGACTACGGGATTTCCTTAGTTGTAGCCCGCGAGTTTCTGGTCGAGGCCGGAGGATGATCCGCGAGTTCATCCGTCATTGCGAAGGATCATGCGGGTGATCAAGGCTTCAGATCGATGCGTGACATTCGGTTCGCATCGGTTGCGTGATACCGTGATCGATTGGTTTGATTCATGGAGCTTTCGGGAGAGCATGCACTCAGCAGTATGGGATGAGTTTTGAGGCTTTCTCACACACTTCTTGCCTCCGTAGATGAGGAGGCACGATAGATTCTTGTTCTTTGAGAGGAGGGCGCGGTGAGGGAGTACAATGTCGAGTTTGATTCTTTGGCTCGATATGTCCACTGCCCAGTAGCAGATGGAGGACCGGTGCATCGCTATGTCATGGGCTAGATGATTACATGGCGAGTCTTGTGCGGGTGTGTCCGCCCGAAGCATGGATATAACCCGTATGCGAGCTCATGCACTAGGATGCGCGAGCGTAGAGACCGGCGGGTAAGCGATATCAGCGGCGAGAAGAAGGCCAAGACGGCGGTTCTTTTGGTAGTTCTCGGTGGCGGCATCGCAGAAGTCGATTGCACCACAGCCGGCGCAGAGCGCTCCTACCTCATTTTTGGTACAGCCAGAGCGGGGCGGTCGGGCCCGGGACTTGGATTTCCGGGTAGCGAAGTGCTAACGTTCGAGGTCCGCTCGGTGTACCCGTTGTAGATACCATGCAGGGCGTACTCGGGAGATCGCGCTATACTTGTGGCGTGAGGTCATTTCACGAGAGTTTGTCGGCCGGGGCGGTAGTAGGCCCGATCCAGTGGTGCGTCGCTTCTTCATCCCCGACAGCGATTACTCGCCCGAGGCAAGGTACTCATGGACCAGCGCGCAGTGGCGGTCGTGGCGCGTGTCGATTCGCGGTCCTCGAACCGCATTTATGCTTTGTCCACCGGCGGATCGGAGGCCTCACTGATGTCGTCCACAGTACCTTATCGATTTAGGTTTGATGTGTATGCTTTGATAGATCCGGTTCTACTGTCCATATATCTCCTTGTTGCTAGTAGGATAGGATGAGCACGAGTCCATAGACCCTTTCGAGGTAGCTACGCGATGGGTGATTCGGTGGTAGCTCGGCGGGTATATAGAGCTTGTCTGTGACCATTCTGATCGTCGGACTCAGCCGACTTGATAGAGTTGGAGATGATTGACTTCGCGTGATCATGGGGATGGATTGGCTAGCTTCTTGCTACGCCAATGTGACTGCAGAGAGAGAAGTAATGCGGTTCGGTGTCACGAGCGGCCGGTTGTTGAGTGGGAGGGGAGCACGGTATCGCCGAGGGGTAGGTTTATTTCCTACCTCAATGCTAGGAAGATGGTGCAGAAGGGTATATCTACCATCTCGTTCGGGTGTTTGATAATTGAAGGCTGCGGTGCAGATTTTGATCGATTCAGTGGTCGAGAATTCCCAGACGTGTTTCAGGCGACCTCGGGTATCCTCACGAGAGGAGATCGAGTTTTGTATAGATGTGTTGCCAGACACTCGGCCTATTTCCATTCCGCCATACAGAATGGCACCTGCCGAGTTGAGAGAGCTGAAGGACCAGCTGAGAGATTTGCTGGAGAAGGGTTTTATCAGACCTAGTGTTTCTCCACGGGGCGCGTATTGTTCATGAAGAAGAAGGGCGGCCAGCTGCGCATGTGTGTTGACTTCGAGCGGTGAACAAGGTGACCATTAAGAACAGATACCCTTCCTGGATTGATGATTTGTTTGACGATTGCGAGCGCAAGATGTTTCTCAAGATTGATCTGCGATCGGGCTATCATCGAGTTCGTGTCGAGAGGTGGATGTCCACAGATGCATTCGGACGTGCGGGCATTATGAGTTGGTCATGTCTTTTGGGTTGACGATGCTCGCGGTATTCATGGATTTTATGAACCGAGTGTTCAAACCATTTTTGGACACGTTTGTGATAGTGTTCATTGATGATATCTTGGTTTATTCGCTCAGAGCGGAGCATGCGCGAGCATTTGAGGCTTGGCCGATTCTCGGACCAGTGATTATCGCCATGAGTTTTCCAAATGTGAGTTTTGGTTAGCCGGTGGCTTTTCTTGGGCATATTGTCGGGTGATGGCATTCAGTGGATACGGCGAAGATCGGCGATCGGGACTTGGCCTAGACCTACTACTCCGGCGAGGTTCGCGATTTCTGGGCCTTGCGAGTTATTATCGGCGGTTCGTAGAAGTTTGCTTCTATCTGCACCATTGACTAGTGACTCGAAGGCGGCCAAGTTTGATGGTGATGCTTGTGGCGGGGTTTCGATTCTTGAAAGAGTAGCGGCATCACCCCGTTCTTACTCTTCCGGAGGGTCGGATGGTTATGTCGTGTATTGTGATCGTCGAGCATCGGGTTGGGATGTGTGTTGATGCGGCATGGGGGTTATAGCATATCGTCTGACCCAAGAAACACGAGAGAACTACCCCACGTGATTTAGAGTTGGCGGTGTGATTCACGCTTTGAAGATCGGAGGCACTATTTGTATGGGTTCACGTGGATATTTATACAGACCACAAGAGCCTCAGGTATATCTTCGAGGAGTGAACTTACACATGAGGCGGTGGTTAGAGTTGCTTAAGGATTACGATGTTGATATCTGTACACCCGGGAAGGCGATGTTGTGGCGGATGCTCTTAGTCGTAGGTCGATGGGAGCCTATCGGATATGCAGAGAGAAGGGACATGGTTCGTGATTTGCACCAGTTAGCGAGCCTTGGTATCCGTTTGATTGATTTTGATAGCAGTGGGGTTAGAGTTCGTGAGGTTGCCGAGTCTTCCATCGTCGAGGAGGTGAAGAGGCAACAGTTCGAGATCGGCTTTGATTCGATATCATGATACTCTTACGTGAGGGCAAGGGTCCTTTTGAGGTAGCTTTGATGGGGTGCTAAGGTTTGAGCGAGTTGTGTGTCCCGGATGTTTGAGACTTGGCGAGTTCTTGGGGAAGCACTGCGTGCGCGTTACTATCCATCCGTGGTCGACCAAGATGTACCACGACCAGATGCGTGTATTGGTGGGATGACTTGAAGAGGGCGTTGCGAGTTCGTAGCTCGGTGCCGTGTTGTCGGCGAGTGAAGGTAGAGCACGAGGCTGGTATGGGAGGAAGTGCGAGATCGCCTATAGGTTGGTTCGATGTGGGCGAGTGCGGCTAGTGGGACGGATTTGGTGCGTGGCGGTGGATAAGGTGAAGCTTATCCGAGGCGGCTATTGATACTTCGGAGTCGGTAAGTCGTATGCAGATCTTCGTCGTCGGCATCTTGAGTTCGAGGTTCATGATTGGGTTTTCCTAAAGGTGTCACCCATGAAGGGTGTAATGAGATTCGGGAAGAAGGGAAACGGCTTCGAGGTACGTTGGGCGTTTGATTGTCCGCGAGGTAAGCAAGGTTGCCTATGAGTTGGATCGCGTCCGTCCGGAGGCGGTCATCCGGTTTTTCACGTATCTATCTTTGAGGAGATGTATCGGGATCCATCTAGTGGTACACCGATTGGCGATGTCGGTGTGAGGGGTTATCGTATGAGAGATTCCATGCGATAGTCGATCGTCGGTTAGGCGTCTGCGGACCAGGGCGTGGCTTCCGTCAAAGTTACGTGGCGGAACGAGCTCGGGGAGGAGATGGCGTGGGAAGGCGAGGAGGACATGAGGCGAAGTATCCTCGCTATTCCCCACACCTCGGGTAATTCACTTTCCTACTTGTAAATTTCCATTATCATATATGCCTAAGTGTTGTTCTATGGCGTGTGTGGCATTTGCAAGCTGTTTAAGCTTTATCGATAATCGTCTTGGGAAGGAACATTCGGACGAATGTTTCTAGGAGGAGAATGTTATACCGTATTTCGAGTATGTGCGTGAGGGCGTGCGTACAAAAGTTTAGCCTTAAAGTTAGGCCAAGTTCGAAAATTGTACCTGACTCGCTAAAAGAATCGTTTCAGGCGAAAGCGTTTCCTGACTTCGTAGGGAAAATTCCGGCTATGTCATTTAGTATTTTTGCGGATTTTTCCGGCGGCGAAACATTTTTGGACCAGCGGGAGGGCAACACTTGTCACCTCCGATTGGTGGACTTAAAGCGTCCATTTGGGCGAATTGGACTAAGCTTGGCACGTTTTTTGTGCCTTGCACAAAGTCAAGGAGTTGGTAGGATATTTGTGTGTAGTAAATCTTCACCCTACACTTGCCTTGCCCTTTTCTTCATCTTGGCCCTTGGTTGGACATGGCTTGAGCTATAAATACCCTTAAAGATGAAGAGTTCTTCATCCACAAATTACTTCCAAGTCTTGAAAAATCCTCTCCTCTCCAAGCCTTTCGTCCAACACCTTCCCCTTTGAGTGAGTTTGGTAGGGCCTACCCCTAGCCTAGCGAAATCTACCCTCCCCACTTGGTAGAAAAGTTGTCCTCTACTATTGTTATAATGCCCACACTACCCTAGCCCACCCCCCTTCGTCCTGTGGAGAAGTTGTGAAGAACGGCTAAGGTTTCGAGCTCTGAGCGCGTACAACTTAGGAGCTAAACCTTGCTCAGTAGCGACTTTATCTAGGATATTATTGGGCTTACAGGGTAACTAATCCTAACCCTCTTTGAATTAGAGAATACATCTTGTAGTAGTATAAGAATAAGTATTAAATACTTAGAAGAATATTACGGAATAGAATTGAATGCTCACAAAGGATTTGTTTTCACGATGAACTTATATAGCTCAGGGTAGGGTTGTGCCCGACTTTCCGTAGAATTGTGAACCTCTGTTTAGAATGACCTTGAGAGTAGTCTATACTTTGATAGATGTCGTGACTATTATAGGCTGATTCTGTGGCGCATATTCAACTTGGCGGAGGTTTTCGTAGAAGGTATGTGATTCTTCCTAAGCGTGATATTTTAACACATATTTATAGTGCGGTGACGCATGTGTTAAGCGAATAATAACTACGGCAATGTCGTTTGACTTAAGCTGAATAATAACTCTGGCAATGTCTTTTGACTTAAGCTTTGAATAATAAGAATCTGATGCATTTCAAAAGAACTCTGAATCATTTTTCTGAAGATACATATTTGGTTTTAAAACAAAAGCTTAAGAGTTATACTAGCTTTATGGGAAGTTAGGTATAACAACTTAAGAAAGATAAAAAGAGCTATTTACTTGTTTGTTTATAAAAGCCTTGTATTGATTTCATTAAGTGTAGTAAGATTTGTTTGATAAGTAGACATATTATGATGCTACGTGTTGAGTGTCTTGAAATCTTTGTGTAAGGGGTCATTCTTCTTGTGCTTCGTTGCTAAGGTAAAGTCAGTTGTCTTGTTATTGTATCACCTACCCCGATTGTTATCTGGGGCTTGCCGATCTTGAGTCTATACGCTATGCGGTCTGTGAGACTATGCGGGCGTGGTATGCTCGGGATTGATCATTCGGGTGTTTGCTTTGATGCGGGGATTCCTATGCGGTCTGTTGAGACTATGCGGTCTTTTGAGGCTATGCGGGCGGGAGCTGGCGGATCGGGGTTAGCTGCCCCGTCGAGAATACCTCATGCAGTGCAATGTGACTATGAGTGCGGAAGTCGAGGACTAGGCACAGAATGATACTATGGGAGATTGGCCTTGCTTGATCATTCGCGGCCTAGAATAGACTTTATTCTGATTTTCCTATTCTAACTTGTTGTTGTGATGTGGCACTATGTGCAATTGAACCGATTGTATTTGTGAAAAGGTTTTAAATACTTTGATTTCATTTAAGTACTTTATAGTTTCACATACTTGGTACTGTTATCTTGACCTCGCCAGGAAATGCGTTCATGCCGCGGTAAAGGCAAGCAGTGCTAGATCCGCGTCCTTAGGATCTTTGCGTTGGTGTCGGGAGCTCCATCTTCTAGGAGGCTCTACTTTTAGGTATGATCTCCTGTTGTAGATAGTTTTGCTAATCGAGTGGTATGGCGGCCTGTCCCGCCATAGTTGTATATTTTCCTTAAGTGCGTAGTCATGTTATGCAGTTTGGGATGCTTCTTTGAACCATGTTTATTTATATATGCGAAGGCGCGTTTTCTCACATAAAGCGTGTCTATTTTATAAATTGTTTCTGTCTTGTTTTACATTCAGCTGGTTACTCGATGTATGACTACTTAGGTGCCGGTAAGGCACGATCACGGGCCGGGGTCGTGACAAGTCGTCACTCGATTCCCAAAATTTGGAGCCACTACTTCAAACTTGGTCATCTTACTAGCCTCTATCTTTAAGGCCATTTCCGGCCTTCACGATCCGATTCTGGTCGAACATATCCACGAACTCATGCGATGGTCACTAAACACGGGCCTAGCACCTCGTGACGCCGCACTGGTGGGACCATCTCGAATGACCCCACCATTTCAGGTCGCGGGTTGACGCGGTGGTCCTCAACCCGACTGCTATCGCGCTAAACACTTGTTCCCCGATCGAATAATCTCACAACTCAAGTCGGGAAAACTAGTAGTCTTCTTAGCTCAACTACCTCTTTCATTTCAAACCACTGGGGACTTATCACACAAATATATCCCACGATACTACGCACCCGACAAAGGTCAACACAAACATAATTCTTTTACTCAGATGGGCTCGCATCTAAGGTCTCTACGTGTAATATTCTAAGGTTCACAATTTCTAGGTACTGACCTTACCCTTTACTAACGGGCCTTTAAATCACAATTTAACATAATGCTATCGAACATAATACTTAGCACATCATCATATCATCAACGCATACTAGTCTTTAGAGGTAAGAATATACTGTATCAAGCGCTTCATTTTCCGCCCGTTGCTCTAACCATAATCACGCCTGCGGTAGCATAGCTATAGAAGGCAATGAACACGCGCGACCGAGGTGAGTCATTCTGCTGCATCCTTCCTATTAGGACGATTTCGTCACATGGCCACGGCGGCGCGGGAAAAACAAGCACCCGATAAAAAGCGACATTCCGGGATGGCGTGCGCGCTACATCGTGAGGGAAACATGAATCCGGATGGCTAGAACCCATGTATACCTGTGAACCAGAAGCCCTGGAGCCCTGACCAGCTCCTGAATACCCCGAACGTCTTGAAGACTGTGGAGGACCACTCTGCACTAGAAGAGGTACATAACTAGTCTGCTGCTGAGGCGGCCCGCCTCGAAAGTTGCCAAAGGACCCTGCTGTTCTGGCCCTCTTCTGCTGATCCCGGTCATTCCGTCGACCTCTTCGCGCCTCACATCCCAGTGCATGAGCTTGCATGCGGGCAATGTCCATGCCCGGCTGAAGAGCTACACCCGTACAAGCCTCTGCCAAGTAATCATCTAGCCCGGTGACGTAGCGGTGTACTCTGTCCTCCATGCTCCTACTACAGCGGGACATACCGAGGCTAATGAGTCGAACTCCACGTTGTACTCTCTAGTCCGCCGTCGCCTCAGCGTCAAAAATTTGTCGGCGAGCCCTCTCATCCGTAGGGGCAAGAAATGTTCAAGAAAAGCCCCGAGAACTTCGTCCCATACGGTGGAAGTGCATGCTCTCCCGGGACAACTCCGCGAATCAAACGGTCATTGCGATATCGCGGTGATGCGAACCAATACCACCGACTACGCCATCGAGGCTCGATCATTCTCATGATCCATGTATTGTCGGATAAACTCGAGGTCATCCTCGGCTCTCGATCCATAGAACACCATTTGGCTACAACTCAAAAGTCCGTAGTCTCAAAATGCGCTCGGGGTGAACTACGGGTGCTCTGGAGCTGCTGCATCCGGCCTATCTCTCATATCGGCCACGACCGGCGATGGGGCTATCTCCTTGCCCCGTCTCATCTGCTCCAGTGGGATGGAGGCTCAATCTGTAGTCTCAGCGACCAACTGCTGCGGCTCTAAACTTCTGCCGGTCTTTGGCGCGTCGCAAAACTCGCCGTCAAGCACTATCTCCGTAACGGCCGGGCCTGCGCCCGGTAACCCTCCGTGCTTTACTCGCATCTCCCTCGGCCCTTGCCTTCTAGGCCGGGTTGCCTTACGCGGAGCATAGCGGTAAAGGAAAGGAATACGTCGGAGGGTCCGACTTATCACACGGCTCAAGGCACGATCTCGGAATGAGAAGAATGAAACCAATTCTAAATGTCCTATAGCCTCACGATTATAGATGTAGTGCACAACACACGATAATCAAGACTACTAGACACGGTCGTAGACACTTTCGAGGATTAAGCGCTATGATACCACTTTGTCACGACCGAACGGGCCGTGATGGTGCCTACCGGGCACCCTGGTGATCTGACAACAGAGAAAATCAGCGGAAATAAAACATAGACATGTAACAAGAGATTTGATAAATAAACATGCTAACAAAGCGATTGCCTTGATATATATACATAAAAACCCAGTTATCCTTTTACAAATTCTGCACAATAGTACTCTGGACCTCTAAGAAAGTGACACCAACTATGACGGGGCCCGCCATACCCTTGAATGTACAAGAACCTACAGACTCAGGGTAACATACCAAAAGATAAGCCTCCGAAGAAACGGGGCTTCCCAACACGCTTGTCACGACCCGTTCCGGGGCCCGTGACTGGTGCCTTACCGGGGCACCCAAGTAGTCATACATCAGAGTAATCAGCGGAAACATAAAGCAAGACATGAAACAGTTTATAAAACAAGACACAAATTATGTGAGAAAACACGCCTTCGGCGTATATATATATAATCATGTTTTAGCGATTACATCCGACCTTTGTACAACATGACTCTGACCTCTGGAAATATACAACTATGGCGGGACGGGGCCCCGCCATACCTGATACAAAAACTATCTACAACAGGAGATCATACCAAAAGTAGAGCCTCGGAAGAGATGGAGCTCGACACCAGCGTAGAGATCCTAGGATGCGGATCTAGCACTGCTTGCCACCTGCGGCATGAGCGGCCCCGAAGGAGGTCGATCTGGTACTAAGTATGCGAAACTGTAAAGTACTTAAATGAAAACATATTATTTTAAAACCGGTTTACAAATATGTGTGAAACAACCAGAAACCGCACATAGTGCCACATCACAAACAAGAGCAACAATAGGTAGCGTATGTCGTCTTGTCTGGTGCGAATGATCGAAAGCGGCCACTCGCCACATCCTCATTCTGCAAGCCTAATCACGGACTCGAGTCCGCATAGGCCACTCGCGTGGGCGCGTGAGGTATAACCCGCGTCGAGGGTACTCCTCGGCATCGTCTGGACTCATTGTCGCATGGCCACATAGGCCGCGTGAGGCATAACCCGCATACTAACACGGAACTCGTAGCTCGCGTAGGCCCACGGACCCGCATGAGGTATTCTCGAATCATGGTCCTGACACTGAGTCTACCAGCGTCGGAGGCAACCCGGTATCATCTCAAGAGTGAGTGATAGTATACTAACATAACAACATCTTTAAGTAATATAAGCCTGAACAAGGATACTACCTATACAAGCGTTACAAGATACTAACACACATAGCATCATATCGTGTCTACTTATCAAACCATCTTATTATTCTTTTCACAATATAAATGCATTATAAACACATAGGCAAACTTGTTTCTTTTATCAATCTTAAGTGGTTATACTTACTTCCCATAAAGCTAGTATAACTCTTAAGCTTGTTTAAAAACCAATTAGTTCTCTTACATTAATAAATGGTTGGTAGTCCTTTTGAAATGTTTTGGTTCTTTATTATTGAGCTTAAGCGTGAGGCATTGGTATGTATTATCAGGCTTAAGCGTGAGGCATTGCGTAAGTATTATCGATTAACACGTATGCGTCTAGTACTATATACATATTGTAAAATATCATGCTTTAGGAAGGAATCACATACCTTCCGTGAAATCCACACCAAGTCGAGTATGTCGTGTGAGAGAATCAGCTATAATAGTCACGAGATATCTATCAAAGTCTAGACTATGCAGGTCATTCTAAGCAGAGGGTCCTCGATTCTACGGAAAGTGGGCAGCACAACCCTACCGGTGAGCTATATAAGTCTCTTGTGAAAGATCCTATGTAAGTCTGATTCGTATATTCTTCTTTTATACCCTTCTAAGGTGTTACAGTTCAATTCTATTCCTTAATAATCTTCTAAGTATTTATACTTATTCTTATTCTACAATGATGAAGTATTCTCTAATTCAAAGAGGGTTAGGATTAGTTACCTCGGTAAGCCCGATAATATCCTAGAAAAGTCGCGCTGAGCAAGGTTTTGCTCTAAGTTGTATGCTCGAGAAACCTTAGAAGTTCTTCACAACTTCTACTAAGTACTAAGGTATTTGGGCTAGGGTATTTTGGGCATTATAACAATACAAGAAGGCAACTTTTCTACCAAGGGAGGGGTTAGGTTTCGGCCAGGCTAGGGGGTGGGTAGCCTCGGCCAAGCTTCTCGAGGGGAGGGTGTGTTGGACGAATTGCTTACAAAGGAGAGGGAAGGATTTTTAGACTTGGAAAGCTTTTGTGGATGAAGAACTCTTCATCTCAAGAGGGTATTTATAGGGCAAGACATGGCCAACCAATGGCCAAGATTTAGCAGTGCTAGGCAAGTGTAAGGTCAAGATTAGGGCAAGTGTACCTAGCCAACTTGCACACAAAATATCTAACCAACTTTATGACAAGGATGGTCATCCATTTGGCCCTATTGCGTGACAAGTCCACAATGAGAGGGTGGCAAATGTCGCCTCTCGTTAGTCGAAAGTGTTCGTCTCTCGGAAAAATCCATAAAAATTAGAAATGACATGGCGAATTTATCCTACGAAAGTGTGGAAACGTTTAGTCGGAAAACCGTTCGCTTTGTGAGTTGTGCCTAAAAATCGTCAGGCCTAACTTTAAGACCAAACTTTTTATGCGTATTCCTTTACGTACATACTGAAATACGGTATAACATTCTCCCCTTAGAAACATTCGTCCCGAATGTTCCTTCCAAAGCAGATAACGATAAGGTTCTTCAACACTTAAGCAGTTTGCAAAAGCCACACACGGCCATAAACAACACTTAGGCATAGCGATAATGAAGATTTACAAGTAGGAAAGTGAATTACGGAGGGTGGGGAGCGGTGAGGATACTTCGCCTCATGTCCTCCTCGGCTTCCCGCGTCATCTCCTCCTGAGCTCGTTCCGCCACAAGACTTTGTGGAAGCCCGTCCTTCGTCGCGGACGCCTAACACGGCGATCGATTATCGCTATGGGAATCTCCTCATACGATAACCCCTCGGTCACTGGACATCGTCAATCGGATGTACTCAGATGGATCCCGATACATCTCCTCGTATAAACGTGAAACACGGATGCACCGCCTCCCGATCGGACGGCGAGATCCACTCATAGGCAACCTTGCCTACCTGCGGACAATGCGAAGCGGCCCGATGTACCTTGTGAGTTTCCTTCTTCCCGAATCTCATCACACCGCCGTGGGTGACACCTTGAGAAAACCCAATCATCATTTGCAAACTCGGATGTCGGCGGCGATGATCTGCATCGACTTACCGACTCGAGCTGTCAATAGCGCTCTCGGATAAGCTTCACCTTATCCAGCACTGCTGTACCAAATCGTCCCACTAGTGCACCTCGCCCACCTCGAACCAACCTATAGGCGATCTGCACTTCCTCATACAAGGCCTCGTAAGGCGCCATCCGAATCCGGAGTGGTAGCTATTATTATCTGCGAACTCAACTAGAGGCAAATGATCCTCCCGACTACCACTGAAGTCAATAACACGGCTCGCGGATATCCTCGAGTGCGGATAGTGCGCTCTGCTGTCAGTGCATGCGTGGATGAAATGCGATGGGCTCACCGCGTCCCTAAACCCTCTCGGAAGGACCTCAGAAGTTGGCGTAATGGCCAGGCTCCTGCATGCGATATGATCGAAGTAGGGACTCATGCGATCGGCGATCTCTCGGATGTAAAGTGCGCATAATCTCGTAGAAAAAGTCGTCTGACGGGAAGAAAGTGGGCTGATTTCGTCACTGTCGGCGATAACCCATATAGAATCATGTCTCCTGCGAGTGCGAGGTAATCCTGTGATGAAGTCCATGTTGATTACCTCCACTTCCAGTCGGGATCTCTATCTTTGTAACAAACCACGGTCTCTGGTGCTCTACCTTCGCTGCGACAACCGCACGAGCTACGAACTCTGCAGCGTCCTCTTGAAGCCGTCCGCCGATACGGATCTAAGGTCGTGGTACGTCTTGAGTCGACCGGATGGATAGAGTAATGCAAGCTGTGTGCTTCCCAAGAACCTGCTGCGAAGTCTCGAAACATCCGAACACACAACTCGCCCTCAACCTTAGCACCCCGTGGTGCTACCTCAAAAGGACCGCGCCTCACGAAGAGTCTGTATCGCGATATCGAATCAAAGTGGATCCTCGAATTGCTGCTCTTCGCCTCTCAGCGATGGAAGACTCGCAACCTCACGAACTCTAACCCATTGCTATCGAGAATCAATCAAGCGGACACCAGGCTGCTAAGCTGGTGCAAATTACGAACCATGTCCGCTCTACAGGCGCACATCGATAGGCTCCCATAGACCCTGCGACTAAGGGCGTACGCCGCAACGTTGGCCTTGCGGGTGGTACAGGATGTCCACATCGTAATCCTTAAGCAACTCTAACCACCGTCTGCCGTGAAGTTCGGCTCCTCTGGTGAAGATATCTGGAGGCTCTTGTGGTGCGTAAAAATATCCACGTGAACCCCATACAAATAGTGCCTCCAGATCTTTAAAGCGTGAATCACGGCTGCCAACTCCAAATCATGGGTGGGGTAGTTCCTCTCGTGTTTCTTAAGCTGTCGGGATGCATATGCTATAACTCTACCCTGCTGCATCAACACACATCCCAGCCCGATGCACGACATCGCGATACACGACATAACCATCTGGACCTGCGGAAGAGTAAGAACGGGGCGGTCGTCGCCTCTCTTTCAAGAATGGAAACCACGCCACAAGCATCACCATGAAACTTGGCTACGAGTCGACCTAGTCAATGGTGCAGAGATAGAAGCAAACTTCCACGAACGCGATAATACCTGCAAGGCCCGACTGCGAACCTCAGCCGGAGTAGTAGGTGCAGGCGAAGTCTGGCGCCGATCTTGGCGTATCAACTCGAATGCCATCGGCCGACAATATGCCCGAAACGCCCTTTGAAGTTAGCCAAAACTCACATTTGGAAAACTTGGCGTACAGCTAGTCTGGAGAATCGGCCACGACCTCAAATGCTCGCGTGCTCTGCTCTGGCGAGAATAAACCAAGATATCATCGATGAACACTATCACAAGCGTGTCCAAAAATGGTTTGAACACTCGGTTCATCAAATCCATGAATACCGGAGCATTGGTCAGCAAAAGACATGACCACGAACTCATAATGCGTCTGGGTCAGAATGCGATCAGGGACATCAGCCTCTCGACTCGCTTTTGATGATAGCGATCGCGGTCAATCTTGAGAAACATCTCGCTGGCCCGGTCAAACAAATCATCAATCCTGGAAAGGGGGTATCTGTTCTTAATAGTCACCTTGTTCAGCTGCCTGTAATCGACACACATGCGCAGCGTCCCGCATCTTCACGAACAATCTGCGCTCCCGGAGAAACACTAGGCCTAATGAAGCCCTTCTCTAGCAAATCCTAAGTGATCCTTCAACTCTCTCGGCTCGGCGGTGCCGTTACGTATGGCGGAATGGAAATAAGTAGATATCTGCAACACATCTATACAAAACTCGATCTCCTCGGGAGGATACGGGAGGTCATCGAAACACGTCACGGGAACTCGCGACCACCGAGGCGACGGAAAATCTGGTACCGCGCCTTGAGATCAAACACGACGAGATGGTAGATATACCCTTCGCACCATCTTCCTAGCCTTGAGGTAGGAAATAAACCTACCACCGGCGTCTGTGCTCCTCCCGCTCAACAACCGGCCTCAGAACCGAACTGCAGGTTATTCTCTCTGCGGTCTACATTGGCGTAAGGAAGCTAGCCAATCCATCCCGTGATCACATGAAGTCAATCATCTCGAACTCTATCAAGTCGGCGAGTGCGGCGGTGTAAATGATCACGAGACAAGCTCATATACATGAGAGCTACCGAATCACCCATGGCGTAGCTACCTCGAAAGGGTCTATGGACTCGGGCTCCATCACATCTACTAGCAACAAGGGGAGATATATGGGGCAGTAGAACCCGGATCTATCAAAGCATACATATCAAACCAGAGCCGATAAGGTACGTGGCGACATCGGTGAGGCCTCACGATCTGTCGGTGGACAAAGCATAAATGCGTTACGAGGACCGCTAGCGGAGACGAGCCACGGCCTCGCGCGACCTGTGACCATGAGCACCACGCCTCGGCGGTAATCGTAGGAGATGATGAAGCGGCAGCGAACACGAAGGTGAGCCTACCACTTGTTGCCACGCCCGGTCGGACGATCCGCGCAAAGTGACCTGGCCGCCACAAGCAGTAACAAGATCCAAAAGTAGTACCACACTTCCGTAATGGATCTGCGCATCGCCACCTGGGTGGTCCGTCGGCGATACCTCGCTACGGGGCGTCGAAGCCACGGGCCACAGTGCGCCCTCGCGTGGGCTTGCGGGCGGTGCGGGAGTGCTCTGTCTTTGGCGTGGTGCGAATCTGAAGCTGCTGAGGCCGCCACCACGATAACCACGAAGACCCTCCGTCACGGCCTAACCTGCTGCGTCGCCCACTGCGACCTCTGCGCTCGCATCGAGGCGTGAGCTGCGTGCGGTAATGTCCATACCCGGTGAGAAACCCCGCACGTGACTTCGGCCATATAGTCGTCTAGCCAAGTGACATAGCGGTGCACCCTATCCTCCAGTATACGCTACAATCTGGGACATATCGAGCCAATGAATCAAACTCGACATTGTACTCCCGACGGTCGTCCTCTGCGCCTCGGTGGTAAAAATCTATCGGCCGCGCCTCGCCATCTGTGGAGGCAAGAAGTGAGTGAGAAAGCCTGCGAGAACTCATCCCAGTAGGCGGGACGCGTGCTCTCCGGGATAACTCCCGTGAATCAAACCAATCATTGCGGTATCGCGCGGCTTATGTGACGAGATCGGACTCGGTCTCAGCGCCCGATCACTCTCAAAATCCTCTGAAGCCGACGGATGAACTCCTGCGGATCATCCTCGACCTCGATCCGTAAAACTCGTGAACTCTGGCTCAAAAGTCTCGTAGCCTCAAACTCTACGCCTCGGGTGAGCAACGGATGCGGCCAGCCTTTGGAGCTGGAAGCGCCGCGTCGGCCTCTCTCACCGGGCCTGACTTTAGCCAAAAGTTGGGCCGTCTCGCTGTACCCTAACTCCTCCGCCCGCATGTGGGACGGGAGGTGTGGGTCTTGTGGTCTCTTTGGGGCGGCGTCATAGAACTCGCCGTCTGCGGTATAGGCCGGGCACGAGCCTCGTGACTCTGGGTGTCTGCTAGCGCCTCCTCGCCTGCCTTGCCCATACGGGCCGGGTTGCCTTGCGTGGAGGCATAAGCATTTAGAAAGGAATACGTTAGAGGGTCGAACCTATAACACGGCTCTAAAGCACGATCTCGGAATGAGAAGAGCGGAAACGAATCCTAAATATCCTATAGCCTCACGATTATTGGTGTGGTGCGCGACACACCGATAATCGAGACTTCCTAGATGCGGTCTGTAGACACTTTCAGAGGATTAAGCGCTCGATACCACTTTTGTCACGACCGTTCGGGGCGTGATAGTGCCTTCCGGCACCCGGTAGTCATACATCGAGTAATCGGAAACATAAAGCAAGACATGAAACAGTTTATAAAACAAGACACAAATTATGTGAGAAAACACCGCTTTCGGCATATATATATAATCATGTTTTAGCGATTTACATCAGACATCTGCACAACATGACTGCACCTAAGGAAATATACAACTATGGCGGGACGGGCCCCGCCATACCTGATGTAAAAACTATCTACAACGGGAGATCGTACCAAAAGTAGAGCCTCGGAAGAGATGGAGCTCGACACAGCGTAGAGATCCTAAGGATGCGGATCTAGCACCAGCTTGCCCTTACCTGCGGCATGAACGCAGCCCCCCGAAGGAGGTCAGTACAACAGGTACTAAGTATGCGAAACTGTAAAGTACTTAAATGAAAACATATTATTTTTAAAACCAGTTTACAAATATGTGTGAAACAACCAGAAACGCACATAGTGCCATCACAAGCAAGAGCAACAATAGGTAAGCATGTCGTCTTGTCTGAGTGCGAATGATCGAAGCAGGCCACTCGCCCACATCCTCATTCGCAAGCCTAATCTGGACTCGGTCCGCATAGGCCACTCGCGTGGGCCCGCGTGAGGTATAACCCGCGTCGAGTGCTACTCCTCGGCATCCTGGACTCATTGTCCGCATGGCCACGTAGACGCGTGAGGCATAACCCGCGTACTAACACGAACTCTCGTAGCTCCGCATAGGCCCCGGACGCGCGTGAGGTATTCTCGAATCATGGTCCCACCGCTGAGTCTACCAGCGTCGGAGGCGACAACCCGTTATCGTCTCGAGAGGTGGTGATAGTATACTAACATAACAACTTATCTTTAAGTAATATAAGCACAACAAGGATACTACCTATACAAGCGTTACAAGATCTAACCTGCATGCATCGTATCGTGTCTACTTATCAAACCATCTTATTATTCTTTTCACAATATAAGTGCATTATAAACACATAGGCAAACTTGTTTCTTTTATCAATCTTAAGTGGTTATACTTACTTCCCATAAAGCTAGTATAACTCTTAAGCTACATTTAAAACCAATTAGTTCTCTTACGTTAATAAATGGTTCGATAGTCCTTTTGAAATGTTTTGATTCTTTATTATTGAGCTTAGCGTGAGGCATTCGTATGTATTATTAGGCTTAAGCGTGAGGCATTGCCGTAAGTATTATTCGATTAACACGTATGCGTCTAGTACTATATACATATTGTAAAATATCATGCTTTAGGAAGGAATCACATACCGGCTGAAATCCACTGCCCAGTCGAGTATGTCGCGCGAGAGAATCGGCTATAATAGTCACGGATATCTATCAAAGTCTAGACTGTGCGTAGGTCATTCTAAGCAGAGGGTCCTCGATTCTACGGAAAGTCGGGCGCACAACCCTACGGTGAGCTATATAAGTCTCTTCGAAAGCAGTCTATGTAAATACGATTCGTATATTCTTCTTTTATACCGCTTCTAAGGTGTTCTGATTCAATTCTATTCCTTAATAATCTTCTAAGTATTTATACTTATTCTTATTCTACAACATAAGTATTCTCTAATTCAAAAGAGGGTTAGGATTAGTTACCTCGGTAAGTGATAATATCCTAGAAAAGTCGCGCTGAGCGAGGTTTTGCTCTAAGTTGTATGCTCAGAAACCTTAGAAGTTCTTACAACTTCACTAAGTACTAAGGTATTTGGGCTAGGGTATTTTGGGCATTATAACAATACAAGAAGGCAACTTTTCTACCAAGGGAGGGGTAGGTTTCGCTAGGCTGGGGTGGGGTAGCCTCGGCGAGCTTCCGAGGGGGTGTGTTGGACCAATTGCTTACAAAGGAGAGGGAAGGATTTTTAGACTTGAAAGCTTTTGTGGATGAAGAACTCTTCATCTCGAGAGGGTATTTATAGGGCAAGACATGGCCAACCAATGGCCAGATTTAGCCAAGTGCTAGGCAAGTGTAAGGTCGAGATTAGGGCAAGTGTACCTGACTTGCACACAAAATATCTAACCAACTTTATGACAAGGATGGTCATCCATTTGGCCACATTAGTGACAAGTCCACCAATGAGAGGGTGGCAAATGTCGCCCTCTCGTTGGTCCAAAGTGTTACGTCTCTCGGAAAAATCCAAAAATTAGAAATGACATGGCGGAATTTATCCTACGAGTGTGGAAGCGTTTACGGAAAAACCGTTTGTGAGTTGTGCCTAAAAATCGTCAAGGCCTAACTTTAAGACCAAACTTTTATCGTATTCCTTCGTGCATACTGCAAATCAGCGAGGTATAACGCTGCGTGATACTATGGCGAGGATCCTAGTACTTTACGCGCGGCGTAGGCCTCACGAAGGTCAGTGGTACAGTATGTGAAAGCGTAAAATCGTAAATGAAATCATAATAGTCTATATAAAGCGGAGACATGTATGATAACAAACTGATTCCTGACATAAGCGGTCATGTCGGAGTCGAGGACTCGCCCTCGAAGTCATCCCGCCGTACGTGGAACTCCTTCGCCGGCTCATCGCCGATCTGGTACAATCGTGTGGAATCGTGTCGGCCCGTCCCGTGGGACTCGGTGAGAATCATGTGGAATCGTGTCGGCCCGTCCCATGGGACTCGGTGAAAAATCGGATGAAATCGTGTCGGCCCGTCTAATGGGACTCGGTGAAGAATCGAGATGGAATCGTGTCGGCCCGTCTCATGGGACTCGGTAGCGAAATACAACACTTGCACAACAAAGGCTATCACCGCAAGCATAGGCAAGTTACCTGACTCAAGGTTATTTTATGCCAAGGCGGTTAAACCCCAAAGTATTACTGCGTTAAATGCTTTTAAAAGATCTATTTCTTTTATAAAGGTCACCCGATACAGTAGTATTAAAATAGAGTGACTCGTATTTTAAGTAAACCAAAACCCTTTCCTTTTCAACATCAAGTAACAACATTCTTTTTCATAAGTTCAAGTTTGCCTAATTTCAAGTACTTAAGTCTCTTATTTTAGAAAGGTTTTGTAGTTCATAGTCTTAATCACTTAAGAATATAATTCTCTTTTAAACAATTTGAGAAACATATGCCTTATATGTGAGTAGGTTATTCTTATTCAAAATCAATCTTATTACAGCAGCCATGATCTAGGAAATGTAATATCATTTTGTCTCATCTTAGCTTCTATGCAGATGAAGGTTTCTACTAGTTTTAATAATACTAAATTATTCAATACATTTCCTTTATTAAGCCTGCGATGGGTTTGTTCGATACTTATTAGTTTCAAATCGGTAAAACATTATTCCTTTTAAAAACCAAGTACTCATTACTCATGAATGAAGTTTCACACTTTTTAACAAAATTCATATTAATTCAATTAAGTCAAGTCTCTTATCTTTTAAGATCAAGTTTCTTAACCTCTTAAAATCAATAAACCATTCTTTTTATCTCTTAAGTCGTTATACCTAACTTCCCGTAAAGCTAGTATAACTCTTAGCTTTCAAACCAAGTATTATTCTTCTTTCAAAGGATTCTTAGTGTTGAAATACTTCAAGATTCTTATTATTAGGGCTTAAGTCAAAAGACATTGCCGTAAAACTACATTCGATTAACACACGTCGTCTGCGTACTATATATATATTCTTTTAAAATACTTCAGTTCTTATTATTGGGCTTAAGTCAAAAGACATTGCGTAAAACTACATTCGGTTAACACGCGCATTATACCGTACTATATATATATTCTTTTAAAATATCATGCTCGAGAGGATAGGAAGAATCACATACCTCGCGACGATTATCGACTATTAGCAAAGCGCTCGCGGCTATAACGACTAGCCTTGTCCACCTTTTAAGTAGCACATGCTCGCATGAACATTCAACATATAAAGGTTATACGGTCTATCAAAGTCTAGACTACTCTGTAGAATATTCTAGCGATGGGTTCTCTATTCTACGGAAAATCGCAGCACTTCCCTACCCGTTAAGCTACCTGAAGTCACTGTAAATACGATTATGTAAATCTGATTCAATCTTCTTCTTTAATATTCTTACGTGATTTGTTCAATTCTTTTTGTAATATCCTTCTATTCTGATTCAATTCTCTTACATGAATCTTATATTCATTTCTATATAACTCAGTATGTAATTTCCAATTCTGATAGAAGGATAGGATTATTTACCTCGGTAAGCCCAAAATTATCCAAGTTTAATGTCGATCTGAGCAAGGTTTAGCTCATACTCGGTGCTCGAAGCCGCTCCAAACAACCCTTAGAAGTTCTACACCTTCTACTAAGTACTCCAACCAATTATGGAGATTTTTCCATAGGGTTTCGTTTAGTGGCTAAAGGAAAGTATAGTAGTATTTTAGGGCTTTCGTAAAGAGGGTACTTGGAAATTCTACAAAGGTTTTGGGCTAGAGTATTTTGGCATTACAACAATACTTGGAAGTATTTCTCAACCAGGGTATTTCTCGGCCAAGGGCCTGAAGGGAGGGGACTTGGGCGAAACTACTAAGGGGGAGAAGGAGGCTCTCCTAGAGCTCTCAAGAGAGGGGAAAGGGATTTGAAGACATAGAAATCATTTGAGGATGAAACCTTGAGTTAGGGAGTATTTATAGGCCAACCAATGGCCAACCAGATGGCCAAGATGAAACCAAGTGCTAGGCAAGTGTAAGGCGAGATTTGGGCAAGTGTACCTTATCCGTCTACCACGAAAATATCCTACCAACTCGCCCGACCCGCAAGCAAGGAAAAAAGCGTGCCAATGTTCTGCCAAACCGTCCACTTGAGGTGACAAGTGTCACCTCTCGTTAATCCCAAAATATTTCATCTCTCGGAAAAATCCATAAAAAATATAAATGACATAGGTATTTTTCCCTTCGCAAAGATTTGGAAAGCGTTTAATCGGAAAAGCGATTCTTTTAGTGTGTTGTGCAAAAATTCCTTGCCTAACCTTAAGGCTTAGACTTTTATCGTGCGCCTTACGTACATACTGCGAAATACGGTATAACATGGCCAGTGGAGTGGGACCCGTGTCCGCTTGTCCTCTCAAAATATCTATTTTGTTGTCATCTTAGCAAGACAGTGGAGGGTGCCACGTGTCATCTCCGATTGGTCCAAAATATTATAATTTTTGAAGGTCCTACGAAATTGTGAAATTCTCGTGGACCCCATATTATCAATTCCAACACCTTATAATCCAATACTAAGTCCATAAATTCAATTAGAAGTATTATACTCGAAGTTATTAATTTTTAAAATCCGCGTCATTTTTTGAATTTTTCCTTAAGAAAATGTAATATTCTTTCCTTCCAAAATTCAAATCTTAAATCCTTAATCACGTTCTCAATTATTAGCCCTGGTATTACGGGGTGTAACATCCTTCCCCCCTTAGAAACATTCGTCCTCGAATGTTCCTGTAAGGTCTCAATAGTTAGCTAGTATTCCACGATTCTCGATTATTCCATGTCCCGATCTTACATTATCTCTCGCCCATACGGGTAAGATAGTTTCTCGTAATCTCGATATTATGTTGTCTAATCACAACAACCGTATTTACTCCATAAAAATATTATTAGTGCATCTCACCAAGCATACAACTGACAATCTAATAACATGGTATGTCCGTGTCGATTAAACACGATCTTTCAGAGTCTATCACGATCTTAGTCGATTCATTACCTCTTGACTATTCCAAATAAGTACATATATAAAGCCTAGGTGTGGATTCAATAAACTGTTCACACCTTCCAAGTAATTATTAAGGCTTAACCAACTCGTGGTAACTCATAATCATTCTAGGCAGCGCATATGACCCCAATAAATACGCTCGTCTGGATACACATCATTATTATACCAAGCGTACAATAGTTTTACCAACACGGATCACGAATTCCATATAATCCTTTAAGGTCGCTGTTGCCTTCTCATCTCTGCAATCAAATAACACGTTAAGGAGAGACTACCTAACAACGGCTCTATCGCGCGATCTCGAGTGAGAAGAAGAAACCAATCCTAAATGTACTATAGCCTCTGTTTATAGATGTAGTGCACACATCGATAAGCAGACTTCTTATACAGTGCATGGCGAGGACTAAGCGCTCGATACCACTCACACCCCGAATCCGGGCGTGACTAGTCTTTGTCACGACCGTTCGGGGCGTGAAGTGTGCCTTACGGGCACCCAAGTAGTCATACATCGAGTGTCGGAATATAAAAACAAGACATACTTGATTTGTAAAATGAGACACGATTTTATGTGAGAAAATGTAAGCCTTTGGCATATATATATAACATCAAGTTTGCGATTACATCCCGACTTTACAATAGGACTACAGACTGCAGGAATGTAAACAACTATGGCGGGACGGGGCCCGCCATACCGATTGTACAAAACTAACTACCGGGAGATCGTACCCAAAAGTAGAGCCCGGAGAAGATGGAGCTCACGACACCAACGCAAAGATCCTGAGGATGCGGATCTAGCACTTTCTTACTGCGGCATGACTTTGGCCCGAAGGAGGTCAAGCGGTACCAAGTATGTGGCTGTAAAGTACTTAATAAAATCAAAGCTTTTAAAACCATTTGCAAATACAATCGGTTCAATTGCACGTAGTGCTCGCATCACAAACAAGAACAATAATAGGAAAAGCGAGCGAGGTCTTTTCTAGGCGCGAATGATCGAGCAAGGCGATCGCCCATAGTACCATTATGCGTGCCTAATCACGACTTCCGCAGTCGCGTAGGTCAAACAACGCGTGAGGTATTCCTCGCGTCGGTGGCTAACCCGGTACCTCACTGGACTCCGCGATGCATAATCTCGATAAACCGCGTAGTCACATTGGCCGCGTAGGCATCCGCGTCGGGCTAAAGCACGGAATGATCAATCACGAACTCCGCGACTCCGTATAGTCTCGGACCGCGTAGGCCGTATAGACGCGTCGAGGGGCAAGCCACGGCGTAACAAGTCGAGGGTAGGTGATATAATATGATTACCGTGACTTACCGTTTAGCAGCGTAAGCATAACAAGAATGACCCCTTCACAACATCACAAGACACTAACACACGTAGCATCATAATATGTCTATTTATCGGTCCGTCTTACTACACCTTACAATCAATACAAGGTTCTTATAAAATAATAAATGCTTGATTCTTTTATCATTCTTAAGTTGTTATACCTAACTTCCCGTAAAGCTAGTATAACTCTTAGCTTTTGTTTAAAACCATTTGTTTTTCTTCTGTAAACAAATGATTGATGTCTTTTGAAATCTTGAGATCTTTATTATTGAGCTTAAGTCAAAAGACATTGCGTAGTTATTATTGAGCTTAAGTCAAAAGACATTGTAATTATTATTCGATTAACACAAATGCGTCACTGTACTATATATATATTTAAAATATCATGCTCGAGTATAGGAAGAATCACATACCATGAAAACCACGCGAAGTCGAATATGTCGCGAGAGAATCGACCTATAATAGTCAATCACGTCTATCAGCGTCTAGACTATTACATGCTTGATTCTAGCGAGAGGTTCTCTATTTCACGAAAATTTGGGTGACTTCCCTACCCGTCAAGCTACTCAAGTCTGCGTGAAAACGATCTACGTAAGTATAGTTCAATTATTCTTCTTTTAAACCCTTCTACTGTGATAACGATTCAATTATTCTTTAATATGCTTAAGTATTTTATACTTATTCATATACTTCTACGGTATGTATTCTCTAATTACATGAAGGATAAAATTATTTACCTCGGTAAGCCCGATAATATCCTAGATAAAAGTCGATCTGGCGAGGTTTAGCTCACCAGTCCGAGCAGCTCAGATGGCTCGAGAACCCTTAGAAGTTCTTCACAACTTCTACTAAGTACTAAGGATTTGGGCTAGGGTATTTAGGAATAGTAACTACACTTGGAAGACAACATTTCTACGAGGGGGTGTTTGGCTGAGGCTTTCTTTAGAGGGCTTTGGCCAGAAGCTTAGGCTAGAGGGGAGAGGGCTTGGGCGAAAAGGCTCGCGATGAGGGAGAGGGAGGATTTTCAAGACTTGGAGATTTGTGGATGAAGAACTCTTACGTCTTAAGGGGTATTTATAGGTCAAGCCGTGCCAACCGATGGCCAAAATGATGCCAAGTGCGAGGAAAGTGTAAGGTCGAGATTTGGGCAAGTGTCATATCCGTCTACTACACAAAATATCCTACCAACTCTTGACAAAAAGGCCATCCAATTGGCTCCTACCGCCACGCGTCCGTGAATGAGAGGGTGACAAGTGTCGCCTCTCGTTGATCCCAAAATGTTTAGTCTCTCGGAAAAATCCGCAAAATTAGAAATGACATAGCGAGAATTTACCTACGCGAGTCTAGTAAAGCGTTTGCGAAAAAGCGATTCTTTTAGTGAGTTGTGACCAAAAAAAGCGTCCCAAGCCTAAACTTTAAGGCTAACTTTACGCGTGCGCCACGCGTACATGCGGAAATACGGTATAACATTCTCACTTCTTAGAAACATTCGTCGAATGTTCCTGAAACGATTAACGATAAGGTTCTCATAACTTAAGCTTGCAATTGCCACACACGGCCACGAAACAACACTTAGGCATAAGCGATAATGAAAATTTACAAGTAGGAAAGTGAATTACGGAGGTGTGGGGAATAGGTGAGGATACTTACGCCTCGTGTCTCGCCGACTTCCCGTCATCTCGCCCGAGCTCGTTCGCGACAAGACTTTGGCCGGAAGCCACGTCGTCCGCATGACGCTAACACGGCGATCGATTATCGCTATGGGAATCTCGCCATACGATAACCCCCGATCGCTGGACATGCGTCAATCGGTGTACTACAGATGGATCCGTCGTCTCCTCGGCATAGAAATGTGGAACAGCGGATGCCTCTCCCGGATCGGACGGAGATCAACTCGTAGGCAACCTTGTCTACCTGCGGACAATCGATAGGGCCCGATGTACCTTGGTGAGTTTTCCTTTCTTCCGAATCTCATCACACCGCCATGGTGGCACCTTGAGAAAACCCAATCATCGACCTCGAACTCCGGATGCCGACGGCGATGATCTGCGTGTGACTTACATCGACTACGAGTATGAGCAACCGCTCTGGATAAGCTTCACCTTATCCACGCTTCGCACCGTCGATCCTAGCGCACTCGCCAGCGTCAAACCAGCATCGCGTCTGTACTTCCTCGTACAAGGCCACATAAGGCGCCATCCGAATCTTTGGAGTGGTAGCTATTATTATATGCAAACTCAACTGAGGCAAATGGTCCTCGGCTACCACGAAGTCGATAACACGCTCATGACATATCCTCGAAGTGCGGATAGTGCGCTCGACTGTCCGTCACATGCTGTGGATGGAATGCGATTCGAGCTCACTGCGTCCTAAACCATACGGAAAGACCTCAGGAAGTTAGCCGAACCGGGCTCCTGCATGCGATATGATCGAAATAGGACTCATGCGATCGACGATCTCTCGGATGTAAAGTCTGGCATAATCCTCGGTAGAAAAGTCGTCACGGCGGGAAGAAAGTGGGCTGATTTAAATCGACTGTCGGCGATAACCCATATAGAATCATGTCTCCTGCGAGTGCGAGGTAATCACGTGATAAAGTCCATGTTGATCACCTCCCACTTCCGGTCGGGATCTCATCGTGCGTAACAAACCACGGGCCTGCGGTGCTCTACCTTCACTGGCAACCGCACGCGAGCTACGAACTGCAGCGTCCTCTTCGCCATCCCACCAATACGGATCTAAGGTCGTAGTACGTCTTGGTCGACCACGGATGGGGAAGTAACGCAGCGTTGTGTGCTTCCCCAAGAACTGCTGAAGTCTGAAACATCCGGGACACCTGACACGCCTCGAACCTTAGCACCGTATCGGTGCTACCTCAAAGGACCGCTTCCCTCACGAAGGCCGTATCGCGATGCGAATCAAAGCGATCCTCGAGCTGTTGCCTCTTCGCCTCTCGGCGATGGAAGACTTGGTAACCTCGCGAACTCGAACCCAGCTGCTCTCGAATCAATCAAGCGGACACGAGGCTCGCTAAGCGATGCAAATCACGAACCGTGTCCTCCTCTCTGCCACGTCGATGGCTCCCGTCGACTACGACTAAGAGCATACGCCTGACGTTGGCCTTCCGGGTGGTGCGGGATATCAACATCGTAACTGTAAGCAACCTAACCACCGTCTCACGACCGACCTGGCGCGCATAGTGCCTTTCCCCGGGCACCCTGGTGATCTGACATCGAGAGAAAATCGGAAATAAAAGCTTAAGCGAGAAGCAAGATACATGATAAATAAGCAGGCCAACCAAGCGGTTGCCTTACGTATACATACGTAAAAAAACCGAGCGGTTATCCTTTTACAACTCTGCCCACACCGTATTACTACACCTGCAGAATGTAACAATATCTATGGCGGGCGGGCCGCCATACCACGAATATGCGAACCTCTGACTCGAAACATGCCAAAAGATAAGCCTCGGAGAAGCGGAGCTTCCAAATCGTTGAATGTGATCCACATGGCGAGGATCCACAACCGATGTACCTCTACTGCGGATGAACGCGGCCGAGAGTCGATAACAGTACCAAGTATGTGAAACTGAAAATACTGTAATGAAATCACATTTCATCATTTATAAAACCATTTCGAAATAAGTAACAGTTATGTCAAGTAAGGGGACGCATATCCCCAGAATAATCACTCACACATAACTATGGGTCTCACGCCCATAATATCACTCGTGCGTGGAACTTCGTTCTCATCTTGGCGACATGATGTAAAACAACACCCGTATGTGAACACGAACACTAGATCCGCAGCTATCAAACCGTCGGGCGAAGTAGAATCGCTCATACCGGTTCCAAAAGCTAGTCGCAAAACTTCACGGGCAATGCGAGCTAATTACGATCAAAGCTAGCCACGAATTGGCGAGGCAAGTACCAAAGCTAACGCACCAGCCAACCGTCTCACGAGATATGGCCGAGGCAAGTATCTCGAAGCTATCTACCCGTGACTGTAGATACACGAGAAATGGCCGGAGACAAGTATCTAAAGTATGCTGTAACCACGTGTACAAATCAAGCGTGATTGTTCGTCATCGCGAAACCATGGATTAGCGGTCCGTGGACTAACAACGAAACTCACAATGACCGCGTGCCGATCTCACCTCGGAAGTCATGGCCATGAAACCATCCTGCGGGCCAGCGTGCGTAGATCGTCCATCGCGTCGGCGTGTCGAAGAAATCAATCGGATGGCCGGCCTCCCAGAGTCGCGATCTAAACAACGATCGATACTCAGTGGGCCAGCATACTCGTGGACCGCTGACGTCAGTATGTCCAATCAATCAATCAGATAGCCGGCCCTCCCAGAGAGTCACGGCAGCATATCAACAAAACACTTGCACATCAAAGACTATCACAACAAGCATAGGCAAGTTCAACACACATTCATTTTAAATCAATAATCCGGGTTTCAAACCCAAAATACTACATACTTTCATTTCTTCAAAAAGACCGCTTTTTACGTAAAAGCCACATGATACTAATACTCGTAGTATATAAAGAAAACACGTTTTACTTTTAAAACCAAATTACTTCACCTTCGTAAAAATCTTTACAAGGCTTTTAAAATCAAGTACTCTATACTTTTTAAACCAAGTGCTTTTCTTTTAAACAACATCAAGTATACTCTTTAAAACCCAATAACTTACTCTTTCCAAAACAAGTAACCTATACTTAAATCAAGTTACTTCTTCTTTCCCGAAAACAAGTCGTTTATAAGTCAAGTCTCTTATCTTTCAAGATCAAGTCTCTTAACTTTCAAAATCAAATCTTTCTTTTATTTTCATAAAGTCGTTATAACTAACTTCCCATAAAGCCATTATAACACTTTATGTTTAAAACAAACAAAACTCATTTCACGTATGCGTCTACCGTACTATATAGTTCACAACAATCATGCTCAAGAGTATAGGAAGAATCACATACCTCGCGACGATTATCGACAATAAGCAAAACGCTCCACAGTACTGTAACCCTGCTAGCCGTTTCCACTCTTCAAGTAGAATACGCTACTCGTAGTACTGCAACCTATAAAGGCCACAAAACGCCTATCAACTCTTAGATCTCTTCGTAGAATATTCTACAGAAATTAAAGACCTCCCGCTATCACACAAATCTCTCATATCCGTGCTCGCTGCGGTGCCAACAACTCCAGTGGATTACACGCCTAACCTGGACGTGTACAATTCTACTCCACCATAATACAACAGTCTACTATAAATACAGCCCTATGTAAGTACAGTTCAATTCTTATCAATACTCATTCTATATATAGTATACTCAACTATATATTACTACAATATGTAATTTCCAATTACAATAGGGGGACAAGATTATTTACCTCGATAAGCCCAAAATTATCCAAGATTAAAGTCGATCCCGAGCAGCGTTTAGCTCCATTTCCTTACGCTCCAACCCGCTCCAGCGACCCTTAGAAGTTTCCAAACAACTTCTCCAAATACTTCAACCAAGCTAGGAAGATTTTTCTAGGGTTTCATTTCTGGTATTGGAATAAAGTAGTATTTTAGGCCCTAGTATTAAAACAACGTTGGAATACTCCTCGGGATACTAGGCCAAGGTATTGGGGATTATACGACAATACACAAGTATTTCTCTACACACGAGGGGGGGTGGACGAAAATACTAAAGGGAGGGAGTATTGCATGAAATTATTTCAAGTGTGGAATGAATTTTAGTCTTCAACTTAAGGGGTTTATATAGAGGATTCAAGGGCTAATATCAAGCAAGTGTGTGGTCAAGATTGGGCCATGTGTGTGTGGGTCCCACCACACCACATGGCCAACGAGTGGGTGCAGTGTTAGGGCCATTTTCGCCAGTGTGTAGGTGACAAGTGGCTAGCCACTTGTCACACCATTTCTACCACATGGCCACACAAGGGGTGACACGTGTCGCCCCGATTAATCCAAAATATTTCATCTTCGAAAATATCCAAAATACGAAAATCTCAAAAACAAAGCGCCCCACAAAATCAGAATTTCTCCGTGGGCCCCACGTGACCATTTCTGAAAATAAAATCCAATAATTCTAATATAATTCAAGAAGTCCAAATACCAAAACTGGGAATCCAATTCCCATTAACGAACCTTTTTCTTCACAAAAACCGGAAACTTTTCCGTCGAAAATTCACATCTTTCTTTCATTCCAACATTTCTGTCGTATACTCGTACGTATGTCCTCACATACATACCCTGGAACTACGGGGTATAACAGTCTCTGTCGTAAGTTCAGCTCCCTCTGGCTGAAGATATATTGGAGGCTCTTGTGGTCTGTATAAATATCCACGTGAACCCCATACAAATAGTGCCTCCAGATCTTCAAAGCGTGAATCACCGCTGCCAACTCCAAATCATGGGTGGGGTAGTTCTTTCGTGTTTCTTGCCGTTGGGATGCGTGCGCTATAACTCGCCTCTGATCGTCAACACACATCCCAGCCCGATGCGACGCATCACAATACACATAACCATCCGGACCTGCGGAAGAGTAAGAACGAGGCTGTCGGGTCTCTCCTTCGAATCGGAAACCACGCCACAAACATCACCATCAAACTTAGCCGCTACGAGTCAGCCGAGTCAATGGTGCAGAGATAGAAACAAACTTCTCCACGAACCGCCGATAATAACTGAGGCCCGAGCTGCGAACCTCTGTCGGAGTAGTAGTTCAGGCCAAGTCCTCGACCGCTTCGATCTTGGCCGTATTCACCGAATACTATCGGCCCACAATATGCCCAAGAAAAGCCACGAAGCTAACCAAAACTCACATTTGGAAAACTTGGCGTATAAGCGCTGGTCGAGAATCACAAGATCGCCCTCAAATGCCCGCGTGCTCGCCTCTGGCGAGAATAAGCCAAGATGTCATCAATGAACACTATCACAAATGTGTCCAAAATGGCGAACACTCGGTTCATCAAATCCATGAATACTGCGAGCATTGTCAACCCAAAGACATGACCCGAACTCATAATGCGTGCACGGGTCGAATGCGATCCTGTGGACATCCACCTCTCTCGACTACTGATGATAGCGATCGCAGATCAATCTTGGGAGAAACATCTCGCACCTGCAACTGGTCGAACAAATCATCAATCACGGGAAGGGGTATCTGCTTGATGGTCACCTTGTTCACCGCTCAGTAATCAACACGTGCGCGGTCCCGCCCTTCTTCTTCACGAACAACGGCGCTCGGGGAGAAATACTAGGTCGATGAAGCCTTTCTCCAAAGAAATCTCTCGGTGGTCCTTCAACTCTCTCAACTCGGCAGGTGTCATTCTGTATGGCGGAATGGAAATAGGCCGAGTGTCTGGCAACACATCTATACAAAACTCAATCTCCTCTCGGGAGGATGCGGGAGGTCGTGCTGAAACACGCGTGGGAACTCTCGACTCGAATCGATGAAAATCTGGTACCGCAGCTTCTGTATCAAACACTCGAACGAGATGGTAGATATACCACTTCTGCACCATCTTCCTAGCCTTGAGGTAAGATTTAAACCTACCCTCGAATCTGATGTTCTCCCACTCAACAACCGCCTCGTGAAGCGAACTGTACCACTCTCTCTCCCTGTAGTCTACATTGGCATAGCAAGAAGCTAGCCAATCCATACCCATGATCACATTGAAATCAGTCATGTCCAACTCTATCAAGTCGGCCAGGTCCGACGATCGTATAGTCCTTCCGACAAGCCTATATACCGCCGAGCTACCACCGAATCACCCATGGCGTAGCTACCTCGAATGGGTCTATGGACTCGGGCTCTATCCTATCCTACTAGCGATAAGGGGATATATAGGATGATTAGAACCGGATCTATCAAGGCGCATACATCATAACGAAACCGATAAAGTACCGACGACATCGGTGAGGCCTCACGATCCCGCTGTCCGGACAAGGCATAAATGCGGTCGAGGACCGCTAGAATCGGGACCCGCCACGACTGCTGCGACCGCGGCCCACGAGTACCTCGCCCGGGCAAGTAGCAGGAGATGATGAGCCGCAATGCACTCGTAGCCGAGCCTACCACCACCGCCGCCGGTCGGACAAATCTCGCATAATGACTGCGGCGCTACAAGTATAGCAAGCTCCGAGTAGTACTACGGCTCAATGGAATCTACCACAACGACACCGAAAGGCAGACCTCGATCGGTTAGCACCGCTACCCTGGAAGTCCAAGTCACGGGCCACGACCGCCCGAATGCTCGCTGCATCTGAAAATGATGTTGGAGTGCTCAGCCGTTTGTGGTGCACCCAGACGTCGGCGATGCCGTCCACCCGACGGCTACTAAAGAACCGGCCGTCTTGGCCTTCTTCTCGCTGCTGATATACGCCACCGTCGGTCTACGCTCGCCGATCCAGTGCGTGAGCTGCATACGGGTAATGTCCATACACGGGTGAAGAGACACACCGCACAAGACTTCGCCATATAATCATCTAGCCGGTGGCGTGGCGGTGCACACGGTCCTCCATATTCTGCATTAGCGCGAGGGACATATCGAGCCAAAGAATCGAACTCGACATTATACTCCTAACTATGCGCCTCTCGCCTCAAGAATAAAAATCGTCGGCCCGCTCCTCATCCATGCGGAGGCAAGAAGTGCGTGAGAAAAGCCTCCAAAACTCATCCCATGCTGCTGGAGTGCATGCTCTCCTGAAAGCTCCACGAATCAAACCAATCGATCGCGTATCACGCGCCGGATGCGAACCGGCGTCACGGACTCGGTCTCGAGGCCTTGATCACACGCATGATCCTTCTCAGCGGATGAACTCCTGCGGATCATCCTCCGCCTCGACCAGTAAAACTCAAGTGCTACAACTCAAGAAATCTCGTAGCCTCAAACTATTCGCCTCGGGTGAACCACGGCACGACTGGCCGGAATCGAATCGCGATTCAGCCTATCCTCGTTCGCCACAATCCTAGCCAATAGCCGGGCCATCTCTTGTACCTAACTCTCCGCCTGAGCCGTGGGACGGGAGGTGCGGCATCTGTGGTCTCTGGGGCCGGCGGCGCCATGGAACTCGCCGTCTCGGTATAGATCGGGCTCGAGCCTCGTGACTCTCGGTGTCCTACTAGCGGCCTCCACGCTTTGCCGCTGGGCGGGTTGCCTTACGTGAGGCATAATCACATAAAAGGAATACGTTAGGGTCCAACTTATAACACACTCTAAGGCACGATCTCGAGTGAGAAGAATGAAACCAATCCTAAATATCCTATAGCCTCGACATTATTGATGGTGCGCAACACACCGATAATCAAGACTCTACTAGATACGATGCCCAGACACTTTCCGAGGATTAACGATGCGATACCACTTTTGTCACGACTGTTCGGGGCCGTGACCGTGCCTTACCCGCACCCAAGTAGTCATACATCGAGTAATCGAATATAAAACAAGACATGAAACAGCTTGTAAATGAGACACGCTTTTATGTGAGAAAATGTCGTCTGGCATATATATATAACATCAAGTTTGCGCACATCCCAACTTTACAATAGGACTACGGACCTGCAGGAATGTAAACAACTATGGCGGACAGGCCCCGCCATACTGATTGTACAAAACTAACTACAACAGGAGATCAAACCCAAAAGTAGAGCCTCAGAAGATGGAGCTCGACACCAACGCAAAAGATCCTAAGGATGCGGATCTAGCACTGCTTGCTTACCGCGCATTTAACGCACCGGGCGAGGTCGATAACAGTACCAAGTATGTGAAATCGTAAAGTACTTAATGAAATCAAAGCTTTTAAAACCATTTGCAAATACACCGGTTCAATTGCACATATGCACATCACAAACAAGAACAATAATAGGAAAAGCAGAATGGTCTTTTCTAGGCCGCGAATGATCGAAGCAAGGCTAATCGCCCATAGTACCATTACGCGTGCCTAATCACGGACTTCCGCAGTCCGCATAGTCACACATGCACCGCATGAGGTATTCTCGACGGGGTGGCTAACCCCTGCATTCTCCTAGACTCGCACCGCATAGTCTCAATAGACCGATAGTCACACGCACCGCATAGGGCATCCCCGCGTCGCTAAAGTACCGGAATGATCAATCCCGAACTCCGCACTCCGCATAGTCTCACAGACCGCGATAGCCGTATAGACCGCATCAAGGGTGGCAAGCCCTCGGTATAACAAGTCGAGGGGTAGGTGATATAATAACGATAACGGACTTACCGTTTAGCAACGTAAGCATAACAAGAATGACCCCCTTTTCACAACATCACAAGACACTAACACACGTAGCATCATAATATGTCTATTTATCAGTCCATCTTACTACACCTTACAGAAATCAATACAAGGTTCTTATAAGCAAATAAGTAAACAGTTCTTTTTATCATTCTTAAGTTGTTATACCTAACTTCCCATAAAGCTAGTATAACTCTTAAGCTTTTGTTTAAAAACCAACTGTTTTTCTTCTGTAAACAAATGATTCAGTATTCTTTTGAAATGCTTCAAGATCTTTATTATTCAGGCTTAAGTCAAAAGACATTGCCGTAGTTATTATTCAGGCTTAAGTCAAAAGACATTGCCGTAATTATTATTCGATTAACACTGCACGCTCACCGTACTATATATATATTTAAAATATCATGATCAAGAGTATAGGAAGAATCACATACCTTCTCGGCGAAAACCACATGCCAAGTCGAATATGTCGCGCGCAGAGAATCAGCCTATAATAGTCAAATACGTCTATCAACGTCTAGACTATTTTGTAAACAGTTCTAAGCAGAGGGTTCTCTATTTTACGGAAATTTGGGCAGCACTTCCCTACCCGTCAAGCTACTCAAGTCTACTGTGAAAACAGTCCTACGTAAGTATAGTTCAATTATTCTTCTTTTAAACCCTTCTACTGTGATAACAGTTCAATTCTATTCTTTAATATCCTTCTAAGCATTTTATACTTATTCCTATACTTCTACAGTATGTATTCTCTAATTACAACAGAAGGATAAGATTATTTACCTCGGTAAGCCCAATAATATCCTAGATAAAAGTCGATCCTGAGCGAGGTTTAGCTCCTAGTCTGAACGCTCCGATAGCTCCAAGAACCCTTAGAAGTTCTTCACAACTTCTACTAAGTACTAAGGGATTTGGGCTAGGGTATTTAGGAATAGTAACTACACTTGGAAGACAACATTTCTACCAAGGAGGGTGTTTCGCTAGGGCTTTCTTTAGATGGGCTTTCGGCCAAAGCCACTTAGGCTAGAGGGGGAGAGGGCTTGGACGAAAAAGGCTCACAAGGGAGAGGGGAGGATTTTCAAGACTTGGAGAAAGATTTGTGGATGAAGAACTCTTCATCTTAAGGGGGGTATTTATAGGTCAAGCCATGGCCAACCAATGGCCAAGATGATGCCAAGTGCAAGGCAAGTGTAAGGTCAAGATTTGGGCAAGTGTCCTTATCCATCTACTACACAAAAATATCCTACCAACTACTTGACAAAAAAGGCCATCCAATTCGGCTCACTACCGCCCACACATCCATCAATGAGAGGGTGACAAGTGTCGCCCTCTCGTTGGTCCAAAATGTTTCGTCTCTCGGAAAAATCCGCAAAAATTAGAAATGACATAGCCGGAATTTACCCTACGCGAGTCTAGTAAAACGTTTCGTCGAAAAACGATTCTTTTAGTGAGTTGTGCCCAAAAAAAACGTCCCAAGCCTAAACTTTAAGGCTAACTTTCGTACGTACGCCCTCACGTACATACTCTGGAAATACGGGGTATAACAAGTGCCCCTACCTGGGCACCCTTCTACCCATACAACATAAATAAACCGCGGAAGATAAATAACACTCATTTTTTTTTAAAACAAAGGCAAAGCCGGAAAGGCTTCCGTATAAATATAAATCACCCGAAAGGGTCTACGCTATACAACAATGTAAATACAACTTACACCAGTCCAGCCCACATATGAATACAAACCTCTAAGAAGGTGACAACAACTATGACGGGACAAGGCCCCGTGCATTCTCGAATGTACCTAGCCATAATGACAAACTCCGAACTTGAGCCATCTCAAAATCTTGAACAAGGATCCTAAGCTCATGGATCGAGCGTGGTACCTAGACTGCGGACATGAACGCAGCTTCTGCGGGGTCAAGACAACAAGTACTAAGTATGGAGCGGAAATAAAGTACAATAAACAAGATCATAACTGTACAAAAGAATTACAGGGGAAAGTATAAAAATTAAAATACCATATCCTACCGCGCCATTTTAACTCATGAAATCAATCGTACATTAATCATTCTTTTCCTTCTTTCAATAAGAATTAACATCATATTCTTACATACATACTTAAGAATTTAATCAAGTTTTTCCACATAACTTACATATCTTACATAACATAATCCGACCCTTTATGGAGGAACTTCTTATTTGGGAGCTTACTTTGATTATCCATACGTGATAACGTGTCCGCCCATTGCGGGACACGGTATCGATGAATCATGTGGCATAATCCGCCCGCGTGTGGCTCGGTGCATTGTGGAATCATGTAGCATAATCCACCGCTGTGGGGCTCGATTGTCTTGTGGAATCATGTAGCATAATCCGACCCGCTGTGGAGCTCGCATCCGTGGAATCATGTAGCATAATTCGGCCCGCCTGTGGAGCTCGGTGTAAGATGACGTAACCCGGCCTATGTGTAGGCTCGGGGTAATATGGCGTAATCCGGCCTATTTGTAGGCTCGGTGTATCTCATAACATAATCCGACCTATTTGTAGGCTCGGTGTGATTTGGCGTAATCCGGCCTATTTGTAGGCTCGATGTATCTCATAACATAATCCGGCCTATTTGTAGGCTCGGTGTGATTTTCCTTACATAACATTTTAACCACCCTTTCACTTCTTCTTAAGTCGTTATAACAACTTCCCATAAAGCTATTATAACAACCTTTCATTTTAGAGAACTTAAGGCACTTTTATTTCTTATCACATTGGGGAAACTAGACCCAAAAGTACTACGTACATACATACTTAAAAAGAATCATAAAACTCCTTCTCTTTAAATCAATAAACAAATACTTTTAAAACTCAAGTCACATACTCTTTCGAAATCAAGCCTCTTAACTTTAGAAGTAAATCAAGTAACCCATATCTTGAACAATAAAATCTCATAACTTGTAAAGAAATCAAGTCTCATAACTTTAAATCAAATCTCTTAACTTTAGAAATCAGGTCACATATCTTGAAAAATAAAGTCTCATAACTTGTAAAGAAATCAAGTCTCATAACTTTAAATCAAATCTCTTAACTTTAGAAATCAAGTCCCATATCTTCAAAAATAAAGTCTCATAACTTGTAAAGAAATCAAGTCTCATAACTTTAAATCAAATCTCTTAACTTTAGAAATCAAGTCCCATATCTTGAAAAATAAAGTCTCATAACTTGTAAAGAAATCAAGTCTCATAACTTTAAATCAAATCTCTTAACTTTAGAAATCAAGTCCCATATCTTGAAAAATAAAGTCTCATAACTTGAAAAGAAATCAAGTCTCATATCTTTAAATCAAATCTCTTAACTTTAGAAATCAAGTCCCATTTCTTGAAAAATAAAGTCTCATAACTTGTAAAGAAATCAAGTCTCTTAACCTTAAATCAAATCTCTTAACTTTAAAGTACTTCACGTAACTTATACAATTTTGATTAAGCCACTCATACTTTCATAATCAAGACTCATATATTTCCAAAATTGACTTACTTACTTCAAATGAATTAAGTCGCATAGACTTACCAAATCAAGTCACATAGACTCACTAAAATTTAGTCACATAGACTTACCAAATAATCATGTCAAAGGAAGGAAGAAGTTCACATACCTCGTTGGCAACTAACCCAAACGACAAGTAGCAATACGCTCCAATGTACTTCAACCTTATTGGCTATTCCACAAGCCAAGTAGAATGTGCTACACGTAGTACTTCAACCTAAAATGACAATAGCACTTCTATCAACTACAAGCTATCAAGTGTAGGACTTATACCAAATAATGGCCCTCTAGTTCTATGGAAAATTGGGCAGCACTTCCTTTGTTTCTACGTACTTTTCCACCTTTTCCAAGGCCCGTATTCATCAACCAACAAGCCACATTTAAGGCACAACCAACAGTTAGCCAAAGGGGATTACACGCCTAACTGGACGTGTAAAATTCTGCCCCACAGTTATACAAAACAGTCCACAAATCAGCCCATAAAAACAATCCGCAATCCAACCATAACGAGGGTAAAATGTGAGGCCTTTTAACGTCTTTCCACACCCTTATTCCCTTAGGACTTTAATTAGCAACTACTACACTTAAACATGCATAACAACAACTAAATTTCCAGCATATAATACCTCAAAACAGTCCACTAAACGACACAACAACGTCTAACAGTTTTGGTCGGCCACAACAACTACAACCCGATAACTCGTTCCTTAATCCATTTTATTCCAATTCGAGTTCCAAAACTTCTACATAAGTTATAACAACTTATTAAAAACAATATTAATCCATTATAACATGCAATAGGTGAAGATAACAACGACAATAACCAACGAATTCCATTTGCACCAAATCTGTCCCAAATCGGTTTTAGCCCCAAAAATGGCTCAAACGCTTATTATTCTTCATTTTTTTCTAACACAAGTTCATCCATACATAATAACAATAAGTAATATCCAATTACTTTAAAAGAAGAAGGACGTTTACCTCATTTATTGCCCAAAAACGCCCCAAAACAGTCCGGTCTTTATTGGTGCGCAGTTTTCGTTTCGATCCACTTCTTCAAGTTCCAATCACATATATGTACCCCCTACAACCTTAGGAGCAACTTCTCTTTGAATCTCACTTACAAAAAGTCGACGGAACCCCTAGGGTTTTGGCATCAACTTTTGGCCAAGACAAGTAAAAATGTGTAGAATAATAATCTAGGCTTAGCACTTGATTTAAGGGCTTAATCTTGGAGAAATAAATTGATCAACAATGGTTGTTCTTAGCCAAGGGGCTCTCGAAATTATGGAGCTAAAGGGGAGAATATGAGAGCTTATTTTTTTGTCTAAGTGTAAAGTGATCCAAGTCTTGCAAGACTTGGATATGTATAGCCAAGTGGAGTGGGACCCATGTCCACTTGTCCCCTCTCAAAATATCTATTTTGTTGTCATCTTAGCAAGACAAGTGGAGGGGTGCCACGTGTCGCCCTCCGATTGGTCCAAAATATTATAATTTTTCGAAGGTCCCTACGAAATTGTGAAATTCTCAGCGGACCCCATAATATCAATTCCAACACCTTATAATCCAATATTAAGTCCATAAATTCAATTAGAAGTATTATACTCCAAGTTAATAATTTTTCCGTAGTCACATTTTTTTTCGAATTTTTCCTTAAGAAAACGTAATATTCTTTCCTTCCAAAATTCAAATCTTAAATCCTTAATCACGTTCTCAATTATTAGCCCTGGTATTACGGGGTGTAACACCTTGTCCCGTCATAGTTTACTGTCCAAATTCTTAGAGGTCTGTATTTATATGTGGGTTGGACTGGCGTGAGTTGTGTTTACATGGTTGTACAGTGTAATCCCATTTGGGGTGTTATATATTATGGCAGCCTTTTCGTCTTTGCCTTTGTTTAGAAAAAAAATGATGAGTATTATTTACCTTCCGCGAGTTACTTATGTTGTATGGGTAGAAGGGTTCTCAGGTAGGGCACCGGTCACGGACCCGGGGTTTGGGGCGTGACACAATTGACCAGCTCTTTTCCATGTCTATTGACGTCTTCTTGCTATGAATCCTTAAAAATGCCCCAGTTTCTGGTAGACGAAGATGTTGAGTTTTCAACTGGGCAAGACCGAGTCTTGCTGCTATCAAGGCGATCAAGTGGTTTTTGTTATATATCAAACATGAATGCAAAGCTAATGTGGGGACATAGGCGATGTACAATGAGTAGATGAGAATGTGACCCTCAAAATATGCCTAGTTTATGGTATATGAGGATGTTGAACTCTCTACTAGACAAAATCTGGTCATGTGCAAAACAAGGGAGAAATATTTCTAATGGTGTGACCGAAGCCGATATGGCTGCCTACGTATCCCGCCGAGGGAATCATGTCAGAACGTAGTTCGTGATGCCAAAAATAAGGATTTTTAAGGTTTTTAATTAGTGGGACCGAAGTCGATGTGGCCGCCTACATATCTCGCTAAGGGAATCAGGTCAAGACATAGTCTGTGATGCAAAAGAGGATTGTACACTTTTCAAAATAGGACGGAAGCCGATGTGGACACCTACGTATCCCGCTGAGGAAATCAGGTTAAGACGTAGTTCGTGATGCAAAAAAGGATTGTACAATTTTCAAAATAGGACCAAAGCCAATGTGGCCGCCTACGTATCCTGCTGAGGGAATTAGGTCAAGATGTATTTCGTGATGCAAAGAGTATTATGCTGATTTTCAAAATAGACCAAGCCGATGTGGCGCCACGTATCTCATTTGTGGGAATTAGGTCAAGATGTATTTCGTGATGCAAAAGAGTATTGTACAGTTTTCAAAATAGGACCGAAGCCGATGTGGCCGCCTACGTATCCCGCTGAGGGAATCAGGTCAAGACATAGTTCGTGATGCAAAAGAGGATTGTACAGTTTTCAAAATAGGACCGAAGCCGATGTGGCCGCCTACGTATCCCGCTGAGGGAATCAGGTCAAGACGTAGTTCGTAATGCAAAAGAGGATTGAACAGTTTTCAAAATAGGACTGAAGCCGATGTGGCCGCCTACGTATCCCGCTGAGGAAATCAGGTCAAGACGTAGTTCGTGATGCAAAAGAGAATTGTACAGTTTTCAAAATAGGACCAAAGTCGATGTGACCGCCTATGTATCTCGCTGAGGGAATCAGGTCAAAACGTAGTTCGTGATAAGCAAAAGAGGATGTAAAGTATATAGATATATATTTTGTTGTTTTTCTGCAAAGAAGAATGAAAAAACAGAATCACGTTTTGACTTCAGTTGGTACCAACAATTAGTATTGTGCATAAGGATTCCCGTTTATTGATTTCAGTCTAAACGAGACTGACTTCGGTGTAATTCTTATAGCTTCAGATGGTACCTCAGACATACCTGAGTGTCGACATTTGCTTCAAGCAAAGATTTCAAACTATATGCATCGTCATGTTTCAAATGCCCTCACTGAAAGAAAGTCCATCCTCACATATATTTCAATATTTTGAAATTTGGGACGTTGAGAGAAGTACACTCACACTCAGAAAGATGTTCAATGCATGCAACTGTGATACCATAGACTTGACCATCATGTGAGTATCCACTAATGTGAGAACCTTCGGTATAAGATCATGTAGGGCTTTTATGGGTTTGTAATGTAGGCTTGGGGAAAGGGAAGGATATTATTTGGGTAAGGAACGACTAATCCTTCCTTGAGCGTTGGATTATTTATGCGTTTGGCATCTCTGTGCCCTTGATGCTGATCTGCTTCTTTTTGTCCTTTTCTTTTGTATTGACTTCTTTTGAAAATTTCGTTTAGAGCCCCTCCTTTTTTTCAGAGTTATTTTCTCATTTTTTATTTTTTATTTTTTTCTTGATATTGTCGGGGCCTTCGATTTTTTTTTTTTGCGAAGTCGGCCTTTGCTTTTGTTTTCTTTTTCCCTTTTGAGACTTTGCAACTTTTGTCTTTGAAAACTTCAACTCGAATTTTGTCAGCAATATGCACATTTCCCAATGCGCTCAAGAAAGTCAGGTCAAAAGAGGGATAGTGCGTGTATGCACTCAGAAAGAGTATAGGCTTAATATGTGGTTGTAAAAAAAATAGGCTTTAGGCTCAAGGGGTGAGTACTACGGATAATGATATTTGGTAGGCTAGAAAGGCTCAAACGGATCAAAGAAAGCCTACGATCATTTCCTATACCGAGCATTACTCAGGATTTCGCCTCAACAAACATTCAAGCCAAGTTCTAGATCACAATGCAATGCAATTGAACTTATTCTAAAACTCACCACACAATGCATATGAAACGATGAGGCTGGTTTTTGTTCTTATCTTGGAAGCATGTAAAACAATGTCATTACAGGTGTGAATGAGAGGTACCAAAAGAATCTATGGTTTACCACGAAGTCAGCCCATACTGATCATTATTTGTTCTTTCCTCTATACATTCTAACTGTGTTGGTATCAACCAAGTCAAACAACGAAACTTAAAATATATTTTTGTATTTTTGAATAACGTTTTGTTTGTATTTTTGAATTTTAATATTTTTTTGTATTTTTTGAATAAAGGGTACCGAACCCGAGTAGGGCTGCCTACGTATCTCACTTTTGATGAGAATCAGATGCGCGTAGTTCGTTCATATAGTGTCACACCCCGAACCCCGGGCCCGTAACTGGTGCCCTACCTGGGCACCCTTCTACCTTAACAACTAAGTAAACTGCGGAAATCAAATAACACCTCATTTTTTTTTCTTTTTTTTTAAAACCAACGTACGTGCAAGGCAAAGCCGACAAGGCTGCCATATAATATACATAAACAAAAGACACTACACCGTACATGAGTCCAATCCCACATATGAATACAGACATAAGAGTTATACGAACTATGACGGGACAAGGCCCCGCTGCATCGTAAGCAATCGTACAAAGCCTCTCTTGAAAGAACGTATACCAAAAAGATAAACTCCAGAACTGAAGGAGCTATCCAAAAACTCTGAGCAGGGTCCTACACCTGCCGATCACTAAACTGCGTACCTAAACTGCGGCGTGAACGCGGCCGAAGGAGGTCGATGCGAAGAATGTACCAAGTATGTGAAACGAAAAATCAGTAATGAAATCATAATAGTCTAGCAAAGCAGAGACATGTATGATAGCCAACCTACGACACAACACATAAGCGAATATATCAAGTCGTGGACGCATGCCCTCAAAGTCATTACTCAAATATATCCATGGGTCTCACGCCATAATATCAATCATGCGTGGAATCCTTCCTCACCGCTGCGATCCATGATATAATACAACATTAGTAAGCACACTGAACCTTGCAATCATGAGAGTAAATAGTAGTATACTTACAATATAAACTAGGAAGCTCACGATCAAAGCAGGACCACCCGCCCGCAGTATCATTAAGCAATCCTACTCCTGGGACTATTTCACCCGCATAGGTCGCGTGGACCCGCGTGAGGTATTCCTCGCTTGGGACTATTTCACCCGCATAAGCCCTTACGGACTCGCATGAGGTATTCCTCGCATAGGCTGGACCAGCCCGCATGGGACTATTTCACCGGCATAAGCCCTTGCAGACTCGCATGAGGTATTCCTCGCATCGTGGGTAGCAAATCCACGGAATATGCAAATGCCACAAACCCGGGGAATGACCCCGAAATGAATGATATACCACTAGCACACAACCGGCTAGTACCAGCACACATAGGCAATTCTCAATTAACAAGCCAAAGTACTTATCAAGGCACACATGGAGTAATTCCCAATTAAACAAGACAAAGTACTTATCAAGGCCCACATGGAATAATTCTCAATTAAACAAGCCAAAGTACTTATCAAGGCACACTTAGAATAATTCTCAATTAATCAAGCCAAAGTACTTATCAGGGTACACTTAGAATAATTCTCAATTAATCAAGCCAAAGTAACTATCCGGGCACACCTAGAATAATTCTCAATTAATCAAGCCAAAGTACTTATCAGGGCACACTTAGAATAATTCTCAATTAATCAAGCCAAAGTACTTATCAGGGCACACCTAGAATAATTCTCAATTAATCAAGCCAAAATACTTATCAGGGCACACTTAGACTAATTCTCAATTAATCAAGCCAAAGTACTTATCAAGGCACACTTAGACTAATTCTCAATTAATCAAGCCAAAGTACTACGTACGTACATTCTTTTCAAACGACTCTTTTTTATGTAATACCCCAAGATACTAACACCCGTAGTATCAAGGTGTGTCTATTTTTCAAATTAAGTTACTACACGCTTAGAAAACTCATTTCAAAGCTTGAAATCAAGTAACTTCAAATTTTCACAATCAAGGCAAATTATGCCCATTAATCAAAATAGACAACTTTCTAAACCTTCCATAAGACCGTTATAACCAACTTCCCATAAAGTCGTTATAACCCTTTATGGTTTTTAGACAATTTCATTCTTTTTATAACCAAGAGACTTATATTTAAAACCAAGTATCACAAACTTTCAGATCAAGTTTCTTAACTTTCAAAAATACTTCGAGTCTCTTAATATATAGAAAACAAGTTTCTTCAACTTTTAAACCTTAAGTAACTCACACCTTTAAAACAAGTTACTTCTCTTAAATCATGTCATTTCTCCTCTTTTAAAACAATTAAGTAAATCACTCCTTTGACTCCCCTAAAGTCATTATAATGACCTTTAGGTTTTGGAACTAAGGCACTAGCCAAAAGGTTTGGAAACCACTTCCTTTTCAAGACTCTATGTACTTTAAGTAAAATACTTTCACTTTTAAGAATCCAACTTCACTAAGGCAATGGATTATACAACTTATAAGTTAAACATCAAAGTACAACCAAGGAAGTACATAGAACAATTTCTACTTTAGAAATCCAAATACAACGAGGAATGCATCATTTAAGGAGTAGGACATACTTTCTTTATCTTAAGGAATCATGCTAGAAGAGGAGATAGTTCACATACCTTTTCGGCTAAATCCACAAGCTAAGCCGAATACGCCGTACGTAGAAGTGTCAACCTATAATGGTCACAACAAGACTATCAACTTCTAGTCTCTAACGTAGAATAATACTAAGTATACGGTCTCTAATTCTACGGAAAATCGGGCAGCACTTCCTTTGTTTCTACTCACTTTGCCACCTTTTTCAAGGCCGAATACAATAACCAACACGCCACATTTAAGGCTCAAAACAACAACCAAACAAAGGGGATTACACGCCTTACAATACGTGTAAAATTCCGCCCCACAATTCATACCAAGTAGTTTAATACTCACTAGCCATTATCGGCCAACAATAACCAACAACACTAAGTCTTTTCCAATCCTTTTCCAATTCCAAGTTCTAAGGTCTAACATGTTATATAGTCATAAACAACTTCAACAACTACAATTTCCTTCTTTATACAACATGCGACGACTTAAACTAATAATCGACTTGAATTGTAATCTTAAAGCTAAACATGCTAGTTTTCGGATTAGGGTTCCAATAGTCAATACACTTATCAAACTTCATAACATATAACTCATGCTTGTTAATATCCATAGCTACAACAACAAGTAATCTTAATTACTAAAACGACAAGATTTATACCTTTTCAAGCCCTTAAAATTTCCAAGATTCAAAGTCGCGCCTTAGCAATTCTTAGCTCCTATACTTAAGTTCCAATCCGCTCCAAGCACCCCTTAGAAGCATATGAAGAACCCATCTTAAAGTTCCAACTTCAAAGTTGAAGAACTCCTTAAGTTTCCGCCTTGCGACTAATACGAAAACGCCGTTTTTCCAAAATCTTTCTATTGAGATAAACTTACAACACTCTTAGGAACCTTGGTTTAAAGTTTTGTGGCTAATGGATCATAAACTAAAATTTTTGTGTGGGAAGGGAGGCAAACCCAAGAGCTTCCTTGGCTAAGCTCAATGTTCTCTCAATTTTTCTAAGTGTAAAAATGCCAAGTCTTGCACTAGTATGATATATAAACCACATTGGAGGGTCTAGATTATCACAAATGTGTGGCTAGGATGAGTTTCACTAGGATTAAGCCCAAGTGGCAAGTTGACTTTGGTCAAATATATCAAGCTTGCAAGACTTATCTTCCAAGATGGTCAATGACCATTTTACCCTCCCTCAAATTCGTCCAAGACCATATGTGGGGGTGCCACGTGTCGCCCTCTCATTCGTCCATAAAATTCTGTAACCCTCGTGGGCCCCACAAAAATGTAAAATTCCTCGGGTGGTCCCCACGTGACCAAATCCGTAAAAATAAATTTCCATAAGGTTAAGAGTTCCATACTCTTCAAATAATGCATTTTGAGAATCCAATTCTCAACAACGAACATTTTTCCTTTCCGACGTTCGGAAGATTTTCACGGAAAACAATTCTTCCTTTCGTACAATTTCCAAGTCTCGATTCCTTACGTACATTCTCTTATACAAGTCCTGGACTTACGGGGTGTAACATTCTTCCCCCCTTAGAAACATTCGTCCCCGAATGTTCTTAGTCGGTTGTCACACTTAACAAACTCCGGCATAAACTCTATACTATGCCTATCAATCTGTTATACCCCGTAATTCCAGAGTATGTACGTGTGGACGTACGTACGAAATTTGAGCCTTAAGTTAGGCTTAGGACCGAAATTTGGGCACAAGTGCCGAATAGAGTCGTTTTTCGACGAAACGTTTCCACAGCTTTCGTAGGGAAAATTCCGGCTATGTCATTTATAATTTTTGCGGATTTTTCCGAGAGACGAAACATTTTGGACCAACGGGAGGGTGACATGTGTCACCCTCACATTGGAGGCAAGTGGGGTGGCTTGGACGATCAAGGCCCAAGAGGGATGGTTGGCCTTGGCCGATTGGTTCCTTGATTTGTGCCTTGCTTTGTGGCTTGTTTTGTGGAGTGTTTTGTGGAGTAGGGTTAGGGTGCACTTGGCTTGATCTTGGCCTTACACTTGCCTTGCACATGGCTTGATCTTGGCCATTGGTTGGCCTTTGGTTTTGCTATAAATACCCCCCCTAAGCTTGAAGACTTCATCCATTCCTAAAATCACCAAGTCTTGAAAATCCTTCCTCCCTTTCTTGTGCTCTAGCCGTGAGCTTCCCCCTCCCCCTTTTCGTGTGGCCTTTGGCCGAGAGGGATCCCCCCCTCCTAGTAGTGTGGCCGTGGGGTACCCCCCCCCCTAGCCTAGTTGTTTCGTATAAAACACCCCCCCTCTTGGTAGAAATACTCTCCAAGTATTGTTATAATGCCCAAAATACCTTAGCCTTTACCTTGTCATATTCCAAAAGTTACCTCTATCGCAGAGCAGGAAATACTACCTTTTGTCCTTTTAGTCTCAAACGAAACCCTAAGGAAATCTTCATTGTTAGTTGAAGTTTTAAGTAGAAGTTGGTTAGAACTTCTAAGGGTTGTTTGGAGCGGTTGGAGCGCACGAGTAGAGCTAAACCTTGCTCAGATCGACATATAAACTCGGATAATTTTGGGCTTATCGAGGTAAACATTCTTGACCTTCATTGTAATTGGAAATTACATGTTGTAGGTATATAGTTAAGTATACTATATATAGAACTGAACATAGTTGCGTGCAAATGTCTTTTGACTTAAGCACGAATAATACTTACGGTAATGTCTTGCGACTTAAGCTGAATTTAAAGAAGAGAAGCGAACTGTAATTACATAGATCAGACATTAAGAGACTTGTGTAGCATTACCGTAGTAGAATTGTACACGTCCGGTTAGGCGTGGGATACCCCCCCTCTGGTTGGCTTGGTTGCCGGCCTTGATAGAGAGAGATTTACGCTCATGTGCGGGGAGGTCTTGCGGAATTTTCTGTAGAATATTCTACGTCGGGATCTAAAGATATTAATAGGCGCCAGTGGCCTCTATAGGTTGAAATACTACGTGGCGCGGCCTACTCGGCAAGGTGCGGTGACGGTTTGAGGTACTTGAGCGCTTTTGCTATTAGTCGATAATCGTCGCGAGGTATGTGAACCTCTTCCTATCTGTTCTAGCATGATATGTGTATAACTATGTAGTACGGTAGACGTACATGTGTTTAATGTATTTGATTGGTTTGAAACATAAGAGTTGTACTAGCTTTATGGGAAGTTAGGTATAACGTCTTAAGAACGATAAAGAAGAATGGTTTACTGATTTTTAGAAGATAAGAGATTTGACTTAATGGTATTGATATGAATTTTGTAAAAAGTGTGAAACCTCATTCGTGAGTAATGAGTACTTGGTTTTAAAAGGAATAATGTTTCTTGATTTGAAATCGAATGAGTATCGACAAACCATCGCAGCGTTAATAAAGGAAAATGTATTGAATAATGAAGTATGGTATTAAAACCGGTAGAAACCTCCATCTGCATGAAGCTAAGATGAGACAAAATGATATTACATTTCCTAGATCATGGTCGCTTTATAAGATTGATTATAAACAAGAATAACCTACTCACATATAAGACATATGTTTCTCGAAACGTTTAAAGGAGAATTATGTTAAAACTATGAACTACGAAACCTTTTCTAAAATGAGAAACTTGAGCATTTGAAATTAGGCAAACTTGAACGTTTGGAAAATAAGGTTATTACTTGATTTTACAAAGGAAAGCATTTTTGTTTACTTAACAATGTTCGTCACTCTATTTTTATACTACGGGTATCGGGTGACCTTTGTAAAAGAAATGGATCTTTAAAAGGAATTTAGCGTACGTAGTACTTTAGGGTTAAAAACCCGGACTTTGACATAAAATAAAAGTACCTTGAGTTGTGTGTAACTTGCTTATGCTTGTTGTTATGAAACTTGACCATGTTACGTGTGATAGCCTTGTTGTGCAAGATCGTGTTCTACTCGACTCTGGTTCATCCGGAATGTATTTCACTTGATTAGGTTCATCCGAATGTATTTCACTTGATTACGGTTCATCCGAATGTATTTCACTTGATTACGGTTCATCCGAATGTATTTCACTTGATTACCGGTTCATCCGGAATGTATTTCACTTGACTCTGGTTCATCCGGAATGTATTTCACTTGACTACGGTTCATCCGAATGTATTTCATCGACTACGGTTCATCCGGAATGTATTCCACACGTTTCTATATTGGGTCCATAAGATGGGCCGAGACACGTTATACGTATCACATGATTTGTACCTAGATTGCCAGGAAGAGGAGTTCCACGGGCGTGAGGATGACTTTGAGGCGTGAGTCACGACTTGACATGATCGCTTATGTTGTGAATCGTAGTTTGGTTATCATACATGTCTCTCGCTTTATATAGACTATTATGATTTCATTCACGATATTTCTGATTTCACATACTTGGTACTGTTATCGACTCGCCCGCTCCTGCTGCGTTCATCTGCATCGAGTCTGTCGATCCCGATCCATAGGATCACATTCAGCGTGTTGGGAAGCTCCGTTCCTTGGAGGCTTATCTTTGGTATGTTACCACCAGTGCAGGGTTCTTGTACATTCGTGGGTATGGCGAGCCCTGTCCCCGTCATGTTTGTCACTTCTTAGAGCCTGTAGTAATGCTGTGGGCGAGTGTAAAAAGGATAACCGTTCGGGTATTTATGTATATATCTTGAAGGCAAATTGTTTTGGTTGGCTGTTTATTTATCATGTCTCTTAATTCATGTTCATGTTTTTATTTCCGCTGATTTTCTCTGATGTTGTATCACTAGGGTGCCCGGGGTAAGGCACCAGTCACGGGCCCGGGTTCGGGTAGTGACAAAAGTGGTATCAGAGCAGTTAGTCCTCGGAAAGTGTCTACAGACCGTGTCTAGTAGAGTCTTGATTATCGGTGTGTTGTGCACCACATCTATAATTAGGAGGTCGCAAAGACATTTAGGATTGGTTTCCATTCTTCTCATTACGAGATCGTGCCTTAGGCATGTGATAAATCGACCCTCCGACGTATTCCTTTCCTTTACGATTATGCCTCCGCGTAAGGCAACCTGTGCCCAGAGGGGCAAGGCGATCGAGGAGCGAGATACAGAGGAGTACGAGCGCGCAGCCGGCCAAGACTGAGCTTCCGACGGCGGGTTTCGCGACGCCGCAAAGACCAGAAGTTTAGAGCCGCAGCGATGGCTGCGAGACTACTGATGCACGAGCCTCGATCCCACACTGGAGCCGATGAGATGGGGTACAAGGAGATGGCGATTCTTGGCCGTGGTCGTGGCAGATATGAGGATAGGCCGATGCAGCGGCCAAATTTCTGAGAGCACCCGTAGTTCACCCCGAGCGCATGGTTTGAGGCTACGTGACTTTACGAGTTGTAGCGCGGATGTTCTATGGATCGAGAGCCGAGGACGACTCGGGAGTTTATCCGACACCAATGATCATGAGAGTGATCGAGTCTCGCAGGCAGTCGGTGGTATTGAGTTCGCATCACCGTGCGTGATCTTAGCTGGTAGTTTGATTCGTGAGTTGTCGGAAGAGCATGCACTTCGGCCGTATGGGACGAGTTCTCGGCTTTTGCACATTTCTTGCCCCCACGGATGAGGAGGGCTCGGGCCGACAATTTTTGACGTTGAGGCGGGATCGCGACGGTTAGAAGTACAATGTGGAGTTCGACTCATTAGCTTCGGTATGTTCCATGGTAGCCGATATGGAGGACGAGTACACCGCTACGCCACCGGGCGACGACATTTGGCGGCTTATACGGGTGTAGCTCTTGGCCGGGCATGGACATTGCCCGCATGCAAGCTCATGCACTAGGATGTGAGGCACGGAGAGGTCGGCGGAATGACCGAGATCGCAGAAGAGGCCGCAATGAGGTCCTGGTAACTTCGAGGCGACCGCCAGCTAGCCTAGTTATGTACCTCCGCCCGCAGTGGTCCTCCTCGATCTTCAGACGTTGAGGTATTCGGAGCTGGTCGAGCTCGTGGGCTTCCGGTTCACGGTATACGTGAGTGCTAGCCACGGATTCATGCCCCCTGTGCCCGATGTGGCAAACATCATCCCGGAATGTCGTCTTTTATCGGGTGCTTGTTTCACTGCGCCGTCGAGGGTGTGACGAGGCGTGCTTATAGGAGAGGTATCGCGGCTTGGCGCAGCTCACGGATCGATGGCGTTCATCGCCTTCTATACGCCTGCAGGCGCACTTACGACAGTGGAGCGGTAACCGTATATCCTTAACCTCTAGGCTTGTATGTTTTGATGTTATGTTAATGTGTTAAGTGTTATGTTCGGATAGCTTTGTGCTAAAATGTGATTTAGGAACACGTTGGGGAAAAAGGGTAAGCACGGGGTAGGAAATGATGAACCTTAGAATATTACAGTTGAGACCTTAGATGTAAGGCCGCTTGAGTACAAGATTTTGCGAGTGATCCTTGTCGAGTGCATTTTATGCCTAGAAAGTATTGTGTGATAAGTCCTGGTTGGGTAAATGAAAGTGGTATCTTTCATGATGTGATTTAGCAAGATTGTTCCGTGTCGGGAGCAAGAGTTGCGCGACAGTGGGTCGGGTTGGGGCGTGTTGCCAACCCGCGATGCTTTCGGTGCTGGGTCAGCGCGGTCCCGCCCGGTGGTGGTCACGAGGGTGCTAGGCCCAAGTTTAGTTGACCATAGTATAAGTTCGTGGGTTCGACCGTAAGATCGTGAAGGCCGGAATGGCCTTAAGGAAGATTGAGGCTAGTAAGATAACCAAGTTGGAGTGGTGACTCGAGTGGAAAACGAAACGTTGGCGAAGTATGGTACGTCTTGAGAGTTCAAGTGTTCAAGGGCACGACGAGTAAGGAAGGAAGAGAACGTGTGTTATTTCGTGGCGGCCGTGGCGTTGGCAACTTGTTAAAGGAACTTCATCGATATCCGTCTTGAAGGAACATTCGGACGAATGTTTCTAGCGAGGAGAATGTTATACCGTAATTCCGCAGTATGCGTGTGGACGCACGTACAAAATTTGAGCCTTAAGTTAGGCTTAGGATGAAATTTGGGCACAAGTGCGAATAGAGTCGTTGACGAAACGTTTCCACGGCTTTCGTAGGGAAAATTCGGCTATGTCATTTATAATTTTTGCGGATTTTTAGAGGCGAAACATTTTGGACCAGCGGAGGGTGATACGTGTCACCTCACATTGAGGCAAGTGGGGTGGCTTGGTATCGCGACCGAACCCGGGCGGATCGTGCCTACCTCGCACCCAAGGCATACATCGCAGTAATCACGAACATAAAGACAATACATGAAACCAGTGTAATAAGACGGTGAAATAAAAAGACAGCTAACCAAAACGGTTACCTTCGATATATATAAATAGCAACTTTTTCAACATGAACAGTTTAATCCTTTTTACAAACCCCGCCCACAAAAGATTACATGCACCTCTAAGAATGATACGACAACAATGGCGACAGGCCCGCCAAACCACGAATGTAAACACTTACGGCACAGAGGACTATACCATCGATAAGCCTGGGAGAAGCGGAGCTTCCCAAATGAAAGCGTGACCGAGAGCTAGGATCAACGATCGTGTACCTCAACTCGCGGCATGAACGCCCCGGGCGAGGTCGAGACAACAAAGAGTATGTGAAACTGAAAATACATATCGTAAATGAAATCATAGCATATATAAAGCAGAGACATGTATGATAACCAAACTACGATTTACAACAAAGCAAATATGTCAAGTCGGGGACTCACGCCTCAGTCATCACTCAAGTATAACAATGGGTCTCGGGCCCACAACATCAATCATGCGTGGAATACCTTCCTCATCGCCGCCTATGATATAAAATCACCAAGGAACACATGAACACGTGTCCCACGTGTCATAATAAAACTATACGGGTAAGTACGAAGGCATGGCCAGGCTAAAAACCCACAGTACCAACAAGGTCATGAATCGTATCATAAGATTCGTCTGGGCGATCCACATGATCAAAGCCGCCACTTGCCCGCAATATCGATGACGCGTCAACCACGGAACTCCGCTGACTCGCGATAGGCCAATCTCATCGCCCGCGTGAGGTATTCCCGCGTCGAGGGTAGCTTACTCCCGACATCGCCCCGACTTCGCAGTCCGCATGGCCATGGACCGCGTGCCCGTAAAGGACGCACCCTAACACGAACTCGTAGCTCGCATAGGCCCGGGACTGCGTGAGGTATTCTCGAATCATAGGTCCATCGACCGCTGAGTCTACCCCGCACGGAGGCGCTTAACCCTAATCATCTCAAGAGATGAGTGATGTAAAATACTAACACAACGACTTATCGTTAAGAACATAAGCACAACAAAGGTAACCCTTTACACAACATCACAAGATACTAACACACGTAGCATCCTAGCATGTTTACTTATCAATCAACAAGAAAGTATTGCTGTGCTATCACAAACCAACACAATCAAGTTATACACACAAGGTACTTTCTACTATATGCCAACAAGTTCGGGTTTTATCCCCAAAGTACTTCATACATTAACTCTTTAAAAGATCGTTACTTTCCCAATGTCACACAATACGTAGTATAAAATAGAGTGACTATCCTTTTAAAGTAAATCAATTACTTCTCTTTGTAAAATCAAGTAGCAACATTCTTTTCCAATGATCAAGTTTGCCTAATTTCCAATGTTCAAGTTTCTCATTTTAGAAAGGTTTCGTAGTTCATAGTCTTATTTATTTAAGAATATAATTCTCCTTTAAACTATCTGAGAAACATAAGTCTTATATGTGAGTAGGATATTCTTGTTTATAACAATCTTATTACAGCAGCCATGATCTAGGAAATATCATTTTGTCTCATCTTAGCTTCTATGCAGATGGAAGTTTCTACTGGTTTTTAATAATACTTAATTATTAAAAACATTTCCTCTTATGAACGCTGCAGTGGTTTGTCGATACACATTCTGATTTCCAAAATCAGTAAAACATTCTTAAGACGTTATACCTAACTTTCCATAACGCTAGCATAACTCTTAAGTTTTCAAAACAAATCAAGTATTACTTCTTCTTTCGAAATGATTCAAAAATCTTTTGAAATACTTCAAGTTCTTTATTAACACATAACACGCCAGTTATAGTTCAAATCAGTTACCTTTTTTAAAAACCACAAGTATTTTCTTACCAACATAAAGCTGTTATAACCAACTTCCCATAAAGCTGTTATAACACTTTATGTTTTAAACCAACCAAATACATTTAGCACATGTACGTCTACCGTACTACATAGTTCACACATATCATGCTAGAAGAGATAGGAAGAGGTTCACATACCTCGCGACGAGTATCGACTAATAGCAAAACGCTCCACGTACTTCAAACCGTCGGCTACTCCTTAGCCAGTAGATCGCGCCATACGTAGTACTTCAACCTATAAGGCCACAAGACGCTTATTAACATTTAGATCCCTTCGTAACATTCTACGTAAAATTCGTAAGACCTCCCATGAACAGCGTAAATCTCCTCCTCTAACGAGGCTACCAAGCCAACCGGGGTTATACATCTAATCCTAACTGTACAATTCTACTCCACGGTACTACTTCACAAGTCTCTTGTAATACCCTAAGTAATTACGATTCAGTAATCTTCTTTAAATTCAAAGCTTAAGTCGCAAGACATCGCCGTAAGTATTATTCAGCTTAAGTCAAAAGACATTGCCAATAACTACGTTTCTATATATAGTATACTTCAACTATATATTCTAACAATATGTAATTTCAATTACAATAGGACAAGATATTTACCTCAAAAAGCCCATAATTATCCAAGTATAAAGTCGATCCCGGGCAATCGTTTAGCTCGAACTCCGAGCGCTCAACCCGCTCTAAACCACCCTTAGAAGTTCTAACCAACTTCTACACAATACTCAACGGACTATGGAGATTTTCCTGGGTTTCGGTTTTGATTTAAGTATAATAGTATTTTACGGGCTTTTCAGATAGGTATATCCTTAGAATACTACAAGGTATATGGCTAAGGTAATTTGGGCATTATAACAATACTTTTGAGAGTATTTCTACCAAGAGGGTATATATACGAGACAACACCACAAGAGGGTGTATACCTCACTACCCCACTAGGGTACTCTCGACGAGGGAAGGGTGCTCTCGGCTAAGCCTCACAAAGGGGGGACGAAACACAACAAGGGGAGAGTTTAACACTTAAGGATTTGTGGAAAGGATGAAGAATTCATCAAAGGGAGAGGTATTTATAGGTCAAGGATGGCCAACCAAAGGCCAAGATCAATCCGTGTGTTAGGCAAGTGTAGGGCTAGGATTTACCAAACACAAATATCCTACCTACCCTGACTTTGTCAAGGCACAAAAACGTGCCTTACTTGTCCATTTCGTCCCAAGTTGGACGATTTCCACCAATTGGAGGGTGCCAAGTGGCGCCTCTTGTTGTCCAAAATGTTTCGCCTTCTCGGAAAAATCCGCAAAATTAAAAATGACATAGCGGAAATTCCCTACTTAAAGTCGTGGAAAGCGCTTTCGTAAAAACGACTCTAACCGGTGTTGTGCACAAAATTAAATCGCCAAGCCTACTTGAAGTTCGAAATTTCCTACGACGCCTTCTGACATACTGGAAATACGGGTATAACATTCTCCTTCCTTAGAAACATTCGTCCCGAATGTTCCTTCTAAGTCTCAAACAACGCGCCAAGTATAGTCTTCACTACTATACTTACGAGAACAAACACGCCACACATGGCCACGAAACAATCACAAGAAAATACTTATATCCAAGTACACGAGGAAACACCTCTAACATCACCACAACCACCTCTCTCCAGGGTCTAAAATATACTTTCTTCGTACCTTCTCTCTACAAAGTACAAAGGGATTTGGGCTAGGGTATTTTGGGCATTATAACAATACTAGAAGACAACTTTTCTACCAAGGGAGGGGGGGTAGATTTCGGCTAGCTAGGGGGTAGCCCTCGCCAAGCTTCTCGAGGGAAGGGGTGTTGGACTAATTGCTAACAAAGGGAGAGGAAGGATTTTTAGACGTGGATAGCTTTTGTGGATGAAGAACTCTTCATCTCAAGAGGGGTATTTATAGCTCAAGCCTTGGCCAACCAATGGCCAAGATGAAGACAAGTGCAAGGCAAGTGTAGGGTGAGGATTTAGGCAAGTGTCCTTGGCCAACTTGCACACAAAATATCCTACCAACTCCAAGACAAAAGAAGCCAACCCAATCGGCCCTATTGCCGTGTCAAGTCCACCAATTGGAGGGTGACAAGTGTCGCCCTCCCGTTGGTCCAAAATGTTTCGTCTCTCGGAAAAATCCGCAAAAATACTAAACGACATAGTCGGAATTTTCCCTACGAAAAGTCGTGGAAACGTTTCGTCGGAAAAGCGATTCTTCTAGTGTGTTGTGCACAAATAAAGCGCCCAAGGCTAACTTTAAGGCCAAACTTTTTATGCGTATTCCCTTACGCATACTAAATACGGGGTATAACATTCTCCCCTCCTTAGAAACATTCGTCCCGAATGTTCCTTCCCAAGACAGTTATCGAAGAAGCTTAAACAGTTTGTAAGTGCCACACATGGCCACAAAATAACACTTAGGCATAAATGATAATGGAAATTTACAAGTAGGAAAGTGAATTACCTGGAGGTGTGGGGAATAGGTGAGGATACTTCTGCCTCATGTCCTCCTCAGCTTCCCACGTCATCTCCTCCCTGAGCTCGTTCCGCCACAAGACTTTGACGGAAGCCACGTCCTTCGTCCGCAGACGCCTAACCTGACGATCGACTATCGCTATGGGAATCTCCTCATACGATAACCCCTCGGTCACCTGGACATCGTCAATCGGGTGTACCCTAGATGGATCCCCGATACATCTCCTCAGCATAGATACGTGAAAAACCGGATGCACTGCCTCCAGATCGGACGGCAGATCCAACTCGTAGGCAACCTTGCCTACCCTGCGGACAATCTGAAACGGCCCAATGTACCTTGGGCTGAGTTTCCCCTTCTTCCCGAATCTCATCACACCCTTCATGGGTGACACCTTCAGGAAAACCCAATCATCAATCGCGAACTCTAGATGCCGACGATGATCTGCATCGACTTACGCCGACTACGGTATCAATAGCCGCTCTCGGATAAGCTTCACCTTATCCACTGCCTGCTGCACCAAATCTGGTCCCACTAGCTGCACCTCGCCCACATCGAACCAACCTATAGGCGATCTGCACTTCCTCCCATATAAGGCCTCATAAGGCGCCATCTGAATACTGGAGTGGTAGCTATTATTATACGCAAACTCTACTAGAGGTAAATGATCCTCCCAACTACCACTGAAGTCAATAACACAGGCTCGCAGCATATCCTCAAGAGTCTGGATAGTGCGCTCTGCCTGCCCGTCTGTCTGTGGATGAAATGCAGTACTCAGGCTCACCTGCGTCCCTAAACCCCTCTGGAAGGACCTCCAGAAGTTAGCGTGAACCGGGCTCCTGCCGGATATGATCGAAATAGGGACTCATGCGATCGGCGATCTCTCGGATGTAAAGTCGGCATAATCTCGGTAGAAAGTCGTCCTGACGGGAAGAAAGTGGGCTGATTTCGTCAGCCTGTCGACGATAACCCATATAGAATCATGTCTCCTCTGAGTGCGAGGCAATCCAGTGATGAAGTCCATGTTGATCACCTCCCACTTCCAGGTCGGGATCTCTATCGCGTAATGCACCACCGGCCTCCGGTGCTCTACCTTCACTGCGGCAACACGGGCGAGCTACGAACTCGCAACGTCCTCTTCAAACCATCCCACCAATACGGATCTAAGGTCGTGGTACATCTTGGTCGACCGGATGGATAGAGTAACGCTATTGTGTGCTTCCCAAGAACTCCTGCCGAAGTCCTCAAACATCTGGAACACACATTCTGCACTCAAACCTTAGCACCCGTGGTGCTACCTCAAAGGACCGCGCCCTCACGAAGAGCTGTATCACGATATCGAATCAAAGCCGGATCCTCGAGCTGTTGCCTCTTCACCTCTCGACGATGGAAGACTCGGCAACCTCGCGAACTCTAACCCCATCGCTATCGAGAATCAAACAAGCGGACACCAAGGCTCGCTAAGCGATGCAAATCACGAACCATGTCCTCTCTTTCTGCACATCTGATAGACTCCCCATCGACCTACGACTAAGAGCATCTCGCTAACATTGGCCTTCCGGGTGGTACAGGATATCAACATCGTAATCCTTAAGCAACTCTAACCACCGTCTCGCCGTAAGTTCGACTCCTCGGTGAAGATATCTTTGGAGGCTCTTGTGGTGCGTATAAATATCCACGTGAACCCCATACAAATAGTGCCTCGGATCTTCAAAGCGTGAATCACGGTACGACTCTAAATCATGGGTGGGTAGTTCCTCGTGTTTCTTCACTGTCGGGATGCATATGCTATAACTCTGCCATCTGCGTCAACACATCCCAACCCGATGCCCGACGATCACAATACACGATATAACCATCCGGACCTGCGGAAGAGTAAGAGCGGGGCGGTCGTCGGTCTCTCTTTCAAGAATCGAAAACCACGCTACAAGCATCACCATCAAACTTGGCGCCTTTCGAGTCGGCCTAGTCAATGGTGCGAAGATAGCAAACTTCTCCACGAACCGATAATAACTCGCAAGGCCCGAGCTGCGAACCTGCAGCCGAGTAGTAGGTCTAAGCCAAGTCTCCGCCTCGATCTTGGCGTATCCACTCGAATGCCATCGGCCCGACAATATGCCCAAGAAACGCCGAAGTCAACCAAAACTCACATTTGGAAAACTTGGCGACAAGCTGGTCTGGAGAAGCACAACACGGTCGCTCAAATGCTCGCATGCTCCGCCTCGGCGAGAATAAACCAAGATATCATCAATGAACACTATCACAAGCGTGTCCAAAATGGTTTGAACACTCGGTTCATCAAATCCATGAATCCGCCGGAGCATTGGTCAACAAAGACATGACCACGAACTCATAATGCGTCTGGGTCACGAATGCGATCCTAGGGACATCCACCTCTCGACTACTTTGATGATAGCGATCGCAGATCAATCTTGGAGAAACATCTCGCACCACCTGGGTCGAACAAATCATCAATCTCGGGAAGGGGGTATCGTTCTTAATGGTCACCTTGTTTGCACCGTAATCAACACACATGCGCGGCGTCGCCCTTCTTCTTCACGAACAATCTGGCGCTCCCGGGGAGAAACACTAGGCTGATGAAGCCGCTTCTCCAAGAAATCCCTAAGGCGGTCCTTCACTCTCTCAACTCGGCGGGTGCCATTACGTATGGCGGAATGGAAATAGGCGAGTGTGCAGTAATACATCTATACAAAACTCGATCTCCTCTCGGGAGGATACCCGGAGGTCATGCGGAAACACGCCTGGGAACTCGTGACCATCGGGCGTGAAAATCTGGTACCGCAGCTTCAGTATCAAACACCCGAACGAGATGGTAGATATACCCCTTCTGTACCATCTTCCTAGCCTTGAGGTAGGAAATAAACCTACCTCTCGGCGTCTGGTGCTCCTCCCACTCGACAACCGGCTCTCAGAGCTGGAACCGTACTACTCTCTCTCTGCGAGCTACATTGGCGTAGCAGAAGCTAGCCAATCCATCCCCATAATCACGCCGAAGTCAATCATCTCGGCTCTATCAAGTCGGCTGGGTCCGCGATCGTAAATGTTCACAGGACAAGCTATATATACCCGCCGAGCTACCACCGAATCACCCACTGGCGTAGCTACCTCGAAAGGGTCTATTGACTCAGGCTATATCCCTATCCTACTAGCAACAAGGGGAGATATATAGGGCCAGTAGAACCGGATCTATCAAAGCATACACATCAAACCAGTGAACCGATAAGGTACGTGGCGACATCGGTGAGGCCTCACGATCTGTCGGTTGGACAAAGTATATATGCGGTTCTGAGGACCGCTAGAACTGGGACCCGCGCCACGACCTCTGCCGCGACCCGCTGGTCCATGAGTACCTTGCCCTCCGGGGCGAGTAACTGTCGGGGATGAAGAAGACCCGGCAGACCAGATCGGGCCTACTACCGCGCGCTCGGTCGGACAAACTCGCGAAATGACCTGCTGGCCACAAGTATAGCGGGCTCGAGTCTGACTCCCGAATGGTATTCGCCACAACGGGCACACGGAGCAGCCCTCGAACGGTTCGCACCCGCTACCGAAATCAAGTCTGGGGCCGACGCCCCGGCCGCTCTGGGTCTTGAAAATGAGGTAGGAGCGCTCTGCGGCTGGCCGTGGTGCAAACGGACTTGGCGATGCCGCCCACGAGGACCACCAAAGAACCGGCCGTCTTGGCGCCTTCTTCCGCTGATATCGCTCTACCGGCGGTCTCACGCTCCTCACATCGGTGCATGAGCTGCATACGGGTTATGTCCATGCTCGGTGAAGGACACACCCGCACAAGACGCCATGTAATCATCTAGCCAGTGACATAGCGATGCACCGTCCTCCATCTCGCTACGGTCGAGGGACATATCGAGCCAAAGAATCAAACTCGACATTGTACTCCCGGCGTGCGCCCTCCTGTCTCGGCAAGAATCTATCAGCTCGTGCCCTCCTCATCTGCGGAGGCAAGAAGTGTGTGAGAAAAGCCTCTGAAAACTCATCCCATACTGCTGGAGGTGCATGCTCTCCCCGGGAAAGCTCATGAATCAAACCAATCGACTGCGGTATCACGCAGCCGATGCGAACCGAATGTCACAGCCTCAGTCTCTGAAGCCCTGATCACCCGCATAATCCTCTGCAGCTGACGGATGAACTCCTGCGGATCATCCTCCGGCCTCGACCCGTAAAACTCTGGCGGGCTGCAACTCAAGAAATCTGGTATCCTCAAACTATTCGCCTCGGGTGCACTACGGGTGCGGCCGAGGCTGAGGCTGAACTGCGCGTCGGCCTCTCGTGTCGGGCCACAACTTTATCCAATAGCTGGTCAATCTCCTTGTACCTAACTCCTCCGCCCGGTGTGGGATGGAGGTGTGGGTGCTGTGGTCTCTTTGGCGCCATAGAACTCGCCGTCTGGTATAGACGGGCACGAGCCCTCGTGACTCTGGGTGTCTCGCTAGCGACTCCTACGCCTTGCCCTTACGGGCGGGTTGCCTTACGTGGAGGCATAAGCTATTCTGAGGAAAGGAATACGTTAGAGGTCCAACCTATAACACGGCTCTAAAGCACGATCTCGTAATGAGAAGAATGGAAATCAATCCTAAATATCCTATAGCCTCACGATTATTGGTGTGGTGCACAACACACCGATAATCAAGACTCTACTAGATACGATGCGTAGACACTTTCCGAGATTAATCGCTCGATACCACTTTTGTCACGACGTTAGGGGCGTGGCGTGCCAGGGGCACCCAAGTAGTCATACATCGAGTAACGGAATATAAAACAAGGCGAAACGATTTATAAAATAAGACACGGTTTATGAAGAAAAGCTTGCCTTTCGGCATAATATAAATAACTCAAGTTTTGCGATTACATCCCAAGCTGTACAATAGTACTCTGAGACCTCTAAGGAAGTAAACAACTATGGCGGGACGGGGCCGCCATACCTGACTGCACAAACTATCTACAATACAGGGAGATCATACAAAAGTAGAGCCTCGGAGAAGATGGAGCTCACGACACCAATGCAAAGAGATCCTAAGGATGCGGATCTAGCACCGCTTGCCTTACTGCGGCATGAACGCAGCCCGAAGGAGGTCGATCACAACAGTACCAAGTATGTGAAACTATAAAGAGCGAAATGAAATCAAAGTATTTAAAAACTTTTCACAAATACAATCGGTTCAATTGCACATAGTGCCACATCACAAACAACAACGATAATAGGAAAAGCGATGAGTCTATTCTAGGTCGCGAATGATCGAAGCAAGGCCAATCGCCCATAGTATCATGCGTGCCTAGTCTGGACTTCCGCCCGCATAGGTCGCGCCTGGACCGCGTGAGGTATTCCTCGCATCGGGGCAGCCAACCCGGCATCCGCTAGGCTCCGCGCGCATAGCCTCAAAAGACCGCGTAGTCTCAGCGGACCGCATAGGAATCCCCGCGTCGGGCTAAACACCGGAATGATCAATCTCGGAGCATACGGCGCTCGCATAGTCTCACAGAACCGCATAGGCGTATAGACCGATCGAGGGGCAAGCCCTCGGTATAACGATCGAGGGTAGGTGATACAATAACGATAACAGCGGACTTCAGGTTAGCAACGTAAGCACAGCAAGAATGACCCCCTTACACAGCATTTCAAGACACTAACACAGGTAGTATCATAATATGTCTACTTATCAAACAAATCTTACTACACTTAACAGAAATCAATACAAGGCTTTTATAAACAAACAAGTAAACAGTTCCTTTTTATCTTTCTTAAGTTGTTATACCTAACTTCCCATAAAGCTAGTATAACTCTTAAGCTTTTGTTTTAAAAACCAAATATTTATCTTATTCAGCATTCTTTTGAAATGCTTCCAGTTCTTTATTATTCAGGCTTAAGCCGTGAGGCATTGCCGTAAGTATTATTCAGCTTAAGTCAAAGACATTGCCGTAGTTATTATTCGATTAACACGTATGCGTCTACCGTACTATATATTGTAAAATATCATGCTTTAGGAAGAATCACATACCTTCGTGAAAACCACCGCCAAGTTGAATATGTCGCAGAGAGTCGACCTATAATAGTCACAGACATCTATCAAAGTCTAGACTACTCTGTAGTTCATTCTAAACGGGGTTCACAATTCTCTGATTGTCGGGCGCACAACCCTACGGTGAGCTATATGAGTTCTTGTGAAAGCAGTCTATGTGAGTACTGTTCATTTATTCTTCTTTTAAACCCTTCTACTTGTGATAACGGTCAATTCTATTCTTTAATATTCTTCTAAGTATTTAATACTTATTCTTATACTTCTACAGTATATATCCTCTAATTATAAAAGAAGGGTAAGTTTATTTACCTCGGTAAGCCCAATAATATCCTAGATAAAAGTCGCGCCTGAGCAAGGTTTAGCTCCTAAGTTTATGCGCTCAGATAGCTCCAGAAACCTTAGAAGTTCTTCACAACTTCTACTAAGTACAAAGGGATTTGGGCTAGGGTATTTTGGGCATTATAACAATACTAGAAGACAACTTTTCTACCAAGGGAGGGGGGGTAGATTTCGGCTAGCTAGGGGTAGGCCTCGGCAAGCTTCGAGGGAAGGGGGTGTTGGACGAATTGCTAACAAAGGGAGAGGAAGGATTTTTAGACTTGGAAAGCTTTGTGGATGAAGAACTCTTCGTCTCAAGAGGGGTATTTATAGCTCAAGCCTTGGCCAACCAATGGCCAAGATGAAGACAAGTGCAAGGCAAGTGTAGGGTGAGGATTTAGGCAAGTGTCCTTGGCCAACTTGCACACAAAATATCCTACCAACTCCAAGACAAAGAAGCCAACCCAATCGGCCCTATTGCGTGTCAAGTCCACCAATTGGAGGGTGACAAGTGTCGCTCTCCGTTGATCCAAAAATGTTTCGTCTCTCGGAAAAATCCAAAATACTAAGCGACATAGTCGAATTTTCCCTACGGCGTGGAAAGCGTTGCGTCGGAAAGCGATTCTTCTAGTGTGTTGTGCACAAATAAAGCGTCGAGGCTAACTTTAAGGCCAAACTTTTATGCGTATTCACTTACGCATACTGCAAATACGAGGTATAACAGGGTACGGTAGTGCACCCTGGTAGATAGTTGGAGACTTGGGACTTCTAAGTTCTGATCCACGGTGTTCTATGGATCGAGTGAGGATGACCCTCGAGTTTATCGGCGATTCTGACGGATCGCGAGTGATCGAGGCCTCGAGCGGTCGGTGATATTGGGTTCGCGTCGGTGCGTGATCTCGCGATCGGCCAGTTTGATTCATGGGAAGCGCCCCCGGGAGCATGCGCTTCGGCTGTATGGGACGAGTTCTCGGGGCTTTCTTGCACATTTCTTGCCCCGCGGATGAGGAGGCTCGGGCCGCAGATTTTTGATGTTGAGGCAGGATGGCGTGCGGTTCGAGTACAGCGTGAGTTCGACTCGTTGGCGATATGTCCGGCGTTAGTGGCAAATATGGAGGACAGAGTGCACCGCTACCTCACGGGGCTCGATGACTACTTGGCAGAGGCTTGCTCGGGTGTAGCTCTTCAGCCGGGCATGGACATTGCCCGCATGCAGGCGTATGCACTTGGGTGGGAGGAGCGGAGAGGTCGGCGGAATTGCAGGATCAGCGAAGAGGCGAGCAGCAGGTCTTTTGGCGACTTTCGGCGGACCCGCCGTAGAGACTAGTTATGCGCCTCCACGATCTGAGCGGTCCTCGCGATCTTGGCGCATCTAGAGTATCTGAGGCGGTCGGGGCTCGAGGTTCAGTTTCGGGGAGTAGTGGTGTTGACGGATGAGGCCACCCTTTCTCGGTGTGGCCGTTGCGGTAGAATCCATAAGGGGGAGTGTCGTGCTGGTTCGGGAGGTTGTTTTACATGCGGCCAGCAGGGCCATTTTGCGAGAAATTGTCCGACTAGAGGTAGCGCAGATGTAGAGACTCGGCCTTCAGGATCTATGGCTGGTTCATCACCTTCTACAGCTATGCGCCCTGCAGGGCAGGCCTATGATTAGAGTGAAGCGGTAGATACAGGTATATCCCTAACCCTCTAGAGCTTAGTATGCTTGATATAATAATCTTATTATTATGTGCTATGTGAGGATAGCGTTGTGTTAATTGTGAATTAGAAAACATGGTTAGTTGAAAGGTTTGTATGGGGGTTTGGAAGGTGTGCACCTTAGAATATTATACGTTGAGACCTTAGATGTAAGGCCGTCCTGAGAAAAAGATTTTACGGTTAGTCTTTGTCGAAACACTTGGATGCGTGAAATGTATTGAGGGATTTTTTTTTTCCTTGGGTTGTGTTGGATGAAAGTAGTAGCTTTCAGGACTTGTATAGGTAAGGTTGTTCCGGATCGGGGAACAAGAGTATGGTGCGATTATGGGTCGGGTTGAGGACCATTCACGGGTCAACCTTGGCCGGTTTGGGGTGGAGTGCATTCGAGGTGGTCCCTTGGTGGTAGGGTCACGAGGGTGCTAAGCCAGTTTAGGTAACCATCGTATGAGTTCGTGGATGTGTTCGACGAGTCCGAATCGTGAAGGCCGGGAATGGCCTTGAGGGAATTTGAGGCTTGTAAGATGACCAAGTTTGGAGGTGGTAACTCCAGGGTTGTGGAAATTGAAGCGGTGACTGAAGTGTGGTATGTGTACTAGAAAGAGTTCGGGTGTACGAGAAAGGGCGGCAGTAAGAAGAAGCGAACAATGTGTTATGAGGACGGAAGTGATCATTTCTTTTGTGAAGTGAAGATGCGAAGGGAGTATCCTTTAGACCATGGGTGTGAGCTTTTTGTGATGTTAGAGGTGATTCCTCGTTGGCTTGGATTTGTATGATATACTATGGCGTTGATGGCGTGATTGGTTCGTAAGTATAGTAGTGAAGACTATACCGGCGCATGTGTGTTTGGAGACTTAGAAGGAACATTCGGGACGAATGTTTCTAAGGGGGGAAGAATGTTATACCCCGTAGTTCTAGGGTATGTATGTGAGGACGTACGTACGAGAATACATGTAAATTTTGGAAAGAAAGGAAGATGTGATTTTTCGGAAAAGTTTTGGTTTTGTGAAGAAAAGGTTAGTTAATGGAATTGGATTCCCAGATTTGGTATTTGGGCTTCTTGGATTATATTAGAATTATGAGATTTTATTTTCGGAAATGGTCACGTGGGGCCCGCTTTGTTTTTGAGATTTTCGGTATTTTGGATATTTTCGGAAGACGATATATTTTGGGAGTAGGGTGGCGACCGTGTCACCCCATGTGGCCTAAGTGGCGATTTGGCTTGATAGTGGCACTTGTGGCGTTTTAGTGTGCCAGTGGCTAGCCACTTGTCTTGCTGACAAGTGGCTTGGCACCACACTTGTCCCAAGATCTCACCACACTTGCCTTGATCATGACCCTTGATTTTTCTATAAATACCCTTGATAGCAAGACATAATTTCATCAGCACTTAAGAGTTTTTCAAGCAAAATACTCCTCCTTCTACTTGTTCTCGTCCCCCTCCCACTTTGTGTAGTAAAATACTTTGTGTATTGTTGTAAAATCCCAAATACCTTGGCCTAGTATCCCTAGTAGTATTCCAAAGTTGTTTTAATACTAGGAGCCCGGAAATACTACTTTATTCCCATAGTAAACAAAACCCTAGAAAACCTCCATAGCTTGGTTGAAGTGTTTAGAGAAGTTGTTTAGAAACTTCTATGGGTCGCTTGGAGCGGGTTGGAGCGTAAGGAATTGGAGCTAAACGTTGCTCAGGATCGACATATAATCTTGGATAATTTTGGGCTTATCGAGGTAATAATCTATGTCCCCCTATTGTAATTGGATATTACATGTTGTTGTAATGTATAGTTGAGTATACTATATATAGAATGGATATTGGTAAGAATTGAACTGTATTTACATTGGATTGTATTTACAGTAGACTTGTGTAGTATTTTTGTGAAGCAGAATTGAACACGTCCGGTTAGACGTGTAATCCCCTGGGAGTTGTTGGCCTGGTAGCGGGCCCTGGTAGGGGAGGAGATTTATGTGATAGCGGGAGAGTCTTTGAATTTTACGTAGAATAAGGAATCTTGCAGTTATAATATTCTACGAATAGAAGTAGGTTTTGATAGGCGTTTTGTGGCCGTTATAGGTTGCAGTACTACGAGTAGCGTATTCTACTTGAAGAGTGGAAACGGCTAGCGAGATTCTGATCTTGTGGAGCGTTTTGCTAATTGTCGATAATCGTCGCGAGGTATGTGAACCTCTTCCTATCTTTTCTAGCATGATTGTTGTGAACTATGTAGTAAGGTAGACGTACACGTGCTAAGTGATTTGGTTGGTTTAAAACATAAGGTGTTATAATAGCTTTATGGGAAGTTAGTTATAACGACTTTATGTAGGTAAAAGAGTGGTTTATTGATTTTAGAAGATAAGAGACTTGACTTATAAACGACTTGATTGTGAAAGTTAAGAGACTTGATCTTGAAAGATAAGAGACTTGACTTATAACAACTTGTTTTCGGAAAAAGAGAAGTAACTTGATTTTAAGTATAGGTTACTTGTTTTGAAAAGAGTAAGTTATTTGGGTTTTAAAAGAATACTTGTTGTTGTTTTAAAAGAAAAGAGACATGTGGAATTAAAGAGTTTTTGATTTAGAACATAAAGTGTTATAACAGCTTTATGGGAAGTTAGTTATAACGACTTTATGAAAACAAAGGAATGGTTTTTATCATTGGTTTTAAAATGGTAACTTGACTTTAAAAGGAAAAGGGTTTTGGTCTAAAAGGAAGGCATGGTATTGTCTTAATTTGGTTTAAAAAGGAAAGTCTGGAAGTTGTTTTGGTTTAATTAAAATGTTAGTCACTTTATTTTTGATACTATGGGTATCGGGTGACTTTTGTAAAAGAAATGGATCTTCTAAAAAGAATTTAACGTACGTAGTACTTTGGGGATTAAAACCTGGACTTTGTCATAAAATGAAAGTACCTTGAGTTGTGTGTAACTTACCTATGTTTGCGTGTGATAGCCTTGTTGTGCAAATGTTGTATTTTTATGTTACCGCGTCTCTCGATGGAGGGCCGGTCATGTTGTTCTTGATCATTTTGGACATACTGACACGATGGGCGTCCCACGGTATGCCACTATGATAGTCCACGGGCATCGACTCGATGGATGGTCCACGGGTATGCGGCCGTGATGAGGTTCGTTTCTGGTGATAGTGTTATTCCATGGACTAGCTCTCCATGAGGTTTCTTGATTCGGCAGGTATCCGGTAGTTGGCTCGTACTTGCCACGAGGTCGTGGCTGTCTCGGCAGTATCCGTAGTTAGCCTTTGTACTTGCCGTTCGGTTTGTGTGAATCTCGTGATTCCGACTTGGTATCGGTAGTTAGTCTTCGTACTTGCCGGCCATTTGCGTGGCGCGAGCTTGGTATCTGTAGTTGACTTCGTACTTGCCTGGTCGCCTTCATGGTTTGGTTATATAGTTGTGTTAGTGCGGCTTTGGTATCACGGTAGTTGGCTTTCGTACTTGCCGGTCGGTTGATGATGCGGCTTGGTATCCGTAGTTAGCCGTACTTGCCCGTCGGTTGTTATGACAGTGGGACACGATGTTCATGTGTACTTCTTGGTGTGATTATATCATAGACTGCCGGCAGTGAGGAAGGTATTCCACGGGCATGATTGATGTTGTGGGCGTGAGACCCATTGTTATATTTGAGTAATGACTTTGAGGGCGTGAGTCCCTGACTTGACATGACTGTTTATATATTGTGGACTGTAGTTTGGTTATCATACATGTCTCCTGCTTTATATAGACTATTATGATTTCATTCTGAAATTCTGATTTCACATACTTGGTACTGTTATCGACCTCGCCCGAAGGCTGCGTTCAATCCGCGAGTAGAGGTACATCGGTTGTGGATCCTCGCTCTTAGGATCACAGTTCAGCTTTTGGGAAGCTCCGTTTCTCCGGAGGCTTATCTTTGGTATAGTCCCCTGTCAGTGTAGTTACTTGTACATTCAGGGGTATGGCGGGGCCCTGTCCCGTCATAGTTATGGTTACATTCTTAGAGGTCTGTAGTACTGTTGTGGGCAGGGTTTGTAAAAGGATTTAACTGTTCAGGTTGATATATATATGTATATATTCAGGAAGGTGACCGTGTTGGTTAGCCTGTTTCATACGTTATCTCTTGTTTCATGTTTAAGTTTTTATTTCCGCTGATTTTCTCTGAAGTTGTATCACTAGGGTGCCCGGGGTAAGGCACCAGTCACGGGCCCGGGATCGGGTCGTGACAGCTAATGGATCACAAACTAAAATTTTTGTGTGGGAAGGGAGGCAAACCCGAGAGCTTCCTTGGCTAAGCTCAATGTTCTCTCAATTTTTCTAAGTGTAAAAATGACAAGTCTTGCACTAGTATGATATATAAACCACATTGGAGGGTCTAGATTATCATAAATGTGTGACTAGGATTAGTTTCACTAGGATTAAGCCCAAGTGGCAAGTTGACTTTGGTCAAATATATCAAGCTTGCAAGACTTATCTTCCAAGATGGTCAATGACCATTTTACCCTCCCTCAAATTCGTCCAAGACCATATGTGGGGGTGCCACGTGTCGCCCTCTCATTCGTCCTTTAAATTCCGTAACCCTCGTGGGCCCCACAAAAATGTAAAATTCCTCGGGTGGGCCCCACGTGACCAAATCCGTAAAAATAAATTTTCATAAGGTTAAGAGTTCCATACTCTTCAAATAGTGCATTTTGAGAATCGATTCTCGGCAATGAACATTTTTCCTTTCCGACGTTCGGAAGATTTTAGCCAGGAAAAACAATTCTTCCTTTCGTACAATTTCCAAGTCTCGATTCCTTACGTACATTCTCTTATACAAGTCCTGGACTTACGGGGTGTAATAGATAGGTTATAAAATGCATGCTTAAAAAGAATTCATATATGATAGGATGATAAGAGTGAAAGCTTTGCAAAATAAATGATTGTCCACTATAGAATAAATGCAAAGTAAAATGATTGTCCATGATATGATGAATGTAATGAAAAAATGAATGTCCGTGATTGTTACACCCCGTAATTCAAGAACATGATTATAGAATTAAGATTGGAATGTCGAAAGGAAAGGATTTTTACATTTCCTTATACGGAAAATTTTCGAGTTTAATGTGATAACAAGAATTAATTCTAGTAATGGAATTATTTTTCATTAGAATTATGGACTTAGTGGATTTATTAAGTCTTGGTACTATGTTACATGTCCATCTAAATGGGATGAAAAATAACTAAGTGTGGATGAAATATTTTGTGAAGAAATGCTTGGCGATAGGAGGTTAGCAAGTGCCTCTCCCACTTGTCTTGTGAAGACTCACACACCTTTATATAGATAAGTCTTGAAGACTTAGAACAAAAGATATTCATCCATACAAACCCTCATCTCTCCAAAAACCTAGAGCAATTGAAATCCCGTATCGAAGACAAGATCAAGATCAAAGTATTTTCTTTCCAAGATTAAGCACCCTTAACCCTAAATCTAGGTTGGGCCGAAAATAGAATGAAACCTAGGGGTTTTCCGTCAACTTTTGGAAAATCGTGAAGAGAAGTTGATCCTAAGGTTGTGAGGATACATATATGTGATTGGAACTTGAAGAAGTGGAGGCGAAAGCTGCGGACCAATAAAGGGGACTGTTTTGTAGCGTTTTGGGGGAAAAAATGAGGTAAAAGTCCTTCTTCTTTTAAAGTAATTGGATATTACTTATTGTTATAATGTATGGATGAACTTGTGTTAAAAAGAATGAAGAATAAAAAAGAGTTTGAGCCATTTTTGGGGCTAAAACCGATTTGGAACAGATTTGGTGTAAATGGAATTCGTTGTTTATTGTCACGACCAACCGTTCGATGGTGATACCCGCACCCAAGTAGCCATACATCAGAGTAATCAGCGGAATATAAAACAAGACATGAATAAAGTGAAGTGTAAAACAGTTATCTGAGAAAACTTGCCTTGCGACATATATATATATATCAACTTAGTTACATCCTTTTATTCCTGCCCACAACAAGCATTACTGAGTACTTAAGAATGATACGAACAACGTATGGCGGGGCGCCATACCCTCGAATGTAAGTACCTACTACGACAGGGACTATACCACCGATAAGCCTCCTGAGAAGCGGAGCTTCCCAACGCAATGACGTGACCTAAGGCGGGATCAACGATCAACGGTGTGACTTACCAACGGCATGAGCAGCCCAAGCGAGGTCGATACAACCAGTATACCAAGTATGTGGCCCGAAAATCAAAATGCGTAATTGAAATCATAGTAGTCTATATAAAGCAGAGATACGTATGATAACCAAACTACAGTTCACAATAAATAGCGAATATGTCAAGTCGTGGACTCACGCCTCAAAGTCATCACTCAATTATAACATGGGTCTCACGCCACAACATAAACAAGAGTGAAATAGATATAGTGTAACCCGGTCTTTTCTAGGCCGCTAATGATCGGCAAGGCCGGCCCATAAGATCGTTATGCGTGCCTAATCCTAGACTTCCCGCGACCATAGGTCGCATTGACCCGCACAGTAGGTCGTATAGACCAGACGGTAGTAGCGACGACCCTCCCGGACTCCTTGATCGCATAGTCTCGACAGACCGCGATAGTCACATTGCATCAGATGGTAGGCATCCCCGCGTCGGGATAAAACACCGAATGATCAATCACGAGCATACCGCTGCCCGTGATAAATAGTCATAGACCGTAATAGTATAGAGCATAGACCAAGATGGTGGCAAGCCCTCGGTATAATAAGTCGGGGTTATGTGATATAATAACAAGACAACGCTTAAAGTTCAACAGCGTAAGCCACAACAAGAATATTGAAGATACTAACACACGTAGCATCCTAACATGTTTACTTATCAAATCAACAAGAAAGTATTACAAGGCTATCACACAATACAATCAAGTTCTTCACACAAGGTACTTTCTTCTTTATGTTAACAAGTTAGGAATTTATCCCCAAAGTACTTCATACATTAACTCTTTAAAAGATCCGTTTCTTCTACAAAGTCACACAAATACGTAGTATAAAATAGAGTGACTATCTTTTTAAGTAAACAAAACATTTCCTTTGTAAAATCAAGTAACAACATTATTTTCCAAACGTTCAAGTTTGCCTAATTTCAAATGCTCAAGTTTCTCCTTTTGAAAGGTTTAGTAGTTCGTAGTTCAGGCTTTAATCACTTAATGATATAATTCTCCTTTAAAACAATTTGAGATACATATGCCTTATATGTAGTAGGTTATTCTTGTTCATAATCAATCTTATTTAGCAGCCATGATCTAGAAATGTAATATCATTTTGTCTTATCTTAGCTTACATGCGGATGGAAGTTTCTCTTGGTTTAATAATACTTTATTAGTCAATACATTTCCTTTATTAGCGCCTATAGCGTGGTTTTGTTCGATACTTATTCTCATTTCCAAATCAAGAAACATTATTCTTTTACAAACCAAGTACTCATTACTCACGAATGAGGTTTCACACAAAAACTCGTATTAATTTATTTAAGTCAAGTCTCTTATCATTTAAGATCAAGTCTCTTGCTTCTAAAATTAATAAACCATTCTTTTTATCTCTCTTAAGTCGTTATACCTAACTTCACATAAAGCTAGTATAACTCTTAAGCTTTAAAACCAAGTATTACTCTTCTTTCAAAAGGTTTCTTAATTCTTTTGAAATACTTCAAGATTCTTATTATTCTTTTGAAAACCAGACTTATTATCGTAAGTATAAATATTAACACGGTTATACCGCTTTGTTATAATCTACATGATCGAGGATATAGTATTAGTAAAATATCATGCTAGAATAGAAAATACCTAGTCCTCATGGAGTTATCGAGGTAAATAACTCCATCAAGCACTACTTATCACCATTTTCAGATGTGATTTATCTTATGTAATTTTTACCTCAGTATCAATTCTCTTTGAATCTTATGTGATTCTCTTGTAGACGGATGTAATTTCAGCAGAAATTGTTATGCAAATCTAATTATCCAAGTTTAATGAATCTTATATTTCTTAATACTACAATTTATAAATAATGCAAAGATAATAAGTATAATTATAATAATCCAACGTAATTTTCCATACTTTAGCTCTACAAGTTATAGTTCGTACCTTTGTTTAGTTCCAATAACTACCATGGAGAATATTTATGCAAGTTTGTATTTTGACAACTTAGGAATATTTAGGGTATTTATTTGAGGAGTATTTGAGAGGCTGGCTGTATATGGCTCGAAACTTGTGCATATTACCAAGGGGGAGAGCTTGGAAAGGTGCATGGGTAATAATATCGACTAAGGGGTATTTTTAAACAACTCAAGGTAGGCGAAGTGCATGAGGGGAGGGTAGGCAGTCAGGGGGTGTGGAAACTTCAACTGGGGAGAGCTTACGAGGGTGTCAATTGGAGAGATTCATCCACGGCTTATCCATCTGAATATCAACTAAGTCCTTTCATGCCAATGCTCCGAGAAGATGCCAGTGGCCAAAGCAATTGTCCGTAAACATAAAATATTCCCACTCTACGCATGATCCAAGACGATTTCTAAAGCGAATTTCAACACGTTTCGTACCTCGCTTGTTTCCGTCAACATTTAAATATTTCGTCCTCAATCCAATATAAAATCCCTCTCCTTGAAGCATGAACTTGTCCTTGAATTCCGAAATCAACGATCCTAACTTCCTTGCACTCAAAACAAGTCACGTACACCCGAAATGCTGAATACCTCCGAATGACTTCTCGACTCGTCATGTATTAATCATGACGAAATAAATGCTTTCTCTTATACAGCGCAATTTCACCTTATTTAACGTTAAAATACTCACTTACCATCGTCTTCACAAGACAACGAACTATACCTCAGCACGTAACATTAACTTCTCAAATCTATTCTAACTAACCGACCTGTAACAAATGTTACCTATATGCTTCTCAGCGAGAAACGCCGATCTTCCTCAAGCGTGTACAAAGAACTCGCTCGGCTTCCGACACGATCTCGCAAATAACCTCGCTCTGAGAGGTATCGACACAGTGCCACTTCATGCGATGTCTAAAAGCAGTAGTTACACTCTCCACAGATCTTAGGTGAAAGGTAGGCCCGACTCCCTAAAGCGACCTCGATTACATCCTTCATCGAACCTCGAACCGCGAACTTGAGGCGGACCACCGTTGGCGAGCCACGTCGAGCAACGTCCTACGAACCTCTGGTTAAATAAAACTTGCCTACACCGTCTAGTGCGACCACCGAAATATCGCGCATGCGGGCGCGTAGGGACTAGCGATCTAGACAACCGCTAACACCCGTCCATGGTACCACGCTAGATCATGCGATAAACCAGCATCATCTAACTACGGCGGTCACTGCTAAGCTCCTAGCATGTGACCCGCTATACAACATGAGTATGTCCGAATAATCTCACATAAAAAAATAGCATAAAAAATAAAACTCGAGATCTGGCCTTTTAACTCACAAGGTCTATATTAATCTCCCCTCGGTTCTAACATATCTTCATGCACCCCACGGTTTACATAACATGATAATCACCCAATACATGTATCTCCTGAACTTCCAGAAGCTGACTGCATATCTCTACATACCTTTTCTCGAGACTAAGGTATCACTGTGGGCGGCTAATGTGAATCGCGACCCGCGTGAGCTCTGAGATCTGTGGCTAGCACGCTCATGAACGCCCCATCCAACGGTAATATCCAAGGCCACTATCTCATGTGCTGCGCTAGGCCATCAGCGCGTAGCCGTGCAATCAAACCAAAGGCGTCGCCGCGCAGTCATTTTGGAACAAGAAATCGTGGCTAGGTGTGCGCTCGTCACTCCGACTTACGAGACGAAGTGCATTGCGGTACCGTGCCCGCTAGCGCGCGCTAGAGGTCTGTCAGGCGATGTCTCTCGAGCCTTTTTGTTATAAAATCTCGTTAACGCCCCGGGAGGGTCTGAGTAACGTGAGTTATTGCGCGCATATCCTCGCTCCAAAACAGGGCGATAACTTTCTCGGGAATGAACGATCCGCCCTTAAGACCTTTCTTTGCGATCCATGATTCCTAAATCTCACTCAAGACCTATTGCCATCGGTCGTCAGCTTTAAGTCCTTGGCATCATAGTTCGCGAATCCGCTGTGCTTATGACTATCTTTTTAAGTAAACCAAAACATTTCCCTTTGTAAAATCAAGTAACAACATTATTTTCCAAACGTTCAAGTTTGCCTAATTTCAAATTCTCAAGTTTCTCATTTTCGAAAGGTTTCGTAGTTCATAGTTTTAATCACTTAATGATATAATTCTCCTTTAAAACAATTTGAGATACATATGCCTTATATGTGAGTAGGTTATTCTTGTTCATAATCAATCTTATTTAAGCAGCCATAATCTAGGAAATGTAATATCATTTTGTCTCATCTTAGCTTCTATGCAGATGGAAGTTTCTACTGGTTTTAATAATACTTTATTAGTCAATACATTTCCCTTTATTAGAGCTGCTGTGGTTTGTTCGATACTTATTCTCATTTCCGAAATCAGTAAAACATTGTTCTTTTTTACAAACCAAGTACTCATTACTCACGAATGAGGTTTCACACAAAAACTCATATTAATTTATTTAAGTCAAGTCTCTTATCATTTAAGATCAAGTCTCTTAACTTCTAAAATTAATAAACCATTCTTTTTATCTCTCTTAAGTCGTTATACCTAACTTCCCATAAAGCTAGTATAACTCTTAAGCTTTTAAAACCAAGTATAACTCTTCTTTCAAAAAGGTTTCTTAATTCTTTTGAAATACTTCAAGATTCTTATTATTCAGGCTTAAGTCAAAAGACATTGCCGTACAACTACGTTCAGTTAACACACGTACGTCTACCGTACTATATATATATTCTTTTAAAATATCATGCTCAAGAGGATAGGAAGAATCACATACCTCGCGACGATTATCGACTATTAGCAAAATGCTCCACGGCTATAACCCGGCTAGCCTTGTCCACCTTTCAAGTAGTACATGCTACTCGCAGAAAATTCAACCTATAAAGGTTATACAAGTCTATCAATGACTAGACTACTCTGTAGATTATTCTTCTGATGTGATTTCAGTTCAAGTCTTTTCTGTAATATCCTTCTATTACAGTTCAATTCTCTTCTATGAATCTTATATTCATTTCTATGCTACAACAGTATGTAATTTCCAATTACAATAAGGACAAGAGTATTTACCTCGATAAGCCCAAAATTATCCAAGTTTAATGTCGATCCTGAGCAACGTTTAGCTCCTACTCCGGGTGCTCCAACCCGCTCCAAACAACCCTTAGAAGTTCTACGCAACTTCTTCTTAATACTCCAACCAACTATGGAGATTTTCCTTAGGGTTTCGTTTTGTGGATCAAGGAAGTATAATAGTATTTCTGGGCTTTTCGTATAAGTGTAACCTTGGAATACTACAAGGTATTTGGGCCAAGGTATTTTGGAATAGTAACTATACATGGAGAGTATTTCTACCAAGAGGGGGGGTGTATTTTACGAAAACAACTCAAGGTAGGGGGTACCCACGGCTAGCACCACTAGGAGGGGTACTTTCGGCGGAGGGAGGGCTCTCGGCCTGGGGCCTCACCAGGGGAGGGCTCGGCCAAGGGGCCTCACCAAGGGAGGGCTCTCGGCCAAGGGCCTCACCAAGGGGAGGGCTCTCGGCGAGGGCCTCACCAAGAGGAGGCTAGGACGAGAACTTCAACACAAAGGGGGGGAAGAGCTTTCAAGACTTAGCACAATTTTTGGATGAAGAAGTTCATCAACTAAGGGGGGTATTTATAGGGAAATCAATGGCCAAGATCATGCCAAGTGCAAGGCAAGTGTAGGGTCAAGATTCATCCATGTGTACCTTATCCATCTACCACACAAATATCACAAAATATCCTACCTACTCCCACTCTCCCTTTCGTCCAACTTGCTGCCCCACACGTCCACCAATGAGAGGGTGCCACGTGTTGCCCTCTCGTTGGTCCAAAACATTTCGTCTCTCGGAAAAATCCGCAAAAAATATAAATGACATAGCCGGAATTTTCCCTTCGCAAGTCTTGTAAAACGTTTCGTCGAAAAACGATCCTAATCGGGTGTTGTGCACAAAAATTCGAACCTTGCCTACTTTAAGCTTCAAACTTTTCTACGTACGTCCTTACGTACATACTCTGGATATACGGGGTATAACATTTATTGTCATTGTTATCTTCACCTATTGCATGTTATAATGGATTAATATTGTTGTTAATAAGTTGTTATAACTTATGTAGATGTTTTGGAACTCGAATTGGAATAAAAAGGATAAAGGAAAGAGTTATCAGATTTTAGTTGTTGCCGTAGAATCTATAAAACTGTTTGATATTGTCGTGCAGTTTTTAGGGACTGCTTTAGACGTGTTGTATGCTAGAAAATCTGCCCCTGTATTTCATGTTTAATGTAGTAGATTGCTAATGAAAACCCCGAAGGAATAAGGGTGTGTAAAGGCGTTGAAAGGCCTCACATTCCACCCTCGTTATAGTAATTATGGACTGTTTTAGGGGCTGTTTTGGTATGGTTTTGGGGCAGAATTTTACACGCCCTGTTAAGGCGTGTAATCCCCTTTGGTTAGCTGAATTGTTGGGCCTTAAATGTGGCGTGTTTGGTTATTGAATTCGGCCTTGAAAAAGGTGGCAAAGTATGTAGAAACAAAGGAAGTGTTGTCCGATTTTCCGTAGAATTTAGTGAGTTTGCACTTAGAATATTCTACGTTCGAAGCTAAAGGTTAATGGACGTATTATGGCCATTATAGGTTTAAGTACTAAGTATAGCGCATTCTACTTGAAGGATGGAATAGCTATCAAGGTTGAAGTACTTTGGAGCATTTTGCTATTTGTCGATAATCGTCGTGAGGTATGTGAACCTCTTCATTCTTTTGACATGATTCTATGTATGGAATATACATGTAGTACTATTTCATGATTCCTTCTACTCTTAGAAGTTAAGAGGTATGTATGTTGATTTACTCTACGTAAAGGTTATGTCTAAGTTATCCTAAGTTCTTACCAAGTCTTATGGGGGATGTTGGTAAGAGTCGTTAGGAGGTATTTGGAGCCAAGTTGACTTGGCTAAGTTCTGACAAATGAGAATAAGAATCGAACAAGCCAGCTGGCGTTAATAAAGGAAAATGTAATGACAATCAATTAAGTTAAAATGAGTAGAATTCTCCATCTGCATAGAAGCTAAGATAAGACAAAATTGTATTACATTTTCTAGATCATGGCTACTCGATTAAGATCGTTATAAATAAGTATAACTTATTCACAACGCACCAAAGTATATGTTACTTAATTTATAAGAATTTACGTATGAAGTTTTAAGACTATGAACCTCAAATTTTTAAAAGGTTAAGGGACTTTATTTTTCAAGTTATGGGACTTGATTCTTAAAGGAAGAAATGAATTGATTTAAAAGTATAGAATACTTGATTTGGAAAGTATTGATTTCTTGCCATTCTAAAGTTAAGAAACTTGTTTTCTTAAAAGTTAAGAGACTTGAATTATTTTGAAAGCTATGTGATTTGAATTGAAAGTATAAGTTTCTTGGTCATAAAAGGAATGAATTTGTCTAAGACATAAAGAATTATGACGGCTTTATGGGAAGTTGGTTATAACAACTTTATGGAAGATTAAGAGAATGGTTTTCTTCAGTAATGTAAGCAAAGAAATGATTTGAAATAAAGAAGGGCAAATTGTTTAAAAGGTACCAATTGCTTAAGGTTTTAAAGAAAGAAGTCACTTGATTTAGAAGCCTATAAATGTATTTTAAAAGGTATTGTGACTTGTCTTGAAAAGTAGATATGACTTGATACTGCGGTTATTAGTATCTTGGAAGTTTTATTTGAAAGAGAATCATTTTAAAGGAGTAGAGGCACGTAGTACGTTGGGTTAAATTCCCGGATTTTATAATGACATGTTAGTGCCTTAAGTAAACAAAAATGAGAGTGTATATGAACAAGCTAATAAGAAGTTAGGGGATTTATTAACTTGCTTATGTAATGTATGATAAGTCGGTGGTGCTTATGTTATGTATGGTAAGCCAGTGGTGCTTATGTTATGTATGATAAGTCGGTAGTTCTTATATTATGTATGATAAGTCGGTAGTGCTTATGTTATGTATGATAAGTCGGTAGGGCTTATGTTATGTATGATGGCCGGTTGAGTTAGGGTAAGAGTATAAATGAGGGGTAAACCCCCAAGACGTTATACCACCTTCTCCAGGGTAAGAGTATAAATGCGGGGTAAACTCCCAAGACGTTATACCACCTTATTCAGGGTAAGAGTATAAATGAGGGGTAAACCCCCAAGACGTTATACCACATGTTCCGTGGATTTGCTACCCATGATACGAGGAATACCTCATGCGAGTCCTTATGGGCTTATGCGGGTGAAATAGTCCCATGCGGGCGGGTACATCCTATGCGAGGAATACCTCATGCGGGTCCACAGGACCTATGCGGGTGAAATAGTTCTAGGAGTAGGATTGCTTATCGATACTACGGGCGAGGGACCCTGTTTTGATCATGAGCCTCCTATTTTTATGCAGTATACCTTTATGGGCAGACTTATGTGATTTTATCGCGTCCCAGATTGGGTCGGGCAGTATACCTTTATGGGCAGACTTATGTGATTTTATCGCGTCCCAGATTGGGCCGACAGTATAGGCGTTCCTCCATAAAGGGACGGATTAGGTTATGCAAGATACGTAAGTTATATGTTTATGAACTTGATGAGTTTTCTTAAGTATGTACGTAAGAATTTGACTATACTCTTATGGAAAAATGGGAAAAGATAATAAGGTACGATTAAGTTCACGAGATGGAAATGACACGATAGGATCCGTATTTACCCTTTCTTTATACTTGCCCTATCATTCTTTTATCAGCTTATGATTTGTTCTTGTACCTTATTTTCGTTCCATATTCGTACATGTTGTAATCGACCCCTTCGGGCTGCGTTCATGTCTGCGAGTTTAGGTACCGATTGTGGATCCGTGAGCTTAGGATCGGTTCAGCATTTTGAGACGGCTCCAATGTTCGGAGCTTGTCGCCATGGTTATGTATATTCGTGGTGCGGCGGGGCCCCGTCCGTCATAGCATTGGTCCAAATCTTAGAGTGCAGATTCATCCGTAAATTTGGATGGCTAGAGTTGTTTTTACATTATTAAACAGTGTCGACCCTTTCGGGTAATTTTTATGTTATGGCAGCCTTATCGGCTTGGCCTTAGTTTAAAAAAAAGTGTTATTTATCTTCCGCAGTTTATTATGTTGTATGAGTATAAGGGTGCCCAGGTAGGGCACCAGTCGCGGCCCGGGGTCGGGTCGTGACAAAAGTGGTATCAGAGCAGTTAGTCCTCGGAAAGTGTCTACAGACCGTGTCTAGTAGAGTCTTGATTATCGGTGTGTTGTGCACCACATCTATAATCAGGAGGCTGCGGGACATTTAGGATTGGTTTCCATTCTTCTCACTCTGAGATCGTGCGATAGAGATGTGTTGTTAGGGTCGTCTCCTAACGAGTTATGTTGATTGCTTGCGATAAAGCGTGATGACCGGGAAGGACTATGTGGATTGCGTATCCGGTTGGTAATGATTATAGTATAGTTGGCATTGTGACATACATCTATCTGAGTTATATATGAGGTCGAGCGTGTTGCCTAGAATGATTTTAGATTACGGGAGTTGGTAAAGACTAACTAGATACCGGAAGGTATGGAGCGATTAATGAATTCTCGCCAAGGTCTTATGTTTTATTTTGGTATAATTGGGAAAGGATGAACTGTCTGATAAGGCAGTGGACCCTTAAGAAGTCATGTTAAGAAACTTAATGGAATGCCGTGTTAATAGATTAAGCTACGTGGTGTGCGTAAGAGGATTGTACGGATGAGATCCGTATAGAGTAAGTAAGGGTTGTGGTGATCAAGACGACACGATTATGGTATTGTGAGAAGTTATTGTACCCGTTTACGGGGGGACTGATAAGGTAGGCTTGGAGCATGGGAATTGCGAGCCTAAGAATATTGATAACTGCCGAGACCTTAGATATATAAGGCTTTCTCTGGCAATAAGATTTTAAGTCAGACCAAGGATAAGAGTTAAGTGCGACGCGGAGTCGGGTTGAGGACCTATTACGGGTCGCCTCATAGTTTAAAATGGAGTGGGATCGGTTGGTAGTAGTTCCGCTACGTGATAGGGTCACGAGGGTGCAAGGCCCAAGTCTAGTTAATTGTTTCTGGGTTCGTGGGGCGTTCCACGGAACAGTCGTGGGAGTCGGAAATGGCCTTATGTTGTTTAAAAGAGTGACTCCAAAGATAAGAGGCCAGAATCGGTATGGAAGTTATGTATGTATGCTAGTATGAGTTGGAAGTACGGAAAGAGTACGACCAGTAAGAAAGATAACAACCAAGTGTAAAGGAATAGAGCCTGAATCCATAAGAACCTTTCGAGGTAACTACACCCGTGAGTGTGTGGGGGGGGTGGTAGCTGAGCGGTAATATGAGATTTTCCCGGTGATGATATAGTCGTCAGACTCTAGTAGACCTAGTAGAGAGGATTATGACAGACTTTGAGGTCATTATGAGTATGGGCAAGTTGGCTTCGTGAGTGCCAAGGTTGACATTTTAGTATAAGTATTGTTATGTGGCCATGGGTGGCATATGTTGTATGAAGGGTGTAGTAAAGGGAGACTATGTCGCTATCTAATTAAATTGGACTCCGAAAGAACATTCGGGGACGAATGTTTCTAAGGGGGGAAGAATGTTACACCCCGTAATTCAAGAACATGATTATAGAATTAAGATTGGAATGTCGAAAGGAAAGGATTTTTACATTTCCTTATACGGAAAATTTTCGAGTTTAATGTGATAACAAGAATTAATTCTAGTAATGGAATTATTTTTCATTAGAATTATGGACTTAGTGGATTTATTAAGTCTTGGTACTATGTTACATGTCCATCGAAATGGGATGAAAAATAACTAAGTGTGGATGAAATATTTTGTGAAGAAATACTTGGCCAATAGGAGGTTAGCAAGTGCCTCCCACTTGTCTTGTGAAGACTCCACACACCTTTATATAGATAAGTCTTGAAGACTTAGAACAAAAGATATTCATCCATACAAACCCTCATCTCTCCAAAAACCTAGAGAAATTCGAAATCCCCATATCCAAAGACAAGATCAAGATCAAAGTATTTTCTTTCCAAGATTAAGCACCCTTAACCCCTAAATCTAGGTTGGGCCGAAAATAGAATGAAACCCTAGGGGTTTTCCGTCAACTTTTTGGAAGAGAATCGTGAAGAGAAGTTGATCCTAAGGTTGTAGGGGATACATATATGTGATTGGAACTTGAAGAAGTGGAGCGAAACTGCGGACCAATAAAGACCGGACTGTTTTGTAGCGTTTTTGGGCAAAAAAATGAGGTAAAAGTCCTTCTTCTTTTAAAGTAATTGGATATTACTTATTGTTATAATGTATGGATGAACTTGTGTTAAAAAGAATGAAGAATAAAAAGCGTTTGAGCCATTTTTTGGGGCTAAAACCGATTTGGGACAAATTTGGTGTAAATGGAATTCGTTGGTTATTGTCGTTGTTATCTTCACCTATTGCATGTTATAATGGATTAATATTGTTGTTAATAAGTTGTTATAACTTATGTAGATGTTTTGGAACTCGAATTGGAATAAAAAGCATTAAGGAAAGAGTTATCGGATTTTAGTTGTTGCCGTAGAATCTATAAAACTGTTGGATATTGTCGTGCAGTTTTTAGGGACTGCTTTAGATGTTTTGTATGCTGGAAAATCAGCCCCTATATTTCATGTTTAATGTAGTAGATTGCTAATGAAAACCCCGAAGGAATAAGGGTGTGTAAAGGCGTTGAAAGGCCTCACATTCCACCCTCGTTATAGTAATTATGGACTGTTTTAGTATTGTTTTGGTATGGTTTTGGGGTAGAATTTTACACGCCTGTTAAATGTAATCCCTTTGGTTAGCTGAATTGTTGGGCCTTAAATGTGGCGTGTTTGGTTATTGAATTCGGTCTTGAAAAAGGTGGCAAAGTATGTAGAAACAAAGGAAGTGCTGTCCGATTTTCCGTAGAATTTAGTGACTTTGCACTTAGAATATTCTACGTTCGAAGCTAAAGGTTAATGGACGTATTATGGCCATTATAGGTTGAAGTACTAAGTATAGCGTATTCTACTTGAAGGATGGAATAGCTATCAAGGTTGAAGTACTTTGGAGCATTTTGCTATTTGTCGATAATCGTCGCGAGGTATGTGAACCTCTTCCTTCTTTTGACATGATTCTATGTATGGAATATACATGTAGTACTATTTCATGATTCCTTCTACTCTTAGAAGTTAAGAGGTATGTATGTTGATTTACTCTACGTAAAGGTTATGTCTAAGTTATCCTAAGTTCTTACCAAGTCTTATGGGGGATGTTGGTAAGAGTCGTTAGGAGGTATTTGGAGCCAAGTTGACTTGGCTAAGTTACGGCACAAATGAGAATAAGAATCGAACAAGCCACTGCAACGTTAATAAAGGAAAATGTAATGACAATCAATTAAGTTAAAATGAGTAGAATTCTCCATCTGCATAGAAGCTAAGATAAGACAAAATTGTATTACATTTTCTAGATCATGGCTACTCGATTAAGATCGTTATAAATAAGTATAACTTATTCACAACGCACCAAAGTATATGTTACTTAATTTATAAGAATTTACGTATGAAGTTTTAAGACTATGAACCTCAAATTTTTAAAAGGTTAAGGGACTTTATTTTTCAAGTTATGGGACTTGATTCTTAAAGGAAGAAATGAATTGATTTAAAAGTATAGAATACTTGATTTGGAAAGTATTGATTTCTTGCCATTCTAAAGTTAAGAAACTTGTTTTCTTAAAAGTTAAGAGACTTGAAGTATTTTGAAAGCTATGTGATTTGAATTGAAAGTATAAGTTTCTTGGTCATAAAATGTTATACCCCGTATTTCCAGAGTATGTACGTAAGGACGTACGTAGAAAAGTTGGGCTTTAAAGTAGGCTTGGCGAAATTTTTTGTGCACAACACCGGTTAGAGTCGTTTTTGGCCGAAACGTTTTACGACTTGCGAAGGAAAATTCCGGCTATGTCATTTTTATTTTTGCGGATTTTTCCGAGAGGCGAAACATTTTGGACCAACGAGAGGGCGACACTTGTCACCTCGAGTTGGGAGTGTGGGCGGTAATCTTGGACGAAAGGGAGGCATAGTTGGTAGGATATTTGTGAGGGTTTTTGGGAGTAGGGACTAGGGGCACTTGGGCACATCTTGGCCCTCGCTGCCCCCATGGCTAGATCTTGACCACTTGGTCTTCCTAAATACCCCCTTTGAAGGCTTCTTCATCCATTCCATAACTTTCCTAAGTCTAAAAATCCTCCCCCCCTCTCTTGTGGTGTTCTCGTCCTAGCCTCCTCCACCTTGGTGAGGCCCGTCGCAGAGTCCCCCATGGCCAGAGTACCCCTCCTCTTGGGGTTGGCCGAGGTTACACACCTTTGTGGTGTTGTCTCGTATAAATACCCTCTTGGTAGAAATACTCTCAGTATTGTTACTATACCCAAAATACCTTAGCCGTATACCTTGTAGTATTCCAAAGATACCTCTATACGTAGAGCCCGGAAATACTACCTTTTGTCCTTTTTGTCTCAAACCGAAACCCTAGGGAAAATCTTCACAGTTGGTTGAAGTATTTTAGTAGAAGTTGTTGGAAACTTCTAAGGGTTGGAGTTGTTTGGGAGCGCCAGTAGGAGCTAGCGTTGCTCAAGACCGACATTTAACTTGGATAATTATGGGCTTATCGAGGTAAATATCTTGTCTCCCTTTTGTAATTAAGTGTGCATGATGTTGAAGTATAAGTATAAGTTATATACAAGGAAGTATATAAGAAGAAAATGGAAGCTGTACTTACATGGGAGTTCTGATGAACTTTATGAAGTTTGTGGATAGGAAAGTCACCGATTTTCCGTAAATAGAGAACCCTCGCAAGAATAATCTAAGTAGTCTAGACTTTGATATACTTGTATAACCTTTATAGGTTGAATGTTACGTGAGTAGCATGTGCTACTTGAAAGGTGGACAAGGCTAGGGTTATAGCCATGAAGCGTTTTGCTTTGCTAATCGATAATCGTCGCGAGGTATGTGATTCTTCTTATCATCTTGAGCATGATATTTTAAAAGAATATATATATATATAGTACGGTAGGCGTCGTGTTAATTGAGCGTAGTTATGCGGCAATGTCTTTTGACTTAAGCGAATAATAAGAATCTTGAAGTATTTCAAGAGAATTAAGAACTGTTTTTGAAAGAAGAGTAATACTTGGTTTTAAAAACTTAAGAGTTATACTAGCTTTATGGGAAGTTAGGTATAACGGCTTAAGAGTGATAAAACGAATGATTTATTGATTTTAGAAGATAAGAGACTTGACTTAATTAAATTAATATGAATTTTGTGTGAAACCTCATTCGTGAGTAATGAGTACTTGGTTTTTAAAGGGAATAATGTTTCTTGATTTGAATCGGAATGAGTATCGACAAACCACTGCAGCGTTAATAAAGGGAAATGTTTTGATTAAAGAAGTATTATTAAAACCAGTAGAAACCTCCATCTGCATAGAAGCTAAGATGAGACAAAATGATATTACATTTCCTAGATCATGGCTGCTTAATAAGATTGATTATGAACAAGAATAACCTACTCACATATAAGGCATATGTTTCTCAGATTGTTTAAAAGAGAATTATATTCTTAAATGAATAAGACTATGAACTACGAAACCTTTCTAAAATAAGAAACGTGAACATTTGAAATTAGGCAAACTTGAACGTTTGGAAAATAATGTTGTTACTTGATTTTACAAAGGGAAGTGTTTTGGTTTACTTAAAAAGATAGTCACTCTATTTTATACTACGGGTATTGTGTGACTTCTGTGAAAGAAACAGATCTTTTAAAAGAGTTAATGTAGGAAGTACTTTGGGGATAGATACCAGAACTTATTAGCATAAAGTACCTTGTGTGAATAACTTGATTTTGTTGGTTTGTGATAGCCTTGTAATACTTTCTTGTTGATTTGATAAGTAAACATGTTAGGATGCTACGTGTGTTAGTATCTTGTGATTGTGGTGTAAGGGGGTCATTCTTCTGTGCTTACGTTGCTAACAGTAAGTCCGTTGTACTATTATTATATCACCTACCCCGACTTGTTATACAGGGCTTACCACCCTTGATGCGGTCTATCGGCTTTATGCGGTCTGTGAGACTATGCGGGCAGCGGTATGCTCGTGATTGATCATTCGGGTGTTTAGCCCGACGGAGATGCTATGCGGTCCATGGGACTATGCGGTCTATTGAGACTATGCGGGCTGCGGAGTCCAGCGGATACTGGGGTTAAGCGCCTCCGATCACGGGTATACCTCGAGCGATGCAGGACCATGATTCGAGGAATACCTCATGCAGTGCGTGTGTGACCTATGCGGAGCTACGGTAAGTTCGGGAATAGACGCACATTGATCTGCGAGCGAGTGGCGGCCGATCATGTGGTGCGGTCTAGAAAGACCTCGTGATACAGTTTTATAGCATTGTTGGTACCGGGGGTTTTAGTAGTCGGTTATGCCTTCGTAGTTACCCCGTACGGTTTTATTATGACACAGGTGGGACCTGGTGTTTATGTGTATTCCTTGGTGCTCTTATATCATGGACTGCCGGCAGTGAGGAAGGTATTCCACGGGCATGATTGATGTTGTGGGCGTGAGACCCATTGTTATACTTGAGTAATGACTTAAGGGCGTGAGTCACGACTTGACATCGCTTTATTGTGAAGCGTAGTTTGGTTATCATACATGTCTCTGCTTTATATAGACTACTATGATTTCATTTCTGATATTTCGATTTCACATACTTGGTACTGTTATCGACCTCGCTTGAAGCTGCGTTCATCGCGGTAGAGGTACACCGTGTTGATCCTCGCTCATAGGGTCACGGTCACGGCGTTGGGAAGCTCCGTTTCTCGGAGGCTTATCGATGGTATAGTCCTGTCGTTGTAGGTACTTACATTCGGGGGTATGGCGGGCCTGTCCGCCATTGTTGTCGTATCATTCTTAAGTGCGTAAATCTTGTTGTGGGCGAGTTGTAGAAAGGGATATAGCTTGTTCAAATTGTTATTCATATATATCGAAGGTAACCGTTTTTGGTTGCTTTGTCTTCTTATTTCAACGTCTTATTAAATTGGTTTCATGTATTGTCTTTATATTCCGTTGATTTCTCTGATGTATGACTAATGGGGTGCCCGGGTAAGTCACCAGTCACGGGCCCCGGTTCGGGTCGTGACAAAAGTGGTATCGAAGCGATTAATCTGGGAAAGTGTCTCAGGACCGTATCGATGAAGTCTTGATTATCGGTGTGTTGTGCACCACGCGATAATCGAGGAGGCTATAGGATATTTAGGATTGGTTTCATTCTTCTCACTCGAGATCGTGCCTTAGAGTTGTGTTGTAAGTGGGACCCTCTAACGTATTTCTTTCCTGGGTTATGCCTCCGCGTAGGGCAAACCCGGGCCCGGGAGGCAAGAAGCGTAGGAGGCTGAGTAGAGTGCGAGGGTTGCGAGGGCACAGCCCAACCATCACTGAGTTAGGTGCTTCATTCGGGAGTTACTGCGACGTCACTAGCCCCGAGTTTAGCTGCGGCGGCGATTCCTCTGCGGCCATGATATTTGAACCTTCGATTCACGGCCAGAGCAGAATATAGATTGTAAAGCGACCACATTACTAGCTATGGATTTGTTGCGAGTGTATACCGATGTCTGCGCGAGTCTTGATGACTATCTAAGAGAGGTTGTACAAGAGTAATTCTTGATTAGGCTTGAGCATGGCACGTATGCGGGCTTATGCGCGGCCGAAAGCGTAGATCGGCAGGTTAACGAGGCGGTAGAGGGCGAGCAATGAGGTCCTTTGGTAACTTCGAGGCGAATCGCCTCACCCAGATTAGATATGCACCTCCGCCCGGTCGCAGTGGTCTTCCACGGATTTCGGGACTTCGGGGTATGCAGGAGTTGGTCGAGCTCGGGACTTGGTTCACGATGTGACAGCGCCATTCGGGAATGTCGTCTTTTAGTTAGTACTTGTTTTACTGCGTGGCGAGGCCATGTGTGGAAAGGACGTCCTAGTAGGAGGGATGCAAGTAGGAGGACTTAGCCTTCAGGATCGATGGGTAGTTCGTCACCTTCCTTAGCTATGCGCCCTACGGGGCAGGTTTGATTAGAACGACATAGGGGAGTGAAGCGATGGGTCGGGCATATCTTTAACCTACAGAGATCGGTATGTGTGATAAGATGAGTATATCATAAGTGCTATGTTACGATAGCGGTGTGTTAGTTGTGATTAGAAATCATGGTTAATGCTTGGGAAAGATTGGGGGATAGGAAAAGTGTAAGCCTTAGAGCTTTATACGTGGAGACCTTAGAGGCAAGGCAATCTTGAGTAAAAGATTACATTTGTGTTTGACCCTTATCGGAGTGCATAGTGCACATGGGATATATTGTGTGATAAGTCCCTGAGTAGTGTGGAATGAAAGAGGGTAGTTGAGCTAAGAAGACCGCTAGGTTTTCATAACGTAATTAGTAAAAATTGTTCCGGATCGGGAGGCGGTGTTTGCGCGTTGCGGGTCGGGTTGAGGCCATGTTGTGGGTCAACCCGTGACTGTTTATGGTGGGTCAGTTGTGGTGGTCCGCCGGGTGGTAAGTCACAAGGGTGTTTGGCTCAAGTTCGATTAACCGGCGTACAAGTTCGTGGATGCGTTCGACCGATGGTCGGGCCGATGGGTCACCCATCCGGTCTTTTAGTCGAACCGGTTACTCGGCGAGGGTTATGCGAGATGTTACATCAAAAGGTGGTAAGGCTGCAGGTGCCTACCTTCACCTTATGATGCATGGAGCCAGTGCAATTGTTTCTTTTTCTGGAAGTTTTACCAGGCAGGGTTAGGAACTCAGGTGAGTCTCCGTATCGTATTCATCCTCGGGCCAGTGTTTGGATTTCAGGGGTAGTTGTGAGGATTGTTTTCTCCTGTTGGGGAAGTGTTTTATAGCTACCATTTCAGTTTTCGAATGTCGCCTTATGAAGCCTTGTAGGGGCGGAAGTGTAAGTTGCCGGTCGATTGGTTCGATGTTGGCAAAGATTCAGATAGTTGGTTTATACTTGTTCAACAGAAATGTGGTAGGTTATGAGAAAGAGTTCGAGTGTACAAGAAGGGTACGACACGTAAGGGAAGAAGCGAGCATGTATGGCGAGCATAGATGTGATCATTCTTTTGTAAAGAGAAGGTGCGAAGGAAGTATATTTTAGACCCCGGAGAGAGGTATTTGTGGTGATGTTAGAGGTGTTTCCTCGTGGACTTGGATGGAAGTATTTGCGCGGGTGTTTCTGTGGCCAGGTGTGGCAGGATTGTTCTCGTAAGTATAGTAGTTAAGTGTTACACCCCGTATTTACAAGACATGTTTTAAGAACGTACGTAAGAACTCGCAAGTGTTAAATTAGAGACTTGTAAAAATTTAACGGAATTATGGAATTGTCGGAAAACGTATTATTGTGACGAATGGGAGGGCGACACGTGTCACCCCCCTTATAGATGCCTTGGACGAAATTGGCATGGCCAATATGGTCATTGACCATAGTCCTAGATGGCAAGTCTTGCAAGTTGATTAGCTTGAGAAGTTTGACTAAGTCAAGGTCCCACAAGTCTTGATATTTGTTAAGAGATCATCCAAACCACCCAATTGTTTACATCTTGACCCTCCATGTTTCTTTATAATACTAGTAGTAGTATGACTAGCTTAACACTTAGAAAAATTCACAAGAATTGAAGAGCAAGAGCAAAAGCTCTGGGTTCCCTCTCCTTCAAAAGGAAAAATTTTAGTTTCTTGTTCTTTAGGCTCCACACTTTAAACCAAGGTTCTTGAGGGTAGTGTAAGCATATCTCAATAGAAAAACCTTGGAAAAAATAGTTTACTGGGTTAGTCGCAAACGAAAACCTAAGGGTCTTTCTAGGTTTTGGATTGGAAGTTGAAGGAAAGTTGTTGGTATGGTTCTAAGGGTCTCAACGAGCGGATTGAAGTGTATTGGAGAGGTTCTAAACTACTAGGAGCGACTTCGGATTGGAATTGGATTAAGATTCGTTGAGGTATAATTTTGTCCTTTAATGTGTTACAAGATTATATATTTATATTGTTGTTGTTAGCTTTACGTGTTGCTAGCATGAAGTTGATATGTAGAAGTTTATAAGGATTGTGGATTGATTGTAGCATTGGAAATCCGGAATGTAATGTAAGCCATGTTAAGTTGGATTTCAATTTAGTCGTTATTAGAATCGTCGCATGTTATTGATTTGAAGATTGTGGTAGTTTTAACCAAATGCGACTTGATATCATGTTATGATTAACAAATTGGATTGAAATGGAAATTTGATAAGTATTGGTATGGTTGAACTCTAGGTGGTCTGTCACACCCCGTAAATCGGGCCCGTGACTGGTGCCTTACCCCGGGCACCCTAGTGATACATACATCAGAGAAAATCAGCGGAACATAAAACATGAGTCATTTAACAAAAGATATAATAAATAAACAGGCCCAAGCGATTGCCTTGGTATATCATAAAACACGAGCAGTTTAATCCTTTTACAACCACTTACAGCGATTACTCTGGACCTCTAAGATATCTGATGACTATGACGGACAGGGCCCGCCATACCACGAATGTACAAGAACCTACAACTCGAGAACACCTGCAAAGATAAGCCTCGGAAAGCGGAGCTTGAATGTTGGCTGTGATCCATGGCGAGGATCTACGACGATGTACCTCTACTGCGGCATGAGCGCGGCCCAGAAGTCGATAACAGTACCAAGTATGTGAAACTGCAATCGTAAATGAAATCATACTAGTCTATATAAAGCGAGACATGTATGATAACCAAACTACGATTCGCAACATAAAGCGATCATCACTCCATATAACTATGGGTCTCACGCCACAACATCAATCGAGTTCGCATTATGGCGCATGCCGGAATCTTGCATCGGTGTAGACATGTCCATGATGCAACAATAATACCAATGTCCCGGCCACATGCCCGGAATTGCGCCGGTGTAGACATGTCCATGTGACCAGCAACAAGACAATCCAAATGGAAGCATACGTGCGCTACGATCGTGTCGGTATGTCCAAAGGGAAACAATAAGACAACATTCCAAATGGGCGATACGTGCGCTACGCATCGTGTCGATATGTCCAAAGAGAAACAATAGACAGCATTCCAAATGGGCGCATGCGTGCGCTACGCGTGTCGGTATGTCCAAAGGAAATCACTGGCGATAATCAAAATGAAACATACGTGCGCTACATCGTGTCGATATATCCAGCGATTAACCACAAGACCTTAACCAAAATGGAAGCATACGTGCGCTACGCATCGTGTCGGTATGTCCAGCGATTAACAACAATAATACTATCGCGAGGCGTGCGTGGAATTTCTCGTCGCTAAACGCGTCGGTAAGTTCTCAACGATCAACCGACCCTCTATCGAGAGCGCGGTAACACGAAACACAACGCTTGTACAATAAAGGCTATCATCACAAGCATAGGCAAGTTTCACAACAACAAGCATAGGCAAGTTTCACCTGACTCAAAGTACTTTCATTTTATGCCAAAGTCGGGTTTTAACCCCAAAGTACTACATCGTTAAGTTCTTTTAAAGAGATCCATTACTTTTATAAAAGTCACCCGATACGTAGTATTAGAATGACCAACCCATCTTCCTTTTCAAAATCAAGTAACAACATTCCTTTCCTAAGTTCGGTTTGCCTAGTTTGATTACTCGAAAGCTTATTTTCAAATGGTTTCATAGTTCCCAAACTTAATCACTTGATTCCTTTTTAGAACAATTGAGTAACATATGTCATATATGTGAGTAGTTTATTCTTGTTTATAACGATCTTATTACAATGACCATGATCTAGAAAATGTAATATCATTTTGTCTCATCTTAGCTTCATGCGGATGGAGGTTTCTGGTTTTTAATACAACATCATTATTCAATACATTTTCCTTTATTAACGCTGCGGTGGTGCGTCGATACACGTTACGATTTCGAAATCGGTAAAACATTATTCCTTTAAAACCAAGTACTCATTACTCACGAATGAGGTTTCACACAACATTCACATTAAAACAAATAAGTTAAGTCTCTTATCTTATAAGATCAAGTCTCTTAACTTCTAACATCGATAAACCATTTTCACTTACATAAGGTCGTTATAACTAACTTCCCATAAAGCTATTATAACACCTATGTTTTAAACCAACCAAATCACTTAGCACGTATGCGTCACCGTACTACATAGTTCACAACAATCATGCTAGAAAAGATAGGAAGAGGTTCACATACCTCGCGACGATTTATCGACAATAAGCAAAATGCTCCAAGTACTACAACGCACTAGCCCTTTCACTCCTCGAGTAGAATCGCTACTCTTAGTACTTTCACTATAAAGGTCACAAACGTCTATTAACCCCAAAACACAAGTTTTCTATCTTTACATAGAAAATTGGCGACCTCCCCATGACAGCGTAAATCTCCTCTCTAACGAGGCTACCAAGCCAACCGGGGTTTACGTCTAACCGGGCGTGTACAATACTACACAAGTCTCTTGCCAATCTGATCTATGTAAATCTGATTCGATTGATTCTTTATTCTTGGGCTTAAGTCAAAAGACATTGCGAATACTAAGTATAGTTCCATATATAGTATACTTCAACTATATACTCTAACAAACATGTAATTTCCAATTACAATAGAGACAAGATAATTACCTCGATAAGCCCAAAATTATCCGAGTTTAATGTCGCTCACGAGCAGGTTTAGCTCCACTCCACGCGCTCCAACCACTCCAAACAACCCCAGAAGTTCTAACCAACTTCTCACATACTTGACCAACTATGAAGATTTCCTTAGGGTTTCGGTTTGAGACTAAAAGGACAAAGGTAGTATTTAGGACTCTACGTAAAGAGGTATCTTTGGAATACTACAAGGTACAGAGCTAAGGTATTTTGGGCATTATAACAATACTTGGAAGACAACTTTCTACCAAGGGGTAGGCTCGGCTAGCACAACTAGGCTAGGGGAGGGTGTTCTCGGCCAAGGGCCTCTTTCTAAGGGGAGAAGGGAGTTGGGCGAGAGCAACTGCAAAGGAGAGGAGGGATTTCAAGACTTAGACAAAGTGAGGAGTGAATGAATAAGTCTTCGCGGGAGGGTATTTATAGCAAAGCCAAAGGCCAACCAATGGCCAAGATCTAGCCAAGTGCTACACAAGTGTAAGGCCAAGATCAAGCCAAGTGCACCTAACCCTACTCCACAAATCCTCACAAATATCTACACAAATATCTACCACAACTTGCCCGTCAATTCGGCTAGCGCCCGCTTCAAGTCCGCTGGCGAGAGGGTGCCAAGTGTTGCCCTCTCGTTGGTCCAAAACGTTCGTCTCTCGGAAAAATTCGCAAAAATACTAAATGACATAGCCGAATTTTCCGCCCGTAAGCTTAGTAAAGCGTTTAGTCAACGACTCTGTCGGGTGTTGTGCACAATAAATATTTCGGCGGGTGCCACGTGGGGTGACACGTGTCGCCCCGGTCGCCAGAATATTTCGTCTTAGAAAATATCCAAAATACGAAATCTCAAAAACAAAGCGGGCTCCACAAAGCAGTAAATTTCTCGTGGGCCCACGTGACCATTTCAGAAAATAAAATCTCAAAATTCTAATATAATCTATGAAGTCCAAATACCAAATCTGGGAATCCAATTCCCATTAACGAACCTTTTTCTTCACAAATAGCGGAAACTTTTAGTCGAAAACTCAGCATCTTTCTTTCTTTCAAAATTTCTGCGTACTCTCAAATGCGTGCGTCCTCACATACATACCGCAACTACGGGGTATAACATTTTCCCTCGCTAGAAACATTCGTCGAATGTTCCTTCTCAAGACGGATATCGATGAAGTTCCTCTAACAAGTTGTCAGCGCCCGCGGCAGCGCGAAATAACACGTTATCTTCCTCCTTACTCGTTGTACCCTTCTCGAACACTAGAACTCTCGATGCGTACCATACTTGATCATTACTTAGTTCGAAAATCTGCAGGTCACTACCTCGAACTTGGTCATCTTACTAACCTCAAACTTCCCAAGGCCATTCGGCCTTACGAACGGCTGCAGTCGAGCGCGTCCACGAACTCATCGATGATCATACAAACTTGGGCCTAGCATCCTCGTGACCCTACCACTGGCGGGACCACCCCGGACCCACCCCAACCGGGTTCGGGTTGACCCATGAAATGGTCCTCAACCCGACCCCGCGCCAAACTCTTGTTCCGTCCGGAACAATCTTACTAATTCACGTCATGAAAGCTACCACTTCCATCTCACACTACCCACGGACTTATCACACAAATAAATCCCACGCACTACTACTCGATAAGGGTCAAAAATAAATCTTTAACTCAAGGCGACCTTACCCTAAGGTCTCGATCGTGACATAGTCTAAGGTTCACACTTACCGTGCCACACGTATCCTCGACTAACCATACATTCTAACTCACACGTATCACAATGCTATCCGTACATAGCACACAATAATGAGACCATCATAACCAGCATACCAAAACTCTAGAGGTTAAGGATATACCGAAGCTACCGCTCCACTCTAATCATAGGCACGCCTGCAGTGCATGGTATGAAGGTGATGAACGACCCGCAAATCACGAAGGTGAGTCGTAACATCCGCGCTTCCCTTGGTCGGACGGTTCCCGCAAAATGGCCTGCGTCGCATGCAAAACAAACTCCCAATCTAGCACGACACTCTCCAAAATGGAGTCTACCACGATGGTCCGCGAGGTAGGGGTGGCTTGGTGGTTAACACCCTGCTCTCGAAAATCTGAACCCTTGGAGCCACGACGCTCACGAAGGCGGTGGAGGACTACTGCTGCGGTGGGGGTATATAACTAACTTTCTTCTTTGAGGCGGTCCGCCTCGAAAAGCCACAAAGGACCTGCCGTCTGGCCCTCTTCTGGCGATCCAGTCATTCCGTCGACCCTCCGTGCCTCGCATCCTAGTGCATGAGCTGCGTGCGGGCAATGTCCATGCGGTGAAGAAACACGCGCAAGATTCGGCCATATAATCATCAAGCGGTGGCGTAGCGATGCACCTATCCTCCATGCTCTGCAACTAGCGCGAGGACATATCGAGCCAAGAATCGAACTCGACATTGTACTCCCGACGGTCGCCTCTGCATCTCGGTAACAAAAATGCATCGGCGTGCCCTCCTCATCTGCGGAGGCAAGAAGTGCGTGAGAAAGCCCCGAAAACTCATCCCATCTGCTGGAGTGCATGCTCTCCCGGGAAAGCTCCGTAGATCAAACCAATCGATTGCGGTATCACGCGGCCGATGCGAACCAAAGGTCCTGACTCGGTTTACAAGCCTTGATCACCGCGTGATCATTTGTAGCTAGGATGAACTCCTGCGGATAATCCTCAGGCCTCGACCCATAAAACTCTGGCGGGCTACAACTCAGAAAGTCCCGTAGCCTCAAACTATATGCTAGGGTGTGAACCACTGGTACTCTGGGCCCAGGCTGCTGCGTCCGGCCTATCCTCATGTATCGGCCACGACCACGGCCAGCAAGCCATCTCGCGTGACCCATCTCCCTGCTCGGTGTGGGGTGGAGGCTCAGTCTTGTAGTCTCGGCAGCCACTGCTGCGGCTTTAAACTCTGCTTTGGTCTTTGGCGGCGTCCACGAAACTTCGCCGTCGGGCTTGTCTCAGTCTTGGCCGGGCTGCGCCTCGAACTCCTACGTATCTCACTAGCGGCTCCCTCGGCTGCCTTGCCCTCGGGCTCTGGTTGCCTAGCGGAGGCATAAGCGGTAAAAACGAGATCGTCGGAGGGTCCAACTTACAACACCTTCTAAGGCACGATCTCGGAATGAGAAGAATGGAAACCAATCCTAAATGTCCTATAGCCTCACGATTATAGATGTGGTGCCTGACACCGATAATCAAGACTCTACTAGACACGCGTGCAGACACTTTCAGAGGATTAGCGCTCACGATACCACTTTGTCACGCCCGTAAATCGGGCGTGGTATCGGTGCCTTACCGGGCACCCTAGTGATACATACATCGAGAAAATCAGCGGAACATAAAACATGAGTCATTTAACAAAAGATATAATAAATAAGCAGGCCAACAAAGCGATTTGCCTTGATATATCATAAAACACGAGCAGTTTAATCCTTTTACAACCACGCCCAATAGTACTCTGACCTCTAAGATATACAATGACTATGGCGGGGCGGGGCCATACCTCACACAGATGTGCAAGAACCTCTGACTCGAGAACACTGCTAAAAGATAAGCCTCGGAGAAAGCGGGCTTGAATCTGTTGGCGTGATCATGGCGAGGATCTACGGCCGATGTACCTCTACTGCGGCATGAACGCGGCCCGATGCAGTACAGTACCAAGTATGAAAGCGCTGCAATCTGTAAATGAAATCATACTAGTCTATATAAAGCGGGAGACATGTATGATAACCAAACTACGATTCACAACATAAAGCGATCATCACTCGATATAACTATGGGTCTCGCCGCAACATCAATCGAGTTCGCATTATGGCGCGTGCCGGAATCGCATCGGTGTAGACATGTCCATGATGCGACAATAATACCAATGTCCCAGCGCATGCCGGAGTGCGCCGGTGTAGGCATGTCCATGTGACCTCAACAACAAGACAAAGAATCCAAATGGAAGCATACGTGCGCTACGCGTCGTGTCGGTATGTCGAAAGGGAAACAATAAGACAACATTCCAAATGGGCGCATACGTGCGCTACGCATCGTGTCGATATGTCGAAGAAACAATAGACGGCATTCCAAATGGGCGCATGCGTGCGCTACGCATCGTGTCGGTATGTCGAAGAAATCCTGGCGATAATCAAAATGAAACATGCGTGCGCTCGCGTCGTATCGATATATCAGCGATTAACTACAAGACCTTAACCAAAATGGAAGCATACGTGCGCTACGCATCGTGTCGGTATGTCAGCGATTAACAACAATAATACTATCAGCGAGCGTACGTGGAATTTCTCCGTCTGTAAACGCGTCGAGTAAGTTCTCAACGATCAACCGACCTCTATCGAGAGGCGGTAACACGAAACACAACGCTTGTACAATAAAGGCTATCATCACAGCGTAGGCAAGTTTCACAACAACAAGCATAGGCAAGTTTCACCTGACTCAAAGTACTTTCATTTTATGCCAAAGTCGGGTTTTAACCCCAGTACTACATCGTTAAGTTCTTTTAAAGAGATCCATTACTTTTATAAAAGTCACGATACGTAGTATTAGAATGACCAACCCATCTTCCTTTTCAAAATCAAGTAACAACATTCCTTTCCTAAGTTCGGTTGCCTAGTTTGATTACTCAAGCTTAACATTTTCAAATGGTTTCATAGTTCCCAAACTTAATCACTTGATTCCTTTTTAGAACAATTGAGTAACATATGTCATATATGTGAGTAGTTTATTCTTGTTTATAACGATCTTATTACGTGACCATGATCTAGAAAATGTAATATCATTTTGTCTCATCTTAGCTTCTATGCGGATGGAGGTTTCTCTGGTTTTAATACAACACATCATTATTCAATACATTTTCCTTTATTAGCTGCGGTGGTGCGTCGATACGTTACGATTTCGAAATCGATGAAACATTATTCCTTTAAAACCAAGTACTCATTACTCACGAATGAGGTTTCACACAACATTCACATTAAAACAAATAAGTTAAGTCTCTTATCTTATAAGATCAAGTCTCTTAACTTCTAACGTGATAAACCATTTTCACTTACATAAGGTCGTTATAACTAACTTCCGTAAAGCTATTATAACACCTATGTTTTAAACCACAAATCACTTAGCACGTATGCGTCTACCGTACTACATAGTTCACAACAATCATGCTAGAAAAGATAGGAAGAGGTTCACATACCTCGCGACGATTTATCGACAATAAGCAAAATGCTCCAAGTACTACAACCTTGCTAGCCCTTTCCACTCCTCGAGTAGAATCGCTACTCTTGAATCTTTCACTATAAAGGTCACAGCGTCTATTAACCCCAAAACACAAGTTTTCTATCTTTACATAGAAAATTAAGCGACCTCCCCATGACAGCGTAAATCTCCTCTCTAACGAGGCGGCTACCAAGCCAACCAGAGGGTTTACGTCTAACGGGACGTGTACAATACTACACAAGTCTCTTTGTCTGATCCTATGTAAATCTGATTCGATTGATTCTTTATTCTTGAGGCTTAAGTCAAAAGACATTGCGAATACTAAGTATAGTTCCATATATAGTATACTTCAACTATATACTCTAACAAACATGTAATTTCCAATTACAATAGAGGACAAGATAATTACCTCGATAAGCCCAAAATTATCCGAGTTTAATGTCGCTCACGAGCAAGGTTTAGCTCACTCCACGCGCTCCAAACCACTCCAAACAACCCTTAGAAGTTCTAACCAACTTCTGCTCACATACTTGACCAACTATGAAGATTTCCTTAGGGTTTGGTTTGAGACTAAAGGACAAAGGTAGTATTTCGGACTCTACGTAAAGAGGTATCTTTGGAATACTACAAGGTACAAGGCTAAGGTATTTTGGGCATTATAACAATACTTGGAAGACAACTTTCTACCAAGGGGGTAGGCTCGGCTGACAACTAGGCTAGGGGAGGGTGTTCTCGGCCAGGGCCTCTTTCTAAGGGGAGAAGGGAGTTGGGCGAGCAAGCTACAAGGGAGAGGAGGATTTCAAGACTTAGACAAAGTGAGGTGAATGAATAAGTCTTACAGGAGGGTATTTATAGCAAAGCCAAAGGCCAACCAATGGCCAGATCTAGCCAAGTGCTACACAAGTGTAAGGCCAAGATCAAGCCAAGTGCACTAACCCTACTCCACAAATCCTCACAAATATCTACACAAATATCTACCAACTTGCCCGTGATTCGGCCTGGCCGCCAGAATCCACCAACGAGAGGGTGCCAAGTGTTGCCCTCTCGTTGGTCCAAAACGTTCGTCTCTCGGAAAAATTCGCAAAAATACTAAATGACATAGCCGGAATTTTCCTTCGTAAGCTTAGTAAAGCGTTTAGTCGGCGACTCTGTCGGGTGTTGTGCACAATAAATATTTCGGCCAAGGGTGCCACATGGGGTGACACGTGTCGCCCCGGTCGCCGAATATTTCGTCTTAGAAAATATCCAAAATACGGAAATCTCAAAAACAAAGCGGGCTCCACAAAACCGTAAATTTCTCCGTGGGCCCAGCGTGACCATTTAGAAAATAAAATCTCAAAATTCTAATATAATCTATGAAGTCCAAATACCAAATCTGGGAATCCAATTCCCATTAACGAACCTTTTTCTTCACAAATAACCGGAAACTTTTCCGTCGAAAACTCACATCTTTCTTTCTTTCAAAATTTCTGCCGTACTCTCGTACGTACGTCCTCACATACATACCCTGCAACTACGGGGTATAACATGGTCGAATTTGGACTACTTTCTAAATTGTGAGCCAATTGGGGCTGTTTAGTTATTCATTTGTATTGGACTACCTTCTTTATTGTTGTGAGCGATTGGGGCTGTTTGGTTATTGTATTCGACCTTGAAAAGGTGGCAAAGTGAGTAGAAACAAAGGAGGTGCTGTCCGATTTTCCGTAGAATTTAGTGACTTAGCACCTAGGATATTCTACGTTTGAATAAGAGGTTAATGGACGTATTGTGGCCATGATAGGTTGAAGTACTAAGTTTAGCGTATCCTACTTGAAGAATGGAATAGCTCAAGGTTGAAGTACTTTGGAGCATTTTTGCTACTTGTCGACAATCGTCGCGAGGTATGTGAACCTCTTCTTTCGTTGGCATGATCCTACGTATGAAATATCCATGTGATAACGTTTTAAGATTCCTTCTACTCTTAGAAGTTAAGAAGTATTTACATTGTTGAATCTAAGTTAAGAGTATGTTTAAATTGTCCTAAGTCTTTACTAGGTCTTATGGGAGACGTTGGTAAGGATGGTTAGGAAATTACGAGATTTGATTTAAGGGCTATGTATCTTGATTTATTTAAAGTAAGTATGTAAGTTGATTTTTATGTTGGAAAATGACTTGAATTTATATGTGAAAAAGGATTGGTTTTAAAAGTGTAGATGACATGATTTTGCAAGTATAAGTAAATGGACTTTAAAGAATGTATGTTATGAAGTTTTAAGACTATGAACTTTGATTTTCTTTAAAGGATTATGAAACTTTATTTTTCAAGTTATGGGACTTGATTTCTAAAGTATAAGCGACATGATTTGAAAGAGTGTATGCTACGAGGTGTTAAGGCTATAAGCCTTGATTTTATAAGTGGAAATGACTTAATTTTACAAAGTATGGCTTAATTTATTTCAAAAGATAAGAAGATGGCTTCCAAAAGAGTATGTGACTTGAGCTTTAAAAAGAAAGGAGTTCTATGATTCTTTTTAAGTATGTATGTACGTAGTATTTTTTGGGCTAGTTTCCCTAATGTTGTAAGAATAAAAGTGTCTAAGTTCTCTAAAATGAAAGGTTGTTATAATAACTTTATGGGAAGTTGTTATGACGACTTAAGAAGAAGTGAAAAGATGGTTTGAAAATGCTATGTAAGGAAAATCACACCGAAGCATACAAATAGGCGGATTACGTTATGAAATACAGGAGCCTACGAATAGGTCGGACACGTTATGAGATACACGAGCCTACACATGGCGGATTACGCCATATTACGAGCCTTCACATAGGCGGGTTACGTCATCTTACACCGAGGCCGGCGGGCGGATTATGTTATATGATTCCAGTGCAGAGCCCAGCGGCGGGCGGATTATGTTATATGATTCCACGATGCGAGCCGAGCGGCGGCGGATTATGTTATATGATTCCACAAGATGCACCGAGCCCCACGGGCGGGCGGATTATGTTATATGATTCCACGATGCAAGGCCCACGGGCGAATTATGTTATATGATTCCACGATGCACGAGCCCAGGCGGGCGGATTATGTTATATGATTTATCGATGCGTGTCCATAAATGGGCGGGATTATGTTATGTAAGATATGTAAGTTATGTGAAAAAGGTGGATTAAACTCTTAAGTAAGTATGTAAGAATATGTTGTTAAATCTTATCGAAAGAAGGAAAGAGCGGTTAATATATGATTGATTTGGAGTTAAAATTACATTCTTTTATCACGATATGATTTGGTTATTGCATTTTATTCTTTGTTCCATACTCGGTACTGTTATGCGACCCGCCGGAAATTTGCGTTAAATGCCGCAGTGATAGGTACGGGTTGGTGATCCTTGCTCTTAGGATCTCTGTCGATTTTGGAAAGAAGCCCTTTCACTCGGAGGCTTGTCTTTTAGTGCGGTTTCCACGATGTGGTAGACTTATGTACATTCGGGGTATGGCGGGGCCTGTCACTTGTGATTGTAATTCTTAAGTGCAGTAGTCACGTGTTGTGGGTCGGTTTGTAAAAAAAAAAAAAAAGGAAGGGATGTAGCTTCTTTGTTATGTATATGTATATGTGTCGGGAAGGTAGCCTTATCAGCTAACCTGTGGTTTAATTTCTTGTTATTTTATTTTATAAGTTTCATGTATGTTCCGCTGCTATTCTCTGAGGTATACCTGAACAGGGTGCCCAGGTAGGGCACCAGTCGCGGGCCCGGGGTCGGGTCGTGACATTAAGACTATACTGGCGCGCGTTTGTTTTGAGACTTAGAAGGAACATTCGGGACTTAGAGTATGTACGTAAGGACGTACGTAGAAAAGTTTGGGCTTTAAAGTAGGCTTGGCCGAAAATTTTTTGTGCACAACACCCGGTTAGACTCGTTTTTCGACGAAACGTTTTACACGACTTGCGAAGGGAAAATTCCGGCTATGTCATTTTTATTTTTTGCGGATTTTTCCGAGAGACGAAACATTTTGGACCAACGAGAGGGCGACACTTGTCACCCTCAAGTTGGTGGAGTGTGGGGCGGTAATCTTGGACGAAAAGGGAGGCATAGTTGGTAGGATATTTGTGAGGGTTTTAAGGAGTAGGGACTAGGGGGCACTTGGGCACATCTTGGCCTCCAGCTAGATCTTGACCATTTGTCTTCATATAAATACCCCCCTTTGAAGGCTTCTTCATCCATTCCAAAACTTTCCTAAGTCTAAAAATCCTCCCCCCCTCTATTGTGGTGTTCTCGTCATAGCCTCCCCCTGGTGAGGCCCGTTGGTAGAGTCCCCTCAGTCGAGTACCCCTCCTAGTGGGGTTGGCGAGAGTACACACTTTGTGGTGTTGTCTCGTATAAATACCCCTCTTGGTAGAAATACTCTCAGTATTGTTACTATACCCAAAATACCTTAGTCGTATACCTTGTAGTATTCCAAGATACTTACATCGTAGAGCAGGAAATACTACCTTTTGTCCTTTTTGTCTCAAACCGAAACCACTAGGAAAATCTTCTGATTGGTTGAAGTATTTTAGTAGAAGTTGTTGGAAACTTCTAAGGGTTGTTTGGAGCGGGTTGGAGCGCCCAGAGTAGGAGCTAAATGTTGCTCAGGACCGACATTTAACTTGGATAATTATGGGCTTATCGAGGTAAATATCTTGTCTCCCTTTTGTAATTAAGTGTGCATGTTGTTGAAGTATAAGAATTAGTATAAGTTATATACAATGAATTATATAAGAAGAAAATGGAAGTACTTACATGGGTGTATTCTGATGAACTTATGAAGTTTGTGGATAGGGAAGTCTTTGCGATTTTCCGTAAATAGAGAACCCTCTGCTTAAGAATAATCTACGAGTAGTCTAGACTTTGATAGACTTGTATAAACTTTATAGGTTGAATGTTACGTGAGTAGCATGTGCTACTTGATTGGTGGACATGGCTAGCCGGTTTATAGCCATGGAGCGTTTTGCTAATAGTCGATAATCGTCGCGAGGTATGTGATTCTTCTTATCCTCTTGAGCATGATAATTTAAAAGAATATATATATATAGTACGGTAGACGTACGCGTGTTAATTGAACGTAGTTGTACGGCAATGTCTTTTGACTTAAGCCCGAATAATAAGAATCTTGAAGTATTTCAAGAGAATTAAAAAATTTTTGAAAGAAGAGTAATACTTGGTTTTAAAAACTTAAGATTTATACTAGCTTTATGGGAAGTTAGGTATAACGGCTTAAGAGTGATAAAACGAATGATTTATTGATTTTAGAAGATAAGAGACTTGACTTAATTAAATTAATATGAATTATGTGTGAAACCTCATTCGTGAGTAATGAGTACTTGGTTTTTAAAGGGAATAATGTTTCTTGATTTGGAAATCGGAATGAGTATCGACAAACCAACTGCGGCGTTAATAAAGAAATGTTTTGATTAAAGAAGTATTATTAAAACCGGTAGAAACCTCCATCTGCATAGAAGCTAAGATGAGACAAATGATATTACATTTCTAGATCATGTGCTTAATAAGATTGATTATGAACAAGAATAACTACTCACATATAAGGCATATGTTTCTCAGTTGTTTAAAAGAATTATATTCTTAAATGAATAAGACTATGAACTACGAAACCTTTCTAAAATAAGACGTGAACATTTGAAATTAGGCAAACTTGAGCGTTTGGAAAATAATGTTGTTACTTGATTTTACAAAGGGAAGTGTTTTGGTTTACTTAAAAAGATAGTCACTCTATTTTATACTACGGGTATTGTGTGACACGTGAAGAAAGCGGATCTTTTAAAGAGTTAATGTATGAAGTACTTTGGGGATAGATGCGAACTTATTAGCATAAAGTACCTTGTGTGAATAACTTGATTTTGTTGGTTTGTGATAGCCTTGTAATACTTTCTTGTTGATTTGATAAGTAAACATGTTAGGATGCTACGTGTGTTAGTATCTTGTGATTGTGGTGGAAGGGGGTCATTCTTGCTGCTTACGTTGCTAGCAGTAAGTCCGTTGTACTATTATTATATCACCTACCCCTCGACTTGTTATCCGGGGCTTGCCACCCGATCGCGGGTCTATACGGCTATCGCGATGCTGTGAGACTATGCGGGCGGCGGTATGCTCGAGTTGATCATTCGGGTGTTTAGCCCGACGCGGAGATGCCTATGCGGTCCATGGGACTATGCGGTCTATTGAGACTATGCGGGCTGCGGGAGTCGGCGGATCTGGGGTTAAGTGCCTCCGTCACGAGGTATACCTCGGCGATGCAGGACCGTGATTCGAGGAATACCTCGTGCGGTGCATGTGTGACCTATGCGAGCTACGGTAAGTTCGAGGAATAGACGCGCAGACATTGATCTATGAGCGAGTGGCGGCCGATCATGTGGTGCGATGCAGAAAGACCTCGTGATCTGATTTTATAGCATTGTTGGTGCGGGGTTTTAGTAGTCGGCTATGCCGTACTTACCGTGCGGTTTTATTATGACAGTGGGACACGGTGTTTATGTGTATTCCTTGGTGCTCTTATATCATGGATCGCGTGGGAAGGTATTCACGGGCATGATTGATGTTGTGGGCGTGAGACCCGTTGTTATACTTGAGTAATGACTTAGGCGTGAGTCACGACTTGACATATCGCTTTATTGAATCGTAGTTTGGTTATCATACATGTCTCTGCTTAATATAGACTACTATGATTTCATTTCTGGTATTTTGATTTCACATACTTGGTACTGTTATCTTGACCTCGCCCGGGGCTGCGTTCATCTGCGCAGTAGAGGTACGCGATGTTGATCTCGCTCATAGGGTCACAGTGCAGCGTTTGGGAAGCTCCGTTTCTCCGGAGGCTTATCGGTGGTATAGTCCCCTGTCGTTGTAGGTACTTACATTCAGGGGTATGGCGGGAACCCTTTCGCCCGTAGTTGTCGTATCATTCTTAGAGTGCATTAAATCTTGTTGTGGGCGAGTTGTAGAAAGGGATGTATTGTTCAAATTGTTATTCATATATATACCGAAGGTAACGTTTTTAGTTGCTTTGTCTTATTTCCTTTGTCTTATTACATTGGTTTCATGTATTGTCTTTATATTCCGCTGATTTCTCTGATGTATGACTACTGGGGTGCCCGGGTAAGGCACCAGTCACGGGCCCCGGTTCGGGTCGTGACATAAAAGGAATGAATTTGTCTAAGACATAAAGAGTTATAACGGATTTATGGGAAGTTGGTTATAACAACTTTATGGAAGATTAAGAGAATGGTTTTCTTCAGTAATGTAAGCAAAGAAATGATTTGAAATAAAGAAGGGCAAATTGTTTTAAAGGTACCAATTGCTTAAGGTTCTAAAGAAAGAAGTCACTTGATTTAGAAGCCTATAAATGTATTTCTAAAAGGTATTGTGACTTGTCTTGAAAAGTAGATATGACTTGATACTACGGTTATTAGTATCTTGAAAGTTTTATTTGAAAGAGAATCATTTTAAAGGAGTAGAGGCACGTAGTACGTTGGGTTAAATTCCCAGATTTTATAATGACATGTTAGTGCCTTAAGTAAACAAAAATGAGAGTGTATATGAACAAGCTAATAAGAAGTTAGGATTTCTTAACTTGCTTATGTAATGTATGATAAGCGGTGGTGCTTATGTTATGTATGTATAGTAGCGGTGGTGCTTATGTTATGTATGATAAGCCGGTAGTTCTTATATTATGTATGATAAGTCGGTAGTGCTTATGTTATGTATGATAAGCCGGTAGGGCTTATGTTATGTATGATAAGCCGGTAGGGCTTATGTTATGTATGATGGCCGGTTGAGTTAGGGTAAGAGTATAAATGAGGGTAAACCCCGAGGCGTTATACCACCTTCTCGGTAGGATTATAAATGAGGGTAAACCCCAGGCGTTATACCACCTTCTTGGGGTAAGAGTATAAATGAGGGTAAACCCCAAGGCGTTATACCACATTAGTGGATTTGCTACCCATGACGCGAGGAATACCTCATGCGAGTCCTTATGGGCTTATGCGGGTGAAATAGTCCCAGCGCGGTGATCTGACTATCACGAGGAATACCTCATGCGGGTCCACGGGACTATGAGGTGAAATAGTTCGGAGTAGGATTGCTTATCGATACTGCAGGCGAGGACCTGTTTTGATCATGAGCCTCTATTTTTATGCGTATACCTTTATGGGCAGACTTATGTGATTTTATCGCCTCCCAGTTGGGTAGGCAGTATACCTTTATGGGCGGACTTATGTGACTATCGCGTCCCAGTTGGGCCGGTATAGGCGTTCCTCCATAAAGGACGGATTAGGTTATGCAAGAATCGTAAGTTATATGTTTATGAACTTGATGAGTTTTCTTAAGTATGTGCGTAAGAATTTGACTATACTCTTATGGAAAAATGGGAAAAGATAATAAGGTGCGATTAAGTTCACGAGATGGAAATGACACGATAGGATCCGTATTTACCCTTTCTTTATACTTGCCCTGTCATTCTTTTGTACAATTATGATTTGTTCTCGCACCTTATTTTTCGTTCCATATTGGTACTGTTGTGCGGCCCGCCGAAGCTGCGTTAAATGTCCGCAGTTTAGGTACACGATTGTGGATCCGTGAGCTTAGGATCGGTTCGACATTTTGAGATGGCTCCAATGTTAGGAGCTTGTCGTCATGGTTATGTATATTGAAGTGCAGCGAGGCCCTGTCCGTCATAGCATTGGTCCAAATCTTAGAAGTGCATGTATTCATCGTAGGCTGGGTGGCTAGAGTTGTTTTTACATTGTTAAACAGTGTAGACCCTTTCGGGTAATTTTTATGTTATGGCAGCCTTATCGGCTTGGCCTTAGTTTAAAAAAAAGAGTTTTATTTATCTTCTGTAGTTTATTATGTTGTATGAGTATAAGGGTGCGGGTAGGGCACTCGATGTGGCGAGTCGGTCGTGTGATGATAGAATGAATGTAATGAAAAAAATGAACGTATGTGATAGGATGAATGAAATGCATGGGTGAACCAAATATGTCCCCCCTTTTATTATTATCATCATTTTTTATGTGGTGCCGAACCCAAGATGAATTGCCTACGTATCACACCATGTGGTGAGAATCAGACACGCGTAGTTCGGGAAGATATGTTATTTAATGTAAAGAAATTATGTAACAAAAACTAAGTATATCAATTACTTTACAAATATGTATAAAAATATAAAAGTATAGAAAACCAGAGTGATGACTTGTTGAATCTGATATTGGCTGACTTCGTTCTGTCAACATAACTCCCGATCATTTAGTGATTTTTTTTTAACGACCGCCTCGACTGTTTGCGAGGACGATCTTCCTGCAAAAAATATGACAAATGGGTGAGAGTAGGAAAGTCACAAAAATAATACAATGTAGGGATGTGACAATATAGTAAAATACTCCCCTGATTGATTTGACCGGACTGGAGGTTGATGTTACACAAGGTCCAAGTCGTGCTGTTCAAGAGCGATTTACGCAGTAATAGTCCTGATTGCAATGTGACAGTAAAAGTGCAAAATGCAACTACTCGTATCCGGAGTTGCAAGAATATGACATGATATGTAGAGAGTTGAAAGGATAATTTTTGCTTTAAATAATATGTACAAAGTTGCTAGAGACAAACAATAGTAAGCAAAAAAGTATGTGAATCAAGCATATGCCCTAATATGCATGAGACCTCTCTTATGCCAAAGGTGGGCCTAAACGCCAAATATGTGAGATTGTGACAGATTGATCCAAGTTTCTAAACATTAATGCTTTAGTTGGAAATGATGAATGTACATTTTCTAATTTTGGCATGACATAATTAGTCTTCAGTCCGTCTATTATTATCACGCTACACATATATGCTGATTGATTATTGGGTTGTAAAACCCGTCGATAATTTGGTGGATTCTCTAATTGTGGAGACGATACCAAAGTTCGACTCACCTAAGGTGTATGCATGCATGACTTAAAATAAAGAGGGGTATAGCTCTATCATAAATTTTCTAAGATTTGGCTTACTAGACACAAGGTTCCAGAGCGGACACTCGAGTGAGAAGGCTACGCGACCACCGGTTGGACCTTACGCTCCGCGCAAAACGCCAACTCTCCTAAATTTTGGATTTATTGAAAGAAATTTGCGGGTGCGCGAAACACACCTCGCATATAATGTGTGATAGTGTCAAATTCTGAAAGGGGGGAAATATGAGCGGAATGCCAATTTAAGGAAAACAGTAAAAGAAAGTAGCAATTACAATAGTTAATTACAAAATTAAAAACATACAATTTAAGCATTAACAACAAAAAATAAAAACAAAATAAAGCACAATATTTAATTAACCTGGGTTTGCTAAGATCAAGAACCTGATTTTCCTAGTGGAGTCTTCATGTTGTCATGACCGTTGTTTACCTCGGGGTCTGAACGAAACTGCAACGTACTGCTTTGGCGCGGTTCCCTGGATGCATGAAAATTCTTGTGTTGAGGAGTCGCCACCTAATTATTTATGTTAATTAGGACACTTGAATGTAGCCAAAAATACTACAAATGATCTCCATTTAATTGTCACGACCCGACCCCGGGCCGCGATTGGTGCCCTACCTGGGCACCCTGTTCAGGTATACATCAGAGAATAGCAGCGGAACATACACAACACATAAATATTCTTAGACAGTAAACATCACAGGCTAGCCGATAAGGCCGTCTTCCATCAAATATACATAATCGAAAGTAAAACAGTACAACTCTGTTCTTACAGCCCAAACCACAAAATGTGACTACAGACCTCTAGGAATAACAACTGTGGCGGGACAGGGCCCCGCCATACCCCTGAATGTACATAATATCTACAACATCAGGGAAAACCGTACCAAAAGACAAGCCTAGGAGAAATGGATCTTCGACACGATCGGTGATCCTAAGAATGAGATCCACCACGCTTTACCTACTGCGGCGTAGGCGCAACAGGAAGGGGTCGATCTGATATGTACTAAGTATGTAAAGCGGAAAATCGTAATTACATTATAAGTCTAAAACAAAGCGGAGACATGTATGATAATCAAATTACGATTACTGTGCCTTACTAATAATGAGTAAATAAGAGTATACATCTGCGTAAAAATAGGAGGCTCTCGATCAAGCGAGACAACGCGCATGATATCATTAAGCAATCTACTCGCGGGACTATTTCACATGAGTCGTGTGAACCAGCGTGAGGTATTCCTCGCATCATGGGTAGAAAATCCATGGAGTGGCATAATGTCTTGGGGGTTTAACCCTCAATCATAATAAGAAGTTGGTATAACGTCTTGGGGTTTACCAGCGTTTATACTCTTACCCTGGAGAAGGTGGTATAACGTCTTGGGGGTTTACCCCTCATTTATACTCTTACCCTAGAGAAGGTGGTATAACGTCTTGGGGGTTTTGTTACACCCCGTAACTCCAGGACATATTTAAGAGAATGTTCGTAAGGAACTCAAGACTTGAAATTGGTACGAAAGGAAGAATTGTTTTAGCGAAAAATCTTAGACGTCGGAAAGGAAAAATTTTCGTTGAGGAGAATTGGATTCTCAAAATGCATTAATTGAGGATTATGGAATGTATTTTCATTATGGAAATTTATTTCACAGTTTTGGTCGTGTGGGGCCCGCTGAGGAATTTCGTTTTGTGGGGCCACGAGGTTCTGAGAATTTTATGGACGAATGGGAGGCCGACACGTGGCACCCTCCCACATGGCTTGGTCGAATTAATTCAAGGGTAAAAGGGTCATTTGACCATTATGGATGATAAGTCTTGTGGCTTGATTTAGTTGACTTCGAAAGGGCGCATGGGCTGATCTAGTGAAACTCATCTTAGCCACCCATTTGTTTAAGTCTTGACCCTCGTAGTGTTATAAATACATACTAGTAGCAAGACTTGGCATTTTACACTTAGAAAAATTTGAGAGATTTGTGTGTGCCTTGAAAGAGCTCTCGGCTTTAGGCTCATTTTGAAGACAAAATTTTGCAATTGTGGATTATAATTCACAAGACTTAAACACAAGGTTCCTAAGAGTATTGTAAGGTTATCTCAATAGAAAGATTTCGGAAAAGCGGCGTTTTCGTATTAGTCGCAAGGCGGAAACTTAAGGAGTTCTTCAACTTTGAAGTTGGAACTTGAAGATGAGTTCTTCATAGGCTTCTAAGGAGTGCTTGGAGCGGATTGGAACATAAGGAAAGGAGCTAAGAATTGCTAAGGAGCAACTTTGAATCTTGGAAATATTAAGGGCTTGTAAAGGTATAATTCTTGTCGTTTTAGTAATTAAGATTACTTATTGTTGTAGCTATGGATATTAGCAAGCATGAGGTATTTAGTATGAAGTTTGATAAGTGTATTGATTGTTGGAACCCTAATCCGAAAACTAGTATGTTAGCCCTTAAGATTTTAATGCAAGTTGGTTACTAGTTAAGTTGTCATATGCTATATAAAGAAGGAAATTGTAGTTGTTGAAGTTGTTTTTGACTATATAACATGTTGACCTAAGAACTTGGATTGAAAAGGAATTGGAAAGTTTGATAAGATGTTGCACCTTTTGGCCGAAAATGGCATTGTATTGTGGAGTAGTGTGATATCAATTGTGGGGTGGAATTTTACACGTCTTGTAGGCGTGTAATCCCCTATTGTTAACTACATTGTTGAGCCTTAAATGTGGCGTGTTTGGTTATTGTATTCGGCCTTGAAAAAGGTGGCAAAGTATGTAGAAACAAAGGAAGTCTTTGTCCGATTTTCCGTAGAATTTAGTGACTTAGCACTTAGAATATTCTACGTTCGAAGCTAGAGGTTAATGGACGTATTATGGCCATTTTAGGTTGAAGTACTAAGTATAGCGGATTATACTTGAAGGATGGAATAGCTATCAAGGTTGAAGTACTTGAGCATTTTGCTAATTATCGATAATCGTCGAGGTATGTGAACCTCTTCCTTCTTTTGACATGATTCTATGTATGGAATGTACATGTGGTATTATTTCATGTTTCCTTCTACTCTTAGAAGTTAAGAAGTAGGTATGTTGATTTACTCTATGTAAATGTTATGTCTGAGTTATCCTAAGTTCTTACCAAGTCTTATGGGGGATGTTGGTAAGAGTCGTTAGGAAGGTGTTTTGAGCAGTTGACTTGACTAATTTACGTACGAATAAGAATAATTATCGAACAAGCCATTGCAGCGTTAATAAAGGAAAATGTAATGACGATAAATTATATTAAAACAAGTAGAATTCTCCATCTGCATAGAAGCTAAGATAAGACAAAATTGTATTACATTTTCTAGATCATGGTTGCTTTAATGAGATCAGTATAAACAAGTATAACCTATTCACACATATAAGGCATATGTTGCTTAATTTAAAGAGTTTACGTAATGAAGTGTTAAGACTATGAACTCTGGCTGGATTCTAAAAGATAAGAGACTTGAGGTATGTTGAAAGTATACGATACTTGGTTTTCGAAAGTATAAGTCTCTTGGTTAGAAAAAGAATGTATTTGCCTAAGGTATAAAGTTAGTATAACGACTTTATGGGAAGTGGGTTATAATAGCTTTATGAAAAGTTAAAAGAGTGGTTTACTCTAAGTAATGATAAATGTTTTGGAAATAAAGAAAGGCAAATGGTTTTAAAAGCATCTATTGCTTAAGTTTTAAGGAAAGAAGTCACTTGATTTAGAAGCCGACAAATGTATTTCTAAAAGTGTAGTGACTTAGGTAAGGTGTAAACAAGCCTTGATACTACGGGTGTTAGTATCTTGGGGTTTTATATGAAAAGGAACCTTTTTAAAAGAATGGAAGTACGTAGTACTTTGGGTTAAATTCCCGGATTTTTATGTGTGAAACGAAAGTGCCATAAGTTTATAAAAATGGAAGTCTAAAGGTTTAATGAACTTGTCTATGTTTCCTTGTGATAGCTTTGAGTGCAAGTATTATATGTTTACGTTGTCGTGACTCTCAGTTGGAGGGCTTTTGTCTTGTTGTAAGTTTACTTGGGCGTCTGAAGCGGTGATGTGGGATTCCGGGTATGCTTCCATTATGATTGATCATTGGACATGCTTATACGATGTGGGATTAGGGCATGTGACCGGAGGCGGGTTAGATTCGGTTGTTTTATTACCCATGGCCATGCTTATACGATGAGGATTAGGGCGTGCGACCGTGCTATGTGCGATTATTACTCCATAGGCTAGCTCCCGTGAAGACATGTACCGCGATGAGGATTAGGGGCATGTTATATTATTACTTCATGGGCTAGCTCCGTGAAGACATGCGCCTCGATGAGGATGCAGAGGGCACGTTATGGCCATGCTTATATGATGAGGATTAGGGCATGCGGTCGCGTTATATATATATATATATATATATATATATATATGTGTGTGTGTATATATATTACACCTCTGTTATCAGCGATGATGTGGGATATTCCAGGCGGGAGATATATATATGTATTGTGTATGTATGCGCCGACGGTGAGGTGGGATGCCACGAGCGCGTCACGTGGTTATATTTACACTTATAGGTATGGCGGTGATGGGGATTCCACGGGCACGCTTTGATATTTGTGTGACTTGATCGCGTCCCAGATTGGGTCGGGTAGTATATGCGTCCCTCCATAAAGGGTCGGATTATGTTATGAAAGATAAGTAAGATAGATGGTAATGAACTTAATGACTTCTCCTAAGTATGTACGTAAGATATGGCTATAATTTATAAGTGGTAATGACACGGCAGGATCTGGTATGTACTTTTTATACTTGCCCCTGTCATTCTTTTATCTGATTATGATTTGTTTCTTGTACTTTATTTACATTCCATATTAAATTTTTGTTATGCGGCCCGCCTTGAAGTGCGTTAAATGTCATGAGTTTAGGTACGATTGTGGATCATGAGCTTAGGATCTGTTTGACATTCGAGATGGCTCTAATATTAGGAGTTGTCATGGCTATGTATATTGAAGTGCAATGAGGCCTTGTCCGTCATAGTATTTATTCAAATCTTAGAGTGCGTATTCACGTGTAAATTTGGGTGGATAGAGTTGTAATTACATTTTTGGATAGTGTAAGCCATTTTTGGGTGATTTATATTATGGCAGCCTTATCGGCTTTGCCTTGGGTTTTTTTTTTTAAAAAAAGAGTGTTAATTATCTTAGCGATTTATTATGTTGTATGATTTGAAGGGTGCCCGGGTAGGGCACCGATCGCGTCGAGTCGTGACAAAAGTGGTATCGAGGCGATTAGTCCTCGGAAAGTGTCTGGGCCGTGTCTAGTAGAGTCTTGATTATCGGTGTGTTGTGCACCACATCTATAATCAGGAGGCTGCAGGACATTTAGAATTGGTTTCCATTCTTCTAACTCTGAGATCGTGCGATAGAGCTGTGTCGTTAGGGTCGTCTCTCCTAACGAGTTATGTTGATTGCATTCTGAGAAAGCGATGACCGGGAAGGACTATGTGGATTGCGTATCCGGGTTGGTAATGATTATAGTATAGTTGGTATTGTGACATACATCTATACGGAGTTATGTATGGTGGGCGTGTTATACCGTATTTCGAGTATGTGCGTGGGGCGTGCGTAGAAAATTTGAACTTGAGATTAGGCTTGGCGAATTATTTTTGCACCTGACACGGTTAGAGTCGTTTTTACGAAGCGTTTCCACGACTTTCGTAGGAAAAATTCCGGCTATGTCATTTTAATTTTGCGGATTTTTGGAGAGGCGAAACATTTTGGACCAACGAGAGGCGACACGGCACCCTCTCATTGGTGGCGGTAAAGTGGACGATTGGTGGCCTTGTTGGTCAAGGGGTTGGTAGGATATTTTGTGGTAGATGGATAAGGTGCACTTGGCAAGATCTTGGCCCTACACTTGCCTTGCACTTGGCAAGATCTTGGCCATTGGTTGGCCTTGTCGTCTATAAATACCCCTTTGGAAGACTTCTTCATCCATTCCTAAATTTCCTTAAGTGTTAAAATCCTCCCCCCCCCCCCTTTTGTGTGGTGTCTCGTCCTCCCCCCTTGTGAGGCCCCCTTGGCCGAGAGCTTTTTCCCCCCCCTTGGCCGAGAGTACCCCCCCCTAGTGGGGTAGGCCGAGGGGTATACACCCCCCCTTGTGGTGTTGTCTCGTATAAATACCCTCCTCTTGGTAGAAATACTCTCAAAAGTATTGTTACTATACCCAAATTACCTTAGCCGTATACCTTGTTGTATTCTAAGGTTATACCTATACGAAAAGCCGGAAAATACTATTATACTTCCCGTCAGTCACAAAACCGAAACCCTAAGGAAAATCTCCATAGTTAGTTGGAGTGTTATGTAGAAGTTGGTTAGAACTTCTAAGGGTGGTTTGGAGCGGGTTGGAGCGCACGGAGTTGGAGCTAAACGTTGCCCAGGATCGACATCTCTACTTGGATAATTATGGGCTTATCGAGGTAATTATCTTGTCCCCCTGTTGTAATTGGAGATTACATGTTGTAGGAATATATAGTTGAAGTATACTATATATAAGAACTGAACATAGTTTTGTGGCAATGTCCTTGGACTTAAGCCTGAATTTAAAGAAGAGAACTGAACTGTAATTACGTAGGACTGTATTGCAGTAGACTCGTGTAGTTTGACGGGTAGAGAAGGGCTGCCCAATTTTTCGTAGGACCTTGCATCTAGATTTATTCTACCGAGTATTCTAGACTTTGATAGACTTGTATAACTTTGTATAGGTTGAATGTTACTGCGAGTAGCATGTGCTACTTGAGAAGGTGGACCAGGCTAGCCGGGTTATAGCCGTGGAGCGATTTGCTTTTAGTCGATAATCGTCGCGAGGTATGTGATCCTCTTCCTATCTCTTCCAGCATGATATGTGTGTAACTATGTAGTACGGTAGACGTACGTGTGTTAATTGAACGTAGTTGTACGGCAATGTCTTTTGACTTAAGCCCGAATAATAATAATCTTGAAGTAGTTCAAGAGAATTAAGAACTGTTTTTAAAAGAAGAGTAATACTTGGTTTTAAAATCTTAAGAGTTATACTAGCTTTATGGGAAGTTAGGTATAATGGCTTAAGAGGGATAAAACGAATGATTTATTTATTAAGAGAATTGATCTTGTAAGATAAGAGACTTAACTTAAATGAATTATATGAATTTTGTGAAACCTCATTCGTGAGTAATGAGTACTTGGTTTTTAAAAGGGACGATGTTTCTTGATTTGGAAATCGAGATGAGTATCGACAAACCGCTGCAGCGTTAATAAAGGAAATGTTTTGATTAATGAAGTATTATTAAAACCGTAGAAACCTCATCTGCATAGAAGCTAAGATGAGACAAAATGATATTACATTTCCTAGATCATGGCCGCTTAATAAGATTGTTATGAACAAGAATAACCTACTCACACGTAAGGTATATGTTTCTCAAATTGTTTTAAAGTTAAAACTATGAACTACGAAACCTTTGAAAAATGAGAAACTTGAGTAATTGAAATTAGGCAAACTTGAAGCGTTTGGAAAAGAATGTTGTTACTTGATTTTACAAAGAGAAGTGTTTGATTGACTTCAAAAGGTAATCACTCTATTTTCATATACTACGGGTATTGTGTGACTTATGTGAAAGAGCGGATCTTTTAAAAGAGTTAATGTATGAAGTACTTTGGGGATAGAAACCCGATCTTGTTAATCATAGTAGAAAGTGCCTTGTGTGTATAACTTGATTGTGTTGGGTTGTGATATCCATGTAATACTTTCTTGTTTATTTGATAAGTAAACATGCTAGGATGCTACGTGTGTTAGTATCTTGTGATGTTTGTGTAAAGGGTTTCCTCGATTGCGCTTAAATTGTTTCACTATCACCGATATGTTGGTATTGTACCACTCACCTTGACTTGTTTAGGAAGTTAAGCCGCCTCCGATGCCGGGTAGACTCAGGCGGGTCTAATGACCTAAGATTCGAGCATAACTCATGCAGGTCACGGGGGCCTATGCGGAACTACGAGAGTTCGAGTTAGTATCGTCCTTTATGGGCACGCGTCTATGTGGCCACGCGGATCGCGAGTCGAGCGGATCACGGGAGTAGCTACCCTCGATGCGGGGTTATACCTCATGCGGGCCTATGAGATTGGCCTATCGCGAGCTGCGGAAGTTCGAGGCTAGACGCGCACATTAGATATCGCGAGCGAGTGGCGGCTTTGATCATGTGACGGCAGACAGATCTCATGATCTGATTTATGACCTTGTTGGCCAATGCGTGGGTTTTAGTAGTCGGCTATGCCTTCGCACTTACCCTCATGCGGTTTTATTAGGACAGGTGGGACACGTGTTCATGTGTATTCCTTGATGCTTTTATATCATAGATCACGGCAGTGAGGAAGGTATTCCACGGGCATGAATGATGTGGTGGGCGTGAGACCCATAGTTGCATTTGAGTGATGACTTTGAGGGCGTGAGTCCCTGACTTGACATGACTGCTTATTTATTGTGAACTGTAGTTTGGTTATCATACATGTCTTCTGCTTTATATAGACTACTATGATTTCATTTACAGGATTTATTTTCAGTTTCACATACTACATTTTTGTTATGCGACCTCCTTCGGGGCTGCGTTCATGCCGCAGTAAAGTACACCGATCGTTGATCCTCGCTCTTAGGGTCACGATTCGGCGTTTGGGAAAGCTCCGTTTCTCGGAGGCTTATCTTGGTATAGTCCTGTTGTTGTAGGTGCTTACATTCGGGGTATGGCGGCCACATCCGTCGTTGTTGTCATATCATTCGTAGAGGTCTGTAGTACTGTTGTGGGCAGGGTTTGTAAAAAGGATTAAACTGTTCATTTTGAAAGAGTTGTTATTTATATTTATTAGAAGGCAACTTTTCTTGAAACATGTGTTTCCTTTGCATTATTTCATATTGTGTTTATGTTCCGTGATTACTCGATGTTGTATCACTAGGGTGCCGGGTAGGCACGATCCACAGGCAGGTTGGTCGTGACAAAAGTGGTATCGAAGCGATTAATCCTCGGAAAGTGTCTACGCATCGTATCCAGAAGTCTTGATTATCGGTGTGTTGTGCACCACACCAATAATCGGGAGGTCATAGGATATTTAGGATTGGTTTCTATTCTTCTCACTCTGAGATCGTGCATTAGAGCTGTGTTGTCAGTTAGACCCTCTAACGTATTTCTTTCCACACCGTTATGCCTTCGCGTAGGCAACTCGGACCCGGAGGGCAAGGCGGTAGGAGCTGCGAGTTAGTCTGAGAGGGTTACGTAGGCACAGGCCCAATCTTTACCTAGGGTAGTGCTTCATTTGGAGAGTTCTGCGGCGTCACTAGCCCCAGCAGAGGTTAGCACGGCGGCAGCAGTTCCTACTGCGGCCATGATATTTGAACCTTCAGTTCCACGACCGGGAACGGTGAACTTAGATTGCAAAAAGGCGACCCTGTTACTAGCTATGGATTTGGCTACCAGAGAGTATACCGATGTACCGCGAGTCTTGATGACTACCTAAGAGAGGGTTGTGTAAGAGTAGCTCTTCAATTAGGCTTGAGCATGGCACGTACGGGCTCGTACGCAGACGAGAAACGTAGAGATCGGCGGGTAACGGCGACGCGAAGAGGCGGTCGGCAAGGTCCTTTGGTAACTTTCGAGGCGAGTCACCTCACCAGCGGATTAGATTGTGCACATCCACCAGTGCAGAGAGGTCCTCCACGGGGTTCAGGACGTTCGGGGTATGCAGGAGTTGGTCAGAACTCCAGGGCTTCCGGTTCACAGTGTGACAGACGTCATCCCGGGGAATGTCGTCTTTTAGTTGGTACTTGTTATACCTATGACCGTCAGGGTCTGATGTCGAAAGAGTGTCCTAGTAGGAGGACTTAACCTTGAGATCGGTGGGTAGTTCGTCATCTTCCTGGCTATGCGCCTACAGGCGGGTTTGATTAGAACGACAAAGGGAGTGAAGCGGTAGATCTGAGACATATCCTTAACCTCAGAGAGATCGGTATGTGTGATAAGATGGGTATATCATAAGTGCTATGTTACGATAGCGATGTGTTAGTTGTGATTAGGAAATCATGGTTGTTTAGCAGAGTAAGATTTTGGGGATAGAGAAAGTGTGAGCCTTAGAGCTTAATACGTAGAGACCTTAGAGGTAAGGCCATCTCGAGTAAATGACGTCTGCTTTTGGTTGACCCTTATTGGAGTGCATAGTGCACGTGAGCGCTGTTGTGGGATAAGTCCCTGAGTAGTGTGGAATGAAAGAGGGTAGTTGAGCTAAGAAGACCGCTAGGTTTTCGTAACATGATTAGAGAGATTGCTCCGGATCGGGGAGCTAGTGTTTTGCGCATTGCCGGGTCGGGTTGAGGCCACGTTGCGGGTCAACCCGCGGCCTGTTTGGTGGTGGGGTCAGTTTGTGGTGGTCCCGCCTTGTGATAGGGTCACGAGGGTGTTAGGCCCAAGTTTAGTTAACCAGCGTATGAGTTCGTGGATGCGTTCAACGAAAATCGGATGATGGGGCGGCCGTCGTGTTTTTCGGTCAGGACCGTTTACTCGGCAGTGTTGATTTATCAGAAAGGTTGTAAGGCTGCACGGGGTGCCTACCTTCACCTTATGATAGACAGTGAAGCCCAGGTTGTGGCTATTTTTCGTTTTCTAAAAAGTTTTACCAGGCAGGGTTAGGAACTCAGGTGAGTCTCCGTATCGTATTCATCCTCGGGCCAGTGTTTGGATTTCAGGGATAGTTGCAAGGATTGTTGTCTCCTGTGGAGGGAGTGTTTAAGCTACCGTTTCAGTGTTCGGATGTCGCCTTATGAAGCCTTGTAGGGGAAGTGTAAGTTCCGGTCGATTGGTTCGATGTTGGCAAGATTCGGATAGTTGGTTGAGCTTGTTCCAGTAGATGTGGATAGTGAAGCTTATCTAGAAGTTATTGGCGGCTCAGAAATCGTGCGGATTATCGGCGGCGACGCTTAGAGATCGAGTTGACGGTCGGTATTCTTGAAGGTACCACCGGATAGGTGTGGCGAGATTGGAAAGCAGAGAAACTTAGCGTGTTACTTTGGGCCTTTTGAGTTCATGTGAAGAATAGGCCAGTTGCCTATATGTTAACAATTGCCGTCAGACTTAGAAGCGGTATGTCGATCTTCGTATTGTTATGTTAGGAAAGTATCGGAGATCCATCAGTGTTCGATTAATGATGACCACGTTAGAGATAGTAACCCCGAGTTTTGGAAGCAAGCGATCGAATGTGGTAGGTTATGAGAAAGAGTTCGAGTGTACAAGAAGTGTACGACATCCTCGAGGATCGCATGCGATCGGCACTTTGTTGGAGTCGCCGGAGTGACACTAGAACCTCGCGGCAAAGTGACAAAAGTGGTATCGGGAAGAAGCGAGCATGTATGGCGAGCATAGATGTGATCATTTCGTTGTAAAGAAAGGGTGCTAAGGGAGTATACTTTAGACCTCGAGTAGGAGCTTTTATGATGTTAAAGGTGTTTCCTCGTGGGCTTGGATGTAAGTATTTTGCGCAGTTGTTTCTGTGGCCATTTGTGGCAGGTTTGTTCTCGTAAGTATAGTAGTGAAGACTATACTGGCGCACGTTTGTTTTGAGACTTAGAAGGAACATTCGGGACGAATGTTTCTAAGAGGGAGAATGTTATACCGTATTTCCAGTATATGCGTGGGGCGTGCGTAGAAAATTTGAACTTGAGATTAGGCTTGGCGAATTATTTTGTGCACAACACCGGTTAGAGTCGTTTTTCGGCGAAGCGTTTCCATTTTTTCGTAGGAAAATTCGGCTATGTCATTTTTAATTTTGCGGATTTTTGGAGGCGGAACATTTTGGACCAACGCGAGGGCGACACTTGGCACCCTCTCATTGGTGGTGGTAAAGTGGACGATTGGTGGCCTTGTTGGTCAAGGGGTTGGTAGGATATTTTGTGGTAGATGGATAAGGTGCACTTGGCAAGATCTTGGCCCTACACTTGCCTTGCACTTGGCAAGATCTTGGCCATTGGTTGGCCTTGGCTTGTCCTATAAATACCCCCCTTTGGAAGACTTCTTCATCCATTCCTAAATTTCCTTAAGTGTTAAAATCCTCCCCCCCCCCCCTTTTGTGTGGTGTCTCGTCCCTTGTGAGGCCCTTGGCGAGAATACCCCCACAGTGGGGTAGGCCGAGGTATACAATGTTATACCCGTAGTTGCGAGTATGTATGTGAGGACGCACGTGCGAGTCTCAGAAATTTTGAAAAGAAAGAAAGATGTGAGTTTTCGACGGAAAAGTTTCCGGTATTTGTGAAGAAAAAGGTTCGTTAATGGGAATTGGATTCCCAGATTTGGTATTTGGACTTCATAGATTATATTAGAGTTTTGGGATTTTATTTTCGGAAATGGTCACGTGGGGCCCACAGGAGGAAATTTACGGTTTTGTGGGGCCCGTTTTGTTTTTGGGATTTCCGGTATTTTGGATATTTTCGGAAGACAAAATATTTTGGACGAATCGGGGGGCGACACGTGTCACCCCCATGTGGCACCCTTGGCCGAATTATCTTTGTGCACAACACTCGGTTAGAGTCGTTTCTCGACGAAACGTTTTACATAACTTGCGAGGGGAAAATTCCGGCTATGTCGTTTTGTATTTTTGCGGATTTTTCCGAGCGACGGAACATTTTTGGGCCAACGAGAGGGTGACACTTGTCACCTCAAGTAACGATTTAGGTAAGGCAGGGGCGTCTTCTCCCTTATTTTGTGCCTTGTTTGGCCTTGTTTGGTGCATTGTTTTGTCGCATGTTTTGTGGAGTAGGGGTTAGGGTGCACTTGGCTTGATCTTGGCCTTACACTTGCCTTGCATGGCGATCTTGTCCATTGGTTGGCCCTTGGCTTCCCTATAAATACCCCTCCCTTTGATGAAGACTTCATCATCCAAATGTGTTCTAAGTCTTGAAATCTCCCTCCCCTTTTCTAGTTGTTCTCGTCCTAAGCCTCTCCCCCCTCCCCCTTTGAGTGGCCTTGTGGCCGAGAGCTACCCCCCCCCTAGCCTAGTTGTTTTCGTATAATACCCCCCTTTTTGTGGTATAGAAATACTCTCCTAGTATTGTTATAATTCCCAAAATACCTTAGCCTTTACCTTGTAGTACTCCAAAAGTTACCTCTATACGTAGAGCCCGGAAATACTACCTTTTGTCCTTTTAGTCTCAAACCGAAACCCTAAGGAAATCTTCATAGTTGGTTGAAGTATTTAAGTAGAAGTTGGTTAGAACTTCTAAGGGTTGTTTGGAGCGGATTGGAGTGCACGGAGTAGGAGCTAAACCTTGCTCAGGATCGACATATATACTCGGATAATTTTGGGCTTATCGAGGTAAACACTCTTGACCTTCTGTTGTAATTGGAAATTACATGTTGTTGGAATATATAGTTGAAGTATACTATATATAGAACTGAACATTATAATTGTGCGGCAATGTCTTTTGACTTAAGCCTGAATTTAAAGAAGAGAACTGAACTGTAATTACATGGGGCGTATCTGATGAGACTTGTGTAGCATTGCTGTGTCGTAGAATTGTACACGTCCGGTTAGACGTGCAAACCCCCCCCTGGTTGGCTTGGTAGCCGGCCTCGATAGAGGAGGAGATTTTACGCTGTTGCGGGGAGATCTGCGAATTTTACGTAGAATATGGAACCGTGCGGTTAGAAGTTAATGAGCGTTTGTGGCCTTATAGGTGGAAATGCTGCGAGTGGCGTATTCTACTTGAGAGTGGAAGCGGCTAGCAGTTCTGATCTTGTGGAGCGTTTTGGTTATTGTCGATAATCGTCGCGGTATGTGAACCTCTTCCTATCCTTCAGCATGATGCTTTGTAAACTATGTAGTGCGGTGAGCGTCATGTGTTAAATGAGTTGGTTGGTTTAAAACATAGGGTGTTATAATAGCTTTATGGGAAGTTAGTTATAACGACTCTATGTAGGTAAAAGATTGGTTTGTTGATTGTAGAAGTTAAGAGACTTGATCTTGAAAGATAAGAGACTTAACTTGTTTTACTTGGTTTTAATGAGAATAATGTTTTATTGATTTCGGAAATGAGAATAAGTGTCGAACAAACCACAGCAGCGCTAATAAAGGAAAGTGTATTGACAAATAACAAATTGTTATTAAAACTAGTAGAAACCTCCATCTGCATAGAAGCTAAGATAAGACAAAATTGTATTACATTTCCTAGACCATGGCTGCTGTAACAAGATTGTTGTAAACAAGAATAAACGGCTCACGTACAAGACATATGTTACTCAATTGTTTTAAAAGAGATTAAGACTAGGAGATATGAAACCTTTCTAAAATGAGAAACTTGAACATTTGAAATTAGGCAAACTTGAACGTTTGGAAAATAATGTTGTTACTTGATTTTACAAAGGGAAGTATTTTGGTTTACTTAAAAAGATAGTCGCTCTATTTTATACTACGGGTATTATGTGACTTTTGTGAAAGAAACGGATCCTTTAAAAAGAGTTAATGTACGTAGTACCTTAGGGTTAAAACCCAGACTTTGATACAAATGGAAGTACCTTGAGTTGTGTATAACTTGCCTATGCTTGTTGTTGTGTAAATCGCCTATGCTTGTTGGTGATAGCCTGGTTGTGCGGTAGATTGTTATTATTTTTGCAACATGGACATGTCTACACCGATGCAGAATTCCGGGGGCATGTGGCCATGCGGCAGGGTTGATTACCCGATATATTGTTATTGTGGTTACATGGATATGTCTACACCGATGCAGAATTCCGGGGGCATGTGGCCATGGGGCATTGTTATTAGTATTGCATCATGGACATGTCTACACCGATGCAGAATTCCGGGGGCATGCGGCCATGATGCGAACATGATTGATGTTGTGGGCGTGAGACCCATAGGTATATTTGAGTGATGACTTGAGGGCGTGAGTCCCTGACTTGACATGACTGCTTTTATGTTGTGAACTGAAGTTTTGTTATCATACATGTCTCCTGTTTTTTATATAGACTGTTATGATTTCATTTCTGATATTTCTGATTTCACATACTTGGTACTGTTATCTTGACCTCGCCCGAGGCTGCGTTCATGCCGCAGGTAGAGGTACACCAGTGTTGATCCTCGCTCTTAGGGTCACAGTTCAGCGTTGGGAAGCTCCGTTTCTCCGGAGGCTTATCTTTGGTATGTTACCCTGAGTTGTAGGTTCTTATCTGATCGGGGTATGGCGGGGCCTGTCCGTCATGTTGTATAAAAACTCTTAGAGTGCATGAAATCTTGTTGTGGGCAGGGTTTGTAAAAAGGATTAAACTGTTCGTTTTGAAAGAGTTGTTTATATATATATTATTGGAAGGTAACCGTTTGGTTGACCTATTTTATGATTATATATCTTGTTCTTGTTTAAGTTTTATTTTCCGCTGGTTTTCTCTGAGGTTGTATCACTAGGGTGCCGGGTAAGGCACGATCACGCCCGGATCGGTCGTGACAAAAGTGGTATCGAGCGATTAATCCTCGGAAAGTGTCTGACGCGTGTCTAGTAGAGTCTTGATTATCGTTGTGTTGTGCACCACATCTATAATCGGGAGGCTGCAGGACATTTAGGATTAGTTTCCATTCTTCTCATTACGAGATCGTGCCTTAGAAGGCATGTTGTAAGTTGGACCCTACGGCGTATCTCGTTTTACCGATTATGCCTCGCGCAAGGCAGCGAGCCAGAAGGGCAAGGCAGCCGAGGAGCCGCTAGTGAGATCTGAGAGAGTATGAGGCGCAGTCGGACGGTACTGAGTTGTGCTTGAGACGGCGGGTTTTGTGACGCTTGACCCAGCGAGAGTTAGAGCCACAGAATGGCTGCCGAGACCGATACACGAGCCTCGAGTCCCGATGGAGGCGAGGAGAGATGGGTTACAAGGAGATGGCGATTCTTTGGCGAGTCGTGGCCATATATGAGGATATTTGGATCGCGGCGATTCAGTTCAGAGCACGATGGTTCACCGGCGAGATAGTTTGAGGCTACGGGACTTTACGAGTTGTAGCGCTTGAGTTTTATGGGTCGAGGCACGAGGATGATCGCAGGAGTTCATCCGGCGATTCTGGTCGTGAGAGTGATCAAGGCTTGGAGACCGAGTCGGTGGTCTTAGGTTCGCATCGGTGCGTGATACCGCGATCGTGGTTTGATTCGTGGGAGTTGTCGGGAGAGCATGCGCTTCCAGTGATATGGGACGAGTTCTCGAGGCATTCCTCACTCACTTCTTGCCTCCGCGGATGAGGAGGCACGGGCCGGCAGATTTATGATCTTTGAGACAGATAGGCGTGCGGTTGGAGTACAACGTGGAGTTTGACTCGTTGGCTCGGTATGTCCCCGCTTTAGTGGCAACCATGGAGGATAGAGTGCACCGCTACGTCACCGGGCTAGATGATTGCTTGACAGAGGCTTGTTCGAGTGTAGCTCTTCAGCCGGGCATGGACATTGCCCGCATGCGAGCTCATGCCGGGATGTGAGACACGGAGAGGTCGGCGGAATGACGAAGATCGGCGAAGAGGCGAACAACAGGTCCTTTGGTGACTTTCGAGGCGGACCGCCTCGAATACTAGTTTTGTACCTCCGCGGTCAGAGTGGTCCTCCACAACCTTGAGCATCGAGTATTCGGGAGCGGTCGAGGCTCGAGGTTGAGTTTCGAGGAAGTAAGGGTGTTGGCGGATCACGGTCACCCTACCTCGGTGTGGTCGATGTGGTAGACCGCATTTCGGGGAGTGTCGTGGTGCCAAGGGAGCTTGTTATTTTTGCGGCCAGCAGGGCCATTTTGCGAGGAACTGTCCGACCAAGGGTAGCACGGATGTTACGACTCAGCCTTCAGGATCAGTGGCTGGTTCATCACCTTCACTAGTTGTGCGCCCTGCAGGGCAGGACTGTGATTAGAAAGCGGTAGAGACAGGTATATCCTTAACCCTCTAGAGTTTTGTATGCTGATGTGTTTTAGTGTTATGTTCGGATAGCTTTGTGCTAAATGTGATTTAGACACCTGGTTATTGTAGAAGGGTAAGTATGGGGGCATGGTAAGTGTGAACCTTAGACTATGTCACGATTGAGACCTTAGAGGTAAGGTCGTCTTGAGTAAAAGATTTATTTCATGGTTGACCCTTATCAGAGTTCGTGGTATACGTGGGAATTATTTGTGTGATAAGTCTATGGGTAGTGTGAGATGGAAGTGGTAGCTTTCATGATTTGATTAGGTAAGATTGTTCCGTTTCGAGGAGCAAGTATTGGCGCGATTGTGGGTCGGGTTGATTGCCGCTCGCGGGTCGACCCGCAGCCCGGTTTTGGGTGGGGTCAGTTCTGGGTGGTCCCTCCAGGTGGTAGGGTCACGAGGGTGCTAGGCCCCAGTTTAGTTAACCATCGTATGAGTTCGTGGATATGTTCGACCAGAAGTGGTTCGTGAAGGCCGGAAATGGCCTTAAAGAAGATTGAGGTTAGTAAGATGACCAAGTTTGGAGGTAGTGACACTAAGGACCTCAGGGATCGCATGCAGTTCGGTACCATTTGTTGGGTCGCCGGAGTGACACTAGAACCTCGCGGTAAAGTGACAAAAGTGGTATCGCACGACGAGTAAGGAAGGAAGGGAACGTGTGTTATTTTCATGGCCAAGCTGTGGCGTTGGCAACTTGTTAGAGGAACTTCATCGATATCCGTCTTGAGAAGGAACATTCGGGACGAATGTTTCTAAGGAGGGGAGAATGTTATACCCCGTAGTTGCAGGGTATGTATGTGAGGACGTGCGTCTGAAATGAGAGAAATTTTGAAAAGAAAGAAAGATGTGAGTTTTCGACGGAAAAGTTTCCGGTATTTGTGAAGAAAAAGGTTCGTTAATGGGAATTGGATTCCCAGATTTGGTATTTGGACTTCATAGATTATATTAGAGTTTTGGGATTTTATTTTCGGAAATGGTCACGTGGGGCCCACAGGAGGAAATTTACGGTTTTGTGGGGCCCGTTTTGTTTTTGGGATTTCCGGTATTTTGGATATTTTCGGAAGACAAAATATTTTGGACGAATCGGGGGGCGACACGTGTCACCCCCGTGTGGCACCCTTGGCCGAATTATCTTTGTGCACAACACTCGGTTAGAGTCGTTTCTCGACGAAACGTTTTACATAACTTGCGAGGGGAAAATTCCGGCTATGTCGTTTTGTATTTTTGCGGATTTTTCCGAGCGACGGAACATTTTTGGGCCAACGAGAGGGTGACACTTGTCACCCTCAAGTGACGGTTTGGGTAGGCAAGGGGGGGACGTCTTCCTCCCTTATTTTGTGCCTTGTTTTGGCCTTGTTTGGTGCATTGTTTTGTGGCATGTTTTGTGGAGTAGGGGTTAGGGTGCACTTGGCTTGATCTTGGCCTTACACTTGCCTTGCACATGGCTTGATCTTGTCCATTGGTTGGCCCTTGGCTTCCCTATAAATACCCTCCTTTGATGAAGACTTCATCGTCCAATGTGTGCTAAGTCCTGAAATCTCCCTCCCCTTTTCTCGTAGTTCTCCGCCTAAGCCTCTCCTCCCCTTTGAGTGGCCTTGTGGTAGGAGCCCCCAGCCTAGTTGTTTCGTATAATACCCCCTTTTTGTGGTATAGAAATACTCTCTAGTATTGTTATAATGCCCAAAATACCTTAGCCTTTACCTTGTAGTATTCCAAAAGTTACCTCTATCGTAGAGCAGGAAATACTACCTTTTGTCCTTTAGTCTCAAACCAAACCCTAAGGAAATCTTCATAGTTGGTTGAAGTATTTAAGTAGAAGTTGGTTAGAACTTCTAAGGGGTTGTTTGGAGCGGATTGGAGTGCGGAGTAGAGCTAAACCTTGCTCGGGATCGACATATATACTCGGATAATTTTGGGCTTATCGAGGTAAACACTCTTGACCTATACATTTGTAATTGGAAATTACATGTTGTTGGAATATATAGTTGAAGTATACTATATATAGAACTGAACATTATAATTGTCGGCAATGTCTTTTGACTTAAGCTGAATTTAAAGAAGAGAAGCGAATTGTAATTACATAGGGTGTATTACGAGACTTGTGTAGCATTCTTTGTGTCGTAGAATTGTACACGTCAGGTTAGGCGTGCAAACCCCACTGGTTGGCTTGGTAGCGGCCTCGATAGAGGAGGAGATTTTCTGTTGTTGCGGAAAAGATCTGCGAATTTTACGTAGAATATGGAACCGTGCGGTTAGAAGTTAATAGGCGTTTGTGGCCTTATAAGTGGAAATCTGCAAGTAGCGTATTCTACTTGAGAGTGGAAGCGGCTAGCTTGATTCTGATCTTGTGGGCGTTTTGCTTATTATCGATAATCATCGCGAGGTATGTGAACCTCTTCCTATCCTTCTAGCATGATGCTTTGTAAACTATGTAATGCGGTGAGCGTACATGTGTTAAATGAGTTGGTTGGTTTAAAACATAGGGTGTTATAATAACTTTATGGGAAGTTAGTTATAACGACTCTATGTAGGTAAAAGATTGGTTTGTTGATTGTAGAAGTTAAGAGACTTGATCTTGAAAGATAAGAGACTTAACTTGTTTTACTTAGTTTTAATGAGAATAATGTTTTATTGATTTCGGAAATGAGAATAAGTGTCGAACAAACCACAACAGCGCTAATAAAGGACAGTGTATTGACAAATAACAAATTGTTATTAAAACTAGTAGAAACCTCCATCTGCATAGAAGCTAAGATAAGACAAAATTGTATTACATTTCCTAGACCATGGCTGCTGTAACAAGATTGTTGTAAACAAGAATAAACAGCTCACATACAAGACATATGTTACTCAATTGTTTTAAAAGAGATTAAGACTAGGAGATATGAAACCTTTCTAAAATGAGAAACTTGAACATTTGAAATTAGGCAAACTTGAACGTTTGGAAAATAATGTTGTTACTTGATTTTACAAAGGGAAGTATTTTGGTTTACTTAAAAAGATAGTCGCTCTATTTTATACTACGGGTATTATGTGACTTTTGTGAAAGAAACGGATCCTTTAAAAAGAGTTAATGTACGTAGTACCTTAGGGTTAAAACCGGACTTTGATACAATGGAAGTACCTTGAGTTGTGTATAACTTGCCTATGCTTGTTGTTGTGTAAGTTGCTATGCTTGTTGTTGTGTAAATCGCCTATGCTTGTTGGTGATAGCTTTGGTTGTCAGATAGGTGTTATTATTTTTGCAACATGGACATGTCTACACCGAGTCAGGGGCATGTGGCGTGCGGCGAGGTTGATTACCCGATATATTGTTATTGTGGTTACACGGATATGTCTACACCGATGCAGAATTCCAGGGGCATGTGGCCATGGGGCATTGTTATTAGTATTGCATCATGGACATGTCTACACCGATGCAGAATTCCGGGGGCATGCGGCCATGATGCGAACATGATTGATGTTGTGGGCGTGAGACCCATAGGTATATTTGAGTGATGACTTGAGGGCGTGAGTCACGACTTGACATATTTGCTTTTATGTTGTGGCGAAGTTTTGTTATCATACATGTCTCTGTTTTTATATAGATTATGATTTCATTCTGATATTTTTCTGATTTCACATACTTGGTACTGTTATCTTGACCTCCTTCGGGGTGCGTTCATCTGCCGCAGTAGAGTACACCGATGTTGATCCTCGCTCTTAGGGTCACATTCGGCGTTGGGAAGCTCCGTTTCTCGAGGCTTATCTTTGGTATGTTACCACGAGTTGTAGGTTCTGTCTGATCGAGGGTATGGCGGGGCCTGTCGTCATGTTGTATAAAAACTCTTAGAGGTGCTGTAATCTTGTTGTGGGCGGGGGTTTGTAAAAGGATTAAAGCATTCGTTTTGAAAGAGTTGTTTATATATATATTATTGGAAGGTAACCGTTTGGTTGACCTATTTTATGATTATATATCTTGTTCTTGTTTAAGTTTTATTTTCCGCTGGTTTTCTCTGAGGTTGTATCACTAGGGTGCCCGGGGTAAGGCACCAGTCACGGGCCCGGGATCGGGTCGTGACATACACCCCCCCCTTTTGTGGTGTTGTCTCGTATAAATACCCTCCTCTTGGTAGAAATACTCTCAAAAGTATTGTTACTATACCCAAATTACCTTAGCCGTATACCTTGTTGTATTCTAAGGTTATACCTATACGAAAAGCCGGAAAATACTATTATACTTCCCGTCGAGTCCACAAAACCGAAACCAAGGAAAATCTCCATAGTTAGTTGGAGTGTTATGTAGAAGTTGGTTAGAACTTCTAAGGGTGGTTTGGAGCGGGTTGGGCGCTTGGAGTTGGAGCTAAACGTTGCCGGGATCGACGTCTCTACTTGGATAATTATGGGCTTATCGAGGTAATTATCTTGTCCACTGTTGTAATTGGAGATTACATGTTGTAGGAATATATAGTTGAAGTATACTATATATAAGAACTGAACATAGTTTTGTGGCAATGTCCTTGGACTTAAGCCTGAATTGAAAGAAGAGAACTGAACTGTAATTACGTAGGACTGTATTGCAGTAGACTCGTGTAGTTTGACGGGTAGAGAAGGGCTGCCTAATTTTTCGTAGGACCTTGCATCTAGATTTATTCTACCGAGTAGTCTAGACTTTGATAGACTTGTATAACCTGTATAGGTTGAATGTTCTGCGAGTAGCATGTGCTACTTGAGAAGGTGGACCAGGCTAGCCGGGTTATAGCCGTGGAGCGATTTGCTTTTAGTCGATAATCGTCGCGAGGTATGTGATCCTCTTCCTATCTCTTCCAGCATGATATGTGTGTAACTATGTAGTACGGTAGACGTACGTGTGTTAATTGAACGTAGTTGTACGGCAATGTCTTTTGACTTAAGCCCGAATAATAATAATCATGAAGTAGTTCAAGAGAATTAAGAACTGTTTTTAAAAAGAAGAGTAATACTTGGTTTTAAAATCTTAAGAGTTATACTAGCTTTATGGGAATTTAGGTATAATGTCTTAAGAGGGATAAAACGAATGAGTTATTTATTAAGAGACTTGATCTTGTAAGATAAGAGACTTAACTTAAATGAATTATATGAATTTTGAGTGAAACCTCATTCGTGAGTAATGAGTACTTGGTTTTTAAAAGGGACAATGTTTCTTGATTTGGAAATCGAGAGATGAGTATCGACAAACCAACTGGCGTTAATAAAGGGAAATGTTTTGATTAATGAAGTATTATTAAAACCAGTAGAAACCTCCATCTGCATAGAAGCTAAGATGAGACAAAATGATATTATATTTCCTAGATCATGGCTGCTTAATAAGATTGTTATGAACAAGAATAACCTACTCACACGTAAGGTATATGTTTCTCAAATTGTTTTAAAGGATTAAAACTATGAACTACGAAACCTTTCGAAAAATGAGAAACTTGAGTAATTGAAATTAGGCAAACTTGAAACGTTTGGAAAAGAATGTTGTTACTTGATTTTACAAAGAGAAGTGTTTGATTGACTTCAAAAGGTAATCACTCTATTTTCATATACTACGGGTATTGTGTGACTTATGTGAAAGAGACGGATCTTTTAAAAGAGTTAATGTATGAAGTACTTTGGGATAGAAACCCGATCTTGTTAATCATATAGTAGAAAGTGCCTTGTTTGTATAACTTGATTGTGTTGGGTTGTGATAGCCTTGTAATACTTTCTTGTTTATTTGATAAGTAAACATGCTAGGATGCTACGTGTGTTAGTATCTTGTGATGTTTGTGTAAAGGTGTTTCCCCTCGATTGCGCTTAAATTGTTTCACTATCAGCCGATATGTTGGTATTGTACCACTCACCTTGACTTGTTTCCGGAGGTTGGCGCCTCCGATGCGGGGTAGACTTCGCGTCTAGTGACCTATGATTCGAGGATACCTCATGCGGGTCCCGGGCCTATGCGGAGCTACGAGTTCGAGTTAGTATCGTCCTTTATGGGCATGCGTCATGTGGCCATGCGGACTGCGAGTCCAGGCGGATGCCGGGGAGTAGCTACCCTCGATGCGGGGTTATACCTCATGCGGGCCTATGAGATTGGCCTATGCGGAGCTGCGGGAAGTTCCAGGGCTAGACGATCTCATGATACAGTTTATGACCTTGTTGGTACTGTGGGTTTTAGTATTCGGCTATGCCTTCGTACTTACCCTGTACGGTTTTATTAGGACACAGGTGGGACCTGGTGTTCATGTGTATTCCTTGATGCTTTTATATCATAGACTGCCGGCAGTGAGGAAGGTATTCCACGGGCATGAATGATGTGGTGGGCGTGAGACCCATAGTTGCATTTGAGTGATGACTTTGAGGGCGTGAGTCCCTGACTTGACATGACTGCTTATTTATTGTGAACTGTAGTTTGGTTATCATACATGTCTCCTGCTTTATATAGACTACTATGATTTCATTTACAGTATTTATTTTGATTTCACATACTAAACTGTTGTCTTGACCGACCTCGGGGCTGCGTTCATGCCGCAGTAAAGGTACACGATCGTTGATCCTCGCTCTTAGGGTCGATTCAGCGTTGGGAAAGCTCCGTTTCTCCGGAGGCTTATCTTGGTATAGTCCCCTGTTGTTGTAGGTGCTTACATTCAGGGGTATGACGGGGCCCTGTCCCGTCGTTGTTGTCATATCATTCGTAGATGTCTGTAGTACTGTTGTGGGCAGGGTTTGTAAAAAGGATTAAACTGTTCATTTTGAAAGAGTTGTTATTTATATTTATGCCGAAAGGCAACTTTTCTTCAGAAACATGTGTTTCCTTTGCATTATTTCATATTGTGTTTTATGTTCATTGATTACTCGATGTTGTATCACTAGGGTGCAGGGTAAGGCACGATCCACGGGCCCGGTTGGTCATGACAAGGCAGCGTGTTGCCTAGAATGATTTTAAATTTCCGGGAGTTGGTAAAGACTAACTAGATGCAGGGAGGTATGGAACAATTAATGAATTCTCGCCAAGATCTTATGTGTTATTTTGAGATAATTGAAAGGATGAGCTGTCTGATAGGGTAGTGAACCCTTAAGAAGCCATGTTAAGGAACTTAACGGAATGTCATGTTAATAGATTAAGCTGCGTAGTAGGCTTAAGAGGATTATCTGGAAGAGGTCCGGTATAGAGTAAGTAAGGGTTGTTGTGATCAAGGCGACACGATTATGGTATTATGAGAAGTTTTGTACGTTTATGGTGGATGGTAAGGTAGTCTTGGAGCATGGGTGCGAGCCTAAGAATGTTGATAACCGCCGAGACCTTAGGTATATAAGGCCTTCTCGGGTAGAAAGATTTATTATAGACCAAGAATAAGAGTTAAGTGCGACGGCAGGTCGGGGTGAGTACCTGTTAATGGTCGCCCTATAGCCTGAAATAGAGTGGGATCAGTTGGTAGTAGTTAAAGCTACGTGCGAAGTCACGACGATGCAAGGCCCAAGTCTAGTTAATTGTTTTACGGGTTCGTGGGCGCGTTCCACCGAACCAGTCGTGAGCCGGAAATGGCCTTATATTGTTTTAGAGAGTGACTCGAAGGTTGGGGGCGAGTGGTAGGAAGTTATGTATGTATGCTAGTATGAGTTGGAAATGCGGAAAGAGTACAACCAGTAAGAAAGATAACAACCAAGTGTAAAGGAATAGGGCCCGAATTTGTAAGGACCTTTCGAGGTAACTACCCCCGTGAGTGTTTGGGGTGGCAGCTGAGCGGGAATATGAGGTTTTCCCGGTGATGATACAGTCGTCAGACCCAAGTAGACCTAGTAGAAATGATTACAACAGACTTTGAGATCATAATGAGTATGGGATAGTTGGCTTCGTGAGTGCCAAAGTAGACATTTTAGTATATGTATTGTTATGTGGCCATGGGTGGCATATGTTGTAAGAAGGGTGTAGTAAAAGGAGACTATGTCGCTATCTAATTAGATTGGACTCCGAAAGAACATTCGGGGACGAATGTTTCTAAGGGGGGAAGAATGTTACACCCCGTAACTCCAGGACATGTTTAAGAGAATGTTCGTAAGGAACTCAAGACTTGAAATTGGTACGAAAGGAAGAATTGTTTTTCCGACGAAAAATTTTCCGAATGTCGGAAAGGAAAAATGTTCGTTGAGGAGAATTGGATTCTCAAATGCATTAATTGAGGATTATGGAATGAATTTTCATTATGGAAATTTATTTTACGGATTTTGGTCGTGTGGGGCCCACCCGAGGAATTTTACGTTTTGTGGGGCCCACGAGGGTTGCGGAATTTTATGGACGAATGGGAGGCCGACACGTGGCACCCTCCCACATGGCTTGGTCGAATTAATGCAAGGGTAAAAGGGTCATTTGACCATTATGGATGATAAGTCTTGTGGCTTGATTTAGTTGACTTGTCAAAGGGTCACATGTGGCAACCTCTTCCTTCTTTTGACATGATTCTATGTATGGAATGTACATGTGGTATTATTTCATGTTTCCTTCTACTCTTAGAAGTTAAGAAGTAGGTATGTTGATTTACTCTATGTAAATGTTATGTCTGAGTTATCCTAAGTTCTTACCAAGTCTTATGGGGGATGTTGGTAAGAGTCGTTAGGAGGTGTTTGGAGCCAAGTTGACTTGGCTAATTTACGGCACGAATAAGAATAAGTATCGAACAAGCCATTGCAGCGTTAATAAAGGAAAATGTAATGACGATAAATTATATTAAAACAAGTAGAATTCTCCATCTGCATAGAAGCTAAGATAAGACAAAATTGTATTACATTTTCTAGATCATGGCTGCTTTAATGAGATCAGTATAAACAAGTATAACCTATTCACACATATAAGGCATATGTTGCTTAATTTAAAGAGTTTACGTAATGAAGTGTTAAGACTATGAACTCTTACTGGATTCTAAAAGATAAGAGACTTGAGGTATGTTGAAAGTATACGATACTTGGTTTTCGAAAGTATAAGTCTCTTGGTTAGAAAAAGAATGTATTTAGGTATAAAGTTAGTATAACAACTTTATGGGAAGTGGGTTATAATAGCTTTATGGAAAGTTAAAAGAGTGGTTTACTCTTAGTAATGATAAATGTTTTGGAAATAAAGAAAGGCAAATGGTTTTAAAAGCATCTATTGCTTAAGTTTTAAGGAAAGAAGTCACTTGATTTAGAAATGACAAATGTATTTCTAAAAGTGTAGTGACTTAGGTAAGGTGTAAACAAGCCTTGATACTACGGGTGTTAGTATCTTGGGGTTTTATATGAAAAGGAACCTTTTTAAAAGAATGGAAGTACGTAGTACTTTGGGTTAAATTCCCGGATTTTTATGTGTGAAACGAAAGTGCCATAAGTTTATAAAAATGGAAGTCTAAAGGTTTAATGAACTTGCCTATGTTTGCTTGAGATAGCTTTGAGTGCAAGTATTATATGTTTACGTTGTCGTGACTCTCAGTTGGAGGGTCGGCTGTCTTGTTGTAAGTTTATGTTACACCCCGTATTTACAGGACATATTTTAAGAACGTACGTAAGAACTCACAAGTGTTAAGATTTGAAACTTGTAAAAATTTATCGGAATTATGAAATTGTCGGAAAACATATTATTATGACGAATGGGAGGGCGACACGTGTCACCCCCCCTTAATGATGCCTTGGACGATTTGTGCAAGGGCAAGAGGGTCATTGGACCTTTGTTAGCAAGACAAGTCTTGCAACTTGAAAGCTTGATAATCTTGACTAAGTCAAAGGACCCACAAAGGCTTGATATTTACTAGGAGCTTATCCAAGCCACCCAATTGTTCATATTTTTGACCCTCCAATGTGCTTTATAATACTACTAGTAGCAAGAGTGAGCTTAACACTTAGCCAAATTTTCACAAAATTTGAAGAACTCAAGCATGTTGCTCTCGGGTTCATGTCCAAAGAAAAAGAATTTTTTTTGTTCCTTGTTCATTAAGCCCCACACTTTAAACCAAGGTTCTTGAGTATATTGTAAGCATGTCTCAATAGAAACATCTCGGAAAAAGATAGTTTTCGGGTTAGTCGCAAAGTGAAAACCTAGTTGTTTTCTAGGTTTTGGATTGGAAGTTTGAAGGAAAGTTGTTGGTATGGTTCTAAGGGTTTCAAGTAGCGGATTGAAGTGTCTTGAAGAGTCTCTAAGTTGCTAGGGAGCAAATTCGGATTTGGAGTTGGATTGAGATTCGTTGAGGTATAATCTTGTCTCTTAAAAGTGTTACAAAATTATTTATATTGTTGTTAGCTTTACATGTTGCTAGCATGAAGTGTATGTGTTGAAGTTTATAAGTATTATGGATTGATTGTAGCTTAAATCTGAAATGTAATGTAAGCCTTGTGTAGTTGGATTACAATTTAGTCGTTTATTAGAATCGTCGCATGTTACATACTTGAAGATTATAGTAGTTATAATCGATTGCGACTTGATATCATGTTATGCTAACAATTTGGATTGAAATGGAAATTGGATAAGAATTGGTATTGTTGTACTCATTATGGCCGAAATTGGACTAGTAGTTGTATTAGTTTGATATCTATTGTGGGGCGGAATTTTACACGTCTAGTAGGCGTGTAATCCCCTATGGTTGATTGCATTGATTGGGCCTTAAATGTGGCGTGTTTGGTTATTGTATTCGGCCTTGAAAAAGGTGGCAAAGTAAGTAGAAACAAAGGAGGTGCTGTCCGATTTTCCGTAGAATATAGTGACTTAGCACTTAGAATATTCTACGTTTGGAGTAAGAGGTTAATGGACGTATTGTGACCATTATAGGTTGAAGTTCTAAGTATAGCGTATCCTACTTGAAGGATGGAATAACTATCAAGGTTGAAGTACTTTGGAGCATTTTGCTACTTGTCGATAATCGTCGCAAGGTATGTGAACCTCTTCCTTCCTTTGGCATGATTCTATGTATGGAATATACCTGTGGTATCATTTCATGTTTCCATCTACTCTTAGGAGTTAAGAGGTAGTTGTGTGATTTACTGTATGTAGAACTTTTCCTATCCTTTGAGCATGACTAGTTGCACGTATGTAGTACGGTAGACGTACAAGATCTTGATATCCTTTACTAGTATATGAATGGCCAAGTCGGGTGAGTTAGGAGATTAACTCGCTTCTTTGAAAGTATTAAGGATGTCTTAAGTTTTATTAAAGTTAAGGGACTTGAAGAGTTTTAAAGTATGTGATACTTGTTTCGTTTTAAACGTATAAGTCCCTTGGATAGGAATTTGTACTTGACTAAGGTATAAAGTGAATATAACGACTTTATGGGGAGTTGGTTATATTTGCTTTATGGAAAGATAAATGACTTGATTTTTTTTAATGAAAAGGCAACTTGATTTTAAGGCATCAATTGCCTAAGGTTTTATAATAAAAGGAGTCACTTGATTTCTAAAGGTTAAGAGACTAATTGTACTTTGAAAGTTAAGAGAATTGATTTGAAAGTATACAATACTTGGTTTTAAAAAGTATAAGTCTCTTGGTTATAAAAGGAATGGGTTTGTCTAAAACCATAAAGGGTTATAACGGCTTTATGGGAAGTTGGTTATAACGGCTTTATGGAAGGTTAAGAGAATGGTTTTCTCTAATAAAGTAATCAAGGAAATAATTTGATTTAAGGGTATCACTTGCTTAAAGTTTTAAGGTAAGGGTCACTTGATTTAGAAGCCAAGAAATGTATTTCTAAAAGTATAGTGACTTATGTGAAATGTACACAAGCCTTGATACTACGGGTGTTAGTATCTTGGGGTTTTATATGAAAAGGAATCTTTTGAAAAGAATGTAAGCACTTAGTACTTTGGGTTAAATTCCCGGATTTTCTTGGGTGAAACGAAAGTGCCATGAGTTTATATAAATGGAAGTCTAAAGGTTTAATGAACTTGCCTGTGTTTGCTTGTGATAGCGTTAAGTGCAAGTATTATATGTTACGTTGTCGTGACTCTCAGTTGGAGGGCCGGCTGTCTTGTTATAAGTTTACTTGGACGTACCGACAGTGATGTGGGATTCCACGGGTATGCTTCCATTATGATTGATCCTTGGACATGCTTATACGATGTGGGATTCCGGGGCATGTGACCAGGATGCGGGTTAGATGCCCGGACATTTTATCGACGCGTCAGCGTGTGACGGGATTCCGCGTATGCTTCCATTGTGATTGATCTTGGCCATGCTTATACGATGAGGGATGCCGGGGCATGCAGCCAGGATGCGGGTTATATGCCCGCGTGTTTTATTACTCAATGGCCATGCTTATACGATGTGGGATTCCGGGGCATGCGACCATGTTATATTATTACTCCATGGGCTAGCTCCCCAAGAAGACCTGCACCTATGATGAGGGATGCCAAGGGCACGTTATGGCCATGATTATACGATGTGGGATTCTGGGGCATGCGGCCGCGATATATATATATATATATATATATATATATATATATATATATATATATGTTGTGTATGGTATGCAGCCGGTGAGGTGGGATGCCAGCGCGTCACGTGGTTATATGTTACACCTACAGTGCCGGCGATGATGGGATTCCACGGGCGAGATATATATGTATGTGTTGTGTATGTACGCCGGTGAGGTGGGATGCCACGCGCGTCACATGGTTATATTTTTACACTTATAGTCGGCGGTGATGGGGATTCCGCGCACGCTTTGATATTTGTGTAACTTGATCGCGTCCCGATTTGGTAGGGTAGTATGCGTCCTCCATAAGGGCCGGATTATGTTATGAAAGATTAGTAAGTTATATGGTAATGAACTTAATGATTTTTCCTAATCATGTACATAAGAATGTGACTATAACTTTTATTGAAAATGGGAAAAGATAATAAGGTGCGATTAAGTTCATAAGTGGTAATGACACTACAGATCCGGTATGTATTTTTGTACTTGTCTGTCATTCTCTTACGATTATGATCCGCATCAGACGTTATTTCTGTTCCATATTCGCACTGTTATCGACTTCTTCGGGCCGCTCATGCCCGCAGTTTTAGGTACCTGTTGGTGATCCTTGCTCTAGGATCTCGGTTGATTTTGGGAAAAGCTCCATTTGCTCGGAGGCTTACCTCTTGCACGGTTTCCACGAGGTTGTAGATTCATGTATATTCGTGGTATGGCGGGGCCTGCTCTCCACAGATTGTTATGTTAAAACTCTAGAGGTCCAGTAGTCACATATTGTGGGTCGGTTTGTAAAGGAAATGAGGCAAGCTGCTTGTTGTATATATATGTCGGGAAGGTAGCCTGTCGGCTAACTGTTGTTTTACTGTTGATTTTATTGTATAAGTTTCCTGTATGTTCCACTGATTATCTCTGATGTATACCTGTAATGGTGCCCAGGTAGGGCACCAGTCGCGGGCCCGGGGTCGGGTCGTGACAAAAGTGGTATCGAGCGATTAGTCTCGGAAAGTATCTACAGACCGTGTCTAGTAGAGTCTTGATTATCGGTGTGTTGTGCACCACATCAATAATCAGGAGGCTGCATGACATTTAGGATTGGTTTCCATTCTTCTCTTTGAGATCGTGCAGTAGAGCTGTCCTAGTAGGTTGAATCCTCTCTGACCCCTTCTTATGTAACGGTATGCCTCTGAGCGCGACAGGGGCCCGAAGGGCAAGGCAAGGCAGGAGTCGCTAGTGGTACGCAGAGGGTTACGGTGACTCGGCACGCACTATGCCCGAGGTAGTAGGCGGATCGGCGAACTTAGCCACGCCGCGGTATTAGAGAGCGAGAGCGCAAAGAGCTCCAGAGGTTCCGCACCGAGCCTCCACCCGCGACTGGGGCAAAGTTTAGAGATTATGGAGAACAGATCAGACTTTTGACTAGCATAGTAGTAGGCAAACAGGCGAGTACGTAGCTAACCCTAGAGCCGCAGCTGAGGATTCGGATTTTCGGGTTGTAGTCCACCCGAGTTTTATGGTTCGAGACACGAGGATGATCCTCAAGAGTTCGCTCGCCTACACGACTATGCAGTGCTTAGGGCCCGGAGACAGAGTCGATTGTGTTAGCTTACCTTACGCTGATATTGCATTGAACTGGTTTGAGTCTTGGGAGCTGTCGAGAGGTGGGTGCTCGTCCGGCAGTTTGGGATGAGTTCACGGAGGCCTTGCTTGGTCACTTTTTGCCTCCTGAAATGAGGAGAGCCCGTATTGATAGGTTCTTGTCATTGAGGCAGAATGGGAGGACCATCAGGGAATACAACCTGGAGTTTGACTCGTTGGCCAGGTATGCGCACACTCTTGTGGGCCGATATGGCGACAGAGTTCACCGCATGTGATGGGCTAGACCATTATATGATTATCGTGATGCACGGAGTGGCCCTTCACCGTATGGATATTGCCAGGATGCAAGCTTATGCGCAGGGGATAGAGGACAGAGAGAGAGAGGGTCAGCTAGACTCAGGCCAGCCCAAGAGGGCCAGGACGGCAGGATTCCAGGGTAACTTTCGAGGCGGACAACCTCAACAGCAGACTAGGTCTACATTTCAGCCGACACAGAGTGCTCCTTCCCGGTCTTCTGGCCGGAGGTTTGGTCGCCGGGAATATTCAGGAGCAGGTCGTGGCTCGGGCTGTGTTCACCGATGTTCGAGAATAGTAGCCAGGGGAAGCCACTTTTGCCCCGGTGTGGTCTCTGTAGTAGATTCCATTTTGGGGAGTGTCGTACTACTTCGACAACTTGTTATGCTTGTGGCCAGCAGGGCCATTTCGTGAGAGATTGTCCGACCAGAGGTGGCACTGGTGGGATAGCGCTTGATCTTTGGATCGATTGCGGGTTCTTCGCCTTCCATAGCTAGCAGATGTTTATGCACGCAGCGACAGTGGTCGGTGGAAGTTCAGCTTTTAGCGGTCCTTTGAACCGCCTATATGATTTCAGGTATGTCTTTGGCCCTTTAGAAACTTGTATACATGATAAAGTTGTGGTATTTTTAAGTGTCATGAATAGACTATATTGAGACTATGTATATGTTAGAAGGAGTTGGAAGTACAAAAAGATAATCCCTTTTGGGCTTATGATGGACAGATATGCGTGTGCGAGGTATTAGGGCCATGTGTGGCATTGTTGGTATGTCGGGGTTGTGAAAGGAAACTATGTCGCTAATTATAAGTTTGACTCCGAAAGAATATTCGGGGACGAATGTTTCTAAGGGGGGAAGAATGTTACACCCCGTATTTACAGGACATATTTTAAGAACGTACGTAAGAACTCACAAGTGTTAAGATTTGAAACTTGTAAAAATTTATCGGAATTATGAAATTTTCGGAAAACGTATTATTATGACGAATGGGAGGGCGACACGTGTCACCCCCCTTAATGATGCCTTGGACGATTTGTGCAAGGGCAAGAGGGTCATTGGACCTTTGTTAGCAAGACAAGTCTTGCAACTTGAAAGCTTGATAATCTTGACTAAGTCAAAGGACCCACAAAGGCTTGATATTTACTAGGAGCTTATCCAAGCCACCCAATTGTTCATATCTTGACCCTCCAATGTGCTTTATAATACTACTAGTAGCAAGAGTGAGCTTAACACTTAGCCAAATTTTCACAAAATTTGAAGAACTCAAGCATGTTGCTCTCGGGTTCATGTCCAAAGAAAAAGAAAATTTTTTGTTCCTTGTTCATTAAGCCCCACACTTTAAACCAAGGTTCTTGAGTATATTGTAAGCATGTCTCAATAGAAACATCTCGGAAAAAGATAGTTTTCGGGTTAGTCGCAAAGTGAAAACCTAGTTGCTTTCTAGGTTTTGGATTGGAAGTTTGAAGGAAAGTTGTTGGTATGGTTCTAAGGGTCTCAAGTAGCAGATTGAAGTGTCTTGAAGAGTCTCTAAGTTGCTAGGGAGCAAATTCGGATTTGGAGTTGGATTGAGATTCGTTGAGGTATAATCTTGTCTCTTAAAAATGTTACAAGATTATTTATATTGTTGTTAGCTTTACATGTTGCTAGCATGAAGTGTATGTGTTGAAGTTTATAAGTATTATGGATTGATTGTAGCTTAAATCCGAAATGTAATGTAAGCCTTGTGAAGTTGGATTACAATTTAGTCGTTTATTAGAATCGTCGCATGTTACATACTTGAAGATTATAGTAGTTATAATCGATTGCGACTTGATATCATGTTATGCTAACAATTTGGATTGAAATGGAAATTGGATAAGAATTGGTATTGTTGTACTCATTATGGCCGAAATTGGACTAGTAGTTGTATTAGTTTGATATCTATTGTGGGGTGGAATTTTACACGTCTAGTAAGCGTGTAATCCCCTATGGTTGATTGCATTGATTGGGCCTTAAATGTGGTTGTTTGGTTATTGTATTCGGCCTTGAAAAAGGTGGCAAAGTAAGTAGAAACAAAGGAGGTGCTGTCCGATTTTCCGTAGAATATAGTGACTTAGCACTTAGAATATTCTACGTTTGGAGTAAGAGGTTAATGGACGTATTGTGACCATTATAGGTTGAAGTACTAAGTATAGCGTATCCTACTTGAAGGATGGAATAGCTATCAAGGTTGAAGTACTTTGGAGCATTTTGCTACTTGTCGATAATCGTCGCGAGGTATGTGAACCTCTTCCTTCCTTTGGCATGATTCTATGTATGGAATATACCTGTGGTATCATTTCATGTTTCCTTCTACTCTTAGGAGTTAAGAGGTAGTTGTGTGATTTACTGTATATAGAACATTTCCTATCCTTTGAGCATGACTAGTTGCACGTATATAGTACGGTAGACGTACAAGATCTTGATATCCTTTACTAGTATATGAATGGCCAAGTCGGGTGAGTTAGGAGATTAACTCGCTTCTTTGAAAGTATTAAGGATGTCTTAAGTTTTATTAAAGTTAAGGGACTTGAAGAGTTTTAAAGTATGTGATACTTGTTTCGTTTTAAACGTATAAGTCCCTTGGATAGGAATTTGTACTTGACTAAGGTATAAAGTGAATATAACGACTTTATGGGGAGTTGGTTATATTTGCTTTATGGAAAGATAAATGACTTGATTTTTTTTTATGAAAAGGCAACTTGATTTTAAGGCATCAATTGCCTAAGGTTTTATAATAAAAGGAGTCACTTGATTTCTAAAGGTTAAGAGACTAATTGTACTTTGAAAGTTAAGAGAATTGATTTGAAAGTATACAATACTTGGTTTTAAAAAAGTATAAGTCTCTTGGTTATAAAAGGAATGAGTTTGTCTAAAACCATAAAGGGTTATAACGGCTTTATGGAAAGTTGGTTATAACGGCTTTATGGAAGGTTAAGAGAATGGTTTTCTCTAATAAAGTAATCAAGGAAATAATTTGATTTAAGGGTATCACTTGCTTAAAGTTTTAATGTAAGGGTCACTTGATTTAGAAGCCAAGAAATGTATTTCTAAAAGTATAGTGACTTATGTGAAATGTACACAAGCCTTGATACTACGGGTGTTAGTATCTTGGGGTTTTATATGAAAAGGAATCTTTTGAAAAGAATGTAAGCACTTAGTACTTTGGGTTAAATTCCCGGATTTTCTTGGGTGAAACGAAAGTGCCATGAGTTTATATAAATGGAAGTCTAAAGGTTTAATGAACTTGCCTGTGTTTGCTTGTGATAGCGTTAAGTGCAAGTATTATATGTTACGTTGTCGTGACTCGGTTGGAGGGCCTGTCTTGTTATAAGTTTACTTGGACGCATCGAAGCTGATGTGGGATTCCACGGTATGCTTCCATTATGATAGATCCTTGGACATGCTTATACGATGTGGGATTAAGGCATGTGACCGGATGACGGGTTAGATGCCGGACATTTTATCGACGCATCGGCGTGACGGGGATTCCACGGTATGCTTCCATTGTGATTGATCTTGGCCATGCTTATACGATGAGGATGCCGGCATGCGGCGAGATGCGTTAGATGCGCGTGTTTTATTACTCCGTGGCCATGCTTATACGATGTGGATTCCGGCATGCGACCATGTTATATTATTACTCCACGGGCTAGCTCATGAATACCTGCACCTACGATGAGGGATGCCGAGGGCACGTTATGGCTATGCTTATACGATGTGGGATTCCGGGGCATGCGGCCGCGTTATATATATATATGTTGTGTATGTGTACGCTGACAATGAGGTGGATGCCACGGGCGTCACGTGGTTATATGTTACACCTACTACGCGGTGATGTGGGATTCCACGGGCAGGAGATATATATGTATGTGTTGTGTATGTGTACGCCGACAGTGAGGTGGGATGCCACGGGCGCGTCACATGGTTATATTTTTACACTTATAGCTGTCGGCAGTGATGGGGGATTCCACGGGCACGCTTTGATATTTGTGTAACTTGATCGCGTCCCAGATTTGGGCCGGGTAGTATATGCGTCCCTCCATAAGGGGCCGAATTATGTTATGAAAGATTAGTAAGTTATATGGTAATGAACTTAATGATTTTTCCTAATCATGTACATAAGAATGTGACTATAACTTTTATTGAAAATGGGAAAAGATAATAAGGTACGATTAAGTTCATAAGTGGTAATGACACGGCAGGATCTGGTATGTATTTTTGTACTTGTCTCTGTCATTCTCTTGTCTGATTATGATCTCTTTCATCAGACGTTATTTCTGTTCCATATTCTGCACTTTTGTTACCGACTTCTTCGGGGCTGCGTTAAATGCCCGCAGTTTTAGGTACCCGGTTGGTGATCCTCGCTCTTAGGATCTCGCTCGATTTTGGGAAAAGCTCCATTTCTCCTGGAGGCTTACCTCTTGGTGCAGTTTTCCCGATGTTGTAGATTCATGTATATTCGTGGTATGGCGGGCCTGTTCGCCACGATTGTTATGTTAAAACTCTTAGAGGTTTGTAGTCACATATCGGGTCGATTTGTAAAGGAAAGGAGGCAACCGCTTTTGTATATATATGTCGGGAAGGTAGCCCTATCGGCTAACTCGTTGTTTTACTTGTTTTATTTTATAAGTTTCATGTATGTTCCGATTATCACATTGTATGTCGATGTATATTGCAGTAGGCGCGAGGTTCGTGGCGCGATCGCGAGCAGGTTGGTCGTGGCGATTTCGCGATGCGTCCCACGATGTGTATCGGTATCTTCCATTATGATTGATCCTTGGACATGTTTATACGGATGTGGTCCGGGGCATGTGAAGCGGGATTATTCCGGGATTTGTTTCATTACCACATGGCGTACTTATCGATGAGGATTAGGGGCATGCGCATGTTATGATTACGATTATTACTCAGGCTAGCTCCCACGAAGACATGTACGCGATGAGGATTCCGGGCATGTTATATTATTACTCCACGGGCTAGCTCCCCGAAGACTGCGCACTACGATGAGGATGCCGAGGCACGTTACGCTATGCCATACGATGAGGATTCCGGGCATGCGTCGCATTATATATATATATATATATATATATATATATATATGTATATATATGTGTGTGTTGTATATGTTACACCTACAGCTGTCGGCAGTGATGTGGGATTCCACGGGCAGGAGATATATATATGTATTGTGTATGTATGCATGGCGGTGAGGTGGGATGCCACAGGCGTCACGTGGTTATATTTACACTTATAGTATCGGCAGTGATGGGGATTCCACGCACGCTTTGATATTTGTGACTTGATCGCGTCCCAGTTGGGTAGTATATATCGTCCTCGTAAAGGGCGGATTATGTTATGAAAGATTAGTAAGATAGATGGTAATGAACTTAATGACTCTCCTAAGTATGTACGTAAGATATGGCTATAATTCTTAATGGAATGGAAAAGATAATGATGTGCAATTAAGTTTATAAGTGGTAATGACACGGCGAGGATCCGGTATGTACTTTTATACTTGCCACTGTCATTCTTTTTGCTGATTATGATGCATTTCAGATTTTATTTTTGTTCCATATTAACTGTTAGATCGACCCTTCGGGGCGCGTTTATGTCCGAGTTTAGGTACGATTGTGGATCCGCGAGCTTAGGATCTGTTCGGCATTCGAGATGGCTCCAATGTTCTGGAGTTGTCATGGCTATGTATATTCAGGGGTACGGCGGGGCCTTGTCCCGTCATAGTATTTGTTCAAATCTTAGAGGTATGTATTCACATGTGGGCTGGACTGGATAGAGTTGTAATTACATTTTTGGATATTGTAAGCCCTTTTTGGGTGATTTATATTATGGCAGCCTTATCGGCTTTGTCTTGGTTTAAAAAAAAAAGAGTGTTAATTATCTTCCGCAGTTTATTATGTTGTATGATTTGAAGGGTTATCAGGTAGGGCACCAGTCGCGGCCCGGGGTCGGGTCGTGACAGGTTTACCCCTCATTTATACTCTTACCCTAGCTCAACCGGCCATCATACATAACATAAGCCCTACCGGCTTATCATACAATATATAAGCAAGTTAAGAAATCCCCTAACTTCTTATTAGTCTTGTTCATATACACTCTCATTTTAGTTTACTTAAGGCACTAACATGTCTTTATAAAAATCCGGGAATTTAACCCAAAGTACTACATACTTCTATTCTTTTAAAATGACTCTTTTTCATATAAAACTTCCAAGATACTAATAACCGTAGTATCAAGTCACAATTACTTTTCAAGACAAGTCACAATACCTTTAGAAATAAAATTAGGCTTCTAAATCAAGTGACTTCTTTTCTTTTAAAACCTTAGGCAATTGATGCCTTAAAATCAATTTGTCTTTCTTTAATTCAAGTCATTTATCCTTATTATTTTACTTAGAGTAAATCTCTCTTTTTATCTTTACATAAAGCTAATATAACCAACTTCCCATAAAGTCGTTATATTAACTTTATACCTTAGTCAATTACAATTTCCCATCCAAGGGACTTATATGTTTAAAACGAAACAAGTATCATATACTTTAAAACACTTCAAGTCCCTTAACTTTGAAAACTTAAGACATCCTTAATACTTTTAAAGAAGTGAGTTAATCTCCTAACTCACCCAACTTGGCTATTCTTAAAACAAGTAATGGATATCAAGGTCTTGACGCTCACCGTACTATATAATGCAACTAGTCATGCTCAAGAGATAGGAAAGTTCTACATACCTCTTGGTCAATCCACTTGCCAATACAATGCCCCCGCACGTATTATGTCAACCTATAATGACCATAATACGTCTATTAACTTCTTACTTAAACGTAGACTATTATAAGTGCAAAATCACTAAATTCTACGGAAAATCGGACAGCACTTCCTTTGTTTTTACATACTTTGCCACCTTTTTCAAGGCCGAATTCAATAACCAAACACGCCACATTTAAGGCCCAACAATGTAATTAACAATAGGGGATTACACGCCTACTAGACGTGTAAAATTCCGCCCCACAATTGATATCAAACTAGTACAAACTACAAGTGTAAATCCGGCAACTTGAGATACAACAACACCAATTCTTATCCAATTTCCTTTTCAATCCAAATTGTTAGCATAACATGATATCAAGTCGCAATCGATTATAACCACTACAATCTTCAAGTAATTAACATGCGATTCTAATTAACGACCAAATTGTAATCCAACTTCAAATGGCTTATATGACATTTCGGATTTAAGGCTACAACAATCCATATCACTTATCAATCTTCACTACACATACTTCATGCTAGTAAAATGTAAGGCTAACAACAATATATAATCTTGTAACACTTTAAGAGAACAAGATTGTTACCTCAACGAGCCTTAGTCCAACTTCAAATCCAAAGTCGCTCCCTAGAAACTTAGAGCCTCTCCTTGACACTTCAATCCGCCACTTGAGACCCTTAGAATATCACAAACAACTTTCCTTCAATCTTCCAAACAAAACCTAGGAAAGCAACTAGGTTTTCATCTTGCGACTAATACGAAAACTATCTTTTTCCGGGATTTTTCTATTGAGATACCCTTACAATACCCTAATGAACCTTGGTTTAAAGTGTGGGGCTTAATGGACAACAAACTAATTTTTTTCTTGTTGGGACTTAGTGAACCCGAGAGCACCCTCTTTGTGTTCTTCAAATTCTTGAAAAAAATTCTAAGTGTAGAAGTTAGTCTTGCTACTAGTACACATATATAACATAATGGAGGGTTGAGATTAGCACAAATGTGTGGCTTGGATGAAGGTCTTTTAAATATCAAGACATGTGGTCCCATTGACTAAGTCAATTTTATCAAGCTCTTCAACTTGCAAGACTTTGTCATCCTAACAATGGTCAAATGACCCTTATACCCATGGTATTTTTCGTCCAAGACCACTTAAGGGGGGGTGACACGTGTCGCCCTCCCATTCGTCACAATATTTTGTTTTCCGACAATTTCATAATTCCGATAAATTTTTACAAGTCTCTAATCTTAATATTTCTGAGTTCTTACGTACGTTCTTAATACATGTCCTGTAATTACGGGGTGTAACATTTTTCCCCCCTTAGAAACATTCGTCCCCTAATGTTCTTTCGGAGTCAAACTTATAATTCGCGACATAGTTTCCTTTTACTACCCCAACATACCAATAATGCCACACATGGCCACATAATAGCACTTAAACAAAAAATGCTTCAATTAAAACTTGACAAGTAAGGGAAAATGAATTACCTGAAGGTGTAGGGAATAAGTGAGGATACTTCTTCAACATGTCCTCCTCCGCTTGCCAAGTCATTCTCCCTGCTATCATTCCTCCATAAGACTTTGACTAAGCCACATCCTTGGTCCGCAGCCGTCGACCGGGCGATCGAGTATCGCTATGGGACTCTCCTCATACGATAACCCTCTCACACCGGACCTCACTAGCGGGAAAACTCGCTTGGATCTCCGATACACTTTCGCAACATAGAAACATTAAAGACCGGATGTACCGCTCTAACTCGATGGCAGATCCAACTCATAGGCAACCTTGCCTACTCTACGGATGATTCGGGTAGGCCCAATGTACTGGGCTAAGTTTTCCTTCTTTCCAATCTCATCACACCCTTCATGGGTGATACCTTCAAGAAGACCCAATCGCTTCACCAAACTCCAAATACCGACGCCGATTATCCGCATATGACTTCTGCCGACTCTGAGCTGCTAACAATCTCTCCTGGATAAGCTTCACCTTATCCATGGCTCCGAATCAAGTCCGCCAACCAATCGCACTCGCCCACGCCGAACCAACCAATCGACCTACACTTCCGCCCATACAAAGCCTCGTATGGCGCCATCTCAGATAATCGGAATGGTAGTTGTTGTTATAAGAAAACTCCACAAGAGGCAAATGATCCTCCCAGCTACCTCGAATCAATCACGCAGCTCGCAAAGATATCCTCAAGTGTCGATAGTACGCTCGCCGCCTGCCAAGATGAGGATGAAACGGCATCGAGACTCACCGTGTCCCTAATCCCTTCGAAAGACCTCCGTAAGTTAGCCAGAAATCGGGCTCTCTATCCGATATAATCGACACTGGGGACTCGTGCGCCTCACAATCTCTCCGATGTACAATCGCATAGTCCTCACCAAAACGCTGCCCCGATCGAAGGAAGTGGGCTGATTTCACACCACAACAATAACCCAAATGGAGTCGCATTTCCTCCGAGTACGAGGTAACCCTGTAACAAAGTCCATGTTGATCACCTCCCACTTCCATGTCGGAATCTAAATAGCCTGCAATAGCCTACTAGGCCTCTGGTGCTCGACCTTGACCTGCTGGCAATTAGGACACTGTGCAACAAAACCTGCCACGTCCTTCTTCAGGCCATCCCACCAATACATACATCTGAGGTCATGGTACATCTTGGTTGACCCCGGATGAATAGAATAACGAGCACTGTGTGCCTCCCAATCTGCACCGACGAAGTCCCGCTACATCGGAACACACAACCGCCCTCAAATCTTAGCACCCCATCAGCGCTACTCGAATAGACTCTTCTCCTCCCGAAGAGCTGCATTCGATACCGCACTAACATCGGGTCCTCATACTGTCGCCTCTTCACCTCATCAACGATGGAAGACTCGACAATCTCACGAACCCGTACCCCACTATAATCGGTATCGATCAATCGAACCCCAAGGCTCGCTAGCTGATGGATCTGACGGACCATGCCATGTCTCTCTGGCCGCACTCTGCACTCTCCATCGATCTACGACTCAAGGCATCGCGAACCACGTTGGCTTTCCCTGATGGTATAGAATATCAACATCATAATCTTTCAACAACTCTAACCACCGCCTCTATCGCAAGTTCAGCTCCTCCGCTCGAAGATATACCGAGGCTCTCGTGGTCTGTATAAATATCCACATGAACCTCATACAAATAATGTCTCCAAATCTTCAAGGCATGAATAACTGCGGCCAAATCTAAGTCGTGGGTAGGGTAATTCCTCTCATGCTTTCGTAACTGCCGGGAAGCATAGGCTATAACCTTGTCGTCGCATCAAACACACCCCTAGCCCGATACCCGAGGCATCACAATAAATCACGTACCCGTCTAACCTCTCAGGAAGAGTAAGAACTGGAGCCGTAGTCAACCTTTCCTTCAGTAACTGGAAGCCCTTCTCGCAAGCCTCTGTCCACTGGAACTTAGCTGTCTTCTGAGTCAGCCTAGTCAACGGTGCTGAAATCGAAGCAACCGCTTCCACAAACCTACGATAATAACTCGCCACTTCTAAGAAATCGCGCACTCTGGCCGGAGTAGAGGTCTCGCCAAGACTGATCGCCTCAATCTTTGTTTGATCCATCTCAACACCATCAGCCCCAATAACGTGCCCCCAGAATGCCACCGAGGCCAACCAAAACTCACAATGGAGAACTTGGCGACAATCGCGGCCCGAGGACCCTGGCACCGCCGCCGAGTGATCTGCTCGCTCAGACGCGAATAAACTAGGATGTCATCAATGAATACTATCACAAATGTATCCAAAATGGCTTGAACACCCGCTCATCAAATCCATAAATACTACCGAGCGCTGGTCAAACCGAAAGACATAACTCAACTCATAGTGCCCATACCGGGTCATGAAAGCAGTCTTTTGGATATTCGCCTCTCTAACTCGCACTGATGATAACTGCATCGCATGTCTATCTTGAGAAACACTCGCACTCGCAATCGGTCAAACAAATCATCAATCCCGGGAGTGGGTACCTATTCTCGATGGTTACCTTATTCACCGCTCAGAATCAACACACATACGCAGCGCCCCATCCTTCTTCTTCACAAACAAAACCGGCGCTCCTGGGGAGAAACACTAGGCCGATAAAGCCTTTTTCCAAAGAAATCTTTCACCGGTCCTTCACTCCTCAACTCAAAGAAAGCCATCTTGTTTGGCTAATAGATATAGGTCGAGTGTCCGCAACGTATCAATAGAAAACTCAATTTCCTCTCGGGAGGATACCCGAAGATCGTCTGGGAACACATCCGAAACTCCTAACCACGGCATCGATCAAGAGCTGGAACCTCACCAGACGTAATACCCGAACCAAATGATAGATGTACCCTTCTCGCACCATCTTCCCGGCCTTGAGGTAAGAAATAAATCTACCCTACGGCGTGCTGTGTCCACTGCAGCTCGCTCACAGAAACCGAACCGACCAACTCGTTTACAATTAACGCTGCATAACAAAGCCAACCACCCATACCCATAATGACATCAAAATCTGTCATCTCCAATGTTACACCGGAAATTCCAAAGATATGTTTATAAGAACTCAAAATGTTAAGATTTGAGACGAGCAAAATTTATCATAATTTTGGAATTTGTCTGAAACGAAATATCATGACGAACGAGGCGACACGTGTCACCCCTTAATGGTCTTGGACGAAAATGACATGGAGGAAATGGTCATTTGACCATAATTTAAAAGACCAAGTCTTGCAAAGGCAAGAGCTTGACATCGCTGACTAAGTCAAATGCCACTTGGCTTAATCTGTGAAATGCATCCAAACCACCCATTTGTTCTAATCTAGACCTTCCTTTTGGTTAGATAAGCTCCTTAGTAGCAAGACAAGGCTTAACACTTAGAAAAATTTCAAGAATCGAGGGAAAACAAAAGGTAGCTCTGGGCTTTACTCTAGGGCTCAAGGAAAATTTTTCAATTGTCATTCAATAATCTCCCCACTTTAAACCAAGGTACCTAAGGGTATTGTAAGTGTATCTCAATAGAAAGATCCCGGAAAAATGGTGTTTTCGTATTAGTCGCAAGGCGGAAACTAAAGGAGTTCTTCAACTTTGAAGTTGGAACTTGAAGATAAGTTCATCATAAGCTTCTAAGGGTCGCTTGGAGTGGATTGGAATGTCAAAAAGAGGTGCTAAAGTTGCTAAGGATCGACTTGTAATCTTGGATCATAATTGGGCTAAATGAGGTATAATCTTCATCTTACTTTTGTAATTGAAGATTCCATGCTATTATAAGTTAGAAATGATCATGTGATAAGTGTTATGGAAATTTGGAAGCTCAAAATCCGAAAATGACATGTTAAGCCATTTGAAATTGAAATACAATTTGGTCGATAATTACAATTGTCGCATGTTACTTATTTGAAGATTATAGTAATTATAATCGATTGCGACTTGATAACATGTTATACTAAACAACTTGGATTGAAAAGAAATTGGAAGAAGAATTGGTATTGTGCTTCTAATTGCGAATTGACATCAGAGTTTAGACTATTTTGTTATATATTGTGGCGGAATTTTACATGCCTTGTTTAAGCGTGTAATCCTCATTGTTAACTACTTTGTTGGGCCTTAAATGTGGCGTGTTTGGTTATTGAATTCGCCTTGAAAAAGGTGGCAAAGTATGTAGAAACAAAGGAAGTGTTGTCCGATTTTCCAGAGAATTTAGTGACTTTGCACCTAGAATATTCTACGCTTGAAGTAAGAAGTTAATAGACGATTATGGTCATTATAGGTTGACATACTACGCACGCGAATCGACTTAGCAAGTGGATTAAACCAAGAGGTATGTGGAACTTTCTTATCTCTTGAGCATGAATAAGTTGTAAATGTATAGTATGGTAGACGTACAAGTTTTTGACAATCTAGGTCCATTTGATATCCTTGGTTTATTTTAAGAATGTCCAAGTTGATTGAGTTAGGGAATTAACTCACTTGTTAAATATTAAGGATATCTTTGTTTTTAAAAGTTAAGAGACTTTAAGTATGTTGAAAGTATTATTGATACTTGTTTTGTTGGAAAGTTTAAGTCTCTTGGTTATAAAGAAGTATGTAAGTTGCTAATGTGTAAAGCTAGTATAACGGCTTTATGGGAAGTTGGTTATAATAGCTTTATGGAAAGTTAAAAAGAGTGGTTTACTCTAAGTAATTTAAGTATGTTAAATGACTTGAAATAACGAAAGGCAAATTGATTTAAAGGCATCAATTGCTTAAGGTTTTTAAAAGAAAGAAGTCACTTGTTTTAGGAGCCCGAAAATGTATTTTTCTAAAAAAGTATTGTGACTTGTCTTAAAATGTAGTTATGACTTGATACTATGACAATTAGTATCTTGGAAGCTTTATATGAAAATGAGTCATTTTAAAAGAATAGAAGTACGTAGTACTTTGGGTTAAAACTCCCGGATTTATAATGACATGTTAGTACCTTAAATAAACTAAAATGAGAGTGTATATGTGTTATACCCCGTAGTTCCAGGGTATGTATGCGAGGACGTACGTACGAGAATACGACATTGAAATTGGAAAGGAAGAAAGAGGTGATTTTTCCACGGAAAAGTTTTCGGTTTTTGTGAAGAAAAAAGGTTCGTTAATGGGAATTGGATTCCCAGATTTGGTATTCGGACTTCTTGGAATATTAGAGAATTATGGAATTTTATTTTGAAATGGTCACGTGGGCCCACGGAGAAATTTACTTTTGTGGGCCCACTTTGTTTTCTAGATTTGGCCATCAGGGATATTTTCTAAGATTAAATATTTTGACGAGTAGGAGGTACACGTGTCACCCCCTAGTTGGCTCGACGATTTCACTTTGTGCACAACACCCGACAGAGTCGTTTCCGACGTAAACGCTTTACAAGACTCGCGAGGATAAATTCCGGCTATGCCATTTCTAATTTTTGGATTTTTCCGAGACGAAACATTTTGGATCAACGGGAGGCGACACTTGTCACCCTCCAATTGATGGACTTGAGGCGCCTATAGGCCGATTGGGTTAGCCATTTTGTCTTGGAGTTGGTAGGATATTTGTGTGCAAGTTGGCTAGTACACTTGCCCAAATCTCGCCTTACACTTGCCTTGCACTTGGCATAATCTTGGCCATTGGTTGGCCATCCCTTGACCTATAAATACCCCTCTTAAGATGAAGAGTTCATCATCCACAAAAATCTTTCCAAGTCTTGAAAAATCCTCTCCTCTCCCTTAAGCCTTTCGCCCAACACACCTTCCCCTTTGAGAAGCTTAGCCGAGGCTAATCCCCTCTAGCCTAGCCAAATCTACCCCTCCCTTGGTAGAAATGTTGCCTTCTAGTATTGTTATAATGCCCAAAATACCCTAGCCCAAATCCCTTAGTCCTTAGTAGAAGTTGTGAAGAACTTCTAAGGTTTTCTTGGAGCTACCGGAGCATACAACATAGGAGCTAAACCTTGCTCAGGCGCGACTTTTATCTAGGATATTATTGGGCTTACTGAGGTAAATAACCTTATCCTCCTTTTGTAATTAGAAAATACGCATCGTAGAAGTATAGGAATAAGTATAAATACTTGTAAGGATATTAAAGAATAGAATTGAACCGATATCACAAAGAAGGCGGCTTAAAAGAAGAATAATAGAATCAGATTTACATAGATCGCTTTCACGAGACTCGAGTAGCTCACCGGCAGGGAAGTGCGCCCAAATGTCCATAGAATAGCGAACCCTCCGCTAGAGCTTTGACAAGACATCAGACGCTGATAGACGATTTTGATCATATAGTCGATTCTCGCGCGACATATTCAACTTGGCAGGTGGATTTCGCCGAGAAGGTATGTGATTCTTCCTATCCTCTTGAGCATGATATTTTAAAGAATATGTATATAGTACGGTAGACGTACGTGTATTAATTGAATAATAATTACGGCAATGTCTTCGGACTTAAGCCCGAATAATAACTACGGCAATGTCTTCTGACTTAAGCCTGAATAATAAAGATCTTGAAGTAGTTCAAAAGAGTTAAGAAACCCTTTTGAAAGAAGAGTAACACTTGGTTTTAAAAGCTTAAGAGTTATACTAGCTTTATGGGAAGTTAGGTATAACGGCTTAAGAGTGATAAAAAGAATGTTTTATTGATTTAAGAAAATAAGAGACTTGACTTAATTATACTAATGTGAATTTTGTTAAAAAAAGTGTGAAACCTCATTCGTGAGTAATGAGTATTTTGGTTTTCAAAGGGAATGATGTTTTACTGATTTCGGAAATCAGAATGAATGTCGAACAAACCACAGCAGCGCTAATAAAGGGAAATGTTTTGACTAATAAGTATTATTAAAACCAAGAGAAACTTCCATCCGCACAGAGCTAAGATGAGACAAAATGATATTACATTTCCTAGATCACGGTCACGTAATAAGATTGTTATGAACAATAATAACCTACTCACACATAAGGTATATGTTTCTCAAATTGTTTTAAAAGATTAAAACTATGAACTACGAAACCTTTCGAAAATGAGAAACTTGAGTAATTGAAATTAGGCAAACTTGAACGTTGGGAAAAGAATGTTGTTACTTGATTTTACAAAGAGAAGTGTCTTGATTTACTTCAAAAGATAATTACTCTATTTTTATACTACGGGTATTGTGTGACTTTTGTGAAAGAAACGGATCTTTTAAAAGAGTAATACATGAAGTACTTCGGGGCTAAAAACCCGAACTTGTTAACATAATGTAGAAAGTACCTTGTGTGAATAACTTGATTGTATTGATTTGTGATAGTCTTGTAATACTTTCTTGTTGACTTGATAAGTAAACATGTTAGGATGCTACGTGAGTTAGTATCTTGTGATGTTTGTGTAAAGGGGTTTTTCCCTTGTTATGCTTAGGTTGTTTAACGATAAGATGTTATGATGATATTATATCACTCATGATTCCGGTTAAGTCGCTCCACGCTGGTAGACTCAGCGTCTAGTGACCTATGATTCGAGAATACCTTACGCAGTTCAGATGGCCTACGCGGAATCGCGGAGTTCCGTGTTAGTACGCGCCCTTGTGGTCACGCGTTCAGGCTACGCGACAATGAGTCCAGACGCCGGGAGTAGCTACCCTCGACGCGGGAATACCTCACGCGGGCCATCGAGGGCCCACGCGAGCTACGGAAGTTCCAGGGCTAGACGCGCACATTAGATATCATGCGCGAGTGGCCGCTTTGATCATGCGACGGCCAGACAGATCTCATGATACGCTTTATGACCTTGTTTGTCTTGTGGGTTTTAGTAGTCGGCTATGCCTTCGCATTTACCCCGCACGGTTTTATGATGACTTTGAGGCGCGAGTCCCCGACTTGATACGATCGCTTATTTATAGTGAATCGTAGTTTTGGTTATCATACATGTCTCCCGCTTTATATAGACTACTATGATTTCATTTACAAGTATTTTCGCCACATACTTGGTACTGTTATCGACCTCCTTCGGGGCCGCTCACGCCGCAGTAAAGGTACTCCTACCGTTGATCCCCATTCTTAGGATCACCGCTTTCATTGGGAAAGCTCCGCTTTCTCCGAGGCTTAGCATTTTGTACGGTCCTCGTCGTTGTAGATATTTGCATTCAGGGTATGGCGGCCCCGCCCCGCCATTGTTGTTTTAAACTCTTAGTGTCCGTAGACTTGTAAGGTTGGGACGAATCGTCATTTTGGGGTATTTATATACATATATTCCGAAAGGCAACTTTTTCCCGTAAACCGTGTCTTACTTATACTCGTTTCATATTCGTTGTTTTATATTCCGCGATTTTCTCGATGTATGACTACTGGGTGCCCGTAAGGCACTACCACGCCCGAACGGGTCGTGACAAAAGTGGTATCGAGCGCTTAATCCTCAAAAGTGTCTACGCACCGTATCTAGTAGTCTGATTATCGCGGTTGTGCACCACACCAATAATCGTGAGGCTATAGGATATTTAGGATTGGTTTCCATTCTTCTCACTCGAGATCGTGCTTTAGAGTTGTGTTATAAGTTGGACCTCTAACGTATTCATTTCCTTTACCGTGATGCCCGCGCAGCAACTCGCCCAGATGGCAAGCGCACCGGCGGAGCCGCGAGGAGTTCGTGAGAGTTAGAAGGGCACAGCCCAATCATCACCGGGTGATGCTTCACGCGGAGTTACGACGCCGCCAAAGAAGCAGCAGAGTTTGGCACAACGGCAAATAGCTCCTATCGCGCCATGACATCCGGACCTTCGCCCACGACTGGAGCGTAAAAATATGGATCGGAAGGAGACGGCCACATTACTAGCAAGGACTCGCAGCCAGAGAGTATTTTATGTACCGATACCAAGGATATTGATGATTATCTAAAGAAGGGTTGTGAAGAAGTAGTTCTTCACAGAACGAGCCAAAGCCGTCAGATTACGTGGCAATGGCCGAGAGACGTAGAGATCGGCATTAAACAAGATCGCAGAAGAGGCCCGATTGGTAGGATCATTTGGTAACTCGAGGCGAACCGCCTCGCAGCAGATTAGACATGCGTCTCGCCAAGGCAGCAGTGTCCTCTACTGTGGTTCGCTTTTTCCTCGTTGTTCACAGCTGGCAAAGCGCCATCCCGAAATGCCGCTTTTTATCGCGCTTGTTTTACTTGCGGCCGTCAGGCCATATGGCGAGGAATGTTCTATGAGGAAGGATGCAAGTAGGAGGACTCAAATACTAGACCGGGCCAGGATGCAGTGGTTCGGAGAGGAGGGGTGTTAGCAGGAGGCCACCCCACCTAGTGTGGCCGCTGTGGTCGATGCCATCGCGTGAGTGTCGTGCTTCACGCCACTTGTTATGTTCATACGCAGGGCCATTTTATGAGAAATTGTCCAACCGTAGTTGGCGGGATGTAGGGACTCACTGGGGATTAGTGGATAGTTCATCACCTTCCCAATGCACCAAAGCAGTATGGTTTGATTAAACGACCTGTGGAAGTACGCGTAGATACAGGTATATCCTTAACCCTTTATAGATTTATATGTGTAGTAAGATGCGAATATCTTAAGTATTGTTTTCGGTTAGCATGGTGTTAGTGTGATTAGAAATTTTTTTGTTAACCGGGTAAGATTGGGGGATAGAGAGAGTGGGAGCCTTAGAATATTATACGTAGAGACCTTAGAGGCGAGGCCATCTTTGGTAAAAGAATTATTTCATGTTTGATCCTTATCATAGTGCATAATTTACGTGAGATTCATATTGTATAATAAGTCCCTGGGTAGTGTGAAATGAAAGAGGGTAGTTGAGCTTAGAAGACCGCTAGGTTTTCGTAACGTGATTGGTGAGATTGTTCCGGATCGGGGAGCTAGTGTTTTGCGCGTTGCCGGGTCGGATTGAGGCCGTGTTGCGGGTCGACCAACGCCCTGTTTGGTGATGGGGTCAGTTTGTGGTTGTCCCGCTTTGTGTTAGGGTCACGAGGGTGTTAGGCCCAGGTTTAGTTAACCATTGTACGAGTTCGTGGATGCGTTCGACCTGTAGTCGGGCCGATGAGGTCAGCCCATCTTATCTTTTAGTCAAACCGTGTACTCGGTAGTAAGTTGCGAGATGATTATTTCGTGAAGGGTGTAAGGCTGCACGGTGCCTACCTTCACCTTTGGCGCATGGAGTCCAAGTTACGGTTGTTTCTTTTCCGGAAGAGTTACTGTGCAAGGTTAGGAACTCAGTGAATCTCGCGTCGATTCACCCTGCCGCTGTTTGGATTTCGGGCCGAGCGATAAAGAGGCTGAGCCTCTACCACGGAATGTGCCCAACCGTGGCTCTCCGTATGGCACGTCCTGAGAAGGTTCATGCCTCAGGGATCGCAAGCAGCCCGGTACCAATTGTTGGGTCGCCGGAGCAGACCCCGCGGCAAAGTGACAAAAGTGGTATCACGACGAGTAAGGGAAGAAACGAGCATGACATGTGCTTAGGTGTGATCATTTCGTTTGTAAAGAGTAGGTGCGAAGGGAGTATCTTTTTAGACCTCGAGTAGGAGCTTTTGTGATAGAGGTGATTCCTCGTGGACTTGGAGATAAGTATGTGCGCTTGTTGTGTTGTGACCAGCGTGGTACGGTTGTTTTCATAAGTATAAGAATGAGGACTATACTAGCGCTGCTTGTTTTGAGACTTAGAAGGAACATTCGGGACGAATGTTTCTAAGAGGGAGAATGTTATACCCGTAGTTCCGTGGTATGTATGCGAGGACGACGCACGAGAATAATGACATTGAAATTGGAAAGGAAGAAAGAGGTGATTTTTCCACTAAAAGTTTCCGTTTTGTGAAGAAAAAGGTTCGTTAACGGGAATTGATTCCCGATTTGGTATTCTGACTTCTTGGAATATTAGAGAATTATGGAATTTTATTTTGAAATGGTCACGTGGGGCCCACGGAGAAATTTACGGTTTTGTGGGCCCACTTTGTTTTCTAGATTTGGCCATCAGGATATTTTCAAGATGAAATATTTTGACGAGCAGAGGGCGACACGCGTCACCCCCTAGTTGGCTCGACGATTTCACTTTGTGCACAACACCCGATTAGAGTCGTTTTCCGACGAAACGTTTTACTAGACTCGCGTAGGATAAATTCCGGCTATGTCATTTCTTATTTTTGCGGATTTTTCCGAGAGACGAAACATTATGGACCAACGGGAGGGCGACACTTGTCACCCTCCAATTGATGGACTCGAGGCGCCTATAAAATGATCAAGTTAGCCATTTTGTCTCTGAGTTGGTAGGATATTTTGTGTGCAAGTCACAGTACACTTGCCCAAATCTCGCCTTACACTTGCCTTGCACTTGGCATAATCTTGGCCATTGGTTGGCCATCCCTTGACCTATAAATACCCCTCTTAAGATGAAGAGTTCTTCATCCACAAAATCTTTCCAAGTCTTGAAAAATCCTCTCCTCTCCCTTAAGCCTTTCATCCAACACACCTTCCCCTTCGAGAAGCTTAGCCGAGGCTAATCCCCTCTAGCCTAGCCGAAATCTACCCTCCTTGGTAGAAATGTTGCCTTCTAGTATTGTTATAATGCCCAAAATACCCTAGCCCAAATCCCTTAGTCCTTAGTGTTTAGAAGAACTTCTAAGGTTTTCTGAGCTACCTGAGCATACAACATAGAGCTAAACCTTGCTCAGCGACTTTTATCTAGGATATTATTGGGCTTACCGAGGTAAATAACCTTATCCTCCTTTGTAATTAGAAAATACGCATCGTAGAAGTATAGGAATAAGTATAAGTACTTAGAAGGATATTAAAGAATAGAATTGAATCGATATCACAGTAGGCGGTTTAAAAGAAGAATAATAGAATCAGATTTACATAGGATTGTTTTCACAAAGAGACTTGAGTAGCTCACCTGTAGGAAGTGCTGCCCAAATGTCCATAGAATAGCTAACCCTCCGCTAGAGCTTTGTACAAGATACCTAGACGCTGATAGACGATTTGATCGTTATAGTCGATTCTCTCGCGACATATTCAACTCAAGGTGGATTTCGCCGAGAAGGTATGTGATTCTTCCTATCCTCTCGAGCATGATATTTTAAAGAATATGTATATAGTACCAGACGACGTGTATTAACCTAATAATAATTACGAATGTCTTCTGACTTAAGCCCGACAATAACTACGGCAATGTCTTCCGACTTAAGCCCGAATAATAAAGATCTCAAGTAGTTCAAAAGAATTAAGAAACCTTTTTGAAAGAAGAGTAACACTTGGTTTTAAAAGCTTAAGAATTATACTAGCTTTATGGGAAGTTAGGTATAACGACTTAAGAGTGATAAAAAGAATGTTTTATTGATTTAAGAAAATAAGAGACTTGACTTAATTATACTAATGTGAATTTTGTTAAAAGTGTGAAACCTCATTCATGAGTAATGAGTATTTTGGTTTTCAAAGTGAATGATGTTTTATCGATTTGAAATCGAATGAATGTCGAACAAACCACAAAGAATGCTTAATAAAGGGAAATGTTTTGACTAATAAGTATTATTAAAACCAATAAACTTCCATCCGCATAGAGCTAAGATGAGACAAAATGATATTACATTTCCTAGATCACGGTCGTAATAAGATTGTTATGAACAATAATAACCTACTCACACATAAGGTATATGTTTCTCAAATTGTTTTAAAAGATTAAAACTATGAACTACGAAACCTTTCAAAATGAGAAACTTGAGTAATTGAAATTAGGCAAACTTGAACGCTGGGAAAAGAATGTTGTTACTTGATTTTACAAAGAGAAGTGTCTTGATTTACTTCAAAAGATAATTACTCTATTTTTATACTACGTATCAGGTGACTTTTGTGAAAGAAACGGATCTTTAAAAGAGTAATACATGAAGTACTTGGCTAAAAACCCGAACTTGTTAACATAATGTAGAAAGTACCTTGTGAATAACTTGATTGTATTGATTTGTGATAGTCTTGTAATACTTTCTTGTCGACTTGATAAGTAAACATGTTAGGATGCTACGTGAGTTAGCATTGTGATGTTTGTGTAAAGGGTTTTTCCTTGTTATGCTTAGGTTGTTTAACGATAAGATGTTATGATGATATTATATCACCATGATTCCGGTTGTCGCCCACGCGGGTAGACTCAGCGTCTAGTGACCCATGATTCGAGAATACCTTACGCAGTTCAGATGGCCGGCGCGAATCGCGGAGTTCCGTGTTAGTATGCGCCCGTGGTCACGCGGTTCAGGCTACGCGACAATGAGTCCGTGACGCCGCCGGAGTAGCTACCGATGCGTGGAATACCTCACGCGGGCCATCGAGTGGCCCACGCGAGCTACGGACGTTCCAGGCTAGACGCGACATTAGATATCGCGCGAGTGGCCACTTTGATTACGTGACGGCTGCAGACAGATCTCATGATACGCTTTACGACCTTGTTTGTGTTGTGGGTTTTAGTAGTCGCCATGCCTTCGCATTTACCCCGCACGCTTTTATGATGACTTTGGCGCGAGTCCCCGACTTGACATACGATCGCTATTTATAGTGAATCGTAGTTTTGGTTATCATACATGTCTCACGCTTATATAGACTACTATGATTTCATTTACAAGTATTTTCAGCACATACTGTACTGGCTGATCGACCTCCTTCGGGGACCGCGTTCACGCCGCAGTAAGGTACTCCTACCGTTGATCCTCGCTCTTAGGATCACCGCTTTCATTGGGAAAGCTCCGCTTTCTCGAGGCTTAGCATTTTGTACGGTCCTCGTTGTAGATATTTTCATTCGTGGTATGGCGGCCCGTCCCGCCATTGTTGTTTTAAACTCTTAGTGGTCTGTAGACTGCTGTAAGGTTGGGATGTAATCGCTCATTTTGGGGTATTTATATACATATATGCCGAAGGCAACTTTTTCCTAAACTGTGTCTTACTTATACTGTTTCATATCTTGGTTGTTTTATATTCCGCTGATTTTCTCTGATGTATGACTACTTGGGTGCCCGGGTAAGGCACCAGTCACGGGCCCCGGAACGGGTCGTGACAATATGAATAAGACTAATAAGAAGTTAGGAGGATTTCTTAACTTGCTTATTTATTGTATGATAAACCCAGAAGGCTTATGCATGTATGATGTTTGGGTAGGGCTTATGTTATGTATGATGGCCTGTTGAGATAGGTAAGAGTATAAATGAGGGGTAAACCCCAACAAGTTATACCACCTTCTCCAGTGGTAAGAGTATAAATGAGGTAAACCCCAAGACGTTATACCACCGCCTGGGTAAGAGATAAACGGCGGGTAAACCCCAAGACGTTATACCACCCGCTTCGTGGATTTGCTACCCATGATGCGAGGAATACCTCACGTGAGTCCTTATGGGCTTACGTGGCTGAAATAGTCCCACGCGGGCGGGCATGCCTTATGCGAGGAATACCACGCGTCCACACGACCCACGCGGTGAAATAGTCCCACGAGTAGGATTGCTTAACGACATCGCGCGGTGGTCCCGCTTGATCGCAAGCTTCCTATTTTTATGTTGTAAGTATACTTTGATTACTCTCATTGTTAGTAAGACATCGTAATCGTTAATCGAGTTATCATACCGCTCCGCTTTATTATAGACTTATGATTTCATTACTGATTTCGCCACATATTTGGCGACACAGATCGACTTCTGGGGCCGCTCATGCCGCAGTAGAGTACATGTTATACCGATTTCCAGAGTATGTGAGGACGCATATACAATTGTGTAAACCCGAATTATGATTAAGGACGAAAATTGTGCACACCCTACGAAATGGATTGTTTTTCCGATTTAAAAATTTTCCAACCTTGTAAAGGAATTTTACGCTTTCAAGAAAATATTTATTTTGGATTTTTCCGAGAGATAAAATATTTTGGATCAACGAGAGGCGACATGTGTCACCCTGTGGACGGTTTGGTGGACGAAATTGTGGTCAAGATGGCACGTTTTTTCATGTAAAATGCCATAAACCTTTGGTCAATGTTTGGTTAGATATTTGTGTGGTAGATGGATAAGGTGGGACCCACACACACTTGTCCAAATCTTCACCCTCCACTTGCTTTGATCTTGGCCATTGATTGGCCTATAAATACCCCTCAAGTGCAAGAATTATTCTTCATCCCTTAAACAATTTCAAAGTCTTGAAATCCTCCCCCCCCCCCCCCCCTCTTGATAAGTTCTCGTCCAACACTCTCACCCCCCATCCTTGTGTTCTCGCCGAGACACACCCCCCCCCCTTGGTAGAAAAATGTTCTCCAAGTATTGTTACTATTCCAAAATACCTTGGCCCAAATACCTTGTAGTATTCCAAAGTTACCTCTATACTAAAAGCCTAGAAATACTACTTTATATCCATTAGTCACAAAACGAAACCCCAGGGAAAATCTTCATGGTTGGTTGAAGTATTAGGTAGAAGTTGTTTAGAACTTCTAAGGGTTTCGAGCGAATTGGAGCGCATGCACAGGAGAGTTAAACCTTGCTCAGTGATCGACATTTAAACTTGGATAATTTTGGGCTTATCGAGGTAAATATCTTATCCTTCTATCAGAATCGAGACTACATATTGTAGAAGTTTAGAATTGAGTATAAGAAATATAGAAGGATATTAAAGAAGAGAATTGAACTGTACTTACATAGGACTGTATTTATAGTAGACTTGAGTAGTTTGACGGGTAGGGAAGTGCTGCCCAAATTTTCGTAGAAATAAGAACCTTCTGCTTAGAATTTTCTACAGAGTAGTCTAGACGTTGATAGACATATTTGACTATTATAGGTTGATACTCTGCGCGCGACATATTCGACTTGGCAGATGGATTTCGCCGAGGAGGTATGTGATTCTTCCTATCCTCTTGAGCATGATATTTTAAAAGAATATATATAGTACCAGACGACGTGTGTTAACCGAACGTGGTCTTACTGGATGTCTTTTGACTTGAGTTTTAAATAATAAGAATCTTGAAGTATTTCAAAAGAATTAAGAATCGTTTTTGAAAGAAGAGTAATACTTGGTTTTAAAAGCTTAAGAGTTATACTAGCTTTATGGGAAGTTAGGTATAACGATTTAAGAGAGATAAAAGGAACGGTTTACTTAATTGGTTATGAAAGCCTTGTATTGATTTCGGAATGAGAATAAGTATCGAACAAACCACTGCAGCGCTAATAAAGGAAAATGTATTGACTAATTAAGTATTATTAAAACCAAGAGAAACCTCCATCCATGTAAGCCAAGATAAGACAAAATTGTATTACATTTCCTAGATCATGGTCGCTTAATAAGATCATTAATAAACAAGTTTGATTTTCTTAAAATCTCAAAGTAAGGACTTGATTTATAAAAGACAAAGACTTAAAAACTTGAAGTGTTTTCTAAAAAGAAGGCATGCTTTTGTCTTAAGTTGGTTCAAAAAGAAGGTAAGGAAATTGTTTTGGTTTACTTAAAAGATAGTCACTCTATTTTTATACTACTGCATCGTGTGACTCTTGTAAAAGAAACGGATCTTTTAAAGAGTTATTGTATAAGTACTTGGGGATAAAACCCGAACTTATTGACATAAAAGTACCTTGTGTGAATAACTTGACTATGTTGGTTTGTGATAGCCTTGTAATACTTTCTTGTTGGTTTGATAAGTAAACATGTTAGGATGCTACGCTGTTAGTGTCTTGTAATGTTTGTGTAAAGCGGTTTCCTTGTCAGGCTTATGTTGTTTAACGATGTCGCTATGTTAAGATTGTACCACTCACCTCGACATGATATACCGTTGCCGCTTCCTCGACGCGAGGTATACCTCATGCGGTCCAGGTGACTATGATTCGAGAATACCTCACGCGGTCCGTGGACCACGCGAGCTACGAGTTCGTGTTAGTGTGCGGGAATACCTCACGCGTCATGTGGCCACGCGACCACGCAGTCCAGACGATGTCGGGAGAAGCTACCTCGATGCGAGGAATACCTCACGCGCCTAGGTGGCCTACGCGAGTCGCGCGTAAGCTCCAGGATTAGACGCGCACATCGATACCGAGGGCGAGGCCAACTTCGATTACGTGGCGCGTCTAGAAAGACCTCGTGATACGCTTTATGGCATTGTTGGTACCGGGTTTTAGTAGTCGGCTATGCCTTCGCATTTACCCCAGACGGTTTTATTATAACACGTGGGACTCGTGTTCATGTATTCCTCGGGTGTTTTTATATCATGGATCGCCATGAGGGCGAATTCCACGCAAGATTGATATCGCGGGTACGACCCATAGTTATATTTGAGTGATGGCTTTGGCGGGCGAGTCCTCGACTTGACACGATCGCTACATATCAGGCATCAGAATGTCACGACCAACCTGTTCCGTGGATCGTGCCTTACCCCGCACCCTAGTGATACAACATCGAGTAATCAATAATATAAAACAATACATGAAACCAATGTAATAAGACGTTGAAATAAGAAGACAAAGCAACCAAAAACGGTTACCTTCAGATATATAAATAGCAATTTGAACAACTACATCCCTTTCTACAACTCGCCCACAACAAGATTTCTGCACTTCTACGAATGATATGACAACAACGACGGACAGTGGCTCGCCATACTCGAATGTAAGCACCTACAACAACAGGGACTATACCAAGACAAGTCTCCTGAGAAACTGAGCTTTCCAAACGCCGAATCGCGACCCTAAGAGCGAGGATCAACGATCGGTGTACCTTTACTCGCGCAGATTTAACGCACTTCAAGGAGGTCGATAACAATGTACCGAGTATGTGAAATCGAAATATCAGAAATGAAATCATAGTAGTCTATATAAAGCAGTGAGACATGTATAATAACCAAACTACGCTTCACAATAAATAAGCCATATATCGCCGTGACTCACGCCTCAAGTCATCACTCAAATACATAAATACTGGGTCTCACGCCCACAACATCAATCATGCGCCTGTGGAATACCTTCTCACCGCCAAATTTATGATATATAAAAGCACCAAGAGATACACATGAACACCGTGTCCCACCTGTTATAATAAAATCGTGACGGTAAGTGTGAAGGCATAGCCGACTACTAAAACCCACCGTACCAACAAGGTCATAAATCAGATCATGAAATCGCCTGCATCATCACATGATCAAAGCCGCCACTCACCCGCAGATCTAATGTGCGCTTCAGCCTGGAACTTCCCTCAGCTCCGCATAGGCCACCCCAATGGCCCGCATGAGGTATTCCCCGCATCGAGGGTAGCTACTCCCCGGCATCCGCCTGGACTTCGCAGTCCGCATGGCCACATAGACCGCATGCCCATAAAGGACGCAAACTAACCTGGAACTCTCGTAGCTCCGCATAGGCCCCTGGGACCCGCATGAGGTATCCTCGAATCATAGGTCACACGCACTACCGAGTCTACCCCGCATCGAGGCGCCTTAACCTCCGGAATAAGTCAAGGTGAGTGGTATAATACCAACATAACGGCTGATCGTTAAACAACTTTAAGCGCAACGAGGGAAAATCCCTTTACACAAAAACATCACAAGATACTAACACACGTAGCATCCTAGCATGTTTACTTATCAAATCAACAAGAAAGTATTACAAGGCTATCATAAACCAATACAATCAAGTTATACACACAAGGTACTTTCTACTAACAAGTTCTGTATCTATCCCCAAAGTACTTCATACATTAAATCTTTAAAAGATCTTTCTTTCACATAAGTCACACAATACCCGTAGTATAAAAATAGAGTGATCGCTCTTTTAGTAAACCAAAACACTTACCTTTGTAAAATCAAGTAACAACATTATTTTCCAAACGCTCAAGTTTGCCTAATTTCAAATGCTCACGCTTCTTATTTTAGAAAGGTTTCGTAGTTCATAGCCTTATTCATTTAAGAATATAATTCTTTTAAACAACCCGAGAAACATAAGCCTTATATGTGAGTATGTTATTTTGTTCATAATCCATCTTATTAAGCACCATGATCTAGGAAATATCATTTTGTCTCATCTTAGCTTTTACGCAGATAAGTTTCTACCGGTTTCAATAATACTTAATTATTCGATACATTTTCCTTTATTAACGCCGCAGTTGGTTTGTCGATACACATTTCGATTTCCAAATCAAGAAACATTATTCCTTTAAAACCAAGTACTCATTAGTCACGAATGAAGTTTCACACTAAATTCATATCAATTCATTTAAGTTAAGTCTCTTATCTTACAAGATCAAGTCTCTTAACTTCTAAAGTAAATAAAGCGCTCGCTTTATCTTCTTCTGCCGTTATACCTAACTTCCCATAAAGCTAGTATAACTCTTAAGCTTTTAAAACCAAGTGTTACTCTTCTTTTAAAAATGCTTCTAATTATCTTGAAAATACTTCAAGATCTTTATTATTCGCTTAAGTCAAAAGACATTGCCGCATAACCACGTTCAATTAACACACGTACGTCTACCGTACTACATAGTTATACACATATCATTCTAGAAGAGATAGGAAGAGGTTCACATACCTCGCGATGATCATCGACTATTAGCAAATTGCTCCACGGCTATAACCCAGCTAGCCTCGTCCACTTCTCAAGTAGACACGCTACTCAGTAACATTCAACCTATACAGTTATACAAGTCTATCAAAGTCTAGACTACTCGTAGAACAAATCTAGACGCAAGGTCCTACGGAAAATCAGCGCTCTTCCTACCACAACTACACAAGTCCATCAGAATACACCCCACGTAATTACAGCCGCTTCTCTTCTTTAAATTGTGCTTAAGTCCAAGGACATTGCCACAAAACTATGTTTAGTTCTATATATAGTATACTTCAACTATATATTCCTACAACATGTAATTTCCAATTACAATAGGGACAAGATATTTACCTCGATAAGCCCATAATTATCCAAGTATAATGTCGATTCCTCGGGCAACGTTTAGCTCCAACTCCGCGCTCCAACCCGCCTCCAAACCACCCTTAGAAGTTCTAACCAACTTCACATAATACTCCAACTAACTATGGAGATTTTCCTGTGGTTTCGGTTTTGTGACCGACGGGAAGTATAATAGTATAACTGGCTTTTTAGATAGTATAACCTTAGAATACTACAAGGTATACGACTAAGGTAATTTGGGCATTATAACAATACTTTTGAGAGTATTTCACCAAGAGTGGGTATATATACGAGACAACACCACAAGTGGGGTATAATTTCTACCACCCCACTAGGGGTACTCGGCCAAGGGGAGGGCTCTCGGCCAAGAGGGCCTCACAAGGGGGAGGACGAGAACACCACTCAAAGGGAGGGAGGATTTTAACACTTAGGAATTTTAGGAATGGATGAAGAAGTCTTCCAAACGGGGTATTTATGTCTAGCAAAGGCCAACCAATGGCCAAGATCATGCCAAGTGCATAGAAAGTGTAGGCCAAGATCATGCCAAGTGCACCTTATCCATCTACCACCAAAATATCCTACCTACTACTTGACAAAAACCCACCCATTTCGCTCCACCCTTGACCGCAAGTCCTTCCAATGAGAGGTGACAAGTGTCTCTCTTTGTTTGTCCAAAATGTTTCGGCCTTCTAAAAATCCGCAAAAATTAAAAATGACATAGCCTAATTTTCCCTACGAAGTGGAAACGCTTCATAAAAAACGACTCTAACCGTGTTGTGCAATAAAATAATTCGCCAAGCCACTTTAAAGCCCAAACTTTCTACGCACGCCCCACGCATATATACTGAAATACGGTATAACAAGAAATCGTTATCGATATGTCTTCTGCTTTATATAGACTATTATGATTTCACATACTGAATTACCATTGCATCGACCTTCCTTTCGCCGCCCGCATTCGCAGGCAATACCCGGGGCTTGTCGATCTCGCCATATTGCCAGCCGTTGATTTTCAGCTCCCGTCCTAGAGTTTATCTCGCAGATAGTCCTCGTCGTTGCAGGTAATTTACATCGGGTACTGCAAGGGGCCCATTCCGCTGTCATGTAATATCTGCAGGTCCTGTAGCACCGCATGGCTCGCAGTTTGTAAGGATGTAATCGGCGTGTTCGGCTTTATATATATACTAAAGGCAACTTTTTCTCGATAAACCGCTTTCACTTCATACTGGTTCATGTCTTGTTTTATTCCGCTGGTTACCTCGATGTATGAGTCTTGCCGATCCTCGCCTAGATCACCGTCACCGCTGGTAAGCTCTTATTCCGAAGCTTATCCTCGGTATGGCTTGTTGTACATTCGTGTGTACGCGGTGACCTCGCCCCGCCGTAGTTGTTATTCTTAGAGTTCTGAGTCACATTGTGGTTTGGGTTAAAAAGAAAAAATGTACTGCTTTATTTGTATAGTTTACTGGAAGGCGTGCCTTATCCATGCTGTTATTTTATGTTTAAACTTTTAACAGCTGTATGTCACGCTATTCTCTCGATGTACCAAAGGTGCCTGTAGGGCACCGCGCGCCCGAGGTCGGGTCGTGACAAAAGTGGTATCAGCAGCTTAGTCCTCTGAAAGTGTCTACGCACCGTGTCTAGTAAAGTCTTGATTATCGTGTGCACCACATCTATAATCGTGAGGTCAGCAGGACATTTAGGATTGGTTTCCATTCTTCTCACTGAGATCGCGATAGATCTGTATGGTTAGGTCGTCTCCCTAACAAGTTATGTTATTTGCCACGAGAAAGCAAAGTGACTAAAAGATTATGGATTGCGATCCAAAGTTGGTAATGCTTGTAGTATAGTTGGTATTGTGACATACAACTATACAGATTTATATACGAGGTCGACGCTGTTGCCTAGAATGATTTTAGATTACCGTGACTTGTTAAGGACTAAAAATACCGGAAGGTATGAATGTTAAGGAACTCTCATCAAAGTTTTACGTGCTAATTTGAGATAATTAGGTGATGATGAGTTGAGTGAGAATGAAATGGACCCAAGAGGTTATAATTGGGGACTAAATGGAAGACTATGTTAATAGGTTAAGCTACGTGGTATGATTAAGAGAATGGTACGGTGAGATCCGTATGGAGTAAGTATGGTTGTTATGGTCAAGACAACACGATTATAGTATATCGAGAAGTTTTTGTACCCGCACTGGGACCGGATAAGTTAGGCTTGGAGCATGGAAATTGTGAGCCTAGGAATGTTGATAACCACCGAGACCTTAGATATATAAGGCCTTCTGCAGTAAAGTTAAGACACTCAAGAAAAGAGTTAAGTATGACGCCGAGTCGAGTTGAGGACCTATTAAGGGTCGCCCCATAGCCTGAAATGGAATGGGATCAGTTGATAGTAGTCCCGCCACGTGACAGGGTCACGAGGGTGCAAGGCCCAAGTCTAGCTAATCGTTACGTTCGTGGACGCATTCCACCTAACTGTGTCACAGAGCCGAATCGCCTTATGTTGTTTAAATAAGTAACTCCAAAAGAGTGAGGCGAGTTAGTATGGAATTTATGACGATGCTAGTATAAGTTTGGAAGTACGGAAAGAGTACGCACTGAAAAGAGAGCAACCGTGTAAAGAATAAAGCCCGAATCCACGAGACCTTTCGAGGTGACTACATCGAAGGCTGGTGGTAGCCGGGTAGATAATAGTTGCCGGAACGATACGCCGTTGACCTCAGCGTACTCCAGCGTAGCCGCTATGACAGACATTGAGGTCATTATGAGTACGCTAGTTGGCCTCGTTATGCCAACGTGACTACAGAGATTGATTCATCAGCTTCCCAGTTTGCCATCGGCGAGAAGGAAGAGAAGTGGTGGTAACCTGAATTATCCTTCCTTCTTTGACATTGTTGATTTTAATAAGTCCGTGACTTGTTCAATGGAGGTAAATTAATGCAGCAAAGTAAGAAATACTCGAATTTGAAGGAGTTTATGCTAAGTGCCCTCGATGTACTGAGTTGGTTTGGTGTGGCGGTGCCACGCACCTTCCTGATAAGTTCGTGATAGTGCGCACAATAATAAGATAAGTACGAGCGTACGTGTGAAAAATAGAAGACATCGCTGGTAGATTTTAAAAATCTATACGCTTAAGGTAGCGCTGATGATTTAGATTTTGATAGAGAGATAAGTTCTTCCCCACGAAAGGGACGCTTTATGACATGGGATTATGTGGTACCCATGTTGTTAGACGAAGGATATGAGACCGTAAGGTCTTCGTATCGCCACGCCATAGGTTACAATTGTGGATAACCGTGGGAAACGTGTTGTCAGGGGTAATTAAGAACGACGCATTTAATTGGTCAAGATATCGTAAAGATATAAATGCAGTCAGACGCTTGTATGAAACTGCATTTATTATGAATCAAGATAGAAATACTTTTTAATAAAGAGCATAAGGTAAGGTTATGACCAGAATGATAAAAGAGAATACAACTATGGTTATGTAAGTTGCACGATATGTTTACCCTGCACTAGTGTAAAGACCATTAGTAAATAACGGGCAAGAAGAACACCTCGAGGAAAGCGTGGTAGCATCGTTACTACTTGACGAGATCAAGGAAATCTCCCCTAAATTATGATTGATAGGAAGTCTTAGCCCGGAGGCAAGCAGAAGAATCAAGTCTAAGGTAGTGACCCAGTTAGGTTGCAGCAGAGAAAGGGTAACAAGAAACATAAGGGCTATTAAGGATACCCGAATATTTCAAGTGAATAAGAAAGGCTTTCGCTTATCGGAAGATAAGTTGACCACGACTACAGCTTCTAACCTCCCGTGAGACTAGAGGGTTAGGTTATTATGATAACACTTTGGGTGTTGGGCTAGGTTGCCGACGCAACCCGATAAGTGATAGAGCCTATGTTTTCCTGTAGTTAGGAAGCGTGAAAGGAAATTACGCCACTAACGATTTAGAGTCATGGCAGCTTAAATCATGCCTCAAGATTGGGCACGACGTATGTCACGACCAACCGCCCGTGGATCGTGCCTTACCCCGCACCTCGTGATACAACATCGAGAAAATCAGCGGAAATAAAAACATAAACATGAAACAAGAGACATGATAAATAAACAGCAACCAAAAAACAATGCTTTCTCAGATATATACATAAAAACCCGAACAGCTTATCCTTTTACAAACTTCGCCTACAACAAGATTGCACTTAAGAAGTTGATAACAACTATGACGACAGGGCCCGCCATACCCCGAATGTACAAGAACCCATGTACTCGTGGTAACATACCAAAAGATAAGCCTCCAAGAAACGGCTTCCTAACACGTGAATCGTGATCCTATGAGCGAGGATCCACAACCGATGCATTCTACTCGCGCATGAACGCAGCCGGCGAGGTCAAGATAACAGTACTAAGTATGTGAAATCAAAATACAAGAAATGAAATCATAACACTATATAAACAGAGACATGTATGATAACCAAACTACACCATAACATAAAAGCTAGCTATGTCAAGTCGTGACTCACGCTCAAAGTCATCCTCACGCTCGTGGAACTCCTTCCTCACCGCTGGTCTAGGTACAAACCATGTGATACGTATAATATGTCTCGCCATCTCTACGGACCCAGATAGAAACGCGTGGAATACATTCCTGCTCATCTCATGAACCTGGTCGGATGGAATATATTCCCGGCCCATCCTACGGACGCCAGAATGAGTGAAATACATTCCTGCTCATCCTACGAACGCGTAGTCGAGTGAATACATTCCCGCTCATCCTAACGCGTAGTCGGGTGAAATACATTTCCGGCTCATCCCACGAACGCCGTAGTCGGGTGAAATACATTCCCGATTCATCCTACGAACCTAGGTCGAGTAAAATACAAGATTGCACAACAAGGCTATCACACGCAAACATAGGCAAGTTACACACAACTTAAGGTACTATCATTTTATGCCAAAATCCTGCTCGATCAGAACGACTGCCCGGTTCAAGCATCGTGCCTTATCCCGCACCTAGTGATACAACATCGAGAAAACCAAATGAAAATAAAACATGAGTCATGAAACAAGAGATATAATAATAAACAAAGCAACCAAAACGCTGTTTTCAAAGATATACATAAAACTCGAATGCTTTAATCCTTTACAACCCCGCCCACAACAAGATTTCATGCACTTAAGATTTACAACGACTATGACGACAGGCCCCGCCATACCTCGAATGTACAAGAACCTACAACTCAGTGGAACACATACTAAAAGATAAGCCTCCAAGAAACGGAGCTTCCCAATACGTGAATCGTGATCCTAAGAGCGGGATCCACGATCGATGTATTCTACCATGCAGATTTAACGCACTTCAAGCGAGGTCAAGATAACAGTACCAAGTATGTGAAATCAGAAATATCAGAATGAAATCATACTAGTCTATATAAAGCAGAGACATGTATGATAACCCAACTACGCCACAACATAAAGCAAATATATCCAAATGTGACTCACGCCTCAAGTCATCACTAAATATAACTACGGGTCTCACGCCCACAACATCAATCATGTTCGCATCATGGTCGCATGCCCTAATTCTGCAGACGGTGCAGACATGTCCATGATGCAACAATAATACCAATGCCCCACGGCCACGCCCCGAATTTACCTGTAGACACGCCCATGTGACATCAACAATAATATACTGGGTGATCAACCCGCCGCACGGCCACATGCCCCGGAATTCTACCTCTGCAGACATGTCCATGTAACCACAATAACAATATATCGTAATCAACCCGACCGCACGGCCGCATGCCCCTAATTCGCAGACGGTAGGTACGCCCATGTGACATCAACAACAAGACAAGAATCAAAATGGAAACATACCCGTGGAATTCTCCATCACCGCCAAAGACGCCCAAGTAAGTTCTCAACAAGTCGACCGCCTCTATCGAGACGCCAGAATACGTAAATACCACACTTGCACAACAAAGGCTATCATCACAAGCATAGGCAAGTTTCACAACAACAAGCATAGGCAAGTTTCACAACAACAAGCATAGGCAAGTTTCACACAACTCAAAGTACTTTCATTTTACGCCAAAGTCCTGTTTTTAACCCCAAAGTACTACATACGTTAAGTTCTTTTAAAAGAGATCCATTTCTTTTATAAAAGTCACCCGATACCCGTAGTATTAGAATGACCAACCCACCTTCCTTTTCAAAACCAAGTAACAACATTCTTTTCCTAAGTTCCAGTTTGCCTAGTTTCAATTACTCAAGCTTCTCATTTCAAATGGTTTCATAGTTCCCAAACTTAATCATTTGATTCCTTGTTAGAACAATTGAGTAACCTATGTCATATATGTGAGTAGTTTATTCTTGTTATAACGATCTTATTACAGCAGCCATGATCTAGAAAATGTAATATCATTTTGTCTTATCTTAGCTTCTATGCAGATGGAGGTTTCTACTGGTTTTAATACAACACATCATTATTCAATACATTTTCCATTTATTAACGCCGCAGTTGGTCCTGTCGATACACATTCTCGATTCCAAATCAAGAAACATTATCCCTTTAAAACCAAGTACTCATTACTCACGAATGAGGTTTCACACAAACATCCACATTAAAACAAATAAGTTAAGTCTCTTATCCTATAAGATCAAGTCTCTTAACTTCTAACATCAAGAAACCATTTTCATTTACATAAGGTCGTTATAACTAACTTCCCATAAAGCTATTATAACACCCTATGTTTTAAACCAACCAAATCACTTAGCACATGACGCCTACCGCTACATAGTTCACAACAATCATGCTAGAAAAGATAGGAAGAGGTTCACATACCTCGCGACGATTTATCGACAATAAGCAAAATGCTCCAAGTACTACAACCTTGCTAGCCCTTTCCACTCCTCAAGTAGAATACGCTACTCATAGTACTTTCACCTATAAAGGTCACAAACGTCTATTAACCCCAAAACACAAGTTTCTATCTTTCTATAGAAAATTCGGCAGCACCTCCCCCCCCCCGCAACAGCGTAAATCTCCTCCTCTAACGAGGCCGGCTACCAAGCCAACCAGGGGGGGGGGGGTTTACACGTCTAACCGGACGTGTACAATTCTACTCAGTAATACTACACAAGTCTACTGCAATACAGTCCTATGTAAATACAGTTCAGTTCAGTTCTTTATTCTTCAGGCTTAAGTCAAAAGACATTGCCGAATACTAAGTAGTTCCATATATAGTATACTTCAACTATATATTCTAACAAACATGTAATTTCCAATTACAATAGAGGGACAAGATAATTACCTCGATAAGCCCAAAATTATCCAAGTTATAATGTCGATCCTGAGCAAGGTTTAGCTCCACCGCGCGCCCAAACCACTCCAAACAACCCTTAGAAGTTCTAACCAACTTCTACTCAAATACTTCAACCAACTATGAAGATTTCCTTGTGGTTTTGGCTTGAGACTAAAGGACAAAAGGTAGTATTTCCTGACTTACGAAAGAGGTATCTTTGGAATACTACAAGGTACAAGGCTAAGGTATTTTGGGCATTATAACAATACTAGGAGTATTTCTATACCACAACAAGTGGGTATTATACGAAAACAACTAGCAGTGGGTACCCCACGGCTAGCACCACAAGTGGGGAACCCTTCTCGCCAAAGGCCACAAGGAGGAGGGGGAGAGGCTTAGGACGAGCTACTAGAGGGAGGAGGGATTTCAAGACTTAGACAGTGAGGAGTGAATGAATAAGTCTTCACAAGGAGGGTATTTATAGCAAAACCAAAGGCCAACCAACGGCCAAGATCAAGCCATGTGCAAGGCAAGTGTAAGGCCAAGATCAAGCCAAGTGCACCCTAGACCCTACTCCTTAAAACCCTCACAAATATCTACACAAATATCTAGCACAACTTGCCCTCAATTCGCCAAGTCGCCCCACATGTTTCATTGCAGGTGACACACGCCACCCTCCCGCTGGTCCGTATCGTTTCGCCTCTCTAAAAATCCGCAAAAATACAAAACGACATAGCCGAATTTTCCTTCGCAGTTACGCAAAACGCTTCGCCGAAAAACGACTTAACCGTGTCAGGCACAAAGGTAAAATCGCCGGTGCCACACGGGGTGACACGTGTCGCCTCGATTCGCCTGTATTTCGCCTTCCAAAATATCCAAATTACCGGAAATCTCAAAAACAAAGTGCTCTACAAAATCAGAATTTCTCCCGTGGCCCCACGTGACCATTTCCAAAATAAAATCTCAAAATTCTAATATAATCTATGAAGTCCAATACCAAACTGGGAATCCAATTCCCATTAACGAACCTTTTTCTTCACAAATAACCTAAACTTTTCCGTTTAAAACTCACATCTTTCTTTCTTTTCAAAATTTTCACGTACTCGCACGCACGCCCTCACATACATACCCCGCAACTACGGGTATAACATTCTCCTCCTTAGAAACATTCATCCCGAATGTTCCTTCTCAAGACTGATATCGATGAAGTTCCTCTAACAAGTTGCCAACGCCACACCGCCACGCAGATAACACACGCTATCTTCCTCCCTTACTCGTTGTACCCTTCTCGAACACCGAACTCTCCCAAGACGTATCATACTTCGCCATTACCTGCTCTCGAAAATCTCGAGTCACTACCTCCAAACTTGGTCATCTTACTAACCTCAAACTTCCTTAAGGCCATTCCCGCCTTTACGAACCGCTCGTCGAACGCGTCCACGAACTCATACGATGATCATACAAACTTGGGCCTAGCATCCCCGTGACCCTACCACCTGGCGGGACCACCCAGAACTGACCCCACCCCAAACCGGGTTACGGGTTGACCCGCAAATGGTCCTCAACCCGACCCCCAACCGCGCCGAACTCTTGTTCCCCGATCCGGAACAATCTTACTAATTCACATCATGAAAGCTACCACTTCCATCTCACACTACCCATGGACTTATCACACAAATAAAACCCACGTATACCACTACTCTGATAAGGGTCAAACATAAAATAAATCTTTAATCTCAAGACGACCTTACCCCTAAGGTCTCAGTCGTGACATAGTCTAAGGTTCACACTTACCATGCCCCCATACGTAACCTCCCAACTAAACATGTTTTCAAACTCACAATTAACACAACGCTATTCGTACATAGCACATAATAATGAGACCATCATAACAAGCATACCAAAACTCTAGAGGGTTAAGGATATACCTGAAGCTACCGCTCCACTCTAATCATAGGCCTGCCCTGCAGGGCGCATAATCGTAGGCGGCGAACCACCATCGATCCTAGGTCGAGTCGTGAACATCCGCTACCCTTGGTCGGACAGCTTCGCAAATGGCCCCGCTGGCCGCAAAAATAACAAGCTCCCCGCACCACGACACTCCAAATGCGTCTACTACATCGACTACACCGAGGTAGGGTGACCGTGACCGCCAACACCCTTACTTCCTCGAAACTCAACCTCGAGCTCCGACCGCTTCCTCAAGACGGAGGACCACTGCACAAAGGGGTACAAAACTAGTTCACGCCGAGGCGTCCGCTAAAGTCGCCAAAGACCTCGATGTCCCGCCTCTTCTCGCGATTCGTGTCATTCCGCCGACCTTCTCCGCACTCACATCCTAGCGCATGAGCTCGCATGCGGCAATGTCCATGCCCGCCAAGAGCTACTCAACATGCCTCGACATGTAATCATCGAGCCCTCAGAATATATCGTGCACTCGATCCTCCATACTAGCTACCAACGCTGACGCATCGCCAATGAGTCGAACTCACATTGTACTCCAACCGCACGCCCGCCTCGTTTAAGCATCAAAATCTGTCGCCCGTGCCTCCTCATCCGCGAGGCAAGAAGTGCGCGAGGAAAGCCCCAAAACTCATCCCATACCGCTGAGGCATGCTCTCCCGAAAGCTCCCATGAATCAAACCAATCGATCGCGTATCACGCACCGATGCGAACCAAAGCGTCACAGACTCGTTCAAGCCTTGATCACCCGCATGATCCACAGAATCGCCGGATGAATCCTCGCGATCATCCTCGTGCCTCACCCATAAAACTCGCGGCTACAACTCGTAAAGTCCTGAGCCTCAAACTATCTCGCCGGGTGAACCATCGTGCTATCGAATCGAATCGCCGTGATCCAAATTTATCTCATATTCGCCACGACTCGCCAAAGAATCGCCATCTCCTTGTAACCCATCTCTCCGCCTGCATCGCGGGATCGAGGCTCGTGTATCGCGTCTCATCAGCCATTGCCGCGCTTAACCTCGCTGGCCGGCGGCGCTACAAAACCCGCCGTCAAGCACAACTCGCATCGCTCGGGCTCGCGCTCGCATTCTCAGATCTCACTAGCAGCACTTCGCTGCCTTGCCCTTCCGGGCTCGCTGCCTTGCGCGAGGCATAATCGTAAAACGAGATACGCCGAGGGGTCCAACTTACACCCCAGCTCTATGGCACGATCTCTGAATGAGAAGAATGGAAACCACTCGTAAATGTCCGATCGCCTCCTCGACATAGACGTGGTGCACAACACACCGATAATCAAGACTCTACTAGACACGGCTCAGACACTTTCCGAGGATTAATCGCTCGATACCACTTTTGTAACGACTGCCCGGCCTGCATCGTGCCTTATCCTGCACCCTAGTGATACAACATCGAGAAAACCAGGAAAATAAAACATGAGTCATGAAACAAGAGATATAATAATTAACAAAGCAACCAAAACGGTTGCCTTCAAAGATATACATAAAACTCAACAGCTTTAATCCTTTACAACCCCGCCACAACAAGATTACATGCACTTCTAAGATTTACAACGACTATGACGGACAGTGGCCCCGCCATACCCCGAATGTACAAGAACCTACAACTCAGTGGAACACATACTAAAAGATAAGCCTCCAAGAAACGGAGCTTCCTAATACGCCGAATCGTGATCCTAAGATGGGATCCACGATCGATGACTTACTCGCAGATGAACGCAGCTTCAAGGAGGTCAAGACAACAGTACCAAGTATGTGAAATCAGAAAATATCAGAATGAAATCATACTAGTCTATATAAAGGTGAGACATGTATGATAACCCAACTACAGCTCACAACATAAAAGCGCCATATCCAGGCCGTGACTCACGCCTCAAGTCATCACTCAAATATAACTACGGGTCTCACGCCCACAACATCAATCATGTTCGTGATCACGGTCGCATGCCCTAACTCGTGACGGCAGACATGTCCATGATGCAACAATAATACCAATGCCCCATGGCCACATGCCCTAATTTACCTCGTGTAGACACGCCCATGTGACATCAACAATAATATCTGGTGATCAACTCGCCGCACGGCCACATGCCCCTAATTTACCCTGCAGACATGTCCATGTAACCACAATAACAATATATCGTAATCAACCCGACCGCACGGCCGCATGCCCCGACTCGTGACGGTAGGCATGTCCATGTGACATCAACAACAAGACAAGAATCAAAATGGAAACATACCCGTGGAATTCTCCATCACCGCCAAAGACGCCCAAGTAAGTTCTCAACAAGTCGACCGCCTCTATCGAGAGACGCCAGAATACGTAAATACCACACTTGCACAACAAAGGCTATCATCACAAGCATAGGCAAGTTTCACAACAACAAGCATAGGCAAGTTTCACAACAACAAGCATAGTGCAAGTTTCACACAACTCAAAGTACTTTCATTTTATGCCAAAGTCCGGTTTTTAACCCCAAAGTACTACATACGTTAAGTTCTTTTAAAAGAGATCCATTTCTTTATAAAAGTCACCCGATACCGTAGTATTAGAATGACCAACCCACCTTCCTTTTCAAAACCAAGTAACAACATTCTTTCCTAAGTTCCGCTTTGCCTAGTTTCAATTACTCAAGCTTCTATTTTCAAATGGTTTCATAGTTCCCAAACTTAATCATTTGATTCCTTTTAGAACAATTGAGTAACCTATGTCATATATGCGAGTAGTTTATTCTTGTTATAACGATCTTATTACAAGAAAGCATGATCTAGAAAATGTAATATCATTTTGTCTTATCTAGCTTCTATGCAGATGGAGGTTTCACTGGTTTTAATACAACACATCATTATTCAATACATTTTCCTTTATTAACGCCGCAGTTGGTCTGTCGATACACATTCTCGATTCCCAAATCAAGAAACATTATCCCTTTAAAACCAAGTACTCATTACTCACGAATGAGGTTTCACACAACATCCACATTAAAACAAATAAGTTAAGTCTCTTATCTTATAAGATCAAGTCTCTTAACTTCTAACATCAAGAAACCATTTTCACTACATAAGGTCGTTATAACTAACTTCCCATAAAGCTATTATAACACCCTATGTTTTAAACCAACCAAATCACTTAGCACATGACGCCTACCGCACTACATAGTTCACAACAATCATGCTAGAAAAGATAGAAGAGGTTCACATACCTCGCGACGATTTATCGACAATAAGCAAAATGCTCCAAGTACTACAACCTTGCTAGCCCTTTCCACTCTCGAGTAATACGCTACTCATAGTACTTTCACCTATAAAGGTCACAAACGCCTATTAACCCCAAAACACAAGTTTCTATCTTTCTATAGAAAATTCGCAAAGACTCTCCCCGCAACAACAGAATCTCCTCCTCTAACGAGGCCGCTACCAAGCCAACCAGTGGGGTTTACACGCCTAACCGACGTACAATTCTACTCGAATACTACACAAGTCTACCGCAATACACCCCATGTAAATACACAGCTTCAGCTTTATTCTTCAAAGCTTAAGTCAAAAGACATTGCGAATACTAAGTAGTTCCATATATAGTATACTTCAACTATATATTCTAACAAACATGTAATTTCCAATTACAATAGAGGACAAGATAATTACCTCGATAAGCCCAAAATTATCCAAGTTATAATGTCGATCCCGAGCAAGGTTTAGCTCCACCCGTGCGCCCAAACCACTCCAAACAACCCTTAGAAGTTCTAACTAACTTCTACTCAAATACTTCAACCAACTATGAAGATTTCCTTAGTGGTTTCGGCTTGAGACTAAAAGGACAAAAGGTAGTATTTCCTGACTCTACGAAAGAGGTATCTTTGGAATACTACAAGGTACAAGGCTAAGGTATTTTGGGCATTATAACAATACTAGGGAGTATTTCTATACCACAACAAGGGTATTATGCGAAAACAACTAGCAGTGGGTACCCCACTGCTAGCACCACAAGTGGGGAACCCTTCTCGCCAAAGGCCACAAGGAGGAGGGGGAGAGGCTTAGGACGAGAGCTACAGAGGAGGAGGGATTTCAAGACTTAGACAAAGTGAGGAGTGAATGAATAAGTCTTCACAAGGAGTGGTATTTATAGCAAAACCAAAGGCCAACCAACGGCCAAGATCAAGCCATGTGCAAGGCAAGTGTAAGGCCAAGATCAAGCCAAGTGCACCCTAGACCCTACTCCTAAAACCCTCACAAATATCTACACAAATATCTAGCACAACTTGCCCTCTCAATTCGCCAAGTCACGCCACACATGCTTCATTGCAGGTGACACACGCCACCCTCCCGTTGGTCCGTATCGTTTCGCCTCTGAAAAATCCGCAAAAATACAAAACGACATAGCCGGAATTTTCCTTCGCAGTTACGCGAAAACGCTTCGCCGAAAAAAACGACTCTAACCGGTGTCGCACAAAGGTAAAATCGCCATGGTGCCACACGGGGTGACACGTGTCGCCTCGATTCGCCTGCATATTTCGTCTTCCAAAATATCCAAATTACCGGAAATCTCAAAACAAAGCTCCTACAAAACCAGAATTTCTCCCGTGGCCCCACGTGACCATTTCCAAAATAAAATCTCAAAATTTAATATAATCTATGAAGTCCAAATACCAAACTGGGAATCCAATTCCCATTAACGAACCTTTTTCTTCACAAATAACCTAAACTTTTCCGTTTAAAACTCACATCTTTCTTTCTTTCAAAATTTCTCGCACTCGTGACGCACGCCCTCACATACATACCCCGCAACTACGGGTATAACATTCTCCTCCTTAGAAACATTCATCCCGAATGTTCCTTCTCAAGACGGATATCGATGAAGTTCCTCTAACAAGTTGCCAACGCCACACCGCCACGCAGATAACACACGCTATCTTCCTCCCTTACTGCAGACTCTTCTCGAACACTGAACTCTCCCAAGACGTATCATACTTCACCATTACTCCGCTCTCAAAATCTCCGAGTCACTACCTCCAAACTTGGTCATCTTACTAACCTCAAACTTCCTTAAGGCCATTCCCGCCTTTACGAACCGCTTCGTCGAACGCGTCCACGAACTCATACGATGATCATACAAACTGGGCCTAGCATCCTCGTGACTCTACCACCTGGCGACCACCCAGAACTGACCCACCCCAAACCGGGTTACGGGTTGACCCGCAAATGGTCCTCAACCCGACCCCAACCGCTAACTCTTGTTCCGATCCTAACAATCTTACTAATTCACATCATGAAAGCTACCACTTCCATCTCACACTACCCACGGACTTATCACACAAATAAAACCCACGATACCACTACTCGATAAGGGTCAAACATAAAATAAATCTTTAATCTCAAGACGACCTTACCCCTAAGGTCTCGGGCCGTGACATAGTCTAAGGTTCACACTTACCATGCCCCCACACGTAACCTCCCAACTAAACATGTTTTCAAACTCACAATTAACACAACGCTATTCGTGACATAACACATAATAACGAGACCATCATAACAAGCATACCAAAACTCTAGAGGGTTAAGGATATACCAAGCTACCGCTCCACTCTAATCATAGGCCTCACCGCAGGCGTATAATCGTAGGCGCGATGAACCACCATCGATCCAGAGGTCGAGTCAGAACATCCGTGCTACCTTGGTCGGACAGCCATCGCAAAATGGCCCCGCTGGCCGCAAAAATAACAAGCTCCCCGCACCACGACACTTCAAACGCGTCTACCACATCGACCACACCGAGGTAGGGTGACCGTGACCGCCAACACTTACTTCCTCGAAACTCAACCTCGAGCCCTCGACCGCCTCAAGACGGAGGACCACTCGCAAAGCGGGGTACAAAACTAGTCCGCCGAGGCGGTCCGCCGAAGTCGCCAAAAGACCACGATGTCTCGCCCTTCTCGCGATCCAGGTCATTCCGCCGACCTCTCCGCACTCACATCCTAGCGCATGAGCTCGCACGCGGCAATGTCCATGCCCTACCAGGGCTACTCCGAACATGCCTCGACATGTAATCATCGAGCCTCAGAACATATCGGTGCACTCGATCCTCCATACTAGCTACCAACGCTGACGCATCGCCAATGAGTCGAACTCACATTGTACTCAACCGCACGCCCGCCTCGTTTAAGCATCAAAAATTGTTTACTGCGCCCTCCTCATCCGCGAGGCAAGAAGTGCGAGGAAAGCCCCAAAACTCATCCCATACCGCTGGAGGTGCATGCTCTCCCGAAAGCTCCCATGAATCAAACCAATCGATCGCGGTATCACGCACCGACGCGAACCAAAGGTCACGCACTCGGTTCAAGCCTCGATCACCCGCACGATCCGTCAGAATCGCCGGATGAACTCCCGCGATCATCCTCGTGCCTCACCCATAAAACTCGCGGCTACAACTCGTAAAGTCCCGTAGCCTCAAACTATCTCGCTTCGGGGTGAACCATCGTGCAGCATCGAATCGAATCGCGTGATCCAAATTTATCCTCATATCTGCCACGACCGCCAAAGAATCGCTATCTCCTTGTAACCCATCTCCTCGCCTGCATCGTGGACCTGAGGCTCGTGTATCATGGTCTCGCAGCCTATTGCCGCGCTCTAACTCGCTGGCGGGCGCTACAAAACCCGCTGTCAAGCACAACTCGTGCATCGGGCTCGCGCTCGCACTCTCTCAGATCTCACTAGCAAAGACTCGCCGCTTGCCCTTCCGGGCTCGCTGCCTTGGCGCGAGGCATAACTGTAAAACGAGATACGCTGAGGGTCCAACTTACAACATGCCTCTAAGGCACGATCTCTAATGAGAAGAATGGAAACCAATCCTAAATGTCCTATAGCCTCCGATTATAGATGTGGTGCACAACACACCGATAATCAAGACTCTACTAGACACGGCTCAGACACTTTCCGAGGATTAATCGCTCGATACCACTTTTGTAACGACTGCCCGGCCGCATCGTGCCTTATCCCGCACCCTAGTGATACAACATCGAGAAAACCAATGGAAAATAAAACATGAGTCATGAAACAAGAGATATAATAATAAACAAAGCAACCAAAACGCGGTTTCAAAGATATACATAAAACTCAATAGCTTTAATCCTTTACAACCCCGCCCACAACAAGATTACTGCACTTAAGATTTACAACGACTATGACGGACAGTGGCCCCGCCATACCCCGAATGTACAAGAACCTACAACTCAGTGGAACACATACTAAAAGATAAGCCTCAAGAAACGGAGCTTCCCAATACGCCGAATCGTGATCCTAAGAGCGGGATCCACGATCGATGTACTTACCGCAGATGAACGCAGCTCAAGGGCGAGGTCAAGATAACAGTACCAAGTATGTGAAATCAGAAAATATCAGAATGAAATCATACTAGTCTATATAAAGCGAGACATGTATGATAACCAACTACAAGCTTCACAACATAAAAGCAAATATATCCACTGTGACTCACGCCTCAAGTCATCACTCAAATATAACTACGGGTCTCACGCCACAACATCAATCATGTTCGTGATCACGGCCGCATGCCCCTAATTCAGACGGCAGTAGACATGTCCATGATGCAACAATAATACCAATGCCCCACGGCCACATGCCCCGAATTCTACTCCTGAGACACGCCCACGTGACATCAACAATAATATCGGGTGATCAACCTCGCCGCACGCCACATGCCCCTAATTTACCTGTAGACATGTCCATGTAACCACAATAACAATATATCGTAATCAACCCGACCGCACGGCCGCATGCCCCTAATTCAGACGGCAGTACGCCCATGTGACATCAACAACAAGACAAGAATCAAAATGGAAACATACCCGTGGAATTCTCCATCACCGCCAAAGACGCCCAAGTAAGTTCTCAACAAGTCGACCGCCTCTATCGAGACGCCAGAATACGTAAATACCACACTTGCACAACAAAGGCTATCATCACAAGCATAGGCAAGTTTCACAACAACAAGCATAGGCAAGTTTCACAACAACAAGCATAGGCAAGTTTCACACAACTCAAAGTACTTTCATTTTATGCCAAAGTCCGGGTTTTTAACCCCAAAGTACTACATACGTGAAGTTCTTATAAAAGAGAGCCATTTCTTTTATAAAAGTCACCCGATACCGTAGTATTAGAATGACCAACCCACCTTCCTTTTCAAAACCAAGTAACAACATTCTTTCCTAAGTTCCGCTTTGCCTAGTTTCAATTACTCAAGCTTCTTATTTTCAAATGGTTTCATAGTTCCCAAACTTAATCATTTGATTCCTTTTAGAACAATTGAGTAACCTATATGTCATATATGTGAGTAGTTTATTCTTGTTATAACGATCTTATTACAGCATCCATGATCTAGAAAATGTAATATCATTTTGTCTTATCTTAGCTTCTATGCAGATGGAGGTTTCTACTGGTTTTAATACAACACATCATTATTCAATACATTTTCCTTTTATTAACGCCGCAGCTGGTCCTGTCGATACACATTACGATTCCCAAATCAAGAAACATTATCCCTTTAAAAACCAAGTACTCATTACTCACGAATGAGGTTTCACACAAACATCCACATTAAAACAAATAAGTTAAGTCTCTTATCTTATAAGATCAAGTCTCTTAACTTCTAACATCAGTAAACCATTTTCACTTACATAAGGTCGTTATAACTAACTTCCCATAAAGCTATTATAACACCCTATGTTTTAAACCAACCAAATCACTTAGCACATGACGCTCACTGTACTACATAGTTCACAACAATCATGCTAGAAAAGATAGGAAGAGGTTCACATACCTCGCGACGATTTATCGACAATAAGCAAAATGCTCCAAGTACTACAACCTTGCTAGCCCTTTCCACTCCTCAAGTAGAATACGCTACTCATAGTACTTTCACCTATAAAGGTCACAAACGTCTATTAACCCCAAAACACAAGTTTCTATCTTTCTATAGAAAATTCAAAGACCTCCCGCAACAACAGAAATCTCCTCCTCTAACGAGGCCGCTACCAAGCCAACCAGTGTGGTTTTACACGCCTAACCTGGACGTGTACAATTCTACTCAGTAATACTACACAAGTCTACTGCAATACAGTCCTATGTAAATACAGTTCAGTTCAGTTCTTTATTCTTCAGGCTTAAGTCAAAAGACATTGCCGAATACTAAGTAGTTCCATATATAGTATACTTCAACTATATATTCTAACAAACATGTAATTTCCAATTACAATAGAGGGACAAGATAATTACCTCGATAAGCCCAAAATTATCCAAGTTATAATGTCGATCCTGAGCAAGGTTTAACTCCAATTCGCGCCCAAACCACTCCAAACAACCCTTAGAAGTTCTAACTAACTTACTCAAATACTTCAACCAACTATGAAGATTTCCTTAGGGTTTCGGTTTGAGACTAAAAGGACAAAAGGTAGTATTTCCGGACTCTACGTAAAGAGGTATCTTTGGAATACTACAAGGTACAAGGCTAAGGTATTTTGGGCATTATAACAATACTAGGAGTATTTCATACCACAACAAGGGTATTATGCGAAACAACTAGCAGTGGGTACCCCACGGCTAGCACCACAAGTGGGAACCCTTCTCGGCCAAAGGCCAAGGAGGAGGGGAAGGGAGAGGCTTAGGACGAGAGCTACTAGAGGGAGGAGGGATTTCAAGACTTAGACAAAGTGAGGAGTGAATGAATAAGTCTTCACAGGAGTGGTATTTAGAGCAAACCCAAAGGCCAACCAATGGCCAAGATCAAGCCATGTGCAAGGCAAGTGTAAGGCCAAGATCAAGCCAAGTGCACCCTAGACCCTACTCCTTAAAACCCTCACAAATATCTACACAAATATCTAGCACAACTTGCCCTCACTCCGCCAGTCGCCCACATCTTCATTGTGAGGTGACACACGTCACCCTCCGTTGGTCCGTAATGTTTCGTCTCTCGAAAAATCCGCAAAAATACAAACGACATAGCCGGAATTTTCCTTCGCAAGTTACGAAAACGCTTCGCCGAAAAACGACTCTAACCGTGTGCACAAAGGTAAAATCGCCGAGGTGCCACATGGGGTGACACGTGTCGCCCCGATTCGCCTGAATATTTCGTCTTCCAAAATATCCAAATTACCGGAAATCTCAAAACAAAGCTTCTACAAAATCAGAATTTCTCCGTGGGCCCCACGTGACCATTTCCAAAATAAAATCTCAAAATTCTAATATAATCTATGAAGTCCAAATACCAAACTGGGAATCCAATTCCCATTAACGAACCTTTTTCTTCACAAATAACCTAAACTTTTCCGTCAAAAACTCACATCTTTCTTTCTTTTCAAAATTTCTCACAGACTTCAGACGACGCCCTCACATACATACCACGCAACTACGGGTATAACATCGACCCTAAAGTATTACATACATTAACTCTTTTAAAAGATACGCTTTCTTTCACAAAAGTCACACAATGTTCGTAGTATAAAATAGAGTGACTATCTTTTAAGTAAACCAAAACACTTCCCTTGTAAAAATCAAGTAACACATTATTTTCCAAACGTTCAAGTTTGCCTAATTTCAAATGCTCGCATTTCTCATTTTCGAAAGGTTTCGTAGTTCATAGTTTTAATCACTTAAGAATATAATTCTCCTTTAAAACAAATTTGAGAAACATATGCCTTATGTGTGAGTAGGTTGTTCTTATTACAATCTTATAAAAGCAAGCATGATCTAGAAATGTAATATCATTTTGTCTCATCTTAGCTTCATGCGGATGGAGGTTTCTACGGTTTTAATAACAATTAGTCAATACATTTCCTTTATTAACGCTGCAATGGTTTGTTCGATACTTAATCTCGTTTCAAATCAAGAAACATTATTCTTTTAAAACCAACTACTCATTACTCGAATGAGGTTTTTACAACATTTTAACAAAATTCATAACAAGTCAAACTAAGTCAAGTCTCTTATCTTTCAAGATCAAGTCTCTTAACTTTCAAAATCAAGTCGTGTATAAGTCAAGTCTCTTATCTTTCAAGAACAAGTCTCTTTAACTTTAAAAATCAAGTCGTGTATAAGTCAAGTCTCTTATCTTTCAAGATCAAGTCTCTTAACTTTCTACAATCAATAAACCATTCTTTTACCTACATAAAGTCGTTATAACTAACTTCCCATAAAGCTATTATAACACCCTATGTTTTAAACCAACCAAATCACTTAGCACATGTACGTCTACCGTACTACATAGTTCACAACAATCATGCTAGAAAAGATAGGAAGAGGTCCACATACCTCGCGACGATTATCGACAAATAGCAAAACGCTCCAAGTACTTCAACCCGTCGGCTACTCCTTAAGCCAAGTAGATCACGCCACACGTAGTACTCCACTCCTAAAATGGTCATAGTACTTCTATCAAACCTTTCTTACCATTGAAGACTTATACCAATAAAAAGCCCTCTAATTCTACGGAAAATTCGGCAGCACTTCCCCCGTTTTTACTCACTTTTCCATCTTTCTCCAAGGCCCGAATAACCGTAATATATATACCATATATATATATAAGGCGTAATAATTAAACAACATAAATAAGGGGATTACACGCCCAAACGGAACGCGTTTACTATCACGCCCATAATAACAACAAGTAAAAGAAGGGATTACGCGCCAAACGTAACGCGGTTTACTATCACGCCCATAATAACAACAAGTAAAAGAAGGGGATTACGCTACAAACGGTAACGCGTTTACTATCACGCCTTCATAACAATACAATAATTAAAAAGGGATCACACGCCCAAACGAACGCGATTGAACAATCTTCCCTTAATGTAAATGTAAATACGGTCAAAGTAAATACAGTCCAAAGTAAATACACCAAAGTAAATCATCCAGTAAATACTAAAGTAAATACAGTCCTTAAGTTGGGGTCCTTGGCCAACTTTGTCCATTTTACTTATCCAATTACTTCATTAGTCATCCAACTTATATTCCATCTTAATATAAGTTATAGTTATTTTGTTAATTACTTCTTCACAAGTAAGAGTTTTTACCATTTTAATGGCAAACAGCCAATCCTTTCTTTTAACAAGTTAACAAGATCCAACTCTTCCAAACTTTACTCCATATATTATATACTCCATAATATACTTATAATATATGTATAATTACCAATTCACAAAGAGGTTAAGGTTTACTACCTCAAATAGCCCAAAATTATCCAAGAACTTAATGTCGCTCCAAGCAAGTCTTAGCTCCAAATCTTTACGTTCCAATCCGCTACAAGCAACCCATAGAAGCTCCTAACCAACTTCTCTTCAAGAACCAACTCCAAAAAGTGAAGAACACTTAGGGTTTCCAACTAGTAAGTTTCGGCCAAGGCATGAACAATAGGTTAGGGGTGTGAAATCTTTTCCAACTCTTGGTACACAATCTTCCTAACACCTTAGGGAAGAACACTTGAGAGTTTAAGAATTGTTGGACAAATTTAGGTCAAGAAATGGGCTCAAAAACGAGAGCAAGGTCAAGGGAGAAGGGAGGGAATTTCTTGTCTTGAAATGGTTAAGTGTGGAAGTTTTCATCAACTAAGGGTGCATATATAGGACAACCAAGGGCTAGGATGAAGGCAAGTGTTGTTGAGATTGGGGACAAGTGTGTGTGGGTCCCACAAGCCACTTGTCCACACAAAATATCTAGCAAGACTTGGCCACTTGTCCACACAAAATATCTAGCAAGACAAGGCCACTTGTCTTGCCACTTGTCACATGATTTCGGCCACAAGGCCACCTAGGGGGGTGACACGTGTCGCCCTCCTATTCGTCCAAAATATTTCATCTTCCGAAAATATCCATAAAGGCCAAAATCTCGAAAACAAAGTGGGCCCCACAAAACCGTAAATTCCTCCCGTGGGCCCCACGTGACCAATTCCGGAAATAAAATTCCATAATTCTATAATATTCCACGAAGTCCAAATACCAAATCTGGGAATCCAATTCCCATTAACGAACCTTTTTTCTTCACAAAAACCGGAAACTTTTCCGTCGAAAAAAATCACATCTTTCTTTCTTTCCAAAATTTCTGCAGATTCTCGCACGCACATCCTCACATATATACCAGGAACTACGGGGTATAACAACGATATACGCACTTCATGTGGATATTTGTGCAAACCACAAAGCCTCAGATATCTGCATCGAGGCGAGAATTTGCGAAAGAATGGTGGTTAGAGTTACTCAAGGGTTGTGATATTGATATCCTATACCATCCGGGGAAAGCCAAGACGATTCTGTATACTCTTTGTCGTGGATCTAAGGGTAGTTCGCCGGATGGGCAGCGGATAGGCGACGTGGTCCGTGAGATTCATCACCGAGCCAGGGGTTCAATTATTTGTTTCAAGGTTAATGAGGTTTAGATCAGAGGTTTCCAGTCTTCCGTCGTTGAGGAGGTAAAGAGGCGACAATATGAGGATCTAGTGATGATACGCAGATCGAGATACTGGCTCTCAGAAGAGAAGAGCGCTGTTTGAGTAGCACCGGAGGTCTTTGTGAGATGAGGATAGATTGCGTGTAATTCGCCATCGCAGACTAGTCAGCAGGTCTTAGGGGAGGCACGCAGTGCTTATTGTTCTAATTGTTCGGGTCTACTAAGTTGTGTCGTGACCTCAGATGTATGTATGGGTAAGATGACCCGAAAAGGGACATAGCGGAGTTTATCGCTTAGTGTCCGAGTTAGTAGCAGTCATGGTTGAGCACGAAGCCCAGCTGGCTATCAGGCGATTAAAATCCCAACCTAGATATGAGAGGTAATTAATATGGATCTTGTTACAGGGTGGCATCGTACTCAGAGGAAGTGCGACTCCCTGGGGGTCATGGTAAATAGGCTGACGAAACCAGTCGTGTTCTTCCGGTTAGGACCACTTACTCGGCTGAGGTTCGTGCTAGATTTTATAGCAGGGGGATTGTGAGACTGCACGGGGTTCCTACGTTTATGATGTCAGACATATGAGCTCGATTACAGATAACTTCTGGAGGTTTTTTTTCCAGAAGGGTTTTAGGGACACAGGTGAGTCTCAGTGTTGCATTACACCCTCAGGCCGACGGTCAGGCAGAGCATACTATCCAGGTACTTGAGGATAGGTGGTGGGCCTGTGTTCTTGAGTTCAGAGATAGCTGGGAGGGTTAATTGCCTCTTGTTGTGATACGTACGATAACAGATACCCTTCCAGTATTCAGATGGCCCTGTATGAGGCCTTGTATGTAAGAAAGTGTAGATTGTCGGTAGAATGGTTCGACATAGGCGAGGATCAGTTAATTGGTCCAGACTTGATTCAGCGGGCTGTGGATAAGGCGAAGCTTATCCGGGAAAGATTATTAGTAAGCTTAGAGTCAGCAGAAGCTTTATGCAGATAATCGACGTTGACACATGGGGTTCAGCCTGACATTTTGGTATGAGTATTGTTATGTGGCCTAGTGTGGTATTATTGGTATGTAGGGGTTGTAAAAGAAGATTATGTCGCTATTTTTAAGTTTGACTCCCAAAAGAACATTCGGGGGAATGTTTTTAAGGGGGGAAGAATGTTACACCCCGGAAATTCCAGGATATGTTTATAAGAACGTACGTAAGAACTCAAAAATGTTAAGATTTGAGACGAGCAAAAATTTATCGGAATTTTGGAATTTGTCGGAAAACGAAATATTGCGACGAACGGGAGGGCGACACGTGTCACCCCCCTTAATGGTCTTGGATGAAAATGACATGGAGGAAATGGTCATTTGACCATAATTTAAAAGACCAATTCTTGCAAAGGCAAGAGCTTGACATTGTTGACTAAGTCAAATGCCACTTGGCTTAATCCTTGTGAAATGCATCCAAACCACCCATTTGTTCTAATCTAGACCTTCCTTTTGGTTATATAAGCTCCTTAGTAGCAAGACAAGGCTTAACACTTAGAAAAAATTTCAAGAATTTAGGGAAAACAAAAGGTAGCTCTCGGCTTTACCTAGGGTTTGAAGGAAATTTTTTCAATTGTTGTCCAATAATCTCCCCACTTTAAACTAAGATACCTAAGGGTATTGTAAGTGTTTCTCAATAGAAATATCCCGTAAAATGGTGTTTTCGTATTAGTCGCAAGGCAGAAACTAAAGGAGTTCTTCAACTTTGAAGTTGGAACTTGAAGATAAGTTCATCATAAGCTTCTAAGGGTCGCTTGGAGTGGATTGGAATGTCAAAAAGAGGTGCTAAAGTTGCTAAGGATCGACTTGTAATCTTGGATCATAATTGGGCTAAATGAGGTATAATCTTCGTCTTACTTTTGTAATTGAAGATTACATGCTATTATAAGTTAGAAATGATCATGTGATATGTGTTATGAATATTGATAAGTGTTATGGAAATTTGGAAGCTCAAAATCCGAAAATGACATGTTAAGCCATTTGAAATTGAAATACAATTTGGTCGATAATTACAATTGTCGCATGTTACTTACTTGAAGATTATAGTAGTTATAATCGATTGCGACTTGATAACATGTTATACTAAACAACTTGGATTGAAAAGAAATTGGAAGAAGAATTGGTATTGTTGCCTAATTGCGAATTGACATTGTAGTTTAGACTAGTTTGTTATATATTGTGGGCGGAATTTTACATGTCTTGTTTAAGCGTGTAATCCCTATTGTTAACTACTTTGTTGGGCCTTAAATGTGGCGTGTTTGGTTATTGAATTCGCCTTGAAAAAGGTGGCAAAGTATGTAGAAACAAAGGAAGTCTTTGTCCGATTTTCCGTAGAATTTAGTGACTTTGCACCTAGAATATTCTACGTTTGAAGTAAGAAGTTAATAGACGTATTATGGTCATTATAGGTTGACATACTACGACGCTTAATTGGACTTAGCAAGTGGATTAAACCGAAGAGGTATGTGGAACTTTCTTATCTCTTGAGCATGAATAAGTTGTAAATGTATAGTACGGTAGACGTACAAGATTTTGACAATCTAGGTCCATTTGATATCCTTGGTTTATTTTAAGAATGTCCAAGTTGATTGAGTTAGGGAATTAACTCATTTGTTAAATATTAAGGATATCTTGGTTTTCAAAAGTTAAGAGACTTTAAGTATGTTGAAAGTATTATTGATACTTGTTTTGTTGGAAAGTTTAAGTCTCTTGGTTATAAAGAAGTATGTAAGTTGCTAATGTGTAAAGCTAGTATAACGGCTTTATGGGAAGTTGGTTATAATAGCTTTATGGAAAGTTAAAAAGAGTGGTTTACTCTAAGTAATTTAAGTATGTTAAATGACTTGAATTAACGAAAGGCAAATTGATTTAAAGGCATCAATTGCTTAAGGTTTTTAAAAGAAAGAAGTCACTTGTTTTAGGAGCCCGAAAATGTATTTTTCTAAAAAGGTATTGTGACTTGTCTTAAAATGTAGTTATGACTTGATACTATGACAATTAGTATCTTGGAAGTTTTATATGAAAATGAGTCATTTTAAAAGAATAGAAGTACGTAGTACTTTGGGTTAAAACTCCCGGATTTATAATGACATGTTAGTGCCTTAAGTAAACTAAAATGAGAGTGTATATGAATAAGACTAATAAGAAGTTAGGGGGATTTCTTAACTTGCTTATTTATTGTATGATGTTAAGTAGTGCTTATGTTATGTATGATAAGCCGGTAGGGCTTATGTTATGTATGATGGCCGGTTGAGATAGGGTAAGAGTATAAATGAGGGGTAAACCCCCAAGACGTTATACCACCTTCTCCAGGGTAAGAGTATAAATGAGGGGTAAACCCCCAAGACGTTATACCACCTGCTTCAGGGTAAGAGTATAAATGAGGGGTAAACCCCCAAGACGTTATACCACCTGTTTCCGTGGATTTGCTACCCATGATGCGAGGAATACCTCATGCGAGTCCTTATGGGCTTATGCGGGTGAAATAGTCCCATGCGGGCGGGTACAGCCTATGCGAGGAATACCTCATGCGGTCCACGCGAGCTATGCGTGTGAAATAGTCTCAGGAGTAGGATTGCTTAATGATACCGCAGCGGGTGGTCCCGCTTTGATCGCAAACTTCCTATTTTTATGTTGTAAGTATACTTTTGATTACTCATTGTTAGTAAGGCAATCGTGTAATCGTTAATTGAGTTATCATACTTGTCTCCGCTTTATTATAGACTTATGATTTCATTACAAGATTTCGGCCACATATTTGGTACATGTTGTCGACCTCCTTCGGGCGCGTTCACGCCGCAGTAGAGTCTGATTCTTGATCCTCACTCTTAGGATCATCGCTCACCGTTGAGAAGCTCCTTTATTCGGAGGCTTATCCTCGTATGGTCGGTTGTTGTACATTCAGGGTATGGCGGCCCCGTCCCGCGAGTTGTTATTCTTAGAGGTCTGTAGTCACATGCGGTTTGGGTTGTAAAGAAAAAAATGTACTGCTTTTATTTGTATAATTTACGGAAGGTGGCCTTATTGGCTGCGTTGTTATTTTATGTTTAAACTTTTAACAGTTGTGTATGTTCCGTTACTATTCTCTGATGTATACAAAGGGTGCCTGTCTACGGCACGCCATCGCCCGGTCGGTCGTGACATCCAACTCTATCAAGTCCGCAAGGTCCGACGATCGTAAATAAACACCTGACAACCTCTCAGACACCCGCCACCTAACACCGAATCACCCATCGCGTAGCTACCTCAAAAGGCTCTATCGACACCTGGCCTATCCCGATTCTTCCAAAGAATAAGAGGACACATAGGACAAGGTAGAACTCGGATCTATCAAAGCATATACGCTACAAAGATGAAATCAATAATGTACTGCGGCGGCGCCGTGGAAGATCACGATCTGGCGGCTGGCTAAGGAATAAATGCGGTTTTGTGGACCGCTAGAACTAGGACCTCCACCATGACCCCTACCGCGGCCTGCTGGTCCGTGAACACCCTGCCCTCTGGGGCGCATAACCACAGAAGAAGAAGATCCAGCAACTGACCCTGTCGGCTGAACCATAACACTCCCGCCGCCTCTGGACGGACAATCTCTCCTCAAATGGACCTACTGGCCACAAGAGTAACTGTTATACCCCGTATTTCCAGAATATGTACGTGAGGGCGTACGTACGAAAGTTTAGCCTTAAAGTTTAGGCCTATGACGTTTATTTTTGGCACAACTCTCACAAAGAATCGTTTTCCGACGAAACGTTTTACAAGACTCGCGTAGGGTAAATTCCGGCTATGTCATTTCTAATTTTTGCGGATTTTTCCGAGAGACGAAACATTTTGGACCAACGAGAGGGCGACACTTGTCACCCTCTCATTGATGGATGTGGGGCGGCAATAGGGCCGATTGGAATGGCTATTTTGTCATGGAGTTGGTAGGATATTTTGTGTGATAGTTGGATAAGGTACACTTGCCTAAATCTTGACCTTACACTTGCCTTGCACTTGGCATCATCTTGGCCATTGGTTGGCCTTTGCTTGACCTATAAATACCCCCCTTAAGATGAAGAGTTCTTCATCCACAAAGCAAACTTTCCAAGTCTAAAATCCCTCCCTCTCCCTTGAGCATTTTCGTCCAACACCCTCTCCCCCCCTAGCCTAAGTGGCTTGGCCGAGAGCCTCCCCCCCCCCCCTCTAAAGAAAGCCCTAGCCAAAATCTACCCCCCTCCCTTGGTAGAAAAGTTGTCTTCCAAGTTTAAGTTACTATTCCTAAATACCCTAGCCCAAATCCCTTAGTACTTAGTAGAAGTTGTGAAGAACTTCTAAGGGTTCTTGGAGCTATCGGAGCGTACAAATTAGGAGCTAAACCTTGCTCAGGAGCGACTTTTAACTTGGATAATTTTTGGGCTTATCGAGGTAATAAACTTATCCTTCTGTTGTAATTAGAGAATACATACTGTAGAAGTATAGGAATAAGTATAAATACTTAGAAGGATATTACAGAATAGAATTGAACTGTTATCACAGTAGAAGGGTATAAAAGAGGAATAATTGAACTGTACTCACATAGGACTGTTTTTACAGTAGACTGTATAGCTTACCGGGTAGGGAAGTGCTGCCCAAATTTCCATAGAATAGAGAACCCTCTGCTTAGAGCTTTTACAAGATGCCTAGACGTTGATGACGTATTTGATGATATAGTCGATACTCTGCGCGACATATTCAACTTGCGGTGGTTTTCACGAGAAGGTATGTGATTCTTCCTATACTCTTAAGCATGATATTTTAAGATATATATATAGTACGGTAGACGACAGTGTTAATCGAATAATAATTACGCAATGTCTTTTGACTTAAGCTCGAATAATAATTACTGCAATGTCTTTTGACTTAAGCCCGAATAATAAGAATATTGATGCATTTCAAAAGAATCTGAATCATTTTTAATGTAAGAGAAATATTTGGTTTTTAAACAAAAACTTAAAGAGTTATACTAGCTTTATGGGAAGTTAGGTATAACAACTTAAGAAAGATAAAAGGAACTGCATTTGTTTGTTTATAAAAGCCTTGTATTGATTTACATTGTAGTAAGATTGTTTGATAAGTAGACATATTATGATGCTACCGTGTTAGTGTCTTGTAATGTTGTGAAAGGGGGTCATTCTTGCAGGCTTACGTTGCTAAGCGGTAAGTCCGTTATCGTTATTATATCACCTACCCTCGACTTGTTATACCGGGCTTGCCACCCTTGATGCGGTCTATACGGCCTATGCAACTATGTGACTATGCGGAGTGCGGAGTTCGAGATTGATCATTCCGGTGTTTTAGCCCGATGCGGGGATGCCATGCGATGCGTGTGACTATGCGGTCTATTGAGACTACGCGGACTGCGGAGTCCGCGAGGGTACCGGTTAGCTACCCCGGCGCGAGGAATACCTCACGCGGTCTGTGTGACCTATGCGATGCGGAGTCGTGATTAGGCACGCATAATGATACTATGGGGCGCTGCCTTGCTCGATCATTCGCGCCTAGAAAAGACACATTGCTTACCTATTATTGTTCTTGTTTGTGATATGGCACTATGTGCAATTGAACTGATTTGCAAATGGTTTTAAATACTTGATTTCATTTAAGTACTTTACGCTTCACATACTTGGTACTGTTATCGACCTCCTTCTGGGGCTGCGTCATGCCGCAGGTAGGGCAAGGTGCTAGATCCACATCCTTAGGATCTTTGCTTTGGTGTCGGAGCTCCATCTTCTCCGAGGCTCTACTTTTGGTATGATCTGTCACGACCCGACCGGGATCGCATCGTGCCCTACACTGGGCACTTACGGTAAACATTAGAGAAAATCAGTGAACATACATGAAACTTATAAATAAAACAAGGAAAGTAGAACAACAGGTTAGCCGATAGGGCTACATTCCTGAACATATATATAAATACAACCGAAGCAGTTGCCTCATTTCTTTTACAAACTGACCCACAATATGTGACTACAGACCTCTAAGAGTTTTAACATTACAACAGTGGCGGGACAAGGCCCCGCTGCACTTCGAATATACATAAACGTGACAACTCGGAACACCGAGCCATCTCAACTTCTTCAACCGGGATCCTAAGCTCATGGATCCACAATCGTTACCTAAACTGCGGTATGAACGCAGCCCGGGGGTCGATAACAAAAATTTAATATGGAACGGAAAATAAGGTACAGTAAACAAAACATATCGGTACAAAAGAAAGACAGGGGGCAAGTAAAAAAGGGTAAATACCAGATCCTACCGTGTCATTTCCATCTCGAGAACTTAATCGTACCTTATCATCTTTTCCCCTTTTTTCCATAAAAGTATAGTCAAATTCTTACGTACATACTTAAGAAACTCATCAAGTTCATAAACATATAACTTACGTATCTTGCATAACCTAATCCGTCCCTTTGTGGGGGAACGCCTATACCGTTTACCCAACTGGGACGCGATAAAATCACATAAGTCTGCCCATGAAGGTATACTGCATAAACATAGGAAGCTCATGATCAAGCAGGGCCACCCGCCCGCAGTATCATTAAGCAGTCCTACTCCTGGGACTATTTCACCCGCATAGATCCTGTGGACCCGCATGAGGTATTCCTCGCATAGGTCAGACTACCGCACGGGACTATTTCACCCGCATAAGCCCATAAGGACTCGCGTGAGGTATTCTCGCATCATGGGTAGCAAATCCACGGAATGTGGTATAACGTCTGGGGTTTACCCTCATTTATACTCTTACCTCAAGAAGGTGGTATAACGCCTTGGGGTTTACCTCATTTATACTCTTACCCTAACTCAACCGCCATCATACATAATATAAGCCCTACCGCTTATCATACATAACATAAGCATCGCTGGCCATTACATACATAACATAAGCAAGTTAAGAAATCCCCTAACTTCTTATTAGCTTGTTCATATACACTCTCATTTTTGTTTACTTAAGGCACTAATCATGTCATTATAAAATCCGGGAATTTAACCCAAGTACCACAAATAACGGAAACATACCCGTGGAATTCCACATCACCGCTTATGACGTCCCAAGAATTACAACAAGACACCTACTTCTCCAACCGAGAGTCGCGAACGTAATAAAACATAATACTTGCACTCAAAGGCTATCACCAAAGACATATAAGCAAATTCTCAATTAACCAAGCCAAAGTACTTATCAAGGCACACATAGAATAATTCTCAATTAATCAAGCCAAAGTACTACGACGCATATTCTTTTCAAAAGACTCCTTTCCCAATTAAACTTCCCCGATACTAACAACCGTAGTATCAAGTCCTATCCACCTTTCAAGACAAGTCACAATACCTTTTTAGAAATACAATTACCGGCTTCTAAAACAAGTGACTTCTTTATTAAAAACCTTAAGCAATTGGTACCTTTAAACCAATTTACCCTTACCTAATACAAGTTATTCCTTTGATTACTTTACTAGAGAAAACCATTCTCTTAATCTTCCATAAAGCCGTTATAACCAACTTCCCATAAAGCCGTTATAACCCTTTATGGTTTAGACTAACACGCCTTTTATAACCAAGAGACTCTACTTTTGAAACCAAGTATTATATACTTTCAAATCAATTCTCATAACTTTCAAAAATACAACTAGTCTCTTAACCATTTGAAAACAAGTGACTCCTTTTATTATAAAACCCTAGGCAATTGATGCCGTAAAAATCAAGTTGCCTTTTTACTAAAGTTAAGTCATTTATCTTTCCATAAAGCAAATATAACTAACTTCCCATAAAGCCGTTATATTCACTTTATACATTAGCCATATACAATTTCCTATCCAAGGGACTTATACATTTAAACGGAACAAGTATCACATACTTTAAAACTCTTTAAGTCCCTTAACCTTAATAAAACTTAAGACATCCTTTATACATTCAAAGAAGCGAGTTAATCTCCTAACTCACCCGACTTGGAATTACATAAAACAAGTAAAGAATGTCATAGTCTTCAGACGCTCACTGCACTACATACGTGCAACTAGTCATGCTCAAAAGATAGGAAAAGTTCTCCATAGAGTAAATCACACAACTACCTCTTAACTTCTAAGAGTAGAAGGAAACATGAAATGATACCACAAGTATATTCCATACATAGAATCATGCCAAAGGAAGGAAGAGGTTCACATACCTCGCGACGATTGTCGACAAGTAGCAAAATGCTCCAAAGTACTTCAACGCTATTCCACTCTCCAAGTAGGATACGCTATACTTAGTACTTCAACCTATAATGGTTACAATACGTCCATTAACCTTCTTACTTCACACGTAGAATATTCTAAGTGCTACGTCACTAAATTCTACGGAAAATCTGACAAAGACTTCCTTTGTTTTTACTTACTTTGCCACCTTTTTCAAGGCCGAATACAATAACCAAACAACCCCAATTGGCTCACCACAATCTATAAGGTAGTCCAATACAAATGAAATAACCAAACAGCCCCAATTGGCTCACCACAAACGATATCAAGTTAATACAACTTACTAGGCCAATTCGGCTAACTTTGAAGTACTACAACATCAATTCTTATCCAATTTCCATTTCAATCAGAATGTTAGTATAACATGATATCAAGTCGCAACCAATTATAACTACTACTGTTATACCCCGTATTTCCAGAGTATGTACGTAAGGGAATACGTACAAAAAGTTTGGCCTTAAAGTTAGCCTTGAACGTTTTATTTGTGCACAACACACTAGAAGAATCGTTTTCCGACGAAACGTTTCCACAGCTTTCGTAGGGAAAATTCCGACTATGTCATTTAGTATTTTTGCGGATTTTTCCGAGAGACGAAACATTTTGGACCAACGGGAGGGCGACACTTGTCACCCTCCAATTGGTGGACTTGACACGGCAATAGGGCCGATTGGGTTGGCTTCTTTTGTCTTGGAGTTGGTAGGATATTTTGTGTGCAAGTTGGCCAAGGACACTTGCCTAAATCCTCACCCTACACTTGCCTTGCACTTGTCTTCATCTTGGCCATTGGTTGGCCAAGGCTTGAGCTATAAATACCCCCTTAGAGATGAAGAGTTATTCATCCACAAAGTTATCTTCCAAGTCTAAAAATCCTCTCCTCTCCCTTAAGCTTTTCGTCCAACACCTCTTCCTCCTCAGTGTAGTGTGCCGAGAGCCTACCCCCTAGCCTAGCCGAAATCTACCCCCCCTCCCTTTGTAGAAAAGTTGTCTTCTAGTATCGTTATAATGCCCAAAATACCCTAGCCCAAATCCATTAGTCCTTAGTAGAAGTTGTGAAGAACTTCTAAGGTTTCTTGAGCTACTGAGCGCATAAACTTAGAGCTAAACCTTGCTCAGGCGCGACTTTATCTAGGATATTATTGGGCTTACCGAGGTAACTAATCCTATCCCTCTTTTGAATTAGAGAATACTTACTGTTGTAGTATTATAATAAGTATTAGATACTTAGAAGAATATCAAAGAATAGAATTGAATCATATCACAAGAGAAGGTTTAAAAGAAGAATAATTGAATCAGACTCACATAGGACTGTTACAATGAGACTTACATAGCTCACCGGTAGGGTTGTGCTGTCCGACTTTCCGTAGAATTATGAACCCCCGTTTAGAATAACCTCGAGTAGTCTTTGATAGATATCTGTGACTATTATAGGTTGACTTCTACGCGACATATTCAACTTGCAGTGATTTTCATTGGAAGGTATGTGATTCTTCCTAAAGCATGATATTTTACAATATATAGTACGGTAGACGATACGTGTTAATCGAATAATAACTACGGCAATATCTTGGACTTAAGCTGAATAATACTTATGGTAATGCCTCACGCTTAAGCTCGAATAATACTTACGGAATGCCTCACGCTTAAGCACGAATAACAAAGAATGAAAACATTTCAAAAGAATATCGAATCATTTTTAATGAAGATAAATATTTGGTTTTAAAACAAAAGCGTAAGAGTTATAATCGCTTTATGGGAAGTTAGGTATAACAACTTAAGAAGATAAAAAGGAATCACATTGTTTTGTTTATAAAAGCCTTGTATTGATTTCTAAGTGTAGTAAGATTGTTTGATAAAGTAGATACGTTATGATGCTACTGTGTTAGTGTCTTGTAACGCCAGCGGGTCATTCTTGCCGGCTTACGTTGCTAACCGGTAAGTCCATTGTATCGTTATTGTATCACCTACCCTCGATCATTATACCGCGGCTTGCCTCTGACGCGGTCTATACGCCTATGCGGGTTCGAGACTATGCGCGAGCAGCGGTATGCTCGAGGATTGATCATTCCGGCGTTTAGCCCGACGCGGGGACTCATGCGGTCCGCTGAGACTATGCGGTCTTTTGAGGCTATGCGGCCGCGGAGCCCAGGCGGATGCCGGGTTAGCTGCCCCGGCGCGAGAAATATCTCATGCGGTCCGCGGGACCTATGCTGCGGAAGTCCAGACTAGGCACGCAGAATGATACTACGGGCAATTGGCCTTGCTTCGATCATTCGCGCCTAGAATAGACTGCTACGCTTTTCCTATTACCGTTGTTGTTTGTGATGTGGCACTATGTGCAATTGAACCGATTGTATTTGTGAAAAGGTTTTAAATACTTTGATTTCATTTTAAGTACATTATAGTTTCACATACTTGGTACTGTTATCGACCTCCTTCGGGGCCGCGTTCATGCCGCAGTAAGGGCAAGCAGTGCTAGATCCACATCCTTAGGATCTTTGCGTTGGTGTCGTGAGCTCCATCTTCTCCGAGGCTCTACTTTTGGGTATGATCTCCTCAGATTGTAGATAGTTTTGTACAGTGGTATGGCGGGCCTGTCCGCCATAGTTGTTTACTTCCTAGAGGTGCAGAGTACTATTGTACAGTTGGGATGTAACTGCAAAACTTGAGTTATTTATACTATTCCGAAAGGCAAGCTTTTCATCAGATAAACTGTGTCTTATTTTAAAAAATGTTTCCTGTCTTGTTTTATATTCCGCCGTTACTCGATGTATGACTACTGGGTGCCCTGCAGGCACTACCACGCCCCGAACGGGTCGTGACAAAAGTGGTATCGAGCGATTAATCCTCGGAAAGTGTCTACGCACCGTATCTAGTAAGTCTTGATTATCGCGTGTTGTGCACCACACCAATAATCGTGAGGCTATAGGATATTTAGGATTGGTTTCATTCTTCTCATTCCGAGATCGTGCTTTAGAGTCGTGGTTATAGGTTGGACCTCTAACGTATTCCTTTCCCGTATGATTATGCCTCCACGTAAGGCAACCCGCCCGTATGGGCAAGGCAAGCGGAGGCGCTAGCAGACACCCAGAGTTACGAGGGCTCGTGCCCGTCTATACGAGACGGCGAGTTCTATGACGCCACCGCCCCAAAGAGACCACAGCACCCACACCTCCCGCCCCACACTGGGCGGAGGAGTTAGGTATAAGGAGATGGCCCACTATTGGCTAAAGTTGTGGCCCGACACGAGGAGAGGCCGACGCGCCAGCCTCCAGCCTGGGCCGCACCCGTAGTGCACCCGAGGCGTATAGTTTGAGGCTACGAGATTTCTTGAGTTGTAGCCCGCCAGTTTTACTGGTCGAGGCCGAGGATGATCCGCAGGAGTTCATCCGTCACCGCAGAGGATTACGCGGTGATCGTGGCTTCAAAGATCGAGGTCGTGACATTCGGTCGCGTCGGCCGCGTGATACCGCGATCGATTGGTTTGATTCATGGAGCTTTCCGGAGAGCATGCACTCCAGCAGTATGGGATGAGTTTTGAGGCTTTTCTCACACACTTCTTGCCTCCGCATGGGGAGGCACGAGTGATAGATTCTTGTTGGCCGAGGCAGGAGGACGCATGTGAGGGAGTACAATGTCGAGTTTGATTCTTTGGCTCGATATGTCCCCGTGACCGTAGCGAGATGGAGGACAGTGCATCGCTATGTCATCGGGCTAGATGATTACATGGCCGAAGTCTTGCGCGGTGTGTCCTTCACCAAGCATGGACATAACCCGTATGCAGCTCATGACTGGGTTGTGAGGAGCGTAGAGACCGCGGTGCAGAGCGATATCAGCAGAAGAAGGCCAAGACGGCCGGTTCTTTTGGTGGTCCTCGTGGTGGGCGGCATCGCCAGGTCCAGATTTGCACCACACCCAGCAGAGCGCTCTACCTCATTTTCAAGACCCAGAGCGGGCGGGGCGTGTCAGGGCCCAGGACTTGATTTGAGGTAGCAGGGGTGCTAACTGCTCGAGGTTCGCTTTGCCCGCTGTGGCAGATACCATTCTCGAGTCAGACTCGAGCTTGCTATACTTGTGGCCGCAGGTCACTTTGCGAGTTTGTCCGACCGGGCGGCGCTGGTACGGCTCACCTTACGTGGTCTGCTGCCGCTTCTTCATCCTCGACAGCTACTCGCCGGAGGGCAAGGTACATATGGATCGGTCGCGGCAGAGGTCGTGGCGCAGTCCCGCTTCTAGCGGTCCTCGTAACCGCATATATGCTTTGTCCACCGACAGATCGGAGGCCTCACCGATGTCGCCACAGTGTACCTTATCGGTTACAGGTTTGATGGGTATGCTTTGATAGATCCGGTTCTACTGTCCCTATATATCTCCCTTGTTGCTAGTAGGATAGGGATAGAGCCCGAGTCCATAGACCCTTTCGAGGTAGCTACGCCTGGTGATTCGGTGGTAGCTCGACGGTATATAGAGCTTGTCTGTGACCATTTACGTCGTCGACCAGCCGACTTGATAGAGCCGGAGATGATTGACTTCGACGTGATTATGGGGATGGATTGGCTAGCTTCTTGCTACGCCAATGTAGACCGCAGAGAGAGAGTAGTACGTTCCAGCTTCGGCGAGGCGGTTGTCGAGTGGGAGCACCAGACGCCGGTAGGTAGGTTTATTTCCTACCTCAAGGCTAGGAAGATGGCGGGTATATCTACCATCTCGCTCGGGTGTTTGATATCAAGCCGCGTACCAGATTTTCACGCCAGTGAGTCACGAGTTCCCGACGTGTTTCGCATGACCTCCCGCATCCTCCCGAGAGGAGATCGAGTTTTGTATTGACATATTGCGGACACTCGGCCTATTTCCATTCCGCCATACGTAATGGCACCGCCGAGTTGAGAGAGTCAAGGATCACTTAGAGATTTCTTGGAGAAGGGCTTCATCGTGCCTAGTGTTTCTCCCCGGGAGCGCCATTGTTCGTGAAGAAGAAGGACGGACGCCTTGCGCATGTGTTGATTACAGCGGTGAACAAGGTGACCATTAAGAACAGATACCCTTCCTGTGATTGATGATTTGTTCGACCCCAGGTGGTGCGAGATGTTTCTCCAAGATTGATCCGCGATCGCTATCATCAGTGCGAGTCGAGAGGTGGATGTCCCTAGATCGCATTCGTGACCCAGACGCATTATGAGTTCGTGGTCATGTCTTTTGGTTGACCAATGCTCGGCGGTATTCATGGATTTGATGAACCGAGTGTTCAAACCATTTTTGGACACGTTTGTGATAGTGTTCATTGATGATATCTTGGTTTATTCTCGCCAGAGCGAGTACGCGAGCATTTGGCGATCAGGCCGACAGCTTCTCCAGACCAGCAGATTGTACGCCAAGTTTTCCAAATGTGAGTTTTGGTTGACTTGATGGCGTTTCTTGGGCATATTGTCGGTGATGGCATTCGAGTGGATACGCCAAGATCGAGGCGCCAGACTTGCCTAGACCTACTACTCCGGCGAGGTTCGCAGCTCGGGCCTTGCAGTTATTATCGGCGTTCGTGGAGAAGTTTTCTTATCTCGCACCATTGACTAGGCCGACTCGTGGCGCCAAGTTTGATGGATCGATGCTTGGAGCGTGGTTTTGATTCGAAGAGAGACCGACGACCGCCTGCTCTTACTCTTCCGCAGGTCCATGGTTATGTCGTATTGTGATGCGTCGTGCATCGGGTTGGGATGTGTGTTGATACAAAGATGGCAGAGTTATAGCATATGCATCCCGACACCAAGAAACACGAGAGAACTACCCCACCCATGATTTAGAGTTGGCAGTGATTCACGCTTTGAAGATCCGAGGCACTATTTGTATGGGTTCACGTGGATATTTATACGCACCACAAGAGCCTCGGATATCTTGACCAGAGGAGTGAACTTGGCTGCAGACGGTGGTTAGAGTTGCTTAAGGATTACGATGTTGATATCTGTACCACCCGGGAAGGCCAATGTTGTGGCGTATGCCTTAGTCGTAGGTCGATGGGAGCCTATCGATGTGCACTAGAGAGGAGGGACATGGTTCGTGATTTGCATCGATTAGCGAGCCTTGGTGTCCGCTTGATTGATTACGATAGCGGTGGGGTTAGAGTTCGTGAGGTTGCCGAGTCTTCCATCGTTGAGGAGGTGAAGAGGCACAGCTCGAGGATCCCGCTTGATTCGATATCGTGATCTGACTCTTCGTGAGGCGCGGTCCTTTTGAGGTAGCACGACTGGGTGCTAAGGTTTGAGGGCGCATGTGTTCGGATGTTTGAGGACTTGGCGGCAGTTCTGGGAAGCACACAAGACGCGTTACTCTATCCATCCGGGTCGACCAAGATGTACCACGACCTTAGATCCGTATTGGTGGGATGGCTTGAAGAGGACGTTGCGAGTTCGTAGCTCGCCCGTGTTGTCGCGGTGAAGGTAGAGCACCGAGGCACGTGGTTTGTTACGCATTTATCGAGATCCCGACTGAAGTGGGAGGTAATCAACATGGACTTCATCACGATTACCTCGCACTCGGAGGAGACATGATTCTATATGGGTTATCGTCGACGGTCGAAAATCAGCCCACTTTCTTCCCGTCGGACGACTTTTTGTGAGGATTATGCGGACTTTACATCCGAGAGATCGTCGATCGCATGGAGTCCCTACCTCGATCATATCGCATGCAGGAGCCCGATTACGCTAACTTCCGAGGTCCTTCCAGAGGGTTTAGGGACGCAGTGAGCACGAAATCGCATTTCATCCACGCAGACGGACAGCAGAGCGCACTATCCGCACTTCGAGGATATCTGCGAGCCCGTGTTATTGACTTCTGGTAGTTGGGAGGATCATTTGCCTCTAGTTGAGTTCATGATAATAATAGCTACCACTCCAAAGATTCGGGATGGCGCCATGAGGCCTTGTATGGGAGGAAGTGCAGATCGCCTATAGGTTGGTTCGATGTGGGCGAGTGCGGTAGTGAGACCAGATTTGGTGCAGCAGCGATGGATAAGTGAAGCTTATCCGAGCGACTATCGACACCGAGTCGGCGAAGTCGTATGCAGATCATCGTCGCGGCATCCGGAGTTCGCAGTAGATGATTGGGTTTTCCTAAAGTGTCACCCATGGCGGTGTGATGAGATTTGGGAAGATGGGGAAACTCAGCCCAAGGTACATTGGGCCGTTTCAGATTGTCCGCAGGGTAGGCAAGGTTGCCTACGAGTTGGATCTGCCGTCCGATCTGGAGGCAGTGCATCCGGTGTTTCACGATCTATCTTTGAGGAGATGTATCGGATCCATCTAGGTACACCCGATTGACGATGTCCAGGTGACCGGAGGGTTATCGATGAGGAGATTCCCATAGCGATAGTCGATCGTCAGGTTAGGCGTCTGCGGACGAAGGACGTGGCTTCCGTCAAAGTCTTGTGGCGGAACGAGCTCAGAGAGGAGATGACGTGGGAAGCCGAGGAAGACATGAGACAGAAGTATCCTCACCTATTCCCCACACCTCCAAGTAATTCACTTTCCTACTTGTAAATTTCCATTATCATTTATGCCTAAGTGTTATTTTGTGGCCATGTGTGGCACTTACAAACTGTTTAAGCTTCTTCGATAACTGTCTTGAGAAGGAACATTCGGGACGAATGTTTCTAAGGAGGGGAGAATGTTATACCCCGTATTTCTAGAGTATGTACGTAAGGGAATACGTACAAAAAGTTTGGCCTTAAAGTTAGCCTTGGACGTTTTATTTGTGCACAACACACTAGAAGAATCGTTTTTCGACGAAACGTTTCCACAGCTTTCGTAGGGAAAATTCCGACTATGTCATTTAGTATTTTTGCGGATTTTTCCGAGAGACGAAACATTTTGACCAACGGAGGGCGACACTTGTCACCCTCCAATTGGTGGACTTGACACGCAATAGGGCCGATTGGGTTGGCTTCTTTTGTCTTGGAGTTGGTAGGATATTTTGTGCAAGTTGGCCGCGACACTTGCCTAAATCCTCACCCTACTCTTGCCTTGCACTTGTCTTCATCTTGGCCATTGGTTGGCCAAGGCTTGAGCTATAAATACCCCCTTAGAGATGAAGAGTTATTCATCCACAAAGTTATCTTCCAAGTCTAAAAATCCTCTCCTCTCCCTTAAGCTTTTCGTCCAACACCTCTTCCTCCTCAGTGTAGTGTGGCGAGCCTACCCCCTAGCCTAGCCGAAATCTACCCCTCCTTGGTAGAAAAGTTGTCTTCTAGTATCGTTATAAGGCCCAACATACCCGAGCCCAACGCCCTGAGTACGTAGTAGACGTTGGGAAGAACGTCTACGGTTTCTCGAGACTCTGAGCGTACAACTTAGGAGCTAAACCTTGCTCAGGCGCGACTTTATCTAGGATATTATTGGGCTTACCGAGTAACTAATCCTAACCCTCTTTTGAATTAGAGAATACTTACTGTTGTAGTATTAGAATAAGTATTAGATACTTAGAAGAATATCACAGAATAGAATTGAACTGTTATCACAGTAGAAGGGTTTAAAAGAAGAATAATTGAACTGTACTCACATAGGACTGTTTTCACAGTAGACTTACATAGCTCACCGGGTAGGGTTGTGTTGTCCGACTTTCCGTAGAATTATGAACCCCCTGTTTAGAATAACCCTCAGAGTAGTCTTTGATAGATATCTGTGACTATTATAGGTTGACTCTCTGCGCGCGACATATTCAACTTGGCAGGTGATTTTCGCTGAGAAGGTATGTGATTCTTCCTAAAGCATGATATTTTACAATATATAGTACCAGACGCATACGTGTTAAGCGAATAATAACTACGGCAATGTCTTGGACTTAAGCTGAATAATACTTATGGTAATGCCTCAGCTTAAGCTTTGAATAATACTTACAGAATGCCTCACGCTTAAGCTGAATAACAAAGAATGAAAACATTTCAAAAGAATATGAATCATTTTTAATGAAGATAAATATTTGGTTTTAAAACAAAGCGTAAGAGTTATCTTCGCTTTATGGGAAGTTAGGTATAACAACTTAAGAAGATAAAAAGGCTGTTTACTTGTTTTGTTTATAAAAGCCTTGTATTGATTTCTGTTAAGTGTAGTAAGATTGTTTGATAAAGTAGACATGTTATGATGCTACTGTGTTAGTGTCTTGTAATCTTTGTGTAAGGGGTCATTCTTGCGTGCTTACGTTGCTAACCGTAAGTCCATTGTATCGTTATTGTATCACCTACCCTCGATCGTTATACGAGGGCTTGCCCCTTGATGCGGGTCTATACGGCTATGCGGTCTGTGAGACTATGCGGAGCAGCGGTATGCTCAGGATTGATCATTCCGGCGTTTAGCTTTGACGCGGGGACTCGGCGCGTCTGTTGAGACTATGCGGTCTTTGAGGCTACGCGGCCGCGGAGCCTAGGCGACGCCGGGGCTGCCCCGACGCGAAATATCTCATGCGGTGCTGTGGGACCTATGCGGCCGCGGAAGTCAGGACTAGGCACGAGAATGATACTATGGGCAATTGCCTTGCTTGATCATTCGCGGCCTAGAATAGACTCATTATTCTGATTTTCCTATTCTTGTTGTTTGTGATGTGGCACTATGTGCAATTGAACTGATTGTATTTGTGAAAAGGTTTTAAATACTTTGATTTCATTTTAAGTACTTTATAGTTTCACATACTTGGTACTGTTATCGACCTCGCGGGCTGCTCATGCCGCAGTGGCAAGAGTGTGCTAGATCCACATCCTTAGGATCTTTGCGTTGGTGTCGGGAGCTCCATCTTCTCGGAGGCTCTACTTTTGGGTATGATCTCCTGTATTGTAGATAGTTTTATGCTGAGGTATGGCGGGGCCCTGTCCCGCCATGGTTGTTTACTTCCTTAGAGGTCTGTAGTACTATTGTACAGTTGGGATGTAACTGCAAAACTTGAGTTATTTATACTATGCCGAAAGGCAAGCTTTTCATCAGATAAACTGTGTCTTATTTTATAAACTGTTTCCTGTCTTGTTTTATATTCCGCTGGTTACTCTGATGTATGACTACTTGGGTGCCCCGGTAAGGCACCAGTCACGGGCCCCGGAACGGGTCGTGACAACTACAATCTTCAAGTTAATAACATGCGACGATTCTAATCAACGACCAAATTGTAATCCAACTTAACATGGCTTACATTACTTTTCGGATTTTCAAGGCTACAATCAATCCATAATCCTTATAAACTTCAATACATATACTTCATGCTAGCAACAAGTAAGGCTAACAACAATATAAATAATCTTGTAACACTTTCAAAGAACAAGATTATACCTCAACGAATCTCAATCCAATCTTCAAATCCGAAGTCGTTCCTTAGCAACTTAGAGACTCTCCAAGATACTTCAATCCGCTACTTGAGACCCTTAGAACCATACCAACAATTTTCCTTCAAACTTCCAACCAAAACCTAGAAAAGCCATTAGGTTTTCACTTTGCGACTAATACGAAAAACTCTCTTTTTCCGGATTTTTCTATTGAGATATACTCACAATACACTTAGGAACCTTGGTTTAAAGTGGGAGATTATCGACAACAAACAAATTTTTTCCTCTTATGGATGCCCAACCCGTGAGCCTCCTCTCTTGTTCTACAATTTTTTGTGAATTTTAGCTAAGTGTGGAACTCTTGTCTTGCTACTAGTATTATATAGGGACATGGAGGGTCAAGGTGTGCACAAATGGTTGGCTAGGATGAGGTCTAACAAATACCAAGACTAATTGTCCCCTTGACTAAGTCAAACATGTCAAGCTTTCAAGTTGCAAGACTTGTCTTGCCAACAAAGGTCCAATGACCCTTTAGCCCTTGCAAAAAAATCGTCCAAGGCATCATCTAAGGGGGGTGACACGTGTCACCCTCCCATTCGTCATAATAATATGTTTTCCGACAATTTCATAATTCCGATAAATTTTTACAAGTCTCAATTTTCAACACTTGCGAAGTTCTTACGCACGTTCTTAAAACACGCCCCGCATACGGGGTGTAACATTCTTCCCCCCTTAGAAACATTCGTCCCCGAATGTTCTTTCGGAGTCAATCTTTATAATTAGCGACATAGCTTCTTTTCACAACCCCGATATACCAACAATGCCACACATGGCCACATAACAATACTTATGCTAAGATGTCAACTGGCACTTATGAAGCCAACTAGTCCATACTCATAATGACCTTAAAGCCCGTCATAATCCTCTCTACTGGTCTACTAAGGTCCGACGATCAGATCATCACCGAAAATCTCATATTCCCGCCGCCTACCACCCCAAACACTCACGGGTGTAGTTACCTTGAAAGGTTCTTATGGATTCGGGATCTATTCCTTTACACTTGGTTGCTATCTTTCTTCGGGTCGTATTTCTTCCGTACTTCCAACTCATACTAGTATACATATATAACTTCCATACCGATTCTGGCCTCTAATCTTTGGAGTCACTCTATAAAACAATATAAGGTCATTTCCGGCTTTCACGACCTGGTTCCGGTGGAACGCGTCCACGAACCCGTAAAACCATTAACTAAACTTGAGCCTTGCGCTCGTGACCGCCACGAGCTTTAACTACTACCAACTGATCCCACTCTATTTCAGGCCATGGGGAGACCCGTAACAGGTCCTCAACCCGACTCAGCGTCGCACTTAACTCTTATCCTTGGTCTGACTTGAAATCTTATTGCCAGAGAAAGCCTTATATATCTAAGGTCTCGGCAGTTATCAATATTCTTAGGCTCGCAATTTCCATGCTCCAAGCCTACCCTACCAGTCCCCCAGTAAACGGGTACAATAACTTCTCATAATACCATAACCAAGTCATCTCGATTTCAATAACCATTTCTTACTTTATACGGACCTCATCCGTACAATTCTCTTAAGCCTACTATGCAGCTTAATCTATTAACTGACATTCGTTAAGTTCCTTAACATAGCTTCTTAAGGGGTTCACTACCCTATCGCATGCCTCATCCTTTCCCAATTATCTCAAAATAAAACACAAAACCTTGGCGAAAATTCATTAACTATTCCATACCTTCCCAGATCTAGTTGGTCTTTACCACCATCGGAAATCTAAAATCATTCTAGGCAACACGCGGCCCGACCATACATAACTCCGTATAGATGTATGTCACAATACCAACTATACTATAATTATTACCAACCCGATATGCAATCCACATCATCTTTCCCGGGTCATCACGCTTTCTCGTAGTGCAAGAACAACATAACATGTTAGGGAGGACGACCCTAACAACACCGCTTCTATCGCACGATCTCAAAGTGAGAAGAATGGAAACCAATCCTAAATGTCCGCAGCCTCACGATTATAGATGTGGTGCAACACACCGATAATCAAGACTCTACTAGACACGGTCTGTAGACACTTTCCGAGGACTAACTGCTCTGATACCACTTTTGTCACGACCCGACCCCGGGACCGCGACTAGTGCCCTACCTGGGCACCCTTACAGGTAAACATCAGAGAAAATCAGCGGAACATACATGAAACTTATAAATAAAACAAGGAAAGTAGAACAACAGGTTAGCCGATAGGGCTACCTTCCTGAACATATATATAAATACAACCGAAGAAGTTGCCTCATTTCTTTTACAAACTGACCCACAATATGTGACTACAGACCTCTAAGAGTTTTAACATTACAACAGTGGCGGGACAAGGCCCCGAAGTAACACTGAATATACATAAACGTGACAACTCCGAACATCGAGCCATCTCAACTTTCAACCGGATCCTAAGCTCATGGATCAACAATCGTACCTAAACTGCGGGCATGAATGCAGCTCGAAGGTCGCATAACAAAACCGAATATGGAACGGAAAATAAGGTACAGTAAACAAAACATATCGGTACAAAAGAAAGACAGGGGGCAAGTAAAAAAGGGTAAATACCAGATCCTACCGTGTCATTTCCATCTCGAGAACTTAATCGTACCTTATCATCTTTTCCCCTTTTTTTTCCATAAAAGTATAGTCAAATTCTTACGTACATACTTAAGAAACTCATCAAGTTCATAAACATATAACTTACGTATCTTGCATAACCTAATCCGTCCCTTTGGGAACGCCATATCTTGTCGGCCCAACTGGGACGCGATAAAATCACATAAGTCCGCCACGAAGGTATATCGCATAAACATAGAAGCTCATGATCAAGCGGGCCACCGCCCGCGATGTCATTAAGCGCCCTACTCGGGACTATTTCACCCGCATAGATCCTGTGGACCCGCATGAGGTAATCCTCGCGATAGTCAGACTACCGCACGGGACTATTTCACCCGCATAATACCATAAGGACTCGCATGAGGTATTCCTCGCATCATGGGTAGCAAATCCACGGAACAAGTGGTATAACGTCTTGTGGGTTTACCTCATTTATACTCTTACCACGAAGAAGGTGGTATAACGTCTTGGGGTTTACCCTCATTTATACTCTTACCCTAACTCAACCTACCATCATACATAATATAAGCCCTACCGGCTTATCATAAATAACATAAGCACTACAGTCTTACCATACATAACATAAGCAAGGTAAGAAATCCCCTAACTTCTTATTAGCTTGTTCATATACACTCTCATTTTTGTTTACTTAAGGCACTAATCATGTCAATATAAAATCCGGGAATTTAACCCAAGTACCACAAATAACGGAAACATACGGTGGAATTCCACATCACCGCTTTGAGTGCGTCCCAAAGAACTTACAACAAGACAGTACCTCCAACCGAGAGTCGCGAACGTAATAAAACATAATACTTGCACTCAAAGGCTATCACCAGACATATAGGCAAATTCTCAATTAACCAAGCCAAAGTACTTATCAAGGCACACATAGAATAATTCTCAATTAATCAAGCCAAAGTACTACGACGCATATCTCTTTCAAAAGACTCTTTCCCAATTAAACTTCCCGATACTAACAACGTAGTATCAAGTCCTATCCACCTTTCAAGACAAGTCACAATACCTTTTTAGAAATACAATTACCGGCTTCTAAAACAAGTGACTTCTTTATTAAAAACCTTAAGCAATTGGTACCTTTAAACCAATTTACCCTTACCTAATACAAGTTATTCCTTTGATTACTTTACTAGAGAAAACCATTCTCTTAATCTTCCATAAAGCCGTTATAACCAACTTCCCATAAAGCCGTTATAACCCTTTATGGTTTAGACTAACACGTTCTTTTATAACTAAGAGACTCTACTTTTTGAAACCAAGTATTATATACTTTCAAATCAATTCTCATAACTTTCAAAAATACAACTAGTCTCTTAACCATTTGAAAACAAGTGACTCTTTTATTATAAAACCCTAGGCAATTGATGCCAGAAAATCAAGTTGCCTTTTACTAAAGTCAAGTCATTTATCTTTCCATAAAGCAAATATAACTAACTTCCCATAAAGCCGTTATATTCACTTTATACCTTAGCCATATACAATTTCCTATCCAAGGGACTTATACATTTAAACGGAACAAGTATCACATACTTTAAAACTCTTTAAGTCCCTTAACCTTAATAAAACTTAAGACATCCTTTATACATTCAAAGCGAGTTAATCTCTAACTCACCCGACTTGGCATTACATAAAACAAGTAAAGAATGTCATAGTCTTCAGACGTCACCGTACTACATACGTGCAACTAGTCATGCTCAAAAGATAGGAAAAGTTCTCCATAGAGTAAATCACACAACTACCTCTTAACTTCTAAGAGTGAAGGAAACATGAAATGATACCACAAGTATATTACATACATAGAATCATGCCAAAGGAAGGAAGAGGTTCACATACCTCGCGACGATTGTCGACAAGTAGCAAAATGCTCCAAAGTACTTCAACCTTGATAGCTATTCCACTCTCCAAGTAGGATACGCTATACTTAGTACTTCAACCTATAATGGTTACAATACGTCCATTAACCTTCTTACTTCACACGTAGAATATTCTAAGTGCTACGTCACTAAATTCTACGGAAAATCTGGACAAAGACTTCCTTTGTTTTTACTTACTTTGCCACCTTTTTCAAGGCGAATACAATAACCAAACAGCCCCAATTGGCTCACCACAATCTATAAGGTAGTCCAATACAAATGAAATAACCAAACAGCCCCAATTGGCTCACCACAAACGATATCAAGTTAATACAACTTACTAGGCCAATTCGGCTAACTTTGAAGTACTACAACATCAATTCTTATCCAATTTCCATTTCAATCCAAATGTTAGTATAACATGATATCAAGTCGCAACCAATTATAACTACTACAATCTTGAGTTAATAACATGCGGCGATTCTAATCAACGACCAAATTGTAATCCAACTTAACATGGCTTACATTACTTTTCGGATTTTCAAGGCTACAATCAATCCATAATCCTTATAAACTTCAATACATATACTTCATGCTAGCAACAAGTAAGGCTAACAACAATATAAATAATCTTGTAACACTTTCAAAGAACAAGATTATACCTCAACGAATCTCAATCCAATCTTCAAATCCAAGTCGCCTTAGCAACTTAGAGACTCTCCAAGATACTTCAATCCGCTACTGAGACCCTTAGAACCATACCAACAATTTTCCTTCAAACTTCCAACCAAAACCTAGAAAAGCCATTAGGTTTTCACCTTGCGACTAATACGAAAACTCTCTTTTTCCGGGATTTTTCTATTGAGATATACTCACAATACACTTAGGAACCTTGGTTTAAAGTGGGAGATTATTGACAACAAACAAATTTTTCCTCTTATGGATGCCCAACCAGTGAGCCTCCCTCTCTTGTTCTACAATTTTTGTGAATTTTAGCTAAGTGTGGAACTCTTGTCTTGCTACTAGTATTATATAGGGACATGGAGGGTCAAGGTGTGCACAAATGGTTGGCTAGGATGAGGTCTAACAAATACCAAGACTAATTGTCCTCGACTAAGTCAAACATGTCAAGCTTTCAAGTTGCAAGACTTGTCTTGCCAACAAAGGTCGATGACCCTTTAGCCCTTGCAAAAATCGCCCAAGGCATCATCTAAGGGGGTGAAACGTGTCACCCTCCCATTCGTCATAATAATATGTTTTCCACAATTTCTTAATTAGATAAATTTTTACAAGTCTCGATTTTCAACACTTGCGAGTTCTTACGCACGTTCTAAACACGCCCCGCATTACGGGGTGTAACATGATCTCCTGTATTGTAGATAGTTTTATACATTCAGGGTATGGCGGGCCCGCCATAGTTGTTTACTTCAGAGGTCAGTAGTCCTATTATACTGGGATGTAATCGCAAAACTTGGGTTATATATATACGCCGAAAGGCAAGCTTTTCATCGATAAACTGCTTTCTCTTTTCATAATGTTTCTTGTCTTGTCTTATGTTCTGATTACTCGATGTATGACTACTGGGTGCGGGTAAGGCATCCACGCCCCGAACGCGTGGAAAAAAGTGGTATCGAGAGCTTAATCCTCGGAAAGTGTCTACAGACCGTATCTATTAGATTCTTGATTATCGGTGTGTTGTGCACCACACCAATAATCAGGAGGCTATAGGATATTTAGGATTGGTTTCCATTCTTCTCGCTCTGAGATTGTGCCTTAGAGCTGTGTTATAAGTTGGACCCCTCTAACGTATTCCTTTCTACATGCGATTATGCTTCCACGTAGCGCAACCCGGGCCCGAGAAGGCGCAAATGGCGGAGGCGCTAGTAGGACACCGAGTCACGAGGGCTCAGCCCGATCTATACCCGAGACGGCGAGTTCCATGACGCCACGACCCAAAGAGACCACGATACCGCTCCGCCCCACACCTGGGCGGAGGAGTTAGGTACAAGAGATGGCCCTATTGGCAGTGTCACGACCCGACCCGGGCCGCGGCCGGTGCCCTGGGCACCCTGTTCATGATATACATCGAGAGAATAGCGTGAACATACACAACTTAAACATATGTGTAAACAAAAGACAACATGGTGGCCGATAAGGCGCCGCTTTCCATACTATAAACATAATCAAAAGTACAACTTACGACTCGGTTCTTACCCATGACCACGTATGTGAATACAGACTCTAGGAATAACAAGCGTGGATGGGCCCGCCATACCCCTGAATATACATGAATCTACTACCTCAGGGAAAAACCGTACCAAGAGCTAAGCCTCCGGAGCAAATGGAGCTTTCTCTCAAAGACTGAACCAAGATCCTAAGAGCGAGGATCACCAACAGGTACCTAAACTGCGGCATTTAACGCACCCGGCGGGTCGATAAAGCAGTGCGAATATGGAACGAAATAACGTCTGAAATGCGGATCATAACTGTACTAAAGACTGACAAGGACAAGTATAAAAATACATACCAGATCCTGCCGTGTCATTACCACTTATGAACTTAATCGCACCTTATTATCTTTTCCCATTTTCAATAAAAGTTATAGCCACATTCTTACACACATGATTAGGAAAAATCATTAAGTTCATTACTATATAACTTAGCTTATCTTTCATAAGTATAATCCGGCCATTTAAGGAGGGCGCATATACTACCCGGCCCAATCTGGGACGCGATCAAGTCACACAAATATCAAAGCGTGTCCGTGGAATCCCCCATCACTGTCGACATCTATAAGTGTAAAATATAACCATGTGACGCGCCCGTGGCATCCCACCTCACTGTCGGCGTACACATACACAACACATACATATCTCCTGCCCGTGGAATCCCACATCACTGCCGACAGCTATAAGTGTAAAATATAACCATGTGACGCGCCCGTGGCATCCCACCTCACTGTCAGCGTACACATACACAACATACATATATCTCCTGCCCGTGGAATCCCACATCACTAAAGCATGACCATAGGGTAACACAACCAAATCCGGGGACATATATGATAATCAAATTACAACACATTGTGCCTTACTAACAATGAGAGTAAACAGTAGTGTCTTTACAATATAAAATAGGAAGCTCATGATCAAAACAGGACCATCCACCCGCAGTATCATTTAACCATCCTATTCCTGGGACTATTTCACCCGCATAGGCCGCGTGGACCCGCGTGAGGTATTCCTCGCATGGGACTATTTCACCCGCATAAGCCCTTACGGACTCGCATGAGGTATTCCTCGCATAGGCTGGACCCGCCCGCATGGGACTATTTCACCCGCATAAGTCCTTACGGACCCGCACGGTATTCCTCGTGATCGTGGTAGCAATTCCACGGAATCAAATGCCACAAACCCGGAATCACCTCAAACGACCGATATACCAATAGCACACAACGGCTATTTCAAAGACACAGAGACGCTTCAACTAAACAAGCCAAAGTACTTATCAAGGCACACTTAGACAAATTCTCAACTTATCAAGCCAAAGTACTAATCAAGGCATCACATAGAATAATTCTCATTTAACAAGCCAAAGTACTTATCAAGGCACACTTAGACAAATTCTCAATTTATCAAGCCAAAGTACTAATCAAGGCACAAATAGAATAATTCTCATTTAACAAGCCAAATTACTAATCAAGGCACAAATAGAATAATTCTCATTTAACAAGCCAAAGTACTTGTCAAGGCACATTTAGACAAATTCTCAATTTATCAAGCCAAAGTACTAATCAAGGCATCACATAGAATTATTCTCAATTAAATAAAGCAAAGTACTACGTGACGACATTCTTTTCAAAAGACTCTTTCCAAATAAAACTTCCCCGATACTAACAACCGTAGTATCAAGTCCTATCCACCTTTCAAGACAAGTCACAATACATTTTTAGAAATACAATTACCGGCTTCTAAATCAAGTGACTTCCTTATTAAAAACCTTAAGCAATTGGTACCTTTAAAACAATATGCCCTTCCTTAACACAAGTTATTTCTTTGATTACTTTATTAGGGAAACCATTCTCTTAACCTTCCATAAAGCCGTTATAACCAACTTCCCATAAAGCCGTTATAACCCTTTATGGTTTAGACCAACACGTTCCTTTTATAACCAAGAGACTTCTACTTTTGAAACCAAGTATTAAATACTTTCAAATCAATTCTCATAACTTTCAAAAATACAATTAGTCTCTTAACCATTAGAAAACAAGTGACTCCTTTTATTATAAAACCTTAGGCAATTAATGCCTTAAACACAAGTGGCCTTTTCCCTAAAATCAAATCACTTATCTTTCCATAAAGCAAATATAACTAACTTCCCATAAAGCCGTTATATTCCCTTTATACCTTAGCCAAAAACAATTTCCTATCCAAGGGACTTATACGTTAAAACGGAACAAGTATCACATACTTTAAAACTCTTCAAGTCCCTTAACTTTAATAAAACTTAAGACATCCTTTATACTTTCAAAGAAGTGAGTTAATCTCCCAACTCACCCGACTTGGCTATTCCCAAACTAGTAAAGGATATCAAGGTGTTGTACGTCTACCGTACTACATACGTGCAACTAGTCATGCTCAAAGATAGGAAAAGTTCTACATAGTAGATCACACAACTACCTCTTAACTTCTAAGAGTAACAGAAACATGAAATGATACCACAGGTATATTCCATACATAGAATCATGCCAAAGGAAGGAAGAGGTTCACATACCTCGCGACGATTGTCGACAAGTAGCAAAATGCTCCAAAGTACTTCAACCTTGAGCTATTCCATTCTTCAAGTAGGATACGCTATACTTAGTACATCAACCTATAATGGCCACCATACGTCCATTAACCTCTTATTTCAAACGTAGAATATTCTAGGTGCTAAGTCGCTAAATTCTACGGAAAATCGGACAGCACATCCTTTATTTTTACTTACTTTGCCACCTTTTTCAAGGCCGAATACAATAACCAAACAGCCCCAATTGGCTCACCACAATCTATAAGGTAGTCGATACAAATAATTAACTATACAGCCCCAATTGGCTCACCACAATATAGAAGGTAGTCCAATACATATGAATAGCAAACTATTACAAACCACAAGTACAAATTCGGCCACCTTGAGTTCAACAATACCAATTCTTATTCAATTTTCATTTCAATCCAAATTGGTAGCATAACATGATATCAAGTCGCATTTGATTATAACAACCATAATCTTTAAGTAAGTGACATGCGACGATTTCTAATAAACGATCAATTTGTATTCCAACTTAACATGACTTACTTTTCATTTCGAACTTAAGCTACAAGTAATCCATAATACTTATAAACTTCAACTTAACAACTTCATGCTAGCGACATGTAAAGCTAACAACAACAATATAAATAATCTTGTAACACTTTCAAAGAACAAGATTATACCTCAACGAATTGTAATCCAATCTTCAAAACCGAAGTTGCTCCTTAGCAACCTAGAGCCTCATCAAGACACCTCAATCCGCTCCTTGAGACCCTTAGAGACACACCAACAACTTTCCTTCAAACCTCCAATCCAAAACCTAGAAAGCCGCTAGGTTTTCACTTTGCGACTAATACGAAAACTCTCTTTTTCCGGGGTTTTTCTATTGAGATACACTTACAATACACTCATGAACCTTGGTTTAAAGTGTGGGGCTTAATGGACAAGAAACGAAAAATTTTCCTTTTGAAAGTGGAGAGCCGAGAGCTCTTCCTTGAGTTCTTCAATTTTGTGGAAATTTTTCTAAGTGTAATGACACACTCTTGCTACTAGTAGTGTAATAAAGGGGCATGGAGGGTTAAGATGTAACCAAATGGGTGGTTTAGATGAAGTCTTACTAAAAATCAAGACTAATTGACCTTTGACTTAGTCAACTTTCTCATGCCACAACTTTCAAGACATTAGTCATCCAAGACTTATGGTAAATGACCATATTAGCCATGCCTAAATTCGACCAAGGCATCATAAGGGGGGTGACACGTGTCGCCCTCCCATTCGTCAAAATAAAACGTTTCCGACAATTTCATAATTAGATAAAATTTTACAAGTCTCAAATCTTGACACCTATGAGTTCTTATATGCTCTAAAACATGTCTGTAAATACTGGTGTAACATTCTTTCCCCCTTAGAAACATTCGTCCCCGAATGTTCTTTCGGAGTCAATCTTTATAATTAGCGACATAGTCTCCTCATACTATACCCTTCTTACGACATATGCCACCCATGGCCACATAACAATATTTATTCTAAGTCACAACCTCGCACTCACGGCCAACTAGCCCATACTTATAATGACCTCCAAGTGCACATAATCCTCTCTACTAGGTCTACTAGGGTCTGACGATTGTATCATCACCGCGAAAACCTCATATTCCCGCTCAGCTACCACCCCACACACACTCACGGGTGTAGTTACCTCGAAAGGTTCTTATGGATTCAGGCTCTATTCCTTTACACTTGGTTGTTATCTTTCTTACTGGTCGTACTCTTTCCGTATTTCCAACTCACACTAGTATACATAACTTCCATACCGATGCTGGCCTCCAATCTTTGGAGTCACTCTAAAAAAACAATATAAGGCCATTTCCGGCTTTCACGACCTGGTTCCGGTGGAACGCGTCCACGAACCCGTAAAACAATAAACTAGACTTGGGCCTTGCGCCCTCGTGACCCTGTCACGTAGAGGAACTACTACCAACTGATCCCACTCCATTCCAGGCCATGGGGAGACCCGTAACAGGTCCCCACCCCGACCCGCCGTCGCACTTAACTCTTATTCTTGGTCTATAATAAATCTTTCTACCCGAGAAGACCTTGTACATCTAAGGTCTCAGCGGTCTTCAACATTCTTAGGCTCGCAATTTCCATGCTCCAAGCCTATCTTATAAGTCTCCCCGTAAACGGGTACAAAAACTTCTCATAAAACCAAAACCATGTGGTCTCGATCACAACAACCATTACTCACTCTATGCGGACCTCATCCGTACAATTCTCTTAAGCCTACTACGCAGCTTAATCTATTAACATGACATTAGTTAGGTTCCTTAACATGGCTTCTGGGGTTCACTACCCTATCAGACCTCATCCTTTCCCAATCATCTCAAATAAAACACAAAACCTTGGCGAAAAATTCATTAACTATTCCATACCTTCCAGATCTAGTTAGTCTTTACCAATTCTGGTAATCTAAAATCATTCTAGGCAACACGCGCCCGACCTCGTGACATAACTCCGTATAGATGTATGTCACAATACCCACTATACTATAATCCTTACCAACACGATACGCAATCCACATAGTCATTCCTGGTCACTGTTGTCTTTCTCAGAATGCAATAAACATAACTCGTTAGGAGGACGACCAACAATACTTTCTATCGCACGATCTCAGAGTGAGAAGAATGGAAACTAATCCTAAATGTCCTGCCTCCTCGATTATAGATGTGGTGCACAACACATCGATAATCAAGACTCTACTAGACACGGTGCAGACACCTTCCGAGGACTAATCGCGCTCGATACCACTTTTGTCACGACCACCTGCCGCGATCGTGCCCTACCCGGGCACCTGCTCGTATACATCGAGAATAGCGGTGAACATACACAACTTAAACATATGTGTAAACAAAAGACAACACAGCTGGCCGATAAGGCCGCTTCCATACTATAAACATAATCAAAGTACAACTTACGACTCGCTTCTTTTCATGACCACATATGTGAATACTGCACTTAGGAATAACAAGTGGCGGGGCGGGGCCCCGCCATACCTGAATATACATGAATCTACTACCTCGAGGAAAACTGTACCAAGAGCTAAGCCTCCGAGCAAATGGAGCTTTCTCAAAGATCGAACCAAGATCCTAAGAGCAAGGATCACCAACCAGGTACCTAAAACTGCGGGCATGAACGCACTTCGAAGTCAAGATAACAAAATGCGAATATGGAACAGAAATAACGCAAGAAATGCAGATCATAATCGTACTAAAGACCGATAAGGACAAGTATAAAAATACATACCAGATCCCGCCGTGTCATTACCACTTATGAACTTAATCGCACCTTATTATCTTTTCCCATTTTCAATAAAAGTTATAGCCACATTCTTACACACATGATTAGGAAAAATCATTAAGTTCATTACTATATAACTTAGCTTATCTTTCATAAGTATAATCCGGCCATTTAAGGAGGCGCGTATACTACCCGGCCAAATCTGGGACGCGATCAAGTCACACAAATATCAAAGCGTGTCCGTGGAATCCCCCATCACTGTCGACAGCTATCAGTGTAAGATATAACCATGTGACGCGCCCGTGGCATCCCACCTCACCGAGGCGCACATACACAACACATACATATCTCCCGCGTGGAATCCCATCACCGCCGACTATAAGTGTAAATATAACCGTGTGACGCGCCTGTGGCATCCCACCTCACCACACAGACACATACACAACATACATATATCTCCCGCGTGGAATCCTACATCACTAAAGCATGACCATAGGGTAACACAACCAAATCCGGGGACATATATGATAATCAAATTACAAACACATTGTGCCTTACTAACAATGAGAGTAAACAGTGTCTTTACAATATAAAATAGGAAGCTCATGATCAAAGCAGGACCATCCACCGCAGTATCATTTAACCATCCTATTCACGGGACTATTTCACCCGCATAGGCGTGGACCAGCGTGAGGTATTCCTCGCATGGGACTATTTCACCCGCATAAGCCCTTACGGACTCGCGTGAGGTATTCTCGCGTAGGTTGGACGCCGCGTGGGACTATTTCACCGCATAAGTCCTTACGGACCCGCATGAGGTATTCTCGCATCGTGGGTAGCAATTCCACGGAATGCTACAAACCCGGAATCACCAAACGACCGATATACCAATAGCACACAACCGCTATTTCGGACACAGAGAGCTTCAACTAAACAAGCCAAAGTACTTATCAAGGCACACTTAGACAAATTCTCAACTTATCAAGCCAAAGTACTAATCAAGGCATCACATAGAATAATTCTCATTTAACAAGCCAAAGTACTTATCAAGGCACACTTAGACAAATTCTCAATTTATCAAGCCAAAGTACTAATCAAGGCACAAATAGAATAATTCTCATTTAACAAGCCAAATTACTAATCAAGGCACAAATAGAATAATTCTCATTTAACAAGCCAAAGTACTTGTCAAGGCACATTTAGACAAATTCTCAATTTATCAAGCCAAAGTACTAATCAAGGCATCACATAGAATTATTCTCAATTAAACAGGCCAAAGTACTCCGTCACGACATTCTTTTCAAAAGACTCTTTCCAAATAAAACTTCCCGATACTAACAACCGTAGTATCAAGTCCTATCCACCTTTCAAGACAAGTCACAATACATTTTTAGAAATACAATTACCGGCTTCTAAATCAAGTGACTTCCTTATTAAAAACCTTAAGCACTTGGTACCTTTAAAACAATATGCCCTTTCTTAACACAAGTTATTTCTTTGATTACTTTATTAGGGAAACCATTCTCTTAACCTTCCATAAAGCCGTTATAACCAACTTCCCATAAAGCCGTTATAACCCTTTATGGTTTAGACCAACACGTTCCTTTTATAACCAAGAGACTTCTACTTTTTGAAACCAAGTATTAAATACTTTCAAATCAATTCTCATAACTTTCAAAAATACAATTAGTCTCTTAACCATTAGAAAACAAGTGACTCTTTTATTATAAAACCTTAGGCAATTAATGCCTTAAACACAAGTGGCCTTTTCCTAAAATCAAATCACTTATCTTTCCATAAAGCAAATATAACTAACTTCCCATAAAGCCGTTATATTCCCTTTATACCTTAGCCAAAACAATTTCCTATCCAAGGGACTTATACGTTAAAGCGGAACAAGTATCACATACTTTAAAACTCTTCAAGTCCCTTAACTTTAATAAAACTTAAGACATCCTTTATACTTTCAAAGTGAGTTAATCTCCCAACTCACCCGACTTGGCTATTCCCAAACTAGTAAAGGATATCAAGGTGTTGACGCTCACTGTACTACATACGCAACTAGTCATGCTCAAAGATAGGAAAAGTTCTACATGTAGAGATCACACAACTACCTCTTAACTTCTAAGAGTAACAGGAAACATGAAATGATACCACAGGTATATTCCATACATAGAATCATGCCAAAGGAAGGAAGAGGTTCACATACCTCGCGACGATTGTCGACAAGTAGCAAAATGCTCCAAAGTACTTCAACCTTGAGCTATTCCATTCTTCAAGTAGGATACGCTATACTTAGTACATCAACCTATAATGGCCACCATACGTCCATTAACCTCTTATTTCAAACGTAGAATATTCTAGGTGCTAAGTCGCTAAATTCTACGGAAAATCGGACAGCACATCCTTTATTTTTACTTACTTTGCCACCTTTTTCAAGGCCGAATACAATAACCAAACAGCCCCAATTGGCTCACCACAATCTATAAGGTAGTCCAATACAAATAATTAACTATACAATGATTGGCTCACCACAATATAGAAGGTAGTCCAATACATATGAATAGCAAACTATTACAAACCACAAGTACAAATTCGGCCACCTTGAGTTCAACAATACCAATTCTTATTCAATTTTCATTTCAATCCAAATTGGTAGCATAACATGATATCAAGTCGCATTTGATTATAACAACCATAATCTTTAAGTAAGTGACATGCGACGATTTCTAATAAACGATCAATTTGTATTCCAACTTAACATGACTTACTTTTCATTTCGAACTTAAGCTACAAGTAATCCATAATACTTATAAACTTCAACTTAACAACTTCATGCTAGCGACATGTAAAGCTAACAACAACAATATAAATAATCTTGTAACACTTTCAAAGAACAAGATTATACCTCAACGAATTGTAATCCAATCTTCAAACCGGTTGCTCCTTAGCAACCTAGAGCCTCATCAAGACACCTCAATCCGCCTTGAGACCCTTAGACACACCAACAACTTTCCTTCAAACCTCCAACTAAAAACCTAGAAAGCCGCTAGGTTTTCACTTTGCGACTAATACGAAAACTCTCTTTTTCCGGGGTTTTTCTATTGAGATACACTTACAATACCCACATGAACCTTGGTTTAAAGTGTGGGGCTTAATGGACAAGAAACGAAAAATTTTCCTTTTGAAAGTGGAGGGAAGCCGAGAGCTCTTCCTTGAGTTCTTCAATTTTGTGGAAATTTTTCTAAGTGTAATGACACACTCTTGCTACTAGTAGTGTAATAAAGGGGCATGGAGGGTTAAGATGTAACCAAATGGGTGGTTTATATGAAGTCTTACTAAAAATCAAGACTAATTGACCTTTGACTTAGTCAACTTTCTCATGCCACAACTTTCAAGACATTAGTCATCCAAGACTTATGGTAAATGACCATATTAGCCATGCCTAAATTCGACCAAGGCATCATAAGGGGGGTGACACGTGTCGCCCTCCCATTCGTCAAAATAAAACGTTTTCCGACAATTTCATAATTCCGATAAAATTTTACAAGTCTCAAATCTTGACACCTATGAGTTCTTATGTACGTTCTTAAAACATGTCCTGTAAATACGGGGTGTAACATTCTTTCCCCCTTAGAAACATTCGTCCCCGAATGTTCTTTCGGAGTCAATCTTTATAATTAGCGACATAGTCTCCTCATACTATACCCTTCTTACGACATATGCCACCCATGGCCACATAACAATATTTATTCTAAGCTGTCAACCTTGGCACTCACGAAGCCAACTAGCCCATACTTATAATGACCTCCAAGTCTGTCATAATCCTCTCTACTAGGTCTACTAGGGTCTGACGACTGTATCATCACCGGGAAAACCTCATATTCCCGCTCAGCTACCACCCCACACACACTCACGGGTGTAGTTACCTCGAAAGGTTCTTATGGATTCAGGCTCTATTCCTTTACACTTGGTTGTTATCTTTCTTCGGTCGATTTCTTCCGTATTTCCAACTCACACTAGTATACATAACTTCCATATCGATGCTGGCCTCCAATCTTTGGAGTCACTCTAAAAACAATATAAGGCCATTTCGGCTTCACGACCGGATTCGGTGGAACGCGTCCACGAACCCGTAAAACAATTAACTAGACTTGGGCCTTGCACCCTCGTGACCCTGTCACGTAGAGGAACTACTACCAACTGATCCCACTCCATTCCAGGCCATGGGGAGACCCGCAACAGGTCCCCACCCCGACCCGCCGTCGCACTTAACTCTTATTCTTGGTCTATAATAAATCTTTCTACCCGAGAAGACCTTGTACATCTAAGGTCTCAGCGGTCTTCAACATTCTTAGGCTCGCAATTTCCATGCTCCAAGCCTATCTTATCAGTCTCCCCGTAAACGGGTACAAAAACTTCTCATAAAACCAAAACCATGTGGTCTCGATCACAACAACCATTACTCACTCATGCGGACCTCATCCGCATAATTCTCTTAAGCCTACTACGCAGCCTTAATCTATTAACATGACATTAGTTAGGTTCCTTAACATGGCTTCTAAGGGTTCACTACCCTATCGCATGACTCATCCTTTCCCAATCATCTCGAAATAAAACACAAAACCTTGGCGAAAATTCATTAACTATTCCATACCTTCCCAGATCTAGTTAGTCTTTACGATTCACGGTAATCTAAAATCATTCTAGGCAACACGCGTCTGACCCTCGTACATAACTCCGTATAGATGTATGTCACAATACCCACTATACTATAATCCTTACCAACCTGGATACACAATCCACATAGTCATTCCCGGTCATTGCTTTCTCGTGTCGCAATAAACATAACTCGTTAGGGAGGACGACTTAACAATACAGCTCTATCGCACGATCTCAGAGTGAGAAGAATGGAAACCAATCCTAAATGTCCTGCAGCCTCCTGATTATAGATGTGGTGCACAACACACCGATAATCAAGACTCTACTAGACACGGCCTCAGACACCTTCCAAGGACTAATCGCTCGATACCACTTTTGTCACGACCCGACCCGGGCGCGATCGTGCCCTACACAGGCACCTGTTCGTATACATCGAGAATAGCAATGGAACATACACAACTTAAACATATGTGTAAACAAAAGACAATACGGCCGCCGATAAGGCCGCTTCCATACTATAAACATAATCAAAAGTACAATCAGACAACTCGCCATACTTCAACCACATACGTGAATACGACTTAGGAATAACAATCGTGACAGGGCCCCACCATACCCCTGAATATACATGAATCTACTACCTCAGGGAAAAACCGTACCAAGAGCTAAGCCTCCGGAGCAAATGGAGCTTTCTCTCAAAGACTAAACCAAGATCCTAAGAGTAAGGATCACCAACACGGGTACCTAAAACTGCGGCATTTAACGCAGCCGGCGGGGTCAAGACAACAAAAATGCGAATATGGAATGTAAATAACGCACAAGAAATGATCATAATCGTACAAAAGATCGACAAGGACAAGTATAAAATACATACCAGATCTCGGTGTCATTACCACTTATGAACTTAATCGCACCTTATTATCTTTTCCCATTTTCAATAAAAGTTATAGCCACATTCTTACACACATGATTAGGAAAAATCATTAAGTTCATTACTATATAACTTAACTTATCTTTCATAAGTATAATCCGGCCCTTTAAGGAGGGCGCATATACTACCCGGCCCAATCTGGGACGCGATCAAGTCACACAAATATCAAAGCGTGTCCGTGGAATCCCCCATCACTGTCGACAGCTATAAGTGTAAAATATAACCATGTGACGCGCCCGTGGCATCCCACCTCACTGTCAGCGTACACATACACAACATACATATATCTCCTGCCCGTGGAATCCCACATCACTAAAGCATGACCATAGGGTAACACAACCAAATCCGGGGACATATATGATAATCAAATTACAACACATTGTGCCTTACTAACAATGAGAGTAAACAGTAGTGTCTTTACAATATAAAATAGGAAGCTCATGATCAAAACAGGACCATCCACCCGCAGTATCATTTAACCATCCTATTCCTGGGACTATTTCACCCGCATAGGCCGCGTGGACCCGCGTGAGGTATTCCTCGCATGGGACTATTTCACCGCGTAAGCCACTACGGACTCGCGTGGTATTCCTCGCATAGGTCGGACCCGCGCACGGGACTATTTCACCCGCATAAGTCCTTACGGACCCGCGAGGTATTCTCAGATCGTGGGTAGCAATTCCACGGAATCTGCAAATGCCACAAACCCGGAATCACCCCAAACGATCGATATACCAATAGCACACAACCGCTATTTCCGACACGAGCGCTTCAACTAAACAAGCCAAAGTACTTATCAAGGCACACTTAGACAAATTCTCAACTTATCAAGCCAAAGTACTAATCAAGGCATCACATAGAATAATTCTCATTTAACAAGCCAAAGTACTTATCAAGGCACACTTAGACAAATTCTCAATTTATCAAGCCAAAGTACTAATCAAGGCACAAATAGAATAATTCTCATTTAACAAGCCAAATTACTAATCAAGGCACAAATAGAATAATTCTCATTTAACAAGCCAAAGTACTTGTCAAGGCACATTTAGACAAATTCTCAATTTATCAAGCCAAAGTACTAATCAAGGCATCACATAGAATTATTCTCAATTAAACAGGCCAAAGTACTACGTACGTACATTCTTTTCAAAAGACTCCTTTCCAAATAAAACTTCCCCGATACTAACAACCGTAGTATCAAGTCCTATCCACCTTTCAAGACAAGTCACAATACATTTTTAGAAATACAATGTTATACCCCGTATTTCCAGAGTATGTACGTAAGGACGTACGTAGAAAATTTGAGCCTTAAGGTAGGCATTGGATTCGAAATTTGGGCACAAGTGCCGATTAGAGTCGTTTTCTGACGAAACGTTTCCACAGCTTTCGTAGAGAAAATTCCGGCTATGTCATTTATTATTTTTTATGATTTTTCCGGTGACGAAACATTTTGGACCAACGAGGGTGACACGTGTCACCTCACATCGGAAGCAAATGGTTTGGCTTGACGATTTGGGCGTCCAAGAGCCTTGGTTGGCCTTGGCCGATTGGCTCCCTCTTTTGTGCCTTGTTTTGTGGCTTGTTTTGTGGAGTGTTTTGTGGAGTGTTTTGTGGGTGCACTTGGCTTGATCTTGGCCTTACACTTGCCTTGCACATGGCTTGATCTCGCCATTGGTTGGCTTTGGTTTTGCTATAAATACCCTCTCTTTGAAGACTTCTTCATCCACTCTTCACTTGCCTACGTCTTGAGAAACCCTCCTCCCTCTTGTTGACTCGCCCAAGAGCCCTCTCCCTTGAAATTGGCCTTGGCCGAAACCTCCCCTTTGAGAGCCTTAAGCCGACAACCCCCCCCCCTCCCTTAGGGTGTTGTTCTCGTGTGGTACCCCCCTTTGTGGTATTGAAATACTCATCCAAGTATTGTTATAATGCCCAAATACCTTAGCCTTATACCTTGTAGTTTTCCAAAGATACCTCTATACGTAGAGTCCGGAAATACTACCTTTGTCCTTTTAGTCTCAAACCGAAACCCTAAGGAAATCTTCATTTGTTAGTTGAAGGATTTGAGTAGAAGTTGGTTAGAACTTCTAAGGGTTGTTTGGAGCGGATTGGAGCACTCGGAGTAGAGCTAAACCTTGCTCGGGATCGACTTTTATCTCGGATAATTTTGGGCTTATCGAGGTAAATAATCTTGTCCCCTATTGTAATCGAGTTTACATGTTGATTATATAGTTGAAGTATGCTATATATAGAACTAAACATTGGATTGTGGCAATGTCTTTTGACTTAAGCCCAAGAATCGAATCAATCAGATTTACATAGGTATCTAATACAAAGACTTGTGTAGCATTACTGTGTGGTAGAATTGTACTCGTCCGGTTAGATGTGTTAACCCCCCCCCCCCCCGGGTTGGCTTGATAGCCGGCCGCGATAGAGGAGGAGATTTACGCTTGCGGGGAGGTGTCAGAATTTTCAGAGAAAGATAGAAACTTGTGTTTTGGGGTTAATAGACGTTTGTGACCTTTATAGGTGAAAGTACTAAGAGTAGCGTATTCTACTCGAGTGAAAAGGGCTAGCAAGTTGTAGTACTTGGAGCATTTTGCTTATTGTCGTTAAATCGTCGCGAGGTATGTGAACCTCTTCCTATCTCTTCTAGCATGATATGTGTGAACTATGTAGTACGGTAGACGTACATGTGTTAATTGTATTTGATTGTTGTAAAACATAAAGTGTTATAACGGCTTTATGGGAAGTTGGTTATAACAGCTTTATGTAGGTAAGAAAATACTTTGTGGTTTTAAAAGGTAACTGATGTGAATTATAACTGGCTAGTTATAATAAAGAACTTGATGTATTTCAAAAGATTTATAAATCGTTTTGAAGGGAGAGTAACACTTGGTTTTAAAGGTTTTAAAAAGAGTTATACTAGCTTTATGGGGAGTTAGGTATAATGTCTTAAGAAAGGTAAAGAAAATGGTTTACTGATGTTAGAAGTTAAGAGACTTGATCTTATGAGATAAGAGACTTAACTTATTTGTTTTAATGTGAATGTTTGTGAAACCTCATTCGTGAGTTATGAGTTCTTTGTTTTATTTAAATGATAATGTTTCCGATTTTGGAAATCGTAATGTGTATCGACTGCACCACCGCAGCGTTAATAAAGGAAAATGTATTGAATAATGATGTATCGTATTAAAACCAAAGTAGAAACCTCCATCGCATAGAAACTAAGATGAGACAAAATGATATTACATTTTCTAGATCATGGTCATGTAATAAGAATGTTGTAAACAAGAATAACCTACTCTCACGTGAGACATATATTACTCAATTGTTCTAAAAAGGAATCAAGTGATTAAGTTTGGGAACTATGAAACCATTTGAAAATGAGAAGCTTGAGTAATCAAACTAGGCAACCGAACTTAGGAAAAGAATGTTGTTACTTGATTTTGAAAAGGAATGTGGGTTGGTCATTCTAATACTACGGGTATCGGGTGGCGTTTATAAAAGTAATGGATCTCTTTAAAAGAACTTAACGTATGTAGTATTTTGGGGTTGAAAACCCGACTTTGGCATAAAATGAAAGTACTTTGAGTTGTGTGAAACTTGCCTATGCTTGTTGTTGTGAAACTCGCCTATGCTTGTTGTTGTGAAACTTGCCTATGCTTGTGATGATAGCCTTTGTTGTGCAAGTGTGGTATTTACGTATACCGCCTCTCGATAGAGGCGGTTGACTTGTTGAGAACTTACTTGGGCGTCCGGCGTGATGGAGAATTCCACGGTATGTTTCCATTTTGATTTCTCTTGTTGATGTCACACGGACATGTCTACACCGACGCAATGATTAGGCACGCGGCCACGCGCCGTTGATTACCCGATATATGGTTATTATCGCAATATGGACGGTCTACACCGATGCAAGATTCGGGGCATGTGGCGTGCGCGAGGTTGACCACCCGTATATTGTTATTGAGGTTACATGGGCATGCTACACCGTCGCGATTCCGGTACGGCCACGCGCCTTGTTATTATTGTTGCATCATGGACATGTCTACACCGTCGCGATTCCGGGCATGTGGCCATGATGCGAACATGATGGATGTGGTGGGCGAGACCCATAGTTATATTTGAGTGGTGACTTTGAGGCGTGAGTCACGACTTGATCGCTTATGTTGTGATCGTATTTTGGTTATCATACATGTCTCCCGCTTTATATAGATCGTTATGATTTAATCGCTGATTTACGGCCACATACTTGGTACTGTTGATCGACCTCTTCGGGCCGCGCTCATGCCGCGGTAAGTACATTGGTATCCGATCCCCGCCAGGATCACGTTTCAGCGTTTTGGAAGCTCGTTCCTTGGAGGCTTATCTTTGGTAGGTTTCCCGAGTTGTAGGTTCTTGTACATTCGGGTATGGCGGGCCCCGTCCCGCCATAGGTTGTTATTCTCTGAGGTCTCAGAGTAATTGTGGCGGTGGTTTGTAAAAGGATAACTGCTCGGTTTTTATGTAAATGCGTAAGGCAAATCGCTTGTTGGCCGCTTATTTATATTATCTCTTATTTCATGTTCATGTTGTATGTTCCGCTGATTTTCTCCGATGTTGTATCACTAGGGTGCCCGGTAAGGCACGACCACGTCCAATTTGGGGTGTGACAGAGTGGTATCAGAGCAGTTAGTCCTCGGACAGTGTCTACAGACCGTGTCTCGTAGAGTCTTGATTATCGGTGTTGTGCACCACATCTATAATCGAGGCTATAGGACATTTAGGATTGGTTTCTATTCTTCTCATTACGAGATCGTGCCTTAGAGCCGTGTTATAAGTTGGACCCTCCGACGTGTTTCGTTTTACCGATTATGCTCGCGCGAAGGCAACCAGTGGCCTGGCGGCAAGGCCGAGGAGGCGCTAGTGATTCGAGGAGTACGGTGGCGCAGCCCTGGCCAAGACGAGTAGTGCTTGACGGCGAAGTTTTGCGACGCCGCCAAAGACCAAAGAGTTTAGAGCCGCAGCGATGGTCGCTGAGACTACAAGACGAGCCTCCACCGCACCCGAGCAGTGAGACGGGTCAGCGAGATGGCCCGATTTTGGCCGTGGTCAGGGCCGATATGAGGACAGCCGGACGCAGCCTGGCTCCAATGAGACTGGTGCACCCGAGAGCGGATAGTTTGAGGCTACGGACTTTCTGAGTTGTAGCCCGCCAGAGTTTTATGGGTCGAGGCCTGAGGATGATCCGCAGGAGTTCATCCGTCAGTTACAGAGGATCATGCGGTGATCAAGGCTTCAGAGACCGAGTCTGTGACCTTCGGTTCGCATCGGCCGCGTGATACCGCAGCTGATTGGTTTGATTCGCGAGCTTTCCGGGAGAGCATGCACTCCAGCGGTATGGGATGAGTTTTCGGGCTTTTCTCACGCACTTTGCCTCCGCATGAGGAGGGCACGCCGGCGATTTTTGTTCTCGAGGCAGAGGCGCACCGCCGTGGAGTACAATGTCGAAGTTCGATTCTTTGGCTCGATATGTCCTCGCGCTTAGTTGCAGATATGGAAGGCAGGTGCATCGCTACGCCACCGGCTAGATGATTATATGGCCGAGTCTTGCGCGTGTTTCTCTTCACCGCATGGACATTGCCCGCATTCGTGCTCACGCACTCGCGTGCGAGCGCAGATCGACGCAGGACCGCCACAGGAAGGCCAAGACGGCCGGATATTTTGGCGACTTCGAGGCGGACCGCCAAAGAAGCAGACTAGTTATGTACTCCGCCATTGCAGAGTGGTCCTCCGCACTTTCGACCTCGGGATATTTAGGAGCGGTCGTGGCTCCTGTGTTTCGGGATGTTCGTGAGTAGGTGTTGGCGGATGCAACACCCCTACCTCGGTGTGGTCGATGTGGTAGACCGCATTTCGGGGAGTGTCGTAGTACCAAGGGAGCTTGTTATTCTTGCGGCCAACAGGGCCATATGACGAGAGACTGTCCGACCAGGGTAGCGCTGGTAGATAGCACAGATTACTAGAGCGGCTGGGCCACCAGAGGTCGCGTGGAAGTTCCAGCTTTAGCGGTCCTGAACCGCCTAGTTTCAGGTATATCCTTAACCCTGTAGATACTTGTATGTATTGATGTTAATGATGTGTTAAGTGTTATGTTCGGATAGCTTTGTGCTATAGTGTGATTTAAAAATCTGGTTAGTGTGCGATGGAGGTGGTAGCCATGATGTGTTCCGTGTCGAGGCGGAAGTTGGCGCCACGCTGGTCGGGTTGGGGCCATGTTGCGGGCCAACCCGCCCCGCTTCGGAAGGGTCAGCTGGGGTGGTCCCGCCAGCGGTGGTCACGAGGGTGCTAGGCCCAGTTTTGATGACCATCGATGAGTTCGTGGATACGCTCGACCGAATCGTTCGTGAAGGCCGAATGGCCCAGAGGAAATCGAGGTAGTAAGATGACCAAGTTTGAGGTAGTAACTCCAAGGGTTGGAAACGTAAACGCTGACGGAAGTGTGGTACGGATACTAGAAAGAGCTCGAGTGTTCGAGAAGCGGTACGACGAGATAGGGAGAAGTGAACGTGTGTGATCGCTTTCTTTTGTGAAATGTAGGGCGGAGTATATTTTAGACCTCGTAAGGGTTTTTGTGATGATTAGAGGAGTTTCGTTGACTTGGGTTTAAGTATTGCGCGTTTGTTATTTTTATGGCCAGTGTGGTATGATCGTTTTATGCGATAGCGGTGAAGGCTATACTAGCGCATGTTTGTGTTGAGACTTGAAGGAATATTCGGACGAATGTTTCTAAGAGGGAGAATGTTATACCGTATTTCCAGTATGTACGTGGGGACGACGTAGAAAATTTGAGCCTTAAGGTAGGCATCGATTCAAATTTGGGCACAAGTGCCGACAGAGTCGTCGATTTAAACGCTTCCTGCTTTCGAGAGAAAATTCCGCTATGTCATTTATTATTTTTGCGGATTTTTCCGGTGTTAAACATTTTGGACCAACGGAGGGTGACACGTGTCACCTCACATCGAAGCAAATGGTTTGGCTTCGACGATTTGCGCCCAAGAGCCTTGTTGGCCTCGCCGATTGGCTCCTCTTTGTGCCTTGTTTTGTGGCTTGTTTTGTGGAGTGTTTTGTGGAGTGTTTTGTGGGTGCACTTGGCTTGATCTTGGCCTTACACTTGCCTTGCACATGGCTTGATCTTGCCATTGGTTGGCTTTTGGTTTTGCTATAAATACCCTCTCTTTGAAGACTTCTTCATCCACTCTTCACTTGCCTAAGTCTTGAGAAACCCCTCCTCCTCTTGCTGACTCTCGCCCAAGAGCCTCTCTCCCCTTGAAATTGGCCTTTGGCCAAACCTCCCCTGAGAGTTTGCCGAGAACCCCTCCCTAGGGTGTTGTTCTCGTGGTGGTACCCCCTTGTGGTATTGAAATACTCATCCAAGTATTGTTATAATGCCCAAATACCTTAGCCTTATACCTTGTAGTTTTCCAAAGATACCTCTATACGTAGAGTCCTAAATACTACCTTTGTCCTTTTAGTCTCAAACCGAAACCCTAAGGAAATCTTCATTGTTAGTTGAAGGATTTGAGTAGAAGTTAGTTAGAACTTCTAAGGGTTGTTTGGAGCGATTGGAGCACTCGGAGTAGAGCTAAACCTTGCTCAGATCGACTTTTATCTCGGATAATTTTGGGCTTATCGAGGTAAATAATCTTGTCCCCTATTGTAATCGAGTTTACACATTGTTGATTATATAGTTGAAGTATGCTATATATAGAACTAAACATTGATTGTGGCAATGTCTTTTGACTTAAGCTCAAGAATCGAATCGAATCTGTATTTACATAGATGTAATACAGACTTGTGTAGCATTACCGTGTGGTAGAATTGTACTCGTCAGGTTAGATGTGTAACCCCTCGGTTGGCTTGATAGCCGCCTCGATAGAGAGAGAGATTTACGCTGTCATGGGAGAGTGCCGAATTTTCTGTAGAAAGATGAAACTTGTGTTTTGGGGTTAATAGACGTTTGTGACCTTTATAGGTGAAAGTACTAAGAGTAGCGATTCTACTCGGCGAGTGGAAAGGGCCAGTGCGTTGTAGTACTGGAGCATTTTGCTTATTGTCGTTAAATCGTCGCGAGGTATGTGAACCTCTTCCTATCTCTTCTAGCATGATATGTGTGAACTATGTAGTGCCAGAGACGCATACGTGTTAATTGTATTTGATTGTTGTAAAACATAAAGTGTTATAACGCTTTATGGGAAGTTGTTATAATACTTTATGTAGGTAAGAAAATACTTTGTGGTTTTAAAAGGTAATCGATGTGAATTATAACGGCTAGTTATAATAAAGAACTTGATGTATTTCAAAAGATTTATAAATCGCTTTTGAATGAGAGAGTAACACTTGGTTTTAAAGGTTTTAAAAGAGTTATACTAGCTTTATGGGAGTTAGGTATAATGTCTTAAGAAAGGTAAAGAAAATGGTTTATCATGTTAGAAGTTAAGAGACTTGATCTTATGAGATAAGAGACTTAACTTATTTGTTTTAATGTGAATGTTTGTGTGAAACCTCATTCGTGAGTAATGAGTACTTGGTTTTATTTAAAGGATAATGTTTACTGATTTTGGAAATCAGAACGTGTATCGACTGCACACCGCAGCGTTAATAAAGGAAAATGTATTGAATAATGATGTATCGTATTAAAACCAAGAGAAACCTCCATCCGCATAGAAACTAAGATGAGACAAAATGATATTACATTTTCTAGATCACGGTCTTTGTAATAAGAATGTTGTAAACAAGAATAACCTACTCTCACGTGAGACATATATTACTCAATTGTTCTAAAAGGAATCAAGTGATTAAGTTTGGGAACTATGAAACCATTTGAAAATGAGAAGCTTGAGTAATTGAAACTAGGCAACCGGAACTTAGGAAAAGAATGTTGTTACTTGATTTTGAAAAGGAATGTGGGTTGGTCATTCTAATACTACGTATCGGGTGACGTTTATAAAAGTAATGGATCTCTTTTAAAGAACTTAACGTATGTAGTATTTTGGGGTTGAAAACCGGACTTTGGCATAAAATGAAAGTACTTTGAGTTGTGTGAAACTTGCCTATGCTTGTTGTTGTGAAACTTGCCTATGCTTGTTGTTGTGAAACTTGCCTATGCTTGTGATGATAGCCTTTGTTGTGCAAGTGTGGTATTTACGTATACCGCGTCTCGATAGATGGGTTGACTTGTTGAGAACTTACTTGGACGTCTTGGCGGTGATGGAGAATTCCGGGTATGTTTCCATTTTGATTTACGTCTTGTTGTTGATGTCATGGACATGTCTCACACCGACGCAGATTCAGGGCACGCGCCACGCGGCCGTTGATTACCGATATATGGTTATTCTCGCAACATGGACGGTCTACACCGATTCCGGGGGCATGTGGCCGTGCGGCGGTTGACCACCCAAGATATTGTTATTGAGGTTACACGGGCATGTCTACACCGATGCATTCGGCATGTGGCCACGCGGCTTGTTATTATTGTTGCATCATGGACATGTCTACACCGTCAGATTCCAGGCATGTGGCGATGCGAACATGATGGATGTGGTGGGCGTGAGACCCATAGTTATATTTGAGTGGTGACTTTGAGGCGTGAGTCACGACTTCGCTTTTATGTTGCGTCTTGTATTTTGGTTATCATACATGTCTCCGCTTTATATATCGTTATGATTTAAGCTGCGATCTACGCTTTCACATACTTGGTACTGTTGTCGACCTCCTTGGCCGCGTTCATGCCGCAGTAGAACATCGTCGTCGATCCCGCCAGGATCACGTTTCAGCGTTTTGGAAGCTCCGTTCCTTGGAGGCTTATCTTTGGTAGGTTTCCTGAGTTGTAGGTTCTTGTACATTCAGGGGTATGGCGGGCCACTGTCGTCATAGGTTGTTATTCTCTGTGAGTGTGAGCCTTTGTTGTGGCGTGGTTTGTAAAAGGATAACTGCTCGGGTTTTTATGTAAACTGAAGGCAAGCGTTTTGGTTGGCCGGTTTATTTATATTATCTCTTATTTCATGTTTATGTTGTATGTTCCGCTGATTTTCTCTGATGTTGTATCACTAGGGTGCCCGGGGTAAGGCACCAGTCACGGGCCCGAATTTCGGGGTGTGACATACAATTACCGGCTTCTAAATCAAGTGACTTCCTTATTAAAAACCTTAAGCAATTGGTACCTTTAAAACAATATGCCATTCCTTAACACAAGTTATTTCTTTGATTACTTTATTAGGGAAACCATTCTCTTAACCTTTCATAAAGCCGTTATAACCAACTTCCCATAAAGCCGTTATAACCCTTTATGGTTTAGACCAACACGTTCCTTTTATAACCAAGAGACTTCTACTTTTTGAAACCAAGTATTAAATACTTTCAAATCAATTCTCATAACTTTCAAAAATACAATTAGTCTCTTAACCATTAGAAAACAAGTGACTCCTTTTATTATAAAACCTTAGGCAATTAATGCCTCAAACACAAGTGGCCTTTTCCTAAAATCAAATCACTTATCTTTCCATAAAGCAAATATAACTAACTTCCCATAAAGCCGTTATATTCCCTTTATACCTTAGCCAAAACAATTTCCTATCCAAGGACTTATACGTTAAAACGGAACAAGTATCACATACTTTAAAACTCTTGAAGTCCCTTAACTTTAATAAAACTTAAGACATCCTTTATACTTTCAAAGAAGTGAGTTAATCTCCCAACTCACCCGACTTGGCTATTCCCAAACTAGTAAAGGATATCAAGGTGTTGTACGTCTACCGTACTACATACGTGCAACTAGTCATGCTCAAAGATAGGAAAAGTTCTACATAGAGTAGATCACACAACTACCTCTTAACTTCTAAGAGTAACAGGAAACATGAAATGATACCACAGGTATATTCCATACATAGAATCATGCCAAAGGAAGGAAGAGGTTCACATACCTCGCGACGATTGTCGACAAGTAGCAAAATGCTCCAAAGTACTTCAACCTTGAGCTATTCCATTCTTCAAGTAGGATACGCTATACTTAGTACATCAACCTATAATGGCCACCATACGTCCATTAACCTCTTATTTCAAACGTAGAATATTCTAGGTGCTAAGTCGCTAAATTCTACGGAAAATCGGACAGCACATCCTTTATTTTTACTTACTTTGCCACCTTTTTCAAGGCCGAATACAATAACCAAACAGCCCCAATTGGCTCACCACAATCTATAAGGTAGTCCAATACAAATAATTAACTATACAGCCCCAATTGGCTCACCACAATATAGAAGGTAGTCCAATACATATGAATAGCAAACTATTACAAACCACAAGTACAAATTCGGCCACCTTGAGTTCAACAATACCAATTCTTATTCAATTTTCATTTCAATCCAAATTGGTAGCATAACATGATATCAAGTCGCATTTGATTATAACAACCATAATCTTTAAGTAAGTGACATGAGACGATTTCTAATAAACGATCAATTTGTATTCCAACTTAACATGACTTACTTTTCATTTCGAACTTAAGCTACAAGTAATCCATAATACTTATAAACTTCAACTTAACAACTTCATGCTAGCAACATGTAAAGCTAACAACAACAATATAAATAATAATGTAACACTTTCAAAGAACAAGATTATACCTCAACGAATTGTAATCCAATCTTCAAAACCGAAGTTGCTCCTTAGCAACCTAGAGCCTCATCAAGACACCTCAATCCGCTCCTTGAGACCCTTAGAGACACACCAACAACTTTCCTTCAAACCTCCAATCCAAAACCTAGAAAGCCGCTAGGTTTTCACTTTGCGACTAATACGAAAACTCTCTTTTTCCGGGGTTTTTCTATTGAGATACACTTACAATACCCACATGAACCTTGGTTTAAAGTGTGGGGCTTAATGGACAAGAAACGAAAAATTTTCCTTTTGAAAGTGGAGGGAAGCCGAGAGCTCTTCCTTGAGTTCTTCAATTTTGTGGAAATTTTTCTAAGTGTAATGACACACTCTTGCTACTAGTAGTGTAATAAAGGGGCATGGAGGGTTAAGATGTAACCAAATGGGTGGTTTATATGAAGTCTTACTAAAAATCAAGACTAATTGACCTTTGACTTAGTCAACTTTCTCATGCCACAACTTTCAAGACATTAGTCATCCAAGACTTATGGTAAATGACCATATTAGCCATGCCTAAATTCGACCAAGGCATCATAAGGGGGGTGACACGTGTCGCCCTCCCATTCGTCAAAATAAAACGTTTTCCGACAATTTCATAATTCCGATAAAATTTTACAAGTCTCAAATCTTGACACCTATGAGTTCTTATGTACGTTCTTAAAACATATCCTGTAAATACGGGGTGTAACATTCTTCCCCCCTTAGAAACATTCGTCCCCGAATGTTCTTTCGGAGTCAATCTTTATAATTAGCGACATAGTCTCCTCATACTATACCCTTCTTACGACATATGCCACCCATGGCCACATAACAATATTTATTCTAAGTCACAACCTTGGCACTCGAAGCCAACTAGCCCATACTTATAATGACCTCCAAGTCCGCCATAATCCTCTACTAGGTCTACTAGGTCCGACGATTGTATCATCACCGCGAAAACCTCATATTCCGCTCGCCTACCACCACACACACTCAGGTGTAGTTACCTCGAAAGGTTCTTATGGATTCAGCTCTATTCCTTTACACTTGGTTGTTATCTTTCTTCGGTCGTACTCTTTCCGTATTTCCAACTCACACTAGTATACATAACTTCCATATCTTTGGCCTCCAATCTTTGGAGTCACTCTAAAAACAATATAAGGCCATTTGCTTTCACGACTGGTTCGGTGGGCGTCCACGACAGTAAAACAATTAACTAGACTTGGGCCTTGCACCCTCGTGACCCTGTCACGTAGAGGAACTACTACCAACTGATCCCACTCCCTTCCAGGCCATGGGGAGACCCGTAACAGGTCCCCACCCCGACCCGCCGTCGCACTTAACTCTTATTCTTGGTCTATAATAAATCTTTCTACCCGAGAAGACCTTGTACATCTAAGGTCTCAGCGGTCTCCAACATTCTTAGGCTCGCAATTTCCATGCTCCAAGCCTATCTTATCAGTATCCCCGTAAACGGGTACAAAAACTTCTCATAAAACCAAAACCATGTGGTCTCGATCACAACAACCATTACTCACTCTATGCGGACCTCATCCGTACAATTCTCTTAAGCCTACTACGCAGCTTAATCTATTAACATGACATTAGTTAGGTTCCTTAACATGGCTTAAGGGTTCACTACTATCGCATGCTCATCCTTTCCCAATCATCTCGAAATAAAACACAAAACCTTGGCGAAAATTCATTAATTATTCCATACCTTCCCGGTATCTAGTTAGTCTTTACCAATTCCTGGTAATCTAAAATCATTCTAGGCAACACGTCGACTCGCATAACTCCGTATAGATGTATGTCACAATACCCACTATACTATAATCCTTACCAACGGATACGATCCACATAGTCATTCCCGGTCACTGCTTTGTCTTCTCGTATGCGATAAACATAACTCGTTAGGGAGGGCGACCTACAATCTGACTATCGCACGATCTCGAGTGAGAAGAATGGAAACCAATCCTAAATGTCTGCGACCTCGCGATTATAGATGTGGTGCACAACACATCGATAATCAAGACTCTACTAGACACGGTGCAGACACCTTCCGAGGACTAAAGCTCGATACCACTTTTGTCACGACCGACCGGCCGCGATCGTGCCCTACGGGCACCTGCTCGTATACATCGAGAATAGCGTGAGAACATACACAACTTAAACATATGTGTAAACAAAAGACAACACAAGCCGCCGATAAGGCCGCTTCCATACTATAAACATAATCAAAAGTACAATCAGACACTCGGTTCTTCTGACCACATATGTGAATACGGACCTCTAGGAATAACAATCGTGGCGGGACAGGGCCGCCATACCACGAATATACATGAATCTACTACCTCGGAAAACCGTCAAGAGCTAAGCCTCCGAGCAAATGGAGCTTTCTCAAAGATCAACCAAGATCCTAAGAGTAAGGATCACCAACCTGGTACCTAAAACTGCGGGCGTGGCAGCCCGAAGAAGTCGATAACTGGTGAATATGGAACAGAAATAACGTCTGATAAGATCATAATCGTACAAAAGACTAAGGACAAGTATAAAAATACATACGGATCCTAGTGTCATTACCAACATGAACTTAATCGCACCTTATTATCTTTTCCCATTTTCAATAAAAGTTATAGCCACATTCTTACACATGATTAGGAAAAATCATTAAGTTCATTACTATATAACTTAACTTATCTTTCATAAGTATAATCCGCCCTTAAGGAGGCGCGTATACTACGACCAACTGGGACGCGATCAAGTCACACAAATATCAAAGCGTGTCCGTGGAATCCCCCATCACTGTCGAGAGCTATAAGTGTAAAATATAACCATGTGACGCGCCAGTGGCATCCCACCTTTGTCGGCGTACACATACACAACACATACATATCTCCCGCGTGGAATCCACATCATCGCTGACACTATAAGTGTAAAATATAACCATGTGACGCAGTGGCATCCCACTCACCGTCTGGCCACACACATACACAACATACATATATCTCTCGCCTGTGGAATCCTACATCACTAAAGCATGACCATAGGGTAACACAACCAAATCAGGGGACATATATGATAATCAAATTACAACACATTGTGCCTTACTAACAATGAGAGTAAAGCGATAGTGTCTTTACAATATAAAATAGAAGCTCATGATCAAAACAGGACCATCCACGCGGTATCATTTAACCATCCTATTCTCGGGACTATTTCACCGCGATAGGCGTGGACCCGCGTGAGGTATTCTCGCACGGGACTATTTCACCGCATAAGCCCTTACGGACTCGCGTGAGGTATTCTCGCATAGGTCGGACGCCGCGTGGGACTATTTCACCGCATAAGTCCTTACGGACCGCACGAGGTATTCCTCGCATCGTGGGTAGCAATTCCACTAATCTGCAATCCCACAAACGGGAATGACCAAACGATCGATATACCAATAGCACACAACGGCTATTTCCGACACATAGACAGTTCTTAACTAAACAAGCCAAAGTACTTATCAAGGCACACTTAGACAAATTCTCAACTTATCAAGCCAAAGTACTAATCAAGGCATCACATAGAATAATTCTCATTTAACAAGCCAAAGTACTTATCAAGGCACACTTAGACAAATTCTCAATTTATCAAGCCAAAGTACTAATCAAGGCACAAATAGAATAATTCTCATTTAACAAGCCAAAGTACTAATCAAGGCACAAATAGAATAATTCTCATTTAACAAGCCAAAGTACTTGTCAAGGCACATTTAGACAAATTCTCAATTTATCAAGTCAAAGTACTAATCAAGGCATCACATAGAATTATTCTCAATTAAACAGGCCAAAGTACTACGTACGTACATTCTTTTCAAAAGACTCCTTTCCAAATAAAACTTCCCCGATACTAACAACCGTAGTATCAAGTCCTATCCACCTTTCAAGACAAGTCACAATACATTTTTAGAAATACAATTCGCACAAATCAAGTGACTTCCTTATTAAAACCTTAAGCAATTGGTACCTTTAAAACAATATGCCCTTCTTAACACAAGTTATTTCTTTGATTACTTTATTAGGGAAACCATTCTCTTAACCTTCCATTAAGCCGTTATAACCAACTTCCCATAAAGCCGTTATAACCCTTTATGGTTTTAGACCAACACGTTCCTTTTATAACCAAGAGACTTCACTTTTTGAAACCAAGTATTAAATACTTTCAAATCAATTCTCATAACTTTCAAAAATACAATTAGTCTCTTAACCATTAGAAAACAAGTGACTCCTTTTATTATAAAACCTTAGGCAATTAATGCCTTAAACACAAGTGCCTTTTCCTAAATCAAATCACTTATCTTTCCATAAAGCAATATAACTAACTTCCCATAAAGCCGTTATATTCCCTTTATACCTTAGCCAAAAACAATTTCCTATCGAGGACTTATACGTTAAGCGGAACAAGTATCACATACTTTAAAACTCTTCAAGTCCCTTAACTTTAATAAAACTTAAGACATCCTTTATACTTTCAAAAAAGTGAGTTAATCTCCCAACTCACCCGACTTGGCTATTCCCAAACTAGTAAAGGATATCAAGGTGTTGTACGTCTACCGTACTACATACGTGCAACTAGTCATGCTCAAAGATAGGAAAAGTTCTACATAGAGTAGATCACACAACTACCTCTTGTACGTCTACCGTACTACATCCATTTCCACTTCTTGGTGAAGCGCGGGGACGGTAAAAGGTTGGGTTTCTGTTGTGTAAGTTAGTCGGGTGGTGTAATTGTAGTGGGTATGGTGCGTGGGCATTGGTTGGCTTGGCGATTAGGGCTGATGATGGTGAAGTGAGTAGGCGGAGAGGTACATGGGCGTAGGAGGATCATTTGAAGGTGAGGTTGATGATTGGGTGGCGAGGCGATTGGGTCGAATCGCGGCCTGTGGGAGTTTTGGGACATGGTGGTGGAGGTCGATTCGGGGTGGTGCGAGATAGTGGCCTTTTCGGCATAGGGTATTCAAACCGATGGATAGGTTGGTCGATTCGTAGCCTCTCCATCTCAACCTGCATATCAGCAATCTGTTGCGGAAATGAGCAATACATTCTTCCCGATTTGGTGATATTCCTCCTTCAAGTTTCATGCTTTGACAGGAATAATTCCTGCCCGTTGGCTCGGGCAGACACCGAGCTACCATATCGCTTCTTGCCTTGGATCGTGAAGTGTGGATGTCTGACATTGTTGAGTCAAATACGAACCGACTTTGGGAAGATGATAAATCTTTCTAAAAGATTTAAACAAGCGGCGTTAGCATAAGAACATAATTTGCAAGTATGTAGCGGATATATTGCACACAAGACATCCAAACGCGTTTCCTAATATGCAAAAAGGGGGGGGCCTCTTTGTGCAAGAGGTAGGCCTAAACGTCATATATGCGATAATGATGGATTGGTCCGAGCCATCGGAGAAATGCTTTTATTGGGACTAAAAATAATTAAATTGCAACAATGAAATGTTAAAACTAAAGATCTATTCCTAATGCTACATTGTGCTGTTGGCGAATGTGGCGGTGGTGTTGCTAGGCCCTGCTCCTGCATCTTTCAAATATTGCATGATGTTTTGAAGTTGGTCCCACCTCTCAGGGGGAACGGTGTTGTTTCCTAATCGCACACTTATACCCAATTGGTCATGTCGATATCCTCGAAACCTTGCTTGCCTTTGGGGCTTGGACTGCTACAATCTTCCTTGAACCATGCACAGTATTCAGGCGTACCTCCTGCTTGCTCGTATTTGACATCTATTTTCTCAACGTTGTTCCATTCTTCAAGGATTTGCTTCTTTCTGGGGAAAGTGCAATTTGCCCCAAACGACCTCTCAATCCTTGTGTCGATTGAGCGGGATTACTGTTCTTGACCAATGGCGGAGTACACGCACCCGAGTATGGTTGAAGTCCCTTAATCCGATGAGCTCGATGTAATAACGGTCCTGCTCCTTACATAGGCTTTGTTGATACGGGATAACGATGGTACCTCCATTGCACTTCTGGTGCGGGATGCAGAAATTCATACGATCCCAGTACCGACGCGAAACAAACCGCTTCATCACATCGTAAAAACTTACAATCCTATAATCATTGCTAAAACAAATGTCTGTCATATTCGATCGCTGATAAAAGTGTTCCATGGCCCACATCTGTAAGATGAGATTGCATCCCTCGAAGAAATTGGTTTCCCCTCGCTTGCATTTTCCTAGAGCTCGAAATATCTCAGCTAGAATCATGGGAACCAAAGTAAGTTGCGTGCCATTAATGCCTTCAAAAACCATCCGGTCAGAACATATGCAAATCGATCCGTCCGTGTTCAGGGGAAACACTAGAGTGCCTAATAGAGCAACGGTGAATGCGGTATGTCGTCTAGTTTTCCATTGTCCCGATCGCAAGAAAACTCCTTTGGAATGATCGATAGCTATCTTGGCGACCATATCTCGTCAATGAGATAATCTAGGAAACCTAATTGTTCTCGAAAAGCGGAGTTCCTTTGTGTTTTTAGGCCCATGTAATGCAAGAATCTCTTTCAGATTGATTATAAGGGATGATTTGCCCTCCGCTTGGTAGCTAGGCTCGTGAAGTAGTTGATCTCCTCAACGTGGGGTGAGTTCAAGTCTCGAAATCGAACATCGCTTATCCGGATCCTGAATTAAGGCCCAACTATGTGTTGATCCGAGCGATGTCAAACAAAGCGTGAGACAACCTAATTTGCTTCGATAATCATTTTATCTGTCGAAATTCTCCCTCAAACCTTTAGCTTTGCCGACACCGCTACCATTCGACCTCGGGATTATTGGAATCGCCATCCTATACATAAACAGTAAAAATGCAAAATTTCCCAATGTTAGCATGTCACGTTGGGCTCGGATTCGCCCATTAATATCACGTAGCACATAACGTGTTGTTGGTCGTTGGTCGTGAGAAACCCTTCGACAATTGGCGGGCCTCCAATTGTGGTGTCGATACCGCGACCGACCCACCTAAGGTAAATGCATGCATGACTTAGTATGAAGGGTGGTATAGCTCTATCCTAAGTTGCTAAGATTTGGCTTTTCTAGACGAGTTCGAGCGGACAACTCAGTGAGAAGGCTACGTGACGGCCTGTTAGACCGCACTCCACATGATATTACCAACTCTCCTAAATTTGGATTTTGAAGAAAGAATTTTCTGATGCACCCACCGTTATACCCGTATTTCAGTATGTATGCGAGGACGTGCGTGCGAGTCTGGCAGAAAGATTGGAAAGGAAGAAAGAGGTGATTTTTCCACGGAAAAGTTTCGGTTTTTGTGAAGGAAAAAGGTTCGTTAATGGGGTGGATTCCCGATTTGGTATTCGGACTTCACGGAATATTAGAGAATTATGGAATTTTATTTTGGAAATGGTCACGTGGGGCCCACGGGAGAAATTCTGGTTTTGTAAAGCCGCTTTGTTTTGAGATTTCGGTAAATTGGATATTTTGGAAGATGAAATGCAGGCGAATCGGGGCGACACGTGTCACCCCATGTGGCACCCTTGCCGATTTTACATTTGGGCACAACACGGTTAGAGTCGTTTTCGGCGAAACGTTTTGCGTAACTTGCGAAGGAAAATTCGGCTATGTCGTTTTGTTTTTGCGGATTTTTCCGAGAGGCGAAACATTCGGACCAACGGGAGGGTGACATGTGTCACCTCACAATGGAGACAAGTGGGCGTGACTTGGCGAAAACAAGGGGCAAGTTGGGCTTGATATTTGTGTAGATATTTGTGAGGTTTTAAGGAGTAGGGTCTAGGGTGCACTTGGCTTGATCTTGGCCTTACACTTGCCTTGCACTTGGCTAGATCTTGGCCATTGGTTGGCCTTTGGGTTTGCTATAAATACCACTCCTCGTGAAGACTTATTCATTCACTCCTCACTTTGTCTAAGTCTTGAAATCCCTCCTCCTCTAGTAGCTCGTCCTAAGCCTCTCCTCCTCCTCCTTGTGGCCTTTGGCGAGAAGGGTCCCCTTTGTGGTGCTAGCAGTGGGGTACCACTAGCCTAGTTGTTTTAGTATAATACCCTTGTTGTGGTATAGAAATACTCCCAGTATTGTTATAATGCCCAAAATACCTTAGCCTTGTACCTTGTAGTATTCCAAAGATACCTCTTTCGTAGAGTCCGGAAATACTACCTTTTGTCCTTTTAGTCTCAAACCAAAACCCTAAGGAAATCTTCATAGTTGGTTGAAGTAATTGAGTATAAGTTGGTTAGAACTTCTAAGGGTTGTTTGGAGTGGTTTGGAGCGCACGGAGTGGAGCTAAACCTTGCTCAGGAGCGACATTAAACTCGGATAATTTTGGGCTTATCGAGGTAATTATCTTGTCCCTCTATTGTAATTGAAAATTACATGTTTGTTAGGATATATAGTTGAAGTATACTATATATGGAACTATACTTAGTATTCGCAATGTCTTTTGACTTAAGCCCAAGAATTAAGAATCGAACTAAATCAGATTTACATGGGAGTATTGCGATGAGGCTTGTGTAGATTTGTACACGCCGGTTAGACGTGTAAAACCCCGGTTGGCTTGGTAGCGGCCTCGATAGAGAGGAGATTTACGTTGTTGTGGGGAGAGTCTTCGAATTTTCTATAGAAAGATAGAAACTTATGTTTTGGGGTTAATGAGCGTTTGTGACCTTTATAGGTGAAAGTACTAAGAGTAGCGTATTACTCGAGAGTGGAAAGGGCTAGCAAGGTTGTAGTACTTGGAGCATTTTGCTTATGTCGATAAATCGTCGCGAGGTATGTGAACCTCTTCCTATCTTTTCTAGCATGATTGTTGTGAACTATGTAGTGCGGTGAAGCGTGCATGTGCTAAGTGATTTGGTTGTTAAAACATATGGTGTTATAATAGCTTTATGGGAAGTTAGTTATAACGACCTTATGTAAGTGAAAATGGTTTACTGACGTTAGAAGTTAAGAGACTTGATCTTATAAGATAAGAGACTTAACTTATTTGTTTTAATGTGAATGTTTGTGTGAAACCTCATTCGTGAGTAATGAGTACTTGGTTTTTAAAGGGATAATGTTTCTTGATTTCGAATCGAGAATGTGTATCGACAGACCATTGCAGCGTTAATAAAGGAAAATGTATTGAATAATGATGTGTTGTATTAAAACCAGTAGAAACCTCCATCTGCATAGAAGCTAAGATGAGACAAAATGATATTACATTTTCTAGATCATGGTCTGTAATAAGATCGTTATAAACAAAGAATAAACTACTCACATATATGACATATGTTACTCAATTGTTTTAAAAGAGATTAAGACTATGAGTTATGAAACCTTTCTAAAATAAGTGACTTGAGCATTTGAAAATGAGAAGCTTGAGTAATTGAAACTAGGCAAACCTGGAACTTAGGAAAAGAATGTTGTTACTTGATTTTGAAAAGGAATGTGGGTTGGTCATTCTAATACTATGGGTATAGGGTGACTTTTATAAAAGTAATGGATCTCTTTTAAAAGAACTTAACGATGTAGTACTTTGGGGTTAAAAACCGGACTTTGGTATAAAATGAAAGTACTTTGTGTTGTTGTGAAACTTGCCTATGCTTGTTGTTGTGAAGCTTGGCTATGCTTATTGTGATAACTTTGTGTTGTGCAAAGCGTTGTATTTACGTGTTCTGGCGTCTCTCGATGGAGTCGGTTGACTTGTTGAGAACTTACTTGGGCGTCGGCAGTGACGGAGAAATTCCGCAGATGCGTTCACGGTGATAGTATTATTGTTGTTAATCACTTTGGACATCTCGACACGATCGTAGCGCGCGGGTATGCTTCCATTTGGTTAAGGTCTTGTGGTTAATCGCTTTGGATATATCGACACGATGCGTGGCGCGCGGGTATGTTTCCATTTGATTATCGCCTTGTGATTTCCTTTTGGACATCTTGACACGATCGTGGCGCGGGTATCGTCCATTTGGAATGCCGTCTATTGTTTCTCTGCGGACATCTCGACACGATCGTAGCGCGCGGGTATGCGTCCATTTGGAAAGTTGTCTTATTGTTTCCCTTTGGACATCGACACGTCGTAGCGCGCGGGTATGCTTCCATCCGGATTCTTTGTCTTGTTGTTGAGTCACATGGACATGTCTACACCGTCTGATTCGGGGCATGCGGCCATGATCGACCACGATTGATGTTGTGGGCGTGAGACCCATAGTTATATTGGAGTGATGATTTTTATGTTGTGAGCGTAGTTGGTTATCATACATGTCTCGCTTTATATAGACTAGTATGATTTCATTTCTGACTTTATGCGATTTCACATACTTGGTACTGTTATCGACCTCCCCGGGGCCGCGTTCATGCCGCGGTAGAGGTACATCGGCCGTGGATCCTCGCCATGGATCACGATTCAAGCGCATTTGAAGCTCCGTTTCTCACGAGGCTTATCTTTTGGTAGGTGTTACCTGAGTTGTAAGTTCTTGTACATTCAGGGGTATGGCGGCCACGTCCGTCATAGTCATTAATATATCTTAAGTGCATGTAATCTTGTTGTGGCGGGGTTGTAAAAGGATTAAACTGTTCAGGTTTTATGTATATACGGAAGGCAACCGTTTTGGTTGGCCTGTTTATTTATTATATCTCTTGTATAATGACTCATGTTTTATGTTCCGCTGATTTTTCTCTGATGTATGTATCGCTAGGGTGCCCGGGGTAAGGCACCAGTCACGGGCCCGATTTTCGGGGTGTGACATAGTGGTATCAGAGCAGTTAATCCTCGGAAAGTGTCTACAGACCGTGTCTAGTAGAGTCTTGATTATCGGTGTGTTGTGCACCACATCTATAATCAGGAGGCTATAGGACATTTAGGATTGGTTTCCATTCTTCTCATTCCGAGATCGTGCCTTAGAGCTGTGTTGTAAGTTGTACCCCTCTGACGTATCTCGTTTTTACCAGTTATGCCTCCGCGCAAGGCAACCAGAGCCCAGAAGGCAAGCGGCGAGAGTCTGCTAGTGAGATACGAGAGAGAGTACGAGCGCAGCCCGACGATACACGAGGTTGTGCTTGACGGCGGGTTTCGCGACGCCCGGCCCAAAGAGTTTAGAGCGCGGCCGTGGCGTGAGACTCTGATGCTGAGCCTCAGTCCACGATGCAGGGCGGAGGAGATGGGTTACAAGGAGATGGCCCAGTTGTTGGCCAGGGTTGTGGCCAGATATGAGGACAGTGGATCACAGCGATTCGGTTCCGAGAGCACGATGGTTCACCCCGGCGAGATAGTTTGAGGCTACGGGACTTTACGAGTTGTAGCACTTGAGTTTTACTGGTCGAGGCACGAGGATGATCCGAGGAGTTCATCCGGCGATTCTACGGATCACGCGGGTGATCAAGGCTTGAGACCGAGTGCGTGACCTTTGGTTCGCATCGGTGCGTGATACCGCATCGATTGGTTTGATTCACGGGAGCTTTCTCGGGAGAGCATGCACCTCAGCAGTATGGGATGAGTTTTGGGGGCTTTCTCACGCACTTCGCCTCCGCGGATGAGGAGGCACGCAGTAGATTTTTGTTATCGAGGCAGAGCGCGCCGTCGGGAGTACAATGTCGAGTTCGATTCTTTGGCTCGATATGTCCTGCGCTAGTTGCGAGATATGGAGGATAGGGTGCATCGCCACGCCACGGGCTTGATGATTATATGGCGAGTCTTGTGCGGGTGTTTCTCTTGTGGGCATGACATTGCCGCATGCAGCTCATGCACTAGGATGTGAGGCACGGAGGGTCGACGAATGACACGGATCGCCAGAAGAGGGCCGAGGCGGCAGGTCCTTTGGTGGCTTTCGAGCGGACCGCCTCAGCGGCGAGCTAGTTATATACCCCACCGGCATGCAGTGGTCCTCCACCGTCTTGAGGCGGTCGTGGCTCGAGGTTCAGATTTTCGGCAGAGCGGGGTGTTAACGGTGAAGCCACCACCTCGTTGTGACCATTGTGGTAGACTCCATTTTGGAGAGTGTCGTGCTAGATTGGGAGTTTGTTTTGCATGCGGCCAGCAGGCCATTTTTCGAGGAACTGTCCGACCAAGGGAAGCGTGGATGTTACGACTCACGCCAGGATCTGTGGTGGTTTATCACCTCTGACTATGCGCCTGCAGTATGGCCTATGATTAGAGTGGAGCAGTAGCTTCAGGTATATCCTTAACCCTCTAGAGTTTTGGTATGCTTGTTATGATGATCTCATTATTGTGTGCTATGTACGGATAGCATTGTGATATTGTGAGTTTGAAAACATGTTTAGTTGGGAGGTTACGTATGGGGGCATGGTAAGTATGAACCTTAGACTATGTCACGACTGAGACCTTAGGGGTAAGGTCGTCTTGAGATTAAAGATTCGTTTTATGTTTGACTTTTATCAGAGTAGTAGTATACGTGGGATTTATTTGTGTGATAAGTCCGTGGGTAGTGTGAGATGGAAGTGGTAGCTTTCATGATGTGAATTAGTAAGATTGTTAGGATCGGGAACAAGAGTTTGGCAGTTGTGGGTCGGGTTGAGGACGTGATACGGGTCAACCCGTAGCCCGGATTAAGGTGGGGTCAGTTCTGGGTGGTCCCGCGAGGTGGTAGGGTCACGAGGATGCTAGGCCCAAGTTTGTATGATCATCGTATGAGTTCGTGGACGCGTTCGACTAGTAGCGGTTCGTATAGGCCGGGAATGGCCTTAATGAAGTTTGCTGTTAGTATGTTGACCAAGTTTGGAGGTTGTGTCTCAAGGTTTTGGGAACAGGCGATGGCGAAGTGTGGTGCGTATGCTAGAAGAGTTCAAGTGTTCGAGAAGGGCACGACGAGTAAGGAAGGAAGATAACGTGTGTTATTTCGTGACGGTAAGGCGTTGGCAATTTGTTAGAAGAGCTTCTTGATATCCGTCTTGTGAAGGAACATTCGGACGAATGTTTCTAAGGAGGAGAATGTTATACCCGTATTTCCGGAGTATGTATGCGAGGGCGTGCGTGCGAGAATACGGCGAAAGATCGGAAAGGAAGAAAGAGGTGATTTTTCCACGGAAAAGTTTCGGTTTTTGTGAAGGAAAAGGTTCGTTAATGGGAATTGGAGTCCCAGTTTGGGTATTCGGACTTGCTGGCATATTAGAGTATTCGGGAATTTTATTTTCGGACATGGGCACGTGGGGCCGGGAGAAATTCTGGTTTTGTAGGCCCGCTTTGTTTTTGAGATTTCCGGTAAATTGGATATTTTCGGAAGACGAAATATTCTGGGCGAATCGGGGGGCGACACGTGTCACCCCCATGTGGCACCCTTGGCCGATTTTACATTTGGGCACAACACCCGGTTAGAGTCGTTTTTAGACGAAACGGTTTGCGTAACTTGCGAAGGGAAAAATACGGCTATGTCGTTTTGTTTTTTTGCGGATTTTTCCGAGAGACGAAACATTCTGGACCAACGGGAGGGTGACATGTGTCACCCTCACAATGGAGACAAGTGGGGCGGCACTTGGCCGAAACAAGGGGGCAAGTTGGGCTTGATATTTGTGTAGATATTTGTGAGGGTTTTAAGGAGTAGGGTCTAGGGTGCACTTGGCTTGATCTTGGCCTTACACTTGCCTTGCACTTGGCTAGATCTTGGCCATTGGTTGGCCTTTGGGTTTGCTATAAATACCCCTCCCTTGTGAAGACTTATTCATTCACTCCTCACTTTGTCTAAGTCTTGAAATCCTCCCTCCTCAGTAGCTCTCGCCCTAAGCCTCTCCCCTCCTCCTCCTTGTGGCCTTTGGCGAGAAGGTCCCCTTTGTGGTGCTAAGCGTGGGTACCCCTAGCCTAGTTGTTTCGTATAATACCCCATGTTGTGGTATAGTAATACGCCCCTAGTATTGTTATAATGCCCAAAATACCGTAGCCGTGGACCGTGTAGTATTCCCAAGATACCTCGTTACTTAGAGTGGAAATACTACCTTTTGTCCTTTTTAGTCTCAAACCGAAACCCTAAGGAAATCTTCATAGTTGGTTGAAGTAATTGAGTAGAAGTTGGTTAGAACTTCTAAGGGTTGTTTGGAGTGGTTTGGAGCGCACGGAGTGGAGCTAAACCTTGCTCAGGAGCGACATTAAACTCGGATAATTTTGGGCTTATCGAGGTAATTATCTTGTCCCTCTATTGTAATTGGAAATTACATGTTTGTTAGGATATATAGTTGAAGTATACTATATATGGAACTATACTTAGTATTCGGCAATGTCTTTTGACTTAAGCCTGAAGAATTAAGAACTGAACTAAACTGTATTTACATAGGACTGTATTGCAGTAGGCTTGTGTAGAATTGTACACGTCCGGTTAGACGTGTAAAACCCCCCCCCCTGGTTGGCTTGGTAGCCGGCCTCGATAGAGGAGGAGATTTACGCTGTTGCGGGGGGGGGAGGTGCTGCCGAATTTTCTATAGAAGATAGAAACTTATGTTTTGGGGTTAATAGACGTTTGTGACCTTTATAGGTGAAAGTACTAAGAGTAGCGTATTCTACTCGAGGAGTGGAAAGGGCTAGCAAGGTTGTAGTACTTGGAGCATTTTGCTTATTGTCGATAAATCGTCGCGAGGTATGTGAACCTCTTCCTATCTTTTCTAGCATGATTGTTGTGAACTATGTAGTACGGTAGACGTACATGTGCTAAGTGATTTGGTTGGGTTAAAACATATGGTGTTATAATAGCTTTATGGGAAGTTAGTTATAACGACCTTATGTAAGTGAAAATGGTTTACTGACGTTAGAAGTTAAGAGACTTGATCTTATAAGATAAGAGACTTAACTTATTTGTTTTAATGTGAATGTTTGTGTGAAACCTCATTCGTGAGTAATGAGTACTTGGTTTTTAAAGGGATAATGTTTCTTGATTTGGGAATCGTAATGTGTATCGACAGACCATTGCAGCGTTAATAAAGGAAAATGTATTGAATAATGATGTGTTGTATTAAAACCAGTAGAAACCTCCATCTGCATAGAAGCTAAGATGAGACAAAATGATATTACATTTTCTAGATCACGGTTTGTAATAAGATCGTTATAAACAAAGAATAAACTACTCACATATATGACATATATTACTCAATTGTTTTAAAAGAGATTAAGACTATGAGTTATGAAACCTTTCTAAAATAAGTGACTTGAGCATTTGAAAATGAGAAGCTTGAGTAATCAAACTAGGCAAACTGGAACTTAGGAAAGAATGTTGTTACTTGATTTTGAAAAGGGATGTGGGTTGGTCATTCTTATACTACGGGTATCGGGTGACTTTTATAAAAGTAATGGATCTCTTTTAAAAGAACTTAACGTATGTAGTACTTTGGGGTTAAAACCCCGGACTTTGGTATAAAATGAAAGTACTTTGTGTTGTTGTGAAACTTGCCTATGCTTGTTGTTGTGAAGCTTGGCTATGCTTATTGTGATAACTGTGTTGTGCAAAGCGTTGTATTTACGTGTTCTGCGTCTCGATGGAGGTCGGTTGACTTGTTGAGAACTTACTTGGGCGTGCGGCGTGTGACGGAGAAATTCCGCAGTGCGTTCCTCATTGATAGTATTATTGTTGTTAATCACTTTGGACATCGACCACGATGCGTAGCGCACGGGTATGCTTCCATTTTGGTTCAGGTCTTGTGGATAATCGCTTTGGATAGACTGACACGATGCGTCGCGCCCGCGTCTGTGTCCATGTTGATTAGCGCCTGGTGATTTCCGTTTTGGACATCTTGACACGATCGTAGCGCGCGGGTATGCGTCCATTTGGAATCCGATCTATTGTTTCCCTCTGGACATACTTACGATGCGTAAGCGCTGCGGGTATCGTCCATTTGGAAAGTTGTCTTATTGTTTCCCTTTGGACATATCGACACGATCGTGCGCGCGGGTATGCTTCCATCCGGATTCTGTCTTGTTGTTGAGGTCACATGGACATGTCTACACCGATGCGATATTAGGGGCATGCGCCGTGATCGACCACGATTGATGTTGTGGGCGTGAGACCCATAGTTATATTAGGTGATATTTGTTTTATGTTGTGAATCGTAGTTGGTTATCATACATGTCTCTGCTTTATATAGACTAGTATGATTTCATTTCTGACTTTGTCTGATTTCACATACTTGGTACTGTTATCGACCTCCTTGGGGCTGCGTTCATCTGCAGTAGAGGTACATCGGTCGTGGATCCTCGCTCATAGGATCATGATTGGTAGCATTTGAAGCTCCGTTTCTCAGGAGGCTTATCTTTTAGTAGGTGTTCCACTGAGTTGTAAGTTCTTGTACATTCGTGGGTATGGCGGCCCTGTCCGTCATAGTCATTGTATATCTTAAGTGCATGTAATCTTGTTGTGGCGAGGGTTGTAAAAGGATTAAACTATTCGGAGTTTTATGTATATCTGAGAAGGCAACCGTTTTGGTTGCTTTGTTTATTTATTATATCTCTTGTATAATGACTCATGTTTTATGTTCGCTGATTTTTCTCACGATGTATGTATCGCTAGGTGCGGGGTAAGGCACGATCCACGGGCCGATTTTGGTGTGACACCGGCGCTCGCGTGTAGTGTGTGTTTGTGAATTTTCAGTGGAAGAAATATGAGCGGAATGCCGTTTAAGGAAAGCGAGAAAGCATGTAGCAATTAAACAGTTAAACATACAAAATTAAGCGAGCAATTTTAAGGCATTTAAAACAAACAAATAAAGCTAAGCAATAATAAACCTAGGTTTGTTATGGTCAAGAACCTAAAATCCCCAGTGGAGTCGCCATTTCTGTCGCGCCCATTTTCGGCCGCGGCTTTTATTTAATAGAAACTCCTGCTCAAATAACAAGTTAGAAAATAAAATAAAAGCTAATATGTTTTTAAAAGAATGCTAAAATGTTAAAAGGGGTGCTAACATATTAGAAGTGCTAAGGGTTCGCGGAGTCGCCACCTAATTAATTTGGGTGAATTAGGACACCTAAATGTTTAACTAGTTTAAAGTAAACATTAACTCCATTTTAATGGTCTGCTAAACTTAATGAGATTCTGGGTAAGGGTTCTTTATTAATCTAGAGGGAAGGGGTTAGGCATCCTCTAAGATCCGCTAACTTGCGGTTGTCCTGCCAAACCTAGGGTTAATTATTATACTAAGAAAATGCATGTTTTGAAGGGTATTTAAGAAAAGATCTTTGTAAGAAAAAAGATGTGTTCTTAATAAAGAAAATGTAAGATTTATCTGCAAAAGCCAAGGTTAGTTTAGGATGAGAATATCTATTCATAAAATACTTTAATAAGGTATATATATTGTATAGCTTTGATTATAGTGCAAAATATTGATTATGGCAAAAGATACGTTTATGGGTATACCTAGATTTCATAATTAGATATGCAAATTAAATTGTTAGGCAAAAGTTTAGACATGCATGTTAAGCCTAAAGTAAGTAATTAGAAGTGTATTTACGATTTCAAAACTACGTCTGATTTATTTATATAAAGAGATAATTATTTTATGTCTCCTATTAATTACAAAGTTAGATAAAAAATTACAAATAATAAAATAAAAGACATGAATGAGACAAGGAGATTTAGAGAGTAAAAGGAGTTGAGATGGATGACGACGTCATCTTGTCTATTTTGTCTTAGTAGTCTTTGGCGGGAATATGAATGCGGATGCACATAGATGCGGTCGTTATTTGAAGTAGCTCTGATGAGTCTCATGATGAGACTCTTCGTTTACCTCGGTGCATTTCATGTAAAAATAAGAAAGATAAGGATTAGTATATAATCTAACAATCTAAATGGACATATGCATATTATAGCTATCATTCAATTAGTCACCCTGCAAAAATAATAGAAGTTGACGAAGTGCCCAGCGTTATTCATTATAACTGGGCTTTTGTAGCTAGCGACAACCAACATCAGACATGTTTGATTTTCAGATTTTAGAGCAAGCATACAATCACATTTGGGCCACATTAATTATACTAATACTTTGAAGGATAACGGTTGGCCTTAATAACTATATCGAGCCCAAGTCCTGTGACAAAGAACAAAATTTTAGGGCGTAAGGAGACATTTGGACCTAAACCTACCCCTAGAAATACTATTCATGCAATTCGGCTCGAATACAGAAAGGAAACACCAATATTTCGGACTTATGTGGGACAATGATAAATGGCATACAACAAAACTAAGTAAATAACGCCAAGCTTACGTATTTGATTCATTTATCACAACAAAGGTAACATCTTGATGACTATTCTTAGCCTATTCGGGATATATATTGCTGCACCATCCCGGTGATAAGAAAGCGAATTACAAGCGAGCTACATACATGACCATTTAAAACAACACGTAAAGAAGACTACACATACTTTCTAATTCATACAGGAGCATCTGATGCGCGAGTAGCAGGTTGTTAAGAGACAACATACATAGTCTAAGCATGATTTAAATACTACCAGGCACACACAGTTTAACCATATGAAGTAAGCCTCGTATCTTGAGTACAAGCTGATGGGCAGAAGAGGCTCAAGACGTGAAACCAACTTAACAGCAAAGCCAATGATTTAGGAAATATGGACGATAGGCCAACATGACACAGTTCAGGTTTATTGGTTACACATTACTAAGAAGACCAACATGGAATTGCACAACGACAACCAGTAGTTGATATCTCATAATATGCATTAACAATAAGTTGTTTAAAATGTGAGGCACAGATCTGACTGCATTAACTATCATGTCCAAAGCTGCAATAATCTAATTGAATGTATTTCATGCTTCTAGTTACACAAGTTCTTCCTATGTCTTTGGGGATATAAATACACTATTTCAGGATTGGTATAAGTATCATAACATTGGCAAATATAGTCAAAGAGCATTACAGTATTCATACACCTACAAATATCACACGAAATCTAAAGCGAAAGGGGTGATGAGTTTACTAGTCATCATTAAATGTAAATCTAATCAATAACTTTGAGGCAAGACTATATCGATTAATTTAAGCAAGCGGTTCAACATCCTATTCGCATTTAATGAACACATAAACATAAATGAACTAAACAAGACACGTGTTTAATCACACAAAACACACAGTAATGTAAAGCGGGAATAAGAAGAATTCGGGTTTACCTTCTCCGGGCAACGAACCGAGGCAGCGTATCAAGTCGTCGGTCCGCTCGGAAGGCTTGCTAATGCGGTGGAAAGAACGAGTCTTTGCTCTGAATATGAAGCTTGGATTGATAACGGAGGGGTTCTTGAGAGTGAAATCTTATGTGGATTCGATCTTTATGCATGCACTGGTTTGCCCTCCCCGATCGATGCCTTTGAAGTTAATAAACACATGTATATATAGCTCCTTTTGTGGGTTATGATTTTGGTTATGATTTTGTACTGATTTGGGGCTGATTTTGGTATCGTTTTTGGTTATGGTAAGTTAATATTCCAAGGACGAATTCTTTATCACTTGATTGGGGCTTGGTACTTGATTATTTTTGGTGTAAGACTTGTTTTTGGTAAGTTTCTAATTATGAGGGTGCGATTTGGGCGAGATTTGGGCGAGATATGGGTGATTTGGGAGGTCTGTTGGTGGTGGAGGCGGCGACTGCTTTTAGGTTTAGGGTTCGTCAGTTAAGGAAGTGGTGAAGATGAAGAGAAGTGAAGGGCGAAAATGGATTGGTGAGGGTTTGGCGGATATAGGATAGAGGGGCGAGTGGGCTGGCGGGTCGCGGGTTTGGGCTGGGCAAAAATTAAAAGGTGGGCTGAGTTCAAGTGTATTAGTTTAGGTTAGTTTTAGGCTTTAGTTAATTAATTAGTTAATTAGTGGTAAAGTAACTTAATAAATTGTGATTAAATTATCTAATTATTATAAAATAAATGCAGGTGTGTTATTTAATTAATGCTTAAAACTTTAGAATGCGCTATTATTTAAAAATCTTATTGTTGCATTATTGCGAAGTTAAATTAAAATTAAAATTGAGTCTAGATTAAATTACTTAAATGCTAAATGCGAGTATGATATTTAAGAATCGTTTAAAGCTTTATAAATGCGGTGCTATTAAATGCATATATCAGATTAAAATTGATTTTTAAATTACAAATGATTATGAAATTCTCTTGCGTATTACTAAACGCGACTATGCTACTTGATACGACGTCATTGCTAAATTATTTATTTTATGTATTTATTACTTACTTAAGAATTACAGCGAGCTTGAAATCAACTAACGCGGACGCGGGACTCTAAGTGCTTGAAACTCTACGTAAGACGCGATGCCATTATTAAATTATTATTTATGCCTGTATTTAATGTTTTATTGTTGTATTTTATTATAAAAATCCTAAAAAATTAGTGTAATTTTATGGTTAATGGCTGGACGGGAGGGTCAAAATTGGGTGTCAACAGCTGTCCCTCTTTGTATGGAGATGATGGAAGAATCTTCGGACAAAGACGTTGACTCATAGCCAATTTTGTCTCGATCTTGAATTGCAAAAATGTTGGCGGATAGACAAAGGTGACGCAAAAATCAAGCGTCCCGATGTCGAGTTATGGCGACAACTGGACTACCTGATCAAAACACCGGGCGGGCTAAGCGGACTCAAATTTGTCGATGTCGAGTTATGGTGACGGGCTATGGTGCAAAAAGTAAAAGAATATAAGCGGCTTGAACACAGGGTGTCTGTTATGGCTTGTGGTCTTTGGGTTCTACGGTGATGTGGGCGAGTGGGCGGCGGCAGGCGCTTACGCGTCGTTGGGAAGGTTGGCCCGTGATTGCCGGTTATTTGTAAGAGAAAATCCACGTTGTGCTCCCGCTCCTGCATGCTAAGACTTGAACAAGCGGTTAGTGCATGCTGTTAAGGCAAAATATGATGATGTATAATTTTAAAAGTAATGCAGCGTGAGTAGAAAAGGTTATCCTGCAAAATATGATGCGTTGTGTTGATGCGATCTGCAAATCGTGATTTCGCCTTGCGCGGACGTGTTGCGATTGTGAATGCGGATCGTTGTCGCTGCTGCAATTGCCACTGTAGACTAAAGCTCGAAAGAGTTAGTGCATGCTTGCTAAGGCAAAATAAAGCATGAATGAGAGAAACGCAATTTTGAGAGCAGAGAAAATCGTCCTGTGCGGATGTGATATCTTGATGATGGCGTCGTTTTGGACTTCTTTGTCTTGATAACGTCGTTACTGGGCGTCTTCTTCTTTGGCGTCGTTGCGTGAACGCAATCTTGATGGTGTCGTTGCTGGACCGCAATCGCGATGATGTCGTTACTGGACATAATGTTCTTGGCGTCGTTGTGTAGGCCAATCTTGATGATGTCGTTGCCTTGACATAATCGTGCGTCGTTACTGGGCGTGTTCTTCTTTGGCGTCGTTGCGTGATGCAATCGATGATGTCGTTGCACGGACATAATATTCTTTGGCGTCGTTGTGTAGGCAATCTTGATGGTGTCGTTGCACGGACGATGCTCATGCGTCGTTACTGGGCGTGTTCTTCTTTGGCGTCGTTGCGTGAACGCAATCGCGATGATGTCGTTGCCTGGACATAATGTTGCTAACGTCGTTGCACGGGCGATGTTCTTCTTTGGCGTCGTTGCGTGAGCGCAATCTTGATGGTGTCGTTGCTGGACACAATGCTCATGCGTCGTTACTGGGCGTATTCTTCTTTGGCGTCGTTGCGTAGCGCGATCGCGATGGTGTCGTTACTGGACCGCAATCTTTGATCGTCGTTACTGGGCGTATTCTTCTTTGGCGTCGTTGCGTAGGCGCAATGATGATGATGTCGTTGCACGGACCTGATGCTCATGCGTCGTTGCTGGGCGTATTCTTCTTTGGCGTCGTTGCGTGAAGCGCGATCTTTGATGGTGTCGTTGCACGGACACAATCGCGATAACGTCGTTGCTGGGCGTATTCTGCTTTGCTCGCGTAGAATAAATGCTCCTGCGAACTAAGCTTGAGAAAAGCGTTAGTGTATACTGTTTAAGCGAAATGATAAATGTATATAAGTAGTGCAATTTTATGGGTAGAGTTGTTGTCCCTGCTACGCCAGATGAATACTGAGATGTCGTGCTTGCTTGGACATGCTAAATCTTTAATCCGACGAATTGCCATGATGTCTTTGTTGGGTGTGATGCATTGGTTGCCAATTTGACTTTATGCCACTAGTTGATGCGCTAGGTTTTGTTGCGGAACTTTGAACTTTGTGCTGATTATGCTCCTTTCTGCTGCTGCTGCTTTGGCTGCGGACTTTGGATTGCTGTCATCCTCTGCCTTTGTTGCTTTTCTTTATACGCTATCTGAAGAAACCTTTCGCCGTATTTTCTATTTCGGCTATGGCACTTTCTGCTCCTGTTAATATGAAGAACCTGCGCTCAAAGAAAATTTGTGAGTTTGAGGGGGGGTCGATTCGTATCTGACTTTGCCGCCTTGTCCCTTGATGTCCGCGTGCCTGGCCTGTTTGGGTTTGCAACCCCTGTCTGACCTCTTTGAGATGTTTAGTAGTGCCCCAAAAGCATTTTCCAAAAATGAAATATTTTCATGAAGTATGCACAAAACATCTTTAGAAATAAACATTTATATGACATGCGTAAAAAATGTAAAAGCCTCGTCTAATTTGTCGAATATGACATGTATTTCGACCAAGCGAACATCCTTTGGAGTCCTTGTTATTGCCTTCCTCACAGTGCGCAAAACTGTCTCAATTTCAATGTGTGTCGCGTGGGCGGTACTTAACTTCGTGATGAATTGCTCATATCGTTTTTGGAATAACCCAAACCCCTTTGTTGCCTGTAGACAAATGGGAAGATTCCTAACGGTGTGGCCGAAGCGATTTAGGCGCTACGTATCCCGTGAGGGAATCAGGTCATGACGTAGTTCATTACAAGCGAAATTGGGTAAAATTCTAAAAGTGGAACCGAAGCCGATATGGCCGCCTACGTATCCGCCAAGGGAATCAGGTCATAACGTAGTTCAGATTACAAGTAAAGGGCTTTCTAATTTGCAGCGGCGAGACCCTATATGGGCTCTACGCATATCCCAGCAGGAATCGGCTTTTACAATGTAAAGGGGATTACATGGAAAACAAATACTCCTAGACGTAATATCTCTTCACTGCATCTGCGTTGATAGCCTTGGGCCATACTTCGCCATCCATCTCAGCTAAGATTAGAGCCCCTCCACTTAAAACTCGATGAACCATGTAGGGCCCTTGCCAATTAGGGGCGAACTTTCCTTTAGCTTCACTTTGATTCGGAAATATGCGTTTCAAAACCAATTGTCCCGGTTTGAATAACCTTGGCCTTACTCTTGTTAAAAGCTCTAGCCATTACGCTTTGATATAGCGCCCATGATTGCATTCAACCTTTTTCGTCAATCAACATCAGCGCTCATGCGATCTTGTATCCACTCGGCCCGCTCGGCTTCGGCTTGGATGATTCTCAGCGATGGTATTTCCACCTCTGCTGGTATACGGCACATTCCATACACCAAAAGATCTGGCGTTGCCGGTAGAAGTTCGGATTGTGGTGCGATAACCCAAAAGCGCAAAGGCAAATTCTCGTGCCAATGTTTGTAGTTCTTGATCATCTTGCGCAATATCCTCTTGATGTTCTTGTTGTTTGCTTCTCGCTCCATTCATCCGAGTCGATGCGAGTGGAATTACGGTGAGTGATCTTGAAATTTCCACATATCTCACGCATCAAATTCTGTTGAGATTGGTTCCGTTATCGGTTACAATTGATTCGGGAACTGAATCGGCAAATGATGTTGTTGCGACGAAGTCGACCACCACCTTTTTTCAGCGATCGTGTGATGGCGCTTCACCCGTTTAGTGAAATAGTCAATTACTACGAGGATGAATATGTGCCCGTTTGAAGCAACGGGTTCGATGGGGCGATGACATCCATGCCCAATGCGAATGGCGAGAGAACTTGTCACATTAAGCTCACGGAGGCACTCGAATCAAATCTCCGTGAATGCGGCATTGCCGACATTTACGCACAAGCGGATACAATCTGTTTCATCGTCGTCCAAAAATAACTGCTTTCGCGAATCTTTTCGCCAAAGTGAAGCCGTTCATATGAGGTCCGCGTCCCTCCGTGTATCTCTTCTACTAGTTTGCACGCCTCTTGAGCATCGACACGTCTCAATAAGCCCGGATCTAGAGTCCTTGGTACACAATTTCCCGTTCAAAAGAAATGATTTGCTAGTCTTGAAGTGTCTTCTTACGGATGTTGGTTATGCATACGGATATTCTCTGCTTTGAGGTACCTTTTGATGTCATGGTACCATGGATTGCCGTCTGTTTCTTCGTCTATATGGGAGCAATAAGCGGCTGCTCCGACGCTCAGCGTGATTGGATCGATGTAATTCTTGTCAGGATCTTTGAATCATGGAGGATAAGGTTGCCAATCGTCGAATTCGTTCTGGATCCTCGGAACATGCCTAAATTCTATGTGGTGAACCTCTTACGTAATTCCTTCACGCAAAATAGGTAGGAAGTATCTTCGTATTCTTGGTTGCCCGTTCACCATGTACACGATGGATCGATGAAGTCCGAATCACCTATGACCGGCGACTCTTGTATGTCCATATCTACGGCCATTCGAGCCCGATATGCAAGCTTCATATTCCGCCATATTGTTGGTGCATGGAAATCTGAGCTTCGCGGAAATCGGATAATGCTGACCTGTTTCTGAAACCAAAACTGCTCCAATGCCGACTCCTTTGAAATTTGCTCCATGAAAAACATCCTCCACGGGTAATCCTCTGAGATATCTTCTCCGACAAACAATACCTCTTCATCAGGAAAATAGGTTCGAAGGGGCTCGTACTCCTCATCGACTGGGTTCTCAGCAAGATGATCAGCTAATGCCTGTCCTTTTACGGCTCTCTGCGTGACGTAGACGATGTCAAACTCGCTCAACATAATTTGCCATTTCGCTAGTTTTCCGGTGGGCATGGGCTTCTGAAGGATGTACTTAAGCGGATCCATCCTCGAAATAAGATAGGTAGTGTATGCTGATAGATAATGCCTGAACTTCTGGGCGACCCAAGTTAATGCGCGACAAATGCGTTCTAGCGGTATAACGAGCCGTATCTTTGTGAATTTCTTACTCAAATAGTATATGGCCTGCTCCTTTTTCCCCGTTTCATCGTGTTGCCCCAACACGCATCCGAAAGCATTTTCTAACACAGACAAATAGAGTAGCAAAGGTCTCCCCGGTTCTGGTGGTACTAGAACTGGCGGATTAGAAAGGTATTCTTTGATTCTGTCAAAAGCCTGTTGGCAATCTGTTGTCCACTTGGTAGCTGCATCCTTTTTCAATAATTTGAATATCGGTTCGCATATCACGGTAGACTGGGCTATGAACCTGCTGATGTAGTTGAGGCGGCCAAGGAAACTCATCACGTCCTTTTTGCTTTTCGGAGGAGGTAACTCTTGGATGGCTTTTATTTTCGAGGGGTCTAGCTCAATCCCTCTCCTGCTCACTATAAAACCACGACTTCCCGGGAACGCCGAATCGCGCTGCGAGTTGACTTCAAGTTATACTGTCTTAGTCGTTGGAAAAATTTCTTCAAGTTTGCCAAATGGTCCTCCGCTTTTCGCGATTTGATGATGACGTCGTCCACATAGACCTCAATTTCTTTATGAATCATGTCATGGAAGATGGTGGTCATGGCTCTCATGTAGGTGGCGCCTGCGTTCTTGAGACCGAACGGCATAACTCGATAATAGTACACCCCCCACGGGGTAGTGAATGCTGTCTTTTCTGCGTCCTCTTACGCCGTAAGGATCGATGATAGCGGCCAAGCGATCGACGAGCGGCGTAGTTCATGCCGCACAATTATCGATGAGTATATGGATGTTTGGAAGAGGAAAGTCATCCTTGGCTGGCTCTGTTGAGGTCTCTGTAATCCGCGGACTCGGACCTTTCCATCTTTCTTCTTTACCGCGATATTTGCTAACCAAGTAGGATACTTTGCAACGAATTACCTTTGCCTCAGCTGTTTAGACACCTCTTCTTTGACCTTCAAACTTCGTATACGGTTTGATCTTTCTCGGCCTTTGCTTTACGGGGAAATAAGATGGCTCAATAGGTAGCCTGTGTGCGACGATGTCTGTACTCAAACCTGGCATGTCCTCATATGACCAAGCAAACACATCGATTATCTTGTTTGAGCTCAATTAATTCTTTCTTCTGTGTGACGTTTAGGTGGGCGCTGACTCTAGTCTCTTTCACGGTTCCCTCATCGCCTAAGTTTATTAACTCTGTTTCTTCCAAATTTGGTTTAGGCCTATTCTCAAAGTTTTCCAGCTCTTGGCTAAGTTCTGATTGCGGACATTCCTCTTGTTCCTCGGGGTTATGCTCGTCATTTGAACTTTGTTCGTTGGTCTCATTACATGTCATATTCGCGTTATCAACAGGTTTATTAATATGATCGCTGAAAGAAAAATGCTTAAAGAATTTAATTTTAACACAAACAAAATCTTTTAAAAAGCTGCAAAAATGTCCTGGAATTTATGATGAAAGTAAATTGCGAGATTAAAAACATATTAAGAATCATAAATGCATGTCTGTTTTCTTTCTAGATAAAAGGTCACACTGCTAGAACTAATCATAAATTCTACCAAGCTTCTCGGACGGTCGGGGACGAGTGCAGTCGATTATTCAGTGTATCCATGCTCTGCATCCCGAATGGTGAGCTCTCGCTTGTGATCTCCTGCGATCATGCAACAATCTGCCTCATCATCACCTATGAGCAGTTACGGAACCCTCTTGCAAGATCATCAGGTCATCTTCTCTCGGCATCCCGGATGGTGTAGGCTTTGACGAATGGTGACTCGAGGCGGAATGGGCGCGAGCGAGGAATGTATCCGCCTTCAGGAGGTTCGTGGTCACCAAATCCTTGAAGTGGTGGTACCCCAAACCAAAAGTGTCTCTCTTCCCAAACAACTGGATAGGCTCTGTGATCCCGCCATCACGACTCCAAGACCTCTGCAGGGCTCGTATCCATTTCTTAACATTTCCTTGCCACCATTTTGAGAGAGCGTGGCGGTGCTGATGGCGGACCCTACTTGCTCTCTTGATCTCATTAATATGAAAAACCGAACCATCCGAGTTTCCGTCTTCTATGGCGAGGATTGCATAATCGGTGTTGATGCTTCCTTTTTATCTCCAAATACTACCACTTGTGATTCCATATAAACTTTGAAGCGATGCAAGGTGGGCGGATGCACGACCTCGTGGATCCACGGCCTTCCTATCAGCGGGTTGTAACATGTAGCAATATCGATATTTGAAATTCCACAACGAAGTCTGCGAGTCCGATCCGCGGTGTGAGTTCCATCACGCCGACTCCCTATGGACTCGTCGAAACCTTTGACTCGATATGACTTTCACGAATTTTCTTACGATGCGCTTTAATTTCAACGATGTCGTGCGTGGGACAAATGTTGTGGTGACCTCGTCAATCGACCTTTGTTGAAACAATCTTGTCTGCGATTTGGATGGTGATATTGATGCGAGGTTGTGTCGGCGCCTCGTGGGTAACTCGTCATCGTGAAAGGTGATTCTGCGGGCCTCTAGTACTGTCGACCAAAGGCGCCAAGTTCCGTCTGTTGTACCCTCGGGCGTATGCATCCTTCAACACCTCCGTCAATGCGATCTGTGTGAGGCGAATGCATTAACAATGAAAGTAGAAATATCTGTGAGGTTTTCTTTAAGCGCTCTCTGACGGAATACTCTTTAGTGGGCATCTTCCTCCAAAACTCCTCGACTTGACCTGCATCACGGGCTTCTTTTGTGGTGCCTCATTGGCTGCCTCTATAGGTGTGTAATACCTCACGACACAGTTATACTGCGGCGGTGACTTCATGACCGCTTCCCACTTTCTGCGATCCGTCTTGATCGGTGGCCCTTCGGCGCTGAACAAGCGTGATTGAACCTTTATGTCTTGGCGGTGCCCTTTCCAACTCAAATCGCTGCTTTCGAGGATTGGTGGCGGGCGGCCAGCGAAGGTTCGACTCTTCCCTCACTTCGAACTGATCGGATGGTTCCCTTCAAGTTGTATTCCTCATCTAGGGTTATCAAGTGCACATTGGCGTTGCCGTGGTTTGGCAAGGGATTATCATGCACGTTTGGGGCAGGATCCTTCAGCTGAATTACTCCTTCTTTGATCAACTCTTGATTTTGTCCACGAGTGTAGCAACCGGTGTCATGCCTGCAGGCTATCAGTGATCTGCGCGCTTATTCTCATCATACCATCTTGGGATAGGGCTAGGAATCCTCCACAGGAATTGGTTGGATCAAACTGCGACTCATGATCTTTCGTATATCTGGGGTATGGGTTCGGCCCGGTGGGAGTGCGGGTTGGATGGTCTTCCTTCAAAATTCGTATTTAGTGCAGGCGCGTTGGGTGCTCTATGTTGTTGGCGGGCTTGATGGGCGGGTTGATGCGGGGCCGGATAAATGGGTGCTTGGGAAGCGTTATATATGGGCTGTGTGTGGTAGCTGGGGTGTGGGGCAGGTGTATAGTGAGGTGTAAAGTTTTGGCTGTTTGTGTGGTAGTATGGGTGCAGTAGGATGGGTTTTGGTATGTTATGAATGCTTGGGTTTGCGTTCTTGTATGAGCATGGAAGGAAAGCGTCTCTTTCTTCGCGAAGTACCGATCGTCCACGGTGAATTGCCTTATTGGTTACTGCAATCTTGCTAGATTCGTGATCTGCCGGTTTAATACCTCTTCTACGAAATCGCCCATTCTGACAACCTCTGCAAAATTTCGCCCGATGACGCTTATCATCCTCTCATAATAGGTTGCATCCTTCAAAGATTGTACAAATAGTGTGGTCATCTCACTCTCCATGGGTGGTTGTACCTTCTTGCCTCTGAGCGCCCTCATGGCGTACTCCTGAAAGTCTCCGTAGATTTCTTTTCCAACTTCATTAGATAGAACACATCGCCCGGTTTACGTGTTGAATCGAACCGCTCCACAAAGTCTTGGGCGATGCATTCCAACTATGCCATTTACGCGGATCTGGCTAGTGTACCAATCTATTGCCTCGCCGGTTAAGCTTGAATGAACAACTTCATGATGGCCGTGGGTTCTTCCTACCGATTAACTTGTAATATGATCTCAAGTGTGCGAGGATTTCCTTCCCATCAAATAAATCGAACTTGGCGCCTTATATCCGCTGGCGGTTCCACGTACGGATGCATGCAAAAATCTTCATAATCTAGTCGCCCGTGACCTTTATCCGATCGCGTACCACGAGCGCTTCTTTCAGGCTGTGAATCTCTCGGGCTACGTCATCGTCTATTTTGGCTCGGACTTCCCTTTCCATTTCCACTTCTTGGTGAAGCGCGGGGACGGTAAAAGGTTGGGTTTCTGTTGTGTAAGTTAGGTATGCAGGTGGTCTCTTTGAAATTTGGTAGTGGGTATGGTGCGTGGGCATTGGTTGGCTTGGCGATTAGGGTGATGATGGTGAAGTGAGTAGGCGGGGCGGAGTACGTGGGCGATGGGAGGATCATTTTGAAGGTGAGGTTGATGATTGGTGGGCGAGGCGATTGGGTCGATGGCGGCGGCCTTTGTGGGAGTTTTGGGGATATGTGGTGGTGGAGGTCGATCACGGGGTGGTGCGAGATAGTGGCCCGCTCTGCGGCATAGGGGTATTCAAGTGATGGATAGGTTGGTCGATTCGTAGCCTCTCCATCTCGACTGCGTATCGACAATGCATTGCGTGGTGAGCAATACATTCTTCATGGTGATATTCCTCCTTACGAAGTTTCTGTTTATTTGAGAATAATTCCCAAACCGTTCGGCTCGGGCGCCACAGGCGGTCATATCGTCATTTCTTGCCTTGGATGCGGTGAAGTGTGGATGCTCAGAGCATTGTTGAGTCAAATCTGAACCGACCCTTTGGGAAGATGATAAATCTTTCTAAAAGATGCAACAAGCGGCGTTAGCATAAGAACATAATTTGCAAGTATGTAGCGGATATATTGCTTGCACAGCGTCAAGCGTTTCCTAATATGCAAAGGGGGCCTCTTTGTGCGGTAGGCCTAAGCGTCATATATGCGATAATGATGGATTGGTCAGAGCCGTGAAATGCTTTTATTGGGACTAAAAATAATTAAATTGCAACAATGAAATGTTAAAACTAAAGATCTATTCCTAATGCTACATTGTCTTTGTTGGCGAATGTGGCGGTGGTGTTCTAGGCCTGCTCGCATCTTTCAAATATTGCATGATGTTTTGAAGTTGGTCCCACCTCTCGGGGAGCGGTGTTGTTCCTAATCTGCACTTTTACCCGATTGGTCATGTCGATATCCTCGAAACCTTGCTTGCCTTTGGGGCTTGGGCTTCTACAATCTTCCTTGAACCGTACGCGGTATTGAGCGTACCTCGCCGCTCGTATTTGACATCTATTTTCTCAGCGTTGTTCCATTCTTGGATTTGCTTCTTTACGGGAAAGTGCAATTTGCCCCAAACGCGACCTCTGAATCCTTCGTATACGATTGGGCGGGATTACATTCTTGACCAAATGGCGGAGTACATTGCGGAGCATATGGTTGAAGTCCCTTAATCAGATGAGCTCGATGTAATAACGGTCCTGCTCCTTACATAGGCTTTGTTGATACGGGATAACGATGGGTACCTCCATTGCACTTGGTTCTTTGGTGCGGGATGCAGAAATTCATACCAATCCCTAATGCAAAGAGTGAAACAAACCGCTTCATCTGTCGTAAAACTTACAATCCTATAATCATTGCTAAAACAAATGTCTGTCATATTCGATCGATAAAAGTGTTCCATGGCCATCGTAAGATGAGATTGCATCCTCGAAGAAATTGGTTTCCAGCTTGCATTTTCCTAGAGCTCGAAATATCTCGGCTAGAATCATGGGAACCAAAGTAAGTTGCGTGCCATTAATGCTCAAAAACCATCAAGGTCACGAACATATGCAAATCTTGATCCGTCCGTGTTCAAGGGGAAACACTAGAGTGCCTAATAGAGCAACGGTGAATGCGGTATGTCGTCTAGTTTTCCATTGTCCCAGACTGCAAGAAAACTCCTTTCGGAATGACTGATAGCTATCTTGGCGACCATATCTCTCGTACAGATAATCTAGGAAACCCGATTGTTCTCGAAGCAGCGGAGTTCCTTTGTGTTTTTAGGCCCGTAATGCAAGAATCTCTTTCCAGATTGATTATAAGGGATGATTTGCCCTCTGTCTTGGTAAGCTAGGCTCGTGAAGTAGTTGATCTCCTCCAACGTGGGGGTGAGTTCGAAGTCTCGAAATCTGAACAACGCTTTATCGGATCAGGCCCGAATTAAGGCCCTAACTATGTGTTGATCGGGCGATGTCAAACAAAGCCGTGAGACAACCTAATTTGCTTACGATAATCATTTCTTTGCTGTGTCGAAATTCTCCCACCAAACCTTTAGCTTTGTGGAACACGCTTACCATTCGACCTCGGGATTATTGGAATCTGCTCATCCATACATGCAGTAAAAATGCAAAATTTCCCAATGTTAGCATGTCACGTTGGGCTCGGATTAGATCCATTAATATCACGTAGCACATAATATGTTGTTGGTCGTTGGGTCGTGAGAAACCGCCGACAATTGGGCGAGCCTCTAATTGTGGTGTCGATACGAGGCCAGACCCACCTAAGGTAAATGCATGCGTGACTTAGTATGAAGGGTGGTATAGCTCTATCCTAAGTTGCTAAGATTTGGCTTTTCTAGGCCTTGAGTTCCCGAGCGGACAACTCAGTGAGAAGGCTACGCGGCCTTGGTTAGGCAGGGCACTCGCGTATATTACCAACTCTCCTAAATTTGGATTTTGAAGAAAGAATTTTCTTTGATGCACCCAGCGCACCTCGCATGTAGTGTGTGTTTGTGTGAATTTTCAGTGGAAGAAATATGGCGGAATGCGGTTTAAGGAAAGCGATAAAGCATGTAGCAATTAAGCGATTAAACATACAAAATTAGCGAGCAATTTTAAGGCATTTAAAACAAACAAATAAAGCTAAGCAATAATAAACCTAGGTTTGTTATGGTCAAGAACCTAAAATCCCCAGTGGAGTCGCCATTTCTGTCGCGCCCATTTTCGGCCGCGGCTTTTATTTAATAGAAACTCCTGCTCAAATAACAAGTTAGAAAATAAAATAAAAGCTAATATGTTTTTAAAAGAATGCTAAAATGTTAAAAGGTGCTAACATATTAGAAGTGCTAAGGGTTATGAGTCGCCACCTAATTAATTTGGGTGAATTAGGACACCTAAATGTTTAACTAGTTTAAAGTAAACATTAACTCCATTTTAATGGTCTGCTAAACTTAATGAGATTCTGGGTAAGGGTTCTTTATTAATCTAGAGGGAAGGGGTTAGGCATCCTCTAAGATCCGCTAACTTGCGGTTGTCCTGCCAAACCTAGGGTTAATTATTATACTAAGAAAATGCATGTTTTGAAGGGTATTTAAGAAAAGATCTTTGTAAGAAAAAAGATGTGTTCTTAATAAAAGAAAGCTGTAAGATTTATCTGCAAAAGCCAAGGTTAGTTTCAGATGAGAATATCTATTCATAAAATACTTTAATAAGGTATATATATTGTATGCTTTGATTATAGTGCAAAATATTGATTATGGCAAAGATACGTTTATGGAGTATACCTAGATTTCATAATTAGATATGCAAATTAAATTGTTAGGCAAAAGTTTAGACATGCATGTTAAGCACTAAAGTAAGTAATTAGAAGTGTATTTACGATTTCAAAACTACAAATCTGATTTATTTATATAAAGAGATAATTATTTTATGTCTCCTATTAATTACAAAGTTAGATAATAAATTACAAATAATAAAATAAAAGACATGAATGAGACAAGGAGATTTAGAGAGTAAAAGGAGTTGAGATGGATGGCGACGTCATCTTGTCCTATTTTGTCTTAGTAGTCTTGGCGGGAATATGAATGCGGATGCACGTAGATGCGGTCGTTATTTGAAGTAGCTCACGATGAGTCTCATGAGACTCTTCGTTTACCTCGGTGCATTTCATGTAAAAATAAGAAAGATAAGGATTAGTATATAATCTAACAATCTAAATGGACATGTGCGTATTATAGCTATCATTCAATTAGTCACCCTCTAAAAATAATAGAAGTTGACGAGTGCCCAGCGTTATTCATTGGCCCGGGCTTTTGTAGCGACAACCAACATCAATGACGTGTTTGATTTTGATTTTAGAGCAAGCATACACAATCACATTTGGGCCACATTAATTATACTAATACTTTGAAGGATAACCCGATTTGGCCTTAATAACTATATCGAGCCCGACGTCCTGTGACAAAGAACAAAATTTTAGGAGCGTAAGGGAGACATTTGGACCTAAACCTACCCCTAGAAATACTATTCATGCATTCTTGGCTCGAATACCGAAGGAAACACCAATATTCGGACTTATGTGGGACAATAAATGGCATACAACAAAACTAAGTAAATAACTTGCGAGCTTACGTATTTGATTCATTTATCACAACAAAGGTAACATCTTGATGACCTATTCTTAGCCTATTCGGGATATATATTCTGCAGACCATCCATGATAAGAAAGCGAATTACAAGCGCTCATCGCTGACCATTTAAAACAACACGTAAAGAAGACTACATACTTTCTAATTCATACGAGGCATCTGATGCGCGAGTAGCGGTTGTTAAGAGACAACGTACATAGTCTAAGCATGATTTAAATACTACCGAGCACACGGTTTAACCATATGAAGTAAGCCTCGTATCTTGAGTACAAGGTGATGGGCGAGAAGAGGCTCGAGGCGTGAAACCAACTTAACAAAGCCAATGATTTAGGAAATATGGACGATAGGCCAACATGACCTGATTCGAGTTTATTGGTTACACATTACTAAGAAGACCAACATGGAATTGCACAACGACAACGGTAGTTGATATCTCATAATATGCATTAACAATAAGTTGTTTTAAAATGTGAGGCATGAGATCATTGCATTAACTATCATGTCCAAAGCGATAATCTAATTGAATGTATTTCATGCTTACAGTTACACAAGTTCTTCCCTATGTACTGGGGATATAAATACACTATTTCTGGATTGGTATAAGTATCATAACATTGGCAAATATAGTCAAAGAGCATTACAGTATTCATACACCCACAAATATCACACGAAATCTAAAGCGAAAGGGGTGATGAGTTTACTAGTCATCATTAAATGTAAATCTAATCAATAACCTGAGGCAAGACTATATCCAGTTAATTTAAGCAAGCGGTTCAACATCCTATTCGCACACTAATGAACACATAAACATAAATGAACTAAACAAGACATGTTTAATCATACAAAACACACGATAATGTAAAGCGGGAATAAGAAGAATTGGGTTTACCTTATAGCAACGAACCGAGGCAGCGTATCAAGTCGTCGGTCCGCTCGGAAGGCTTGCTAATGCGGTGTAAAGAACGAGTCTTTACTCTGAATCTGAAGCTTGGATTGATTAACGGAGGGGTTCTTGAGAGTGAAATCTTATGTGGATTCGATCTTTATGCATGCACTGGTTTGCCCTCCCCGATCGATGCCTTTGAAGTTAATAAACACATGTATATATAGCTCCTTTTGGGGGTTATGATTTTGGTTATGATTTTGTACTGATTTGGGGCTGATTTTGGTATCGTTTTTGGTTATGGTAAGTTAATATTCCAAGGGCAATTCTTTATCACTTGATTGGGGCTTGGTACTTGATTATTTTTGGTGTAAGACTTGTTTTTGGTAAGTTTCTAATTATGAGGGTGCGATTTGGGCGAGATTTGGGCGAGATATGGACTGATTTGGGGTGCAACTGGTGGTGGAGGCGGCGACTGCTTTTAGGTTTAGGGTTCGTCAGTTAAGGAAGTGGGGAAGATGAAGAGGGCTGAAGGGGGGCGAAAATGGATTGGGCTGAGGGGTTTGGGCGGATATAGGATAGAGGGGCGAGTGGGCTGGCGGGTCGCGGGTTTGGGCTGGGCAAAAATTAAAGGTGAATTTGAGTTCAAGTGTATTAGTTTAGGTTAGTTTTAGGCTTTAGTTAATTAATTAGTTAATTAGTGGTAAAGTAAATTAATAAATTGTGATTAAATTATCTAATTATTATAAAATAAATGCAGGTGTGTTATTTAATTAATGCTTAAAACTTTAGAATGCGACGCTATTATTTAAAAATCTTATTGTTGCATTATTGCGAAGTTAAATTAAAATTAAAATTGAGTCTAGATTAAATTACTTAAATGCTAAATGCTAGTATGATATTTAAGAATCGTTTAAAGCTTTATAAATGCGGTGCTATTAAATGCATATATCAGATTAAAATTGATTTTTAAATTACAAATGATTATGAAATTCTCTTGCGTATTACTAAACGCGACTATGCTACTTGATACGACGTCATTGCTAAATTATTTATTTTCTGTATTTATTACTTACTTAAGAATTACGTGAGCTTGAAATCAACTAACGCGGACGCGGGACTCTAAGTGCTTGAAACTCTACGTAAGACGCGATGCCATTATTAAATTATTATTTATGCCTGTATTTAATGTTTTATTGTTGTATTTTATTATAAAAATCCTAAAAAATTAGTGTAATTTTATGGTTAATGGCTGGACGGGAGGGTCAAAATTGGGTGTCAACAAATACAATTAGTCTCTTAACCATTAGAAAACAAGTGACTCCTTTTATTATAAAACCTTAGGCAATTAATGCCTTAAACACAAGTGGCTTTTTCCCTAAAATCAAATCACTTATCTTTCCATAAAGCAAATATAACTAACTTCCCATAAAGCCGTTATATTCCCTTTATACCTTAGCCAAAAACAATTTCCTATCCAAGGGACTTATACGTTAAAACGGAACAAGTATCACATACTTTAAAACTCTTCAAGTCCCTTAACTTTAATAAAACTTAAGACATCCTTTATACTTTCAAAGAAGTGAGTTACTCTCCCAACTCACCCGACTTGGCTATTCCCAAACTAGTAAAGGATATCAAGGTGTTGTACGTCTACCGTACTACATACGTGCAACTAGTCATGCTCAAAGATAGGAAAAGTTCTACATAGAGTAGATCACACAACTACCTCTTAACTTCTAAGAGTAACAGGAAACATGAAATGATACCACAGGTATATTCCATACATAGAATCATGCCAAAGGAAGGAAGAGGTTCACATTCCTCGCGACGATTGTCGACAAGTAGCAAAATGCTCCAAAGTACTTCAACCTTGAGCTATTCCATTCTTCAAGTAGGATACGCTATACTTAGTACATCAACCTATAATGGCCACCATACGTCCATTAACCTTTTATTTCAAACGTAGAATATTCTAGGTGCTAAGTCGCTAAATTCTACGGAAAATTGGACAGCACCTCCTTTGTTTTTACTTACTTTGCCACCTTTTTCAAGGCCGAATACAATAACCAAACAGCCCCAATTGGCTCACCACAATCTATAAGGTAGTCCAATACAAATAATTAACTATACAGCCCCAATTGGCTCACCACAATATAGAAGGTAGTTCAATACATATGAATAGCAAACTATTACAAACCACAAGTACAAATTCGGCCACCTTGAGTTCAACAATACCAATTCTTATTCAATTTCCATTTCAATCCAAATTGGTAGCATAACATGATATCAAGTCGCATTTGATTATAACAACCATAATCTTTAAGTAAGTGACATGCGACGATTTCTAATAAACGATCAATTTGTATTCCAACTTAACATGACTTACTTTTCATTTCGAACTTAAGCTACAAGTAATCCATAATACTTATAAACTTCAACTTAACAACTTCATGCTAGCAACATGTAAAGCTAACAACAACAATATAAATAATCTTGTAACACTTTCAAAGAACAAGATTATACCTCCACGAATTGTAATCCAATCTTCAAAACCGAAGTTGCTCCTTAGCAACCTAGAGCCTCATCAAGACACCTCAATCCGCTCCTTGAGACCCTTAGAGCCACACCAACAACTTTCCTTCAAACCTCCAATCCAAAACCTAGAAAGCCACTAGGTTTTCACTTTGCGACTAATACGAAAACTCTCTTTTTCCGGGGTTTTTCTATTGAGATACACTTACAATACCCTCATGAACCTTGGTTTAAAGTGTGGGGCTTAATGAATGAAAGCGAAAAATTTCCTTTTGAAAGTGGAGGGAAGCCGAGAGCTCTTCCTTGAGTTCTTCAATTTTGTGGAAATTTTTCTAAGTGTAATGACACACTCTTGCTACTAGTAGTGTAATAAAGGGGCATGGAGGGTTAAGATGTAACCAAATGGGTGGTTTAGATGAAGTCTTACTAAAAATCAAGACTAATTGACCTTTGACTTAGTCAACTTTCTCATGCCACAACTTGCAAGACATTAGTCATCCAAGACTTATGGTAAATGACCATATTAGCCATGCCTAAATTCGACCAAGGCATCATAAGGGGGGGTGACACGTGTCTCCCTCCCATTCGTCAAAATAAAACATTTTCCGACAATTTCATAATTCCGATAAAATTTTACAAGTCTCAAATCTTGACACCTATGAGTTCTTACGTACGTTCTTAAAACATGTCCTATAAATACGGGATATAACACCAGGATCGTGGCCAGACATGAGGGCGAGTGAATCTGGCGATTCGATTCGGCCAGATAGTACGTGGTTCACGAAGCGACGGTTTGAGGCTACGGGATTTCTGAGTTGTAGCCGCGCGAGTTCTGGTCGAGGCACGAGGATGATCGCGAGAGTTCATCCGTCGATTCTGAGGAAGGATCATGCGGGTGATCAAGGCTTGAGACGAGTACGTGACGCCGGTTCCACATCGGCTGCGTGATACCGCGATCGATTGGTTTGATCGTGGGAGCTTTCGGGAGAGCATGCACCTCAGCGATTTGGGATGAGTTTTGGAGGCTTTCTCACGCACTTCTTGCCTCGCAGATGAGGAGAACGCAGGCGATAGATTTTTGTTCTTTGGCGAGAGGCGCGATTAGGGAGTACAATGTCGAGTTCGATTCTTTGGCTCGATATGTCCTGCGCTAATGCGAGACATGGAGGACCGTGTACCGCTACGCCAGGGCTAGATGATTATATGGCGAGTCTTGTGCGGGTGTGTCTCTTCACCAGCATGGACATTACCCGTATGCAGCTCATGCACTTGGATGCGAGGCGCGAGACGGCAGTCGGCGGATATCGGCATCGAGAAGAAGGCGCCAAGACGGCGGTTCTTTTAGTGGTTCTCGGGTGGGCGGCCTCGGCCGATCTAGATTTGCACCCAGCCATTTCGAGCACTCCCACATCATTGTCGATCTGACGAGTATTGGGCGGTCGGGGCCCGAGGACTTGATTTCGGGGTAGCAAAGGGTGCTAACCGATCGAGGTGCTCATTGTGTCCGTTGTGGTAGATTCCATTCGGGAGCCGTAGCACTACTCGGGAGCTTGCTATACTTGTGGCCGCAGGGTCATTATGCGAGTTTGTCCGGCCGGCGGCGCGGTGGTAGGGCTCGGCTACGGTGCATTCTTGGGTTCATCATCTCCCATGATTACTCGCCGGGCGAGGTACTCATGGGCCAGCGGTCGCGGCAGGTCGTGGCGCGGTCCGATTCTAGCGGTCCTCGTAATCGCATTTATGCCTTTCGGCCGGCAGATCGGGAGGCCTCACACGATGTAAATCGCGGTACCTTATCGGTTCGGTTATGATGTATGCGCCTTGATAGATCCGGGTTCTATTCGTCTATATATCCCCCTTATTGCTAGTAGGATAGGGATAGAGCTCGAGTCCATAGACCCTTTCGAGGTAGCTACGCGATGGGTGATTCGGTGGTAGCTCGGCGGGTATATAGGGCTTGTCGGTGACCATTTGCGATCGTCGGACCTGGCGACTTGATAGAGTTGGATATGGTGATTTCGATGTGATCATGGGTATGGATTGGCTAGCTTCTTGCTACGCCAATGTAGACTGCAGGGAGAGAGTGGTACGGTTCCAGTTTCCTGAGGAGCCGGTTGTTGAGTGAGAGGAACACCAGTATCGTAGAGGGTAGGTTTATTTCTTACCTCAAGGCTAGGAAGATGGTGCAGAAGGGGTATATCTACCATCTCGTTTGGGTGTTTGATACTGAGGCTGCGGTACCAGATTTTCAGTCAGTTCCAATAGTCAGAGAGTTCCCAGACGTGTTTCGGGCGACCTCCGGGTATCCTCCGAGAGGAGATCGAGTTTGTATAGATGTGTTGCGGACACTCGGCCTATTTCCATTCCGCCATACAGAATGACACTTGCCGAGTTGAGAGAGTTGAAGGACCAGCTGAAAGATTTGCTGGAGAATGGCTTCATCAGACATAGTGTTTCTCTCTGGGGAGCGCCGATATTGTTCGTGAAGAAGAAGGACGGGACGCTGCGCATGTGTGTTGATTCAGCGGTGAACAAGGTGACCATTAAGAACAGATACCCTTCCCGTGATTGATGATTTGTTCGACCGATTGCGAGGCGCGAGATCTTTCTCCAAGATTGATCTGCGATTGGGCTATCATCAGTGCGAGTCGAGAGGTGGATGTCCACAGGATTGCATTCGGACGATGCGGGCATTATGAGTTCAGGTCATGTCTTTTGGGTTGACCAATGCTCGTGGTATTCATGGATTTGATGAACCGAGTGTTCAAACCATTTTTGGACACGTTTGTGATAGTGTTCATTGATGATATCTTGGTTTATTGTCGCCGAGCGAGGAGCACGCGGAGCATTTAGGGGCTATCTTGTGATTCTCGGGACCAGCGATTATACGCCAAGTTTTCCAAATGTGAGTTTTGGTTAACCGGTGGCTTTTCTTGGGCATATTATCGGGTGATGGCATTCAGTGGATCGGCCAAGATCGAAGCGATCGGGACTTGTCCTAGACCTACTACTCGGCAGAGGTTCGCATTTTCGGGCCTTGCGAGTTATTATCGGCGGTTCGTAGAAGTTTGCTTCTATCTCTGCACCATTGACTAGGTGACTCGGAAGCGGCTAAGTTTTAGTGGTGATGCTTGTGGCGGGGTTTCCGATTCTTGAAGGAGGCGGCGACCGCCCGCTTCTTACTCTTCGGAGGTCGGATGGTTATGTCGTGTATTGTGATACGTCGGGCATTGGGTTGGGATGTGTGTTGATGCAGCAGGAAAGGTTATAGCGTATGCATCCCGGTGAAGAAACACGAGAGGAACTACCCGCATGATTTGAGTTAGCGGCGGTGATTCACGCCAAGATCCGAGGCACTATTTGTATGGGGTTCATGTGGATATTTATCTGCACCACAAGAGCCTCCAAAGTATATCTTCGGCCGAGAGGAGTCGAACTTACGGCGAGACGGTGGTTAGAGTTGCTTAAGGATTACGATGTTGATATCTGTACCACGGGAAGGCCATGTTGTGGCAGATGCCTTAGTCGTAGGTCGATGGGAGCCTATCGGATGTGCAGCGAGAAAGGAGGACATGGTTCGTGATTTGCATCGATTAGCGAGCCTTGGTGTCCGCTTGATTGATTCCGATAGCGGTGGGGTTCGAGTCCGTGAGGTTGCGAGTCTTCCATCGTCGAGAGGTGAAGAGGCAGTTCGAGGATCCAGTTTTGACACGCTATCGTGATACGGCTCTTCGTGAGGAAGGGTCCTTTTAAGGTAGCACTGATGGGGTGCTAAGGTTTGAGGCGAGTTGTGTATTCGGATGTTTCAGGACTTGGCGGAGTTCTTGGGGAAGCACACAACGCGCGTTACTCTATCCATCCAGGATCGACCAAGATGTACCACGACCTTAGATCTGTGTATTGGTGGGATGGCTTGAAGAGGGACGTTGCAGAGTTAGTAGCTCGGCCCGTGTTGTCGGCAGTGAAGGTAGAGCACCGTGAGGCCCGGTGGTTTGTTCTGACGATAGAGATCGACACGGAAGTGGGAGGTGATCAACATGGACTTCATCACGGGATTACCTCGCACTCGGAGGAGACATGATTCTATATGGGTTATCGCCGACAGTCGCGAAATCAACCCACTTTCTTCCCATCAGACGACTTTTGGGTTGAGGATTATGCGGACTTTACATCAGAGATCGCCGATCGCATGGAGTCCCTATTTCGATCATATCGCATGCAGGAGCCCGGTTTGGCTAACCACGGAGGTCCTTCGAGAAGGGTTTAGGGGCGAGTGAGCTCAGTCGCATTCCATCCACGACAGACGGACGGTGAAGCGCACTATCCAGACTCTTGAGGATATGCTGCGAGCCTGTGTTATTGACTTCAGGGGTAGCTGGGAGGATCATTTGCCTCTAGTTGAGTTTGCGTACAATAATAGCTACCACTCCAGTATTCAGATGGCGCCTTATGAGGCCTTGTATGGGAGGAAGTGCAGATCGCCTATAGGCTGGTTCGATGTGGGCGAGGTGCAGTTAGTGGGACCAGATTTGGTGCAGCAGGCAGTGGATAAGGTGAAGCTTATCCGAGAGCGGCTATTGACAGCTCAGAGTCGACAGAAGTCATATGCAGATCATCGTCGTCGGCATCTGGAGTTCGCAGTTGATGATTGGGTTTTCCTGAAGGTGTCACCCATGAAGGGTGTGATGAGATTCGGGAAGAAAGGGAAACTCAGCCCAAGGTACATTGGGCCCTATCAGATTGTCGCGAGGTAGGCAAGGTTGCCTATGAGTTGGATCTGCCGTCCGATCTGGAGGCAGTGCATCCGGTGTTTCATGTTTCTATGCTGAGGAGATGTATCGGGGATCCATCTAGGGTACACCCGATTGACGATGTCCAGGTGACCGAGGGGTTATCGTATGAGGAGATTCCCATAGCGATAATCGATCGTCAGGTTAGGCGTCTGCGGACTAAGGACGTGGCTTCCGTCAAAGTCTTGTGGCGGAACGAGCTCAGGGAGGAGATGACGTGGGAAGCTGAGGAGGACATGAGGCAGACGTATCCTCACCTATTTCCCCACACCTCCAGGTAATTCACTTTCCTACTTGTAAATTTTAAATTATCGTTTATGCCTAAGTGTTGTTTTGTGACCGTGTGTGGCATTTGCAAACTGTTTAAGTTATGAAGAACCTTATCGTTAACTGTCTTGGGAAGGAACATTCGGGACGAATGTTTCTAAGGAGGGGAGAATGTTATACCCCGTATTTCCAGAATATGTACGTGAGGGCGTACGTACGAAAGTTTAGCCTTAAAGTTTAGCCTTAAAGTTTTTTTGGGCACAACTCTCACAAAGAATCGTTTTCCGACGAAACATTTTACAAGACTCGCGTAGGGTAAATTCCGGCTATGTCATTTCTAATTTTTGCGGATTTTTCCGAGAGACGAAACATTTTGGACCAACGAGAGGGCGACACTTGTCACCCTCTCATTGATGGATGTGGGGCGGCAATAGGGCCGATTGGAATGGCTATTTTGTCATGGAGTTGGTAGGATATTTTGTGTGATAGTTGGATAAGGTACACTTGCCTAAATCTTGAACTTACACTTGCCTTGCACTTGGCATCATCTTGGCCATTGGTTGGCCTTTGCTTGACCTATAAATACCCCCCTTAAGATGAAGAGTTCTTCATCCACAAAGCAAACTTTCCAAGTCTAAAATCCCTCCCTCTCCCTTGAGCATTTTCGTCCAACACCCTCTTCCCCTCTAGCCTCAGTGGCTCGCCGAGAGCCTCCCTAAAGAAAGCCCTAGCCAAATCTACCCCCCCCTTGGTAGAAAAGTTGTCTTCCAAGTTTAAGTTACTATTCCTAAATACCCTAGCCCAAATCCCTTAGTACTTAGTAGAAGTTGTGAAGAACTTCTAAGGGTTCTTGGAGCTATCGGAGCGTACAAATTAGGAGCTAAACCTTGCTCAGGAGCGACTTTTAACTTGGATAATTTTTGGGCTTATCGAGGTAATAAACTTATCCTTCTGTTGTAATTAGAGAATACATACTGTAGAAGTATAGGAATAAGTATAAATACTTAGAAGGATATTACAGAATAGAATTGAACTGTTATCACAGTAGAAGGGTATAAAAGAAGAATAATTGAACTGTACTCACATAGACTGTTTTTCTGATGGATTGTATAGCTTAGGGTAGGGAAGTGCCCAAATTTCCATAGAATAGAGAACCCTGCTAGAGCTTTTCTGATGCAGTCTAGACGTTGATAGACGTATTTGACTGATATAGGTCGATACTCTGCGCGCGACATATTCAACTTGGCAGGTGGTTTTCGCCGAGAAGGTATGTGATTTTTCCTATACTCTTAAGCATGATATTTTAAGATATATATATAGTACGGTAGACGTACATGTGTTAACTGAATAATAATTACGGCAATGTCTTTTGACTTAAGCCTGAATAATAATTACGGCAATGTCTTTTGACTTAAGCCTGAATAATAAGAATATTGATGCATTTCAAAAGAATACTGAATCATTTTTATGTAAGAGAAATATTTGGTTTTTAAACAAAAAGCTTAAAGAGTTATACTAGTTTTATGGGAAGCTAGGTATAACAACTTAAGAAAGATAAAAGGAATTGTTTACTTGTTTGTTTATAAAAGTCTTGTATTGATTTCTGTTAAGTGTAGTAAGATTGTTTGATAAGTAGACATATTATGATGCTACCTGTGTTAGTGTCTTGTAATGTTGTGAAAGGGGGTCATTCTTGCTGTGCTTACGTTGCTAAGCGGTAAGTCCGGTTCAGATCGTTATTATATCACCTACCCCTTGACTTGTTATACCGCGGCTTGCCACCCTTGATGCGGTCTATACGGCTATGCGGTCTATGTGACTACGCGAGTGCGGGAGTTCGTGGATTGATCATTCGGGTGTTTTAGCCCGACGCGGGATGCCCTATGCGGTCCGTGTAACTACGCGGTCTATTGAGACTATGCGGATCGCGGGAGTCTGGAGAGTGCAGGTTAGCTACCGTCGAGAATACCTCATGCGGTACGTGTGTGACTATGCGATGCGGGAGTCGAGGATTAAACGCTGTCACGACCCATTCCGGGCCAATCGCGGTGCCTTACCGGGCACCCTAGGGATACAACATCAGAGAAAAACCAGCGGAAATAAAAACGTACACATACACTTTAGATATGGATCAAGATAACAGAAAATCGGCCACCCAACCCGGGTGCCTTTCAGCATATATAAATATATCGACATTTGAATTCATAATCCTTACAACCCCGCCACAATTACTCACAGACCTCTAAGATTTTTACGACAACTATGACGGACAGGGCCCATACTACCCCGAATGTACAAGAACCTACACACTCGGGTAACATACCAAAGATAAGCCTCAGAAGGAACGAGCTTCCCAATACGAAAGGTGATCCTAAAGCGGGGATCGACAATGATGTACTTACTGCGGCATGAACGCAGCCCGAAGGAGGTCGATGCAACAGTACCAAGTATGTGAATCAGAAAATCAGAAATGAAATCATAGCGATCTATATAAAGCAGAGACATGTATGATAACCAAACTACAAGGTACAAATATATAAACATTCATATCAAGTCGTGGACTCACGCCTCCAAATCATCACTCGTGCGTGGAATTCCTTCCTCACTTAGCGATCTATGATATAACAATCACCGAGTACACGAACACCAAGTCCCACCGATGCCAAAGCGTACCACGAGACTTCGTCACTATATCGACTCAAGGCGACCATACGGCAAGTGCAATAACCTATACCCGATCCACCGCGCCCACGTAGCTGACGGGGGCAAGTATACAAGCTACGCACCCGATCACAACCGTAAGTCACGATACTTCGCCGCGAAGCTGACACGTGGTAAGTGCAACAACCTGTACCAGATCCACCTGCGCCACGTAGCTGACGGGGGCAAGTAAACAGGCTACGCACCCAATCACAACCGTAAGTCACGATACTTCGCCATAACAAAAAATGGTCACATGTCCACAGAATCCATCAACGGTGTAGACATGCCCATGTACTAATGCTAATGGAAGCATACCCGTGGAATCTCCCACACCGCCAGACGTCCAAGTAAGTTCTCAACAAGTCAACCGGCCCTCCATCGAGTGACGCGGTAGAATAGAAACACAATTCTTGCACAACAAAGACTATCTCAATAAGCATAGGCAAGTTACACAACAACAAGCATAGGCAAGTTACACAACAACAAGCATAGGCAAGTTACACAACAACAAGCATAGGCAAGTTATACATAACTCTAAGTACTTTCATTTTATGTCAAAGTCCGGGTTTTAACCCTAAAGTACTACGTACGTTAAATTCTTTTTAAGAGATCCATTCCTTTTATGAAAATCACCCGATACCCGTAGTATAAAATAGAGTGACTTACATCTTTTTAGCAAACCAAAACAACTTCTCTTTTTAAAGTCAAGTTTCCACATTAAAACCAATGATAAAAACCCTTCTTTTGTTTTCATAAAGTCGTTATAACCAACTTCCCATAAAGCTGTTATAACACTTTAAGTTTTAAACAATTTTAAGACAACACAATGCCTTTCTTTTCCCTAAAGTTCCAGTTTGCCTAATTTCAATTACTCAAGTCTCTTTTTAGAAAAGTTTCATAGTTCAATGTCTTAATCTCTTTTTAAAACAATTGAGTAACATATGCCATAAGTAGTAGGTTATTCTTGTTCATAAATCTTATTAAGCGGCCATGATCTAGGAAATGTAATATCATTTTGTCTCATCTTAGCTTCTATGCGGATGGAGGTTTCTCTTGGTTTTAATAATACTTCATTATTCAATACATTTTCCTTATTAACGCCGCAGTGGTTTGTCGATACACATTCGATTTCAAATCGTGAAACATTATTCCTTTTAAAACCACGTACTCATTACTCACGAATGAGGTTTCACACAAAACTCATATTAATTCATTTAAGTTAAGTCTCTTATCTCATAAGATCAAGTCTCTTAACTTCTAAAATCAGTAAACCATTTTCTTTACCTCTCTTAAGACGTTATACCTAACTCCCCATAAAGCTAGTATAACTCTTTTTAAAACCTTTAAAACCAAGTGTTACTCTTCTTTCAAAAATGGTTTCTTAACTCTTGTGACATACTTCAAGTTTCTTATTATTCAGGCTTAAGTCAAAAGACATTGCCGCATAACTACGCTCAATTAGCACACGTCTCACCGTACTATATATTATTCAGCTTAAGTCAAAAGACATTTGTCGCACTATATATCTTCCTTTAAAATATCATGCTCAAGAGTATAGGAAGAATCACATACCTCATGACGATTTATCGACTATAAGCAAACGCCCACGGCTATAACGGCTAGCCTTGTCACCTTCTAAGTAGCACATGCTACTTGCAGAACATACACCCAATAAAGGTTATCACCATCAGAAATGGTCTCCTATGTAAGTACAGTTTAATCTTCTACTTATATTCTTCTGATGTGATTTCAGTTCAAGTCTTTACTGTAATATCCTTTTATTATAATTCAATTCTCTCCTATGAATCTTATATTCATTTCTATACAACTACAGTATGTAATTTCCAATTACACTAGAAGGATAGGATTATTTACCTCGATGAGCCCAAAAATTATCCAAGTTTAATGTCGCTCCTGAGCAACGTTAAGCTCCCACTCCGTGCGCTCCAACCCGCTCCAAACAACCCTTAGAAGTTCTACGTAACTTCTTCTTAACACTTCAACTCGCTATGAAGATTTCCTTAGGGTTTCGTTTTTGTGACTGAGGGAAGTATAATAGTATTTTCTGGGCTTTTGTATAAGTGTAACCTTGGGAATACTACAAGGTATTTGGGCCAAGGTATTTGGGCATAACAACAATACTTGGAGAGTATTTCTATACCACAAAAGGGGGGTATTTATACTAGAAAACTAGGCTAGGGGGGTACACTCTCGGCCTAGCCTCACTCAAGGGGGGGGGGGAGGCTCTCGGCCAAGGGCTCTCAAAGGGGGAGGGGGTGTGGTGGACGAAAGCTCTCACTAAGAGGGGAGGGAGGAATTTAACACTTAGAACAATTTTGGATGAAAAAGTTCATCAACATAGAGGGGTATTTATAGGTCAAGCAATGGCCAACCAATGGCCAAGATTAATCCATGTGTTAGGCAAGTGTAAGGCCAAGATCAAGCCAAGTACACCTTATCCATCTACCACCAAAATATCCTACCAACTACTTGACAAAACAAGCCACAATTTTCGTCCACTTTCCGCCCAACCCCTTCCAATGTGAGGGTGACACATGTCACCCTCCCGTTGGTCCAAAATGTTTCGTCTCTCGGAAAAATCCGCAAAAATAATAAATGACATAGCCGGAATTTTCCCTTCGCAAGTTTAGTAAAACGTTTCGTCGAAAAAAGACTCTTTTCGGCACTTGTGCCCAAATTTCGAACCTTGCCTAATCTTAAGGCTTGAATTTATATACGTACGCCATCACGTACATACTCTGGAAATACGGGGTATAACATTCTCCCCTCCTTAGAAACATTCGTCCCGAATGTTCCTTCTCAAGACGGATTATGATGAAGTTCTTCTAACAAGTTGCCAACGCCACGCCTGGCCACGAAATAACACACGTTCTCTTCCTTCCTTAGTCGTCGTGCCCTTCTCGAACACTTGAACTCTTCTAGTATACGTACCACACTTCAGTCATCGCTTCAGTTCCCAAAACTTTGGAGTCACCACCTCCAAACTTGGTCATCTACTAGCCTCAACCTCCCTTAAGGCCATTCCCGGCCTTCACGGTCCGCTTCTGGTCGAACATATCCACGAACTCATACGATGGTCATCTAAACTTGGGCCTAGCACCCTCGTGACCCTACCACCTGGCGGGACCACCCAGCTGACCCGTCTCAAACAGGCCGCGGGTTGGCCCTCAACATGGCCCCAACCCGACCCACTTAACGCATCACGCTCTTGTTCCCCGATCCGGAACAATCTTACCTATACAGGTCATGAAAGCTACCACTTCCATTTAGCACTACCCAAGGAAATTTTTCCTACAATTACTCCACGTATGCCTATACGTTCTGACAAGGATCACTCGCAAAAACTTGTACTCAAGACGGCCTTACATCTCAGGTCTCAACTGTAATATTCTAAGGTTCATCATTTTCACCCCCAGGCTTACCCTTTCTCACTAACCAGGTTTCTTAATCACATTTTAGCACAAAGCTATCCGAACATAACACTTAACACATTATCATAACATCAATACATACAAGTCTCTAGAGGGTTTAAGGATATACCTGAAAGTAGGCGGTTCAGAGGACCGCTAAAACTGGGAACTTCCACCGCGACCTCTACCGTGGCCTGCCGGTGTATGAACATCCTGCCTAGCTATGGAAGGTGAAGAACCTGCAACTGATCTAGTAGTCTGTGCTATCCCACTGCTACCCCAGTCGGACGGTCTCGTCAAATGGCCCTGTCGGCCGCAAGTATAGCAATCTCCCAAACCAGTACGACATTCCCCCCTATCGGCTTTACCACAATAGTCACACTGAGATACGGGTGGCCTCATCCGGCGAGCACTCTACTCCTCAAAATCTGAACCTCAGGAGCCCCGACTGCTCCGAATATTCCAAACGCTCCGACGACGGTGGGGACCACTTGGTACAAGCGGAGGCGCATAATCGCTCGCTTCAGGCGGTCCGCCTCGAAAGTCATCAAAGGACCGCTGCTCGGCCTCTTCTGCGATCTCGGCCATTCCGCCGATTCCTCCGCTCCTCACATCCAAGTGCATAAGCTGCGTGCGGCAATGTCCATGCGGTGAAGAGCTACACCGAACAACTCTGCTAGGTAATCATCGAGCCTCGTAACATATCGGTGCACTCGATCCTCCATACTAGCTACTAACGCGGGGATGTCGCTAATGAGTCGAACTCCACATTGTACTCCGAACCGTACGCGGATTCTGCGTAACACCAAAAATCTGTCGGCCGAGCCCTCTCATGTGGAGGCAAGAAATGTGCCGAAAGGCCTCGAGAACTCGTTCCAAACACCGGAAGTGCATGCTCTCCCGACAGCTCCACGAATCAAACCCGATCATGCGGTATCACGCGGCCGTGCGAACCTGTAACCACCGACTCGGTCTCCGATGCGATCACTCTCACGACCAGAATCGCCGGATGAACTCCTGCGGATCATCCTCGTGCCTCGACCCATAAAACTCGGCGGGTTACATCTCGTAAAATCCCGTAGCCTCAAACTATCTCGATCTAGGGTGAACCATCGGTGCTCATCGGGCTGCTGCGCCCAGCCTATCCTCAAGTCAGCCACCACGGCCATTAACTGGGCCCACTCTTTGTAACTCATCTCCTCTGCTCCTGCATGGGATGGAGGCTCGGTCTCGTGGTCTCGTGGAGACTGCCCGCTCTACACGCAGCTCCTCTCTGCCTTGCCGCCTCGGGCGGGTTGCCTACGCGGAGGCATAATCGTAAAAACGGGCACGCGTGGGAGGTCCAACTTACAACACACTCTAAGGCACGATCTCGGAATGAGAAGAAGGAAACCAATCCTAAATGTCCTATAGCCTCTCGATTATAGATGTGGTGCACAACACATCGATAATCAAGACTCTACTAGACACCTGCGTAGACACTTTCCGAGGACTAATCGCTCGATACTACTTTTGTCACGACCCGTTCGGGGCGTGGATCGTGCCTTACCGGGCACCCTAGTGATACAACATCGAGAGAAAAACCACGAAATAAAAACTTAAACATACAGCTTTAGATATGGATCAAGATAAAGAAAATAGCCAACCAAAAGCGGTTGCCTTTCAACATATAAATATATACATTTGAGCGATTATAATCCTTACAACCCCGCCACAATAACTCATGCACCTCTAAGATTTTTACAACAACTATGACGGGATAGGCCCGCCACCCCGAATGTACAAGAACCTATAGACTCAGGGTAACATACCAAAGATAAGCCTCCGAAGGAACGGAGCTTCCCAATACGCTGAAAGGTGATCCTAAAAGCGGGGATCGACAACCGATGTACTTACTGCAGATGAACGCAGCTTCGAAGGAGGTCAAGATACCAAGTATGTGAAATCAGAAAAATCAGTAAATGAAATCATAGCGATCTATATAAGCGGGAGACATGTATGATAACCAAACTACGATGCACATATAATGATCATATCAAGTCGTGGACTCACGCCTCAAATCATCACTCGTGCGTGGAATTCCTTCCTCACCGCGGCCTATGATATAACAATCACCGCGAGTACACGAACACCAAGTCCCACTGATGCCAAAGCCGCACCACGAGACCGTCACTATCTCGACTCGCGAAGGCGACACGCGGCAAGTGCAATAACCTATACTCCCGATCGCCGCGCGTAGGCGGCGGGGCAAGTATACAAGCTACGCACCTGATCACAACCATAAGTCACGATACTTCACCGCGAAGCTGACACGTGGTAAGTGCAACAACCTGTACCAGATCCACCTGCGCCACGTAGCTGACGGGGGCAAGTAAACAGCTCGCGCGACCCAATCACAACCGTAAGTCACGATACTTCGCCATAACTAAAAATGGTCACATGTCCACAGAATCCATCAACGGTGTAGACATGCCCACGCTAATGCTAATGGAAGCATACGAGTGGAATCTCCCACATCCGGTGACGCCCAAGTAAGTTCTCAATAAGTCAACCGCCTCCATCGAGACGCGGTAGAATAGAAACACAATTCTTGCACAACAAAGACTATCTCAATAAGCATAGGCAAGTTACACAACAACAAGCATAGGCAAGTTACACAACAAGCATAGGCAAGTTACACAACAACAAGCATAGGCAAGTTATACATAACTCTAAGTACTTTCATTTTATGTCAAAGTCCGGTTTTAACCTAAAGTACTACGACGTTAAATTCCTTTTTAAGAGATCCATTCCTTTTATGAAAATCACCCGATACCCGTAGTATAAAATAGAGTGACTTACATCTTTTAAGCAAACCAAAACAACTTCTCTTTTTAAAGTCAAGTTTCCACATTAAAACCAATGATAAAAACCCTTCTTTTGTTTTCATAAAGTCGTTATAACCAACTTCCCATAAAGCTGTTATAACACTTTAAGTTTTAAACCATTTTAAGACAACACAATGCCTTTCTTTTCCCTAAAGTTCCAGTTTGCCTAATTTCAATTACTCAAGTCTCTTTTTAGAAAAGTTTCATAGTTCAATGTCTTAATCTCTTTTTAAAACAATTGAGTAACATATGCCATAGGCGAGTAGGTTATTCTTGTTCATAAATCTTATTAAGCAGCCATGATCTAGGAAATGTAATATCATTTTGTCTCATCTTAGCTTCTATGCAGATGGAGGTTTCTACTGGTTTTAATAATACTTCATTATTCAATACATTTTCCTTGATTAACGCTGCAGTGGTTTGTCGATACACATTCTGATTTCCGAAATCAGTAAAACATTATTCCTTTTAAAAACCACGTACTCATTACTCACGAATGAGGTTTCACACAAAACTCATATTAATTCATTTAAGTTAAGTCTCTTATCTTATAAGATCAAGTCTCTTAACTTCTAAAATCAGTAAACCATTTTCTTTACCTCTCTTAAGACGTTATACCTAACTCCCCATAAAGCTAGTATAACTCTTTTTAAAACCTTTAAAACCAAGTGTTACTCTTCTTTCAAAAATGGTTTCTTAACTCTTGTGACATACTTCAAGTTTCTTATTATTCAGGCTTAAGTCAAAAGACATTCTGCATAACCACGTTCAATTAGCACACGTACGTCTACCGTACTATATATTATTCAGGCTTAAGTCAAAAGACATTGTCGTACTATATATCTTCCTTTAAAATATCATGCTCAAGAGTATAGGAAGAATCACATACCTCGCGACGATTTATCGACTATAAGCAAAACGCTCCACGGCTATAACCCGGCTAGCCTTGTCCACCTTCTAAGTAGCACATGCTACTTGCAGAACATACACCCAATAAAGGTTATCAGTCTACTGTAAATACGGTCCTATGTAAGTACAGTTTAATCTTCTACTTATATTCTTCTGATGTGATTTCAGTTCAAGTCTTTACTGTAATATCCTTTTATTATAATTCAATTCTCTCCTATGAATCTTATATTCATTTCTATACAACTACAGTATGTAATTTCCAATTACACTAGAAGGATAGGATTATTTACCTCGATGAGCCCAAAAATTATCCAAGTTTAATGTCGCTCCTGAGCAACGTTAAGCTCCCACCGCGCTCCAACCGCTCCAAACCACCCTTAGACGTTCTACGTAACTTCGTCTTAACACGTCAACTCGCTATGCAGATTTCCTTAGGGTTTCGTTTTTGTGACTGAGGGAAGTATAATAGTATTTTCTGGGCTTTTGTATAAGTGTAACCTTGGGAATACTACAAGGTATTTGGGCCAAGGTATTTGGGCATAACAACAATACTTGGAGAGTATTTCTATACCACAAAAGGGGGGTATTTATACGAGACAACTAGGCTAGGGGTACCCTCTCGGCCTAGCCTCACCCAGGGAGGCTCTCAAGGGCTCTCAAAGGGAGGGTGTGGTGGGAAAGCTCACTAAGAGGAGGAGGAATTTAACACTTAGAACAATTTTGGATGAAAAGTTCATCAACATAGAGGGTATTTATAGGTCAAGCAATGGCCAACCAATGGCCAAGATTAATCCATGTGTTAGGCAAGTGTAAGGCCAAGATCAAGCCAAGTACACCTTATCCATCTACCACCAAAATATCCTACCAACTACTTGACAAAACAAGCCACAATTTTCGTCCACTTTGCCTGACCCTCTTGATGTGAGGGTGACACATGTCACCCTCCCGTTGGTCCAAAATGTTTCGCCTCGGAAAAATCCGCAAAAATAATAAATGACATAGCGAATTTTCCTTCGCAAGTTTAGTAAAACGTTTCGTCGAAAAAGACTCTTTTCGCACTTGTGCCAAATTTCAACCTTGCCTAATCTTAAGGCTTGAATTTATATCGTCGCCATCACGCATACTACGGAAATACTGGGTATAACATTCTCCCCTCCTTAGAAACATTCGTCCCGAATGTTCCTTCTCAAGACGGATTATGATGAAGTTCTTCTAACAAGTTGCCAACGCCACGCCTGGCCACGAAATAACACACATTCTCTTCCTTCCTTAGTCGTCGTGCCCTTCTCGAACACTTGAACTCTTCTAGTATACGTACCACACTTCAGTCATCGCTTCAGTTCCCAAAACTTTGGAGTCACCACCTCCAAACTTGGTCATCTACTAGCCTCAACCTCCCTTAAGGCTATTCCCGGCCTTCACGGTCCGCTTCTGGTCGAACATATCCACGAACTCATACGATGGTCATCTAAACTTGGGCCTAGCACCCTCGTGACCCTACCACCGGCGGGACCACCCAGAGTCGACCCATCTCAAAAGCCGGCGGGTTGGCCTCAACGGCCCCAACCCGACCCACTTAACGCATCACGCTCTTGTTCCCCGATCCGGAACAATCTTACCTATACAGGTCATGAAAGCTACCACTTCCATTTAGCACTACCCAAGGAAATTTTTCCTACAATTACTCCACCTATACGCTCGACAAGGATCACTGCAAAACTTGTACTCAAGACGGCCTTATCTAAGGTCTCAATGTAATATTCTAAGGTTCATCATTTTCTCACCCTGTGCTTACCCTTTCTCACTAACCGTGTTTCTTAATCACATTTTAGCACAAAGCTATCCGAACATAACACTTAACACATTATCATAACATCAATACATACAAGTCTCTAGAGGTTTAACGATATACTGAAAAGTAGGCGGTTCAGAGGACCGCAAATCGGGAACTTCCACCGCGACCTCCGTGGCTGTAGGTGTATGAACATCCCGCCTAGCTATGGAAGGTGAAGAACCCAGAATCGATCTAGTAGTCAGGCTATCCCACCAGCTACCTGGTGGACGATCTCACAAATGGCCTGTCGGCCGCAAGTATAGCAATCTCCCAAACGACGACATTCCCTATCGGCTTTACCACAATAGTCACACCGAGATACGGGTGGCCTCATCCGCGAGCACTTACTCCCGAAAATCTGAACCCGGAGCCCCGACTGCTCTGAATATTCCAAGCGTTCGACGACGGTGGGGACCACTTGGTACAAGCCGAGCATAATCGCTGCTTCTGAGGCGGTCCGCCTCGAAAGTCATCAAAGGACCACTGCTGTTTCGGCCCTCTTCTGATCTCGGCCATTCGCCGATTCCTCCGCCTCACATCCAGCGCATATGTCACGACCCATTCCGGCTCGTGAATCGGTGCCTTACCGGCACCCAAGTAGTCATACATCAGTAATCGGAAATATAAACAAGACATGAAACGCTTTATAAAATAATACGCTTTATGTGAACAAACGCCGCCTTTCGTATATATATAAACAAGGTTTATGATTACATCCGACACTGCATACATGACTCTGCACTCTAAGGAAAAATACAACTATGGCGGACAGGGCCGCCATACCTCGCATACAAAACTATCTACAACAGGAGATCATACCAAAAGTAGAGCCTCCAAGAGATGGAGCTCTGACACCAACGTAGAGATCCTAAGGATGCGGATCTAGCACTGCTTGCCGCTTACCGCGGCATGAACGCAGCTTCCGAGGTCGCATAACAGTACCAAGTATGTGAAACTATAAAGAATCGAAATGAAATCAAAGTATTTAAAACCTTTTCACAAATACACCGGTTCAATTGCACATAGTGCCATCACAACAACAACGATAATAGAAAAATTGTAATGTGTCTATTCTAGGCGCGAATGATCGGGCAAGGCCAATCGCCCATAGTATCATTCTGCGTGCCTAGTCTGGACTTCCGCAGCGCCATAGGTCACACACGCACCGCGTACGAGGTATTCCCGCATCGGGGCAGCTACCCCAGATCCGCCTCAGCTCCCGGCCGCATAGCCTCAAAAGACCGCATAGTCTCGGCAGACGCATAGGAATCCCCGTCAAAGCTAAACACCGGAATGATCAATCTCGGAGCATACCGCTGCTCGCATAGTCTCACAGACCGCATAGGCCGTATAGACCAAGATCGGGGCAAGCCTCAGGTATAACGATCGAGGGTAGGTGATACAATAACGACAACGGACTTACCTGGTTAGCAACGTAAGCACAGCAAGAATGACCCCTTACACAGATTTCAAGACACTAACCTGTGCATCATAATATGTCTACTTATCACACAAATCTTATTACACTTAACAGAATCAATACAAGGCTTTTATAAACAAACAAGTAAGCAGCCTTTTTATCTTTCTTAAGTTGTTATACCTAACTTCCCATAAAGCTAGTATAACTCTTAAGCTTTTGTTTTAAAACCAAATATTTATCTTCTTAAAAATGATTCAAGATTCTTTGAAATGCTTAGCTTCTTTGTTATTCGGCTTAAGCTGAGGCATTCTAGTAAGTATTATTCGAGCTTAAGCGTGAGGCATTCCGTAAGTATTATTCAGGCTTAAGTCAAAGACATTGCCGTAGTTATTATTCATTAACACGTATACGTCTACCGTACTATATATTGTAAAATATCATGCTTTAGGAAGAATCACATACCTTCTCAATAAAACCACCGCCAAGTTGAATATGTCACGCCGCAGAGTCACCTATAATAGTCACAGACATCTATCAAAGACTACTCAAGGTCATTCTAAACAGAGGGTTCACAATTCTACTGAAAGTCGGGCGTACCTCCCTACCCGTGAGCTATATAAGTTCATGTGAAACAGATCCATGTAAGTACTGCTTTGATTATTCTTCTTTAAACCCTTCTACTGTGGTAATAGTTCAATTCTATTCGTGATATCCTTCTAAGTATTTAATACTTATTCAATACTACTACGATGTATTCTCTAATTCAAAAGAGGTTAGGATTAGTTACCTCGGTAAGCCCAAAAATATCCTAGATAAAGTCGCACTGAGCAAGGTTTAGCTCTAAGTCAGACGCCCAGAGCTCTAAGAAACCCTAGAAGTTCTTCACAACTTCTACTAAGTACTATGGGATTTGGGCTAGGGTATTTTGGGCATTATACCGATACTAGAAGACAACTTTTCTACCAAGGGAGGGGGGGTAGATTTTGGCTAGGCTAGGGGGGGTAGGCCCTCGGCCAAACTCACTCAAAAGGGGGAGGGGGGGGGGGGGGGGGTGTTGGACGAAAGGGTAAGGGAGAGGATATGATTTTTGAAGAATTGGAAGATAAATTTGTGGATGAAGAACTCTTCATCTCTAAGGGGTATTTATAGCTCAAGCCTTGGCCAACCAACGGCCAAGATGAAGACAAGTGCAAGGCAAGTGTAGGGTGAGGATTAACTATACACAAATATCCTACCAACTCCTTGACTTGTGCACAAGGCACAAAAACGTGCCATGGCTCTTCAATTCGCCCAAATGGACGATTCAAGTTCACCATGGGAGGTGCCAAGTGTCGCTCTCCCGCTGGTCCAAAATGTTTCGCTCTCTCGGAAAAATCCAAAAAAATAGCAATGGCATAGCTGGAATTTTCCCTACGAAAGTTGTGGAAACGTTTCGTCGGAAACGATTCTTTTAGTGAGTTGTGTACAAAAACGCCCAAGGCTAACTTTAAGGCCAAACTAGACGTATTCCCTTGCATACATACTCCGAAATACGGTATAACATTCTCCCTCCTTAGAAACATTCGTCGAATGTTCCTTCTCAAGACGATTATCGAAGAAGCTTAAACGGTTTGTAAGTGCCACACGGCCACAAAATAACACTTAGGCATAAATGATAACGAAAATTTACAAGTAGGAAAGTGAATTACCCGGAGGTGTGGGAATAGGTGAGGATACTTCGCCTCATGTCCTCTCGGCTTCCCGTCATCTCCTCCCCGAGCTCGTTCCGCCACAAGACTTTGTGGAAGCCACGCCCTTGGTCCGCAGACGCCTAACTCGACGATCGACTATCGCTATGGGAATCTCCTCATACGATAACCCCTCGTCACCGGACATCGTCACCGGTGTACCCTAGATGGATCCCCGATACATCTCCCGGATAGATACGTGAAAAACCGGATGATCGCCTCCAGTTGACGGCAGATCCAACTCATAGCAACCTTGCCTATCTCGCGGACAATCGAAACGGCCCAATGTACCTTAATGAGTTTCCCTTCTTCCGAATCTCATCACACCTTCATGGGTGACACCTTTAGGAAAACCCAATCATGAACCTCGAACTCAAGATGACGACGATGATCTGCATACGACTTACGCCGACTCGGTGTCGATAGCCGCCTCGGATAAGCTTCACCTTATCCACCGCCTGCGCACCAAATCTGGTCCCAGATGCACTCGCCACATCGAACCAACCTATAGGCGATCCGCACTTCCTCCCATACAAGGCCTCATAAGGCGCCATCGAATCTGGAGTGGTAGCTATTATTATACGCAAACTCAACTAGAGGCAAATGATCCTCCCAACTACCATGAAGTCAATAACAGGCTCGCAAAGATATCCTCAAGAGTCCGGATAGTGCGCTCTGCTGTCCGTCTGCCTGTGGATGAAATGCGACTCGTGCTCACTGCATCCCTAAACCCCTGGAAGGACCTCGAAGTTAGCGTAACCGGGCTCCTGCATGCGATATGATCAAGTAGGGACTCCATGCAGATGACGATCTCTCGGATGTAAAGTCCGCATAATCCTCGGTAGAAAAAAAGTCGCCCCGGGAAGAAAGTGGGCTGATTTCGTCACCGTCGACGATAACCCAAATAGAATCATGCCTCCTCGAGTGCGAGGTAATCCCGTGATGAAGTCCATGTTGATTACCTCCCACTTCCGTCGGGATCTCTATCGCTGCAACAAACCACGGGCCTCCGGTGCTCTACCTTCACCGCCGACAACAAGGGCGAGCTACGAACTCGCAACGTCCCTCTTCAAGCCATCCCACCAATACGGATCTAAGGTCGTGGTACATCTTGGTCGACCCCGGATGGATAGAGTAACGCTGTGTGCTTCCCCAAGAACTCGCAAGTCACGAAACATCCGGAACACACAACGCCCTCAAACCTTAGCACCCATGGTGCTACCTCAAAAGGACCCTTGCCCTCACGTAAGAGCTGTATCGATATCGAATCAAAGCCGGATCCTCGAATGTTGCCTCTTCTTCACCTCGACGATGGAAGACTCGGCAACCTCGAACTCTAACCCCATCGCTATCGTAATCAATCAAACGGACACCAAGGCTCGCTAATCGATGCAAATCACGAACCATGTCCCTCCTCTAGTGCACATCCGATAGGCTCCCATCGACCTACGACTAAGAGCATCCGCCACAACATTGGCCTTCCCGGGTGGTACAGATATCAACATCGTAATCCTTAAGCAACTCTAACCACCGTCTCGCCGTAAGTTCGGCTCCTCCGGCTGAAGATATACCGAGGCTCTTGTGGTGCGTATAAATATCCACGTGAACCCCATACAAATAGTGCCTCCAGATCTTTAAAGCGTGAATCACGGCGACTCCAAATCATGGGTGGGGTAGTTCCTCGTGTTTCTTGGTGTCGGGATCATATGCTATAACTCGCCATCTGCATCAACACACATCCCAACCCGATGCTCGACGCATCACAATACACGACATAACCATCGGACCCTCCGGAAGAGTAAGAACGGGCGGTCGGTCTCTCTTCAAAGAATCGAAACCCCGCCACAAGCATCACCATCAAACTTGGCGCTTCGAGTCACCTAGTCAATGGTGCGTAGATAAAGCAAACTTCTCCACGAACCGATAATATCTGCGAGGCCCGTAAATCGCGAACCTCTGCCGGAGTAGTAGGTCTAGGCCAAGTCCCGATCGCTTCGATCTAGGCCATATCCACGAATGCCATCACCCGGCAATATGCCCAAGAAACGCCATCAAGTCAACCAAACTCACATTTGGAAAACTTGGCGATACCAGGTCGGAGAATCACAAGCCTCAAATGCTCGCATGCTCCGCTCTGGCGAGAATAAACCAAGATATCATCAATGAACACTATCACAAGCGTGTCCAAAAATGGTTTGAACACTCGGTTCATCAAATCCATGAATACGGCCGAGCATTGGTCAACCAAAAGACATGACCCCGAACTCATAATGCCCGTCTGGTCGGAATGCGATCCTAGGGACATCCACCTCTCGACACGAACTCGATGATAGCGACGCAGATCAATCTTGGAGAAACATCTCGCGCTCGCAATCGGTCGAACAAATCATCAATCACAGGAAGGGTATTCGTTCTTAATGGTCACCTTGTTCATTGCCGTAATCAACACACATGCGCAGCTGGCCCCGCCCTTCTTCTTCACGAACAATCTGGCGCCTCGGGAGAAACACTAGGCCGATGAAGCCCTTCTCCAAGAAATCCTAAGTGATCCTTGACTCTCAACTCGGCGGTGCCATTCGTATGGCGGAATGGAAATAGGCGAGTGTCGCAATATGTCAATACAAAACTCAATCTCCTCTCGTGAGGATACGGGAGGTCGTGGAAACACGTCGGGAACTCGCCACTTTGGGCGACGGAAAATCTGGTACCGCAGCTTGAGATCAAACACCACGAGATGGTAGATATACCCTTCAGACATCTTTCCAGCCTTGAGGTAGGAAATAAACCTACCTCTCGGCGATACCGTGCTCCTCCCACTCAACAACCGCTCGTGAAGCTGGAACCGCATTACTCTCTCTGCAGTCTACATTGGCATAGCGAAGCCAGCCAATCCATCCCCATGATCACGTCCAAGTCAATCATCTCCAACTCTATCAAGTCGGCTAGTGTCCGACGACTGTAAATGGTCACAGGACAAGCACTATAAACCCGCAGAGCTACCACCGAATCACCCACTTGCGTAGCTACCTCGAAAGGCTCTATGGACTCAGGCTCTATCCCTATCCTACTATCAACAAGGGAGATATATAGGACAGAGTAGAACACGGATCTATCAAAGCATACACATCAAACCCAGAAACTGATAAGGTACATGTGACGACATCAGGTGAGGCCTCCTGATCCTGTCGGCTGGACAAAGCATAAATGCGGTTCTGAGGACCGCTAGAACTGGACCCGCGCCACGACCTGCCGCGACCAGTCCATGAGTACCTTGCCCTCGGCGAGTAATCGCTGTCGGGGATGAAGCGGCAGCAGACCACCGGTGGGCCTACTACGGCGTCGCTCCGATCGGACAAACTCGCGAAATGACCTGCGTACAAGTATAGCAGGCTCGAGTCTGCCTCGAATGGTATCTACCACAGGCACACCGAGCGGACCTCGAGCAGTTAGCGCACCTCGCAATCGAATTCACGGGGCCCGATCACCGCCCCCGCTCTGATCGAAAATGAGGTAGGGCGCTCGCGGCTGGTGTGGTGCAAATCGGACTTCGCGATGCCCACCACGAGAACCACAAAGAACCGGCCGTCTTGGCGCCTGCTGCCGATATCGCTTACCCGCGGTCTCTACGCTCTCACATCCCAGGTCGAGCTGCATACGGGTTATGTCCATGCCGGTGAAGGACACACCCGCACAAGACTCGGCCATGTAATCATCTAGCCCAGTGACATAGCGATGCACCATCCTCCATCTGCTTACGGTGCGAGGACATATCGAGCCAAAGAATCAAACTCGACATCAGACTCCTGCTGCGCCCTCCTGTCAAAGAACAAGAATCTATCGGCTCGTGCCCTCTCATCTCGCGGAGGCAAGTGTGTGAGAAAGCCTCGAAAACTCATCCCATATCTGGAGGTGCATGCTCTCCCGGAAAGCTCTATGAATCAAACCAATCGATCGCGGTATCACGCAGCCGTCTGAACCGAATATCACAGACTCGATCTCGAAGCCACGATCACCCGTAATCCTCTGCGGTGACGGATGAACTCCTGCGGATCATCCTCCGCCTCGACCCGTAAAACTCGGCGGGCTACAACTAAGGAAATCCGTAGTCTCAAACTATCTCGCCTGGGTGCACTACGGGTGCCGGGTCGGCTGGGCCGCCGATCCAGCCTCTCTCGTGTCGGGCCTGACTTTAGCCAAAAGCTGGGCCATCTGTACCCTAACTCCTCCGCCCAGTGTGGGACGGGAGGTGTGGTGCTGCGATCTTTGGGGCGGCGTCATAGAACTCGCCGTCTCGGTATAGACGGGCCCGAGCCCTCGTGACTCCGGGTGTCTGCTAGCGCCTCCTACCGGTCTTGCCGCCTCGGGCCCGGGTTGCCTTATGGAGGCATAATCATACAGGAAAGGAATACGTTAGAGGTCCAACCTATAACACGCCTCTAAAGCACGATCTCGAGAATGAAGAATGGAAACCAATCCTAAATATCCTATAGCCTCTCGATTATGGTGTGGTGCACAACATACCGATAATCAAGACTTACTAGATACGATGCGTAGACACTTTCCGAGGATTAACTGCTCTGATACCACTTTTGTCACGACCCGTTCCGGGGCCCGTGACTGGTGCCTTTACCCGGGCACCCAAGTAGTCATACATCAGAGTAATCAGCGGAATATAAAACAAGACATGAAACAGTTTATAAAATAAGACACAGTTTATGTCAGCAAACGTCGCCTTTCGGCATATATATATAAACATGGTTTAATGATTTACATCCGACATGTACAACATGACTCTGCACTCTAAGGAAAAATACAACTATGGCGACAGGCCCGCCATACCTGTGTACAAAACTATCTACAACAGAGATCATACCAAAGAGTAGAGCCTCGGAAGAGATGGAGCTCACACCAACGTAGAGATCCTAAGGACGCGGATCTAGCACCTTGCCCTTACCTGCGGCATGAACGGCCTCAAGGAGGTCGAGATAACAGTACAAGTATGTGAAACTATAAAGAATCGAAATGAAATCAAAGTATTTAAAACCTTTTCACAAATACAATCCGTTCAATTGCACATAGTGCCATCACAAACAACAACAATAATAGAAAAGCCGTAATGTGTCTATTCTAGGCCGCGAATGATGAAGCAAGGCTAATCGCCCATAGTATCATTCGCGTGCCTAGTTCGGACTTCGCAGCGCATAGTCACACATGCACCGCATGAGGTATTCCCGCGTCGGGGCAGCTAACCGGCATCCGCCTAGGCTCCGCGGCCGCATAGCAAGATCAAAAGACCGTAGTCTCAGCAGACCGTAGGGAATCCCGCGTCAGGCTAAACACCGGAATGATCAATCCCGAGCATACCGCTCCGCATAGTCTCACAGACCGCATAGGCGTATAGACCGCATCGAGGCAAGCCCTCGATATAACGATCGAGGGTAGGTGATACAATAACGAGACAACGGACTTCAGGTTAGCAACGTAAATGCAAAAGAATGACCCTACGGTATTTCAAGACACTAACCTGGTAGCATCATAATATGTCTACTTATCACACAAATCTTACTACACTTAGCAATCAATACAAGGCTTTTATAAACAAATAAGTAAATTCCTTTTTATCTTTCTTAAGTTGTTATACCTAACTTCCCATAAAGCTAGTATAACTCTTAAGCTTTTGTTTTAAAACCAAATATTTATCTTCTTAAAAATGATTCATATTCTTTTGAAATGCTTCGATTCTTTGTTATTCGGGCTTAAGCAGTGCGAGGCATTGCCGTAAGTATTATTCAGCTTAAGCAGTGAGGCATTCGTAAGTATTATTCATGCTTAAGTCAAAGACATTGCCGTAGTTATTATTCGATTAACACGTACGCCTAGTACTATATATATTGTAAAATATCATGCTTTAGGAAGAATCACATACCTTCTCAAATAAAACCACCGCCAAGTCAATATGTCGCGCAGAGTCACCATAATAGTCACAGACATCTATCAAAGACTACTCAAGGTCATTCTAAGCAGAGGGTTCACAATTCTACGGAAAGTCGGGCGGTACCTCACCCCGGTGAGCTATATAAGTTCATGAAAGCGATCCTATGTAAGTACTTTGATTATTCTTCTTTAAACCCTTCTTCATGGTAAATGATTCAATTCTATTCGTGATATCCTTCTAAGTATTTAATACTTATTCAATACTACTACAGATGTATTCTCTAATTCAAAAGAGGTTAGGATTAGTTACCTCGGTAAGCCCAAAAATATCCTAGATAAAGTCGGCACTGAGCAAGGTTTAGCTCCTAAGTTAGACGCTCAGAGCTCCAAGAAACCCTAGAAGTTCTTCACAACTTCTACTAAGTACTATGGGATTTGGGCTAGGGTATTTTGGGCATTATAACGATACTAGAAGACAACTTTTCTACCAAGGGAGGGTAGATTTCGGCCAGGCTAGGGGGTAGGCCTACCAAACTCACTCAAGGGGAGGTGTTGACGAAAGGCTAATGGAGAGGAGAGGATTTTTCAAGACTTGGAAGATAACTTTGTGGATGAAGAACTCTTCATCTAAGGGGTATTTATAGCTCAAGCCTTGGCCAATGGCCAAGATGAAGACAAGTGCAAGGCAAGTGTAGGGTGAGGATTAACTATACACAAATATCCTACCAACTCGACTTGTGCACAAGGCACAAAAACGTGCCATGGCTCTTCAATTCGTCCAAATGGACGATTCAAGTTCACCAATGGGAGGGTGCAGTGTCGCCCCCGTTGGTCCAAAATGTTTCGTCTCTCGGAAAAATCCGCAAAAATAGCAATGGCATAGCGGAATTTTCCTACGAAAGTGGAAACGTTCGTTGAAACGATTCTTTTAGTGAGTTGTGTACAAAAACGCGTCAAGGCTAACTTTAAGGCCAAACTTTTAGACGTATTCCCTTACGCATACTGCGGAAATACGGTATAACAAAGATAAGCTCGCACGCGGGCAATGTCCATGCGGTGAAGAGCTACACCGAACAACTCTCGCTAGGTAATCATCGAGCCCGTATACTCGGCACTCGATCCTCCATACTAGCTACTAACGGGGATGTACGCCAATGAGTCGAACTCCACATTGTACTCCCAAGCACGCCTGCTTCTGCAGTAACACCAAAAATCTGTCGGCCGAGCCCTCATATCCGCGAGGCAAGAAATGTGCGAAAGGCCTCGAGAACTCGTTCCAAGCTGGAAGCTGCATGCTCTCCGACAGCTCCACGAATCAAACGATCATGCGGTATCACGCATTGATGCGATGCCTAGAACCACCGACTCGGTCTCCGATGCCTTGATCACTCTCGCGACCGGCAGAAGCTGCGGATGAACTCCTGCGGATCATCCTCGCCTCGACCATAAAACTCTGGCGTTACATCTCGAGAAAATCCCGTAGCCTCAAACTATCCGATCTAGGTGAACCATCGGTGCTCGAATGGATGGCCCAGCCTTATCCTCAAGTCCGCCACCCCGGCTATTAATCGGGCCCACTCTTTGTAACTCATCTCCTCTCCGGTGTCGTTTGGAGGCTCGTCTTCGTGGTCTGTGGAGACTTGCCGCTTCTACACGCAGCTCCTTCGCTGCCTTGCCGCCGGGCGGGTTGCCTTGAGGCATAATCGTAAAAACAAAGTACGTCGGAGGGTCCAACTTACAACATCTAAGGCACGATCTCGGAATGAGAAGCGGAAACTAATCCTAAATGTCCTATAGCCTCACGATTATAGATGTGGTGCAACACATCGATAATCAAGACTACTAGACAGTGCGTAGACACTTTCCGAGGACTAACTACTGATACCACTTTTGTCACGACTTCGGGCCCGTGGAGTGCCTTACCGGGCACCCTAGTGATACAACATCGAGAGAAAAACCGGGAAATAAAAACTTAAACATACGCTTTAGATATGGATCAAGATAAAGAAAATAGGCCAACCAAAACGGTTGCCTTTCAACATATATAAATATAGACATTTGAAGCGATAATCCTTACAACGCCGCCTACAAAGGTTACTGCACTTAAGATTTTTACAACTATGACGGACAGGGCCCGCCATACCCCGAATGTACAAGAACCTCTGCACTCGTGGTAACATACCAAAGATAAGCCTCCAAGAACGGAGCTTCCCAATACTGAAAGGTGATCCTAAGCGGGGATCGGACGGTATGTACTTCCATGCGGCATGAACGCAGCCCGAAGGAGGTCAATCTAATAGGTACAGTATGTGAAATCGTAAAATCGTAAATGAAATCATAGCGATCTATATAAAGCGAGAGACATGTATGATAACCAAACTACGATGCACAACATATAAACAAATATATCAAGTCGTGGACTCACGCCTCAAATCATCACTCGTGCGTGGAATTCCTTCTCACCGCGATCATGATATAACAATCACCGCGAGTACACACGAACACCAAGTCCCACCGATGCCAAAGCCGTACCACGAGACCGTCACTATCTTGACTCGCGAAGGCGACACGTGGCAAGTGCAATAACCTATACCCGATCCACTCGCGCGTGGTAGCGGGGCAAGTATACAAGCTACGCGATCACAACCGTAAGTCACGATACTTGCCGTGAAGTCGACATGGTAAGTGCAACAACTGCACATGCAGATCCACCGCGCCACATAGCCGGGGCAAGTAAGCGAGCTACGCACTCCAATCACAACCGTAAGTCACGATACCGCCATAACCAAAAATGGTCACGTGTCACGAGAATCCATCAACGGTGTAGACATGCCCGTGTACTAATGCTAATGGGCATACGTGGAATCTCCGTCACCGCTAGACGCCCAAGTAAGTTCTCAACAAGTCAACCGGCCCATCGAGACGCGGTAGAATAGAAACACAATTCTTGCACAACAAAGACTATCTCAATAAGCATAGGCAAGTTACACAACAACAAACATAGGCAAGTTACACAACAACAAGCATAGACAAGTTACACAACAAGCATAGGCAAGTTATACATAACTCTAAGTACTTTCATTTTATGTCAAAGTCCGGTTTTAACCTAAAGTACTATGCGACAAGTAAATTCCTTTTAAGAGATCCATTCCTTTTATGAAAATCACCCGATACCGTAGTATAAAATAGAGTGACTTACATCTTTTAGCAAACCAAAACAACTTCTCTTTTTAAAGTCAAGTTTCCACATTAAAACCAATGATAAAAACTTCTTTTGTTTTCATAAAGTCGTTATAACCAACTTCCCATAAAGTCGTTATAACACTTTAAGTTTTAAACCATTTTAAGACAACACAATGCCTTTCTTTTCCTAAAGTTCGGTTGCCTAATTTCAATTACTCAAGTCTCTTTTTAGAAAAGTTTCATAGTTCAATGTCTTAATCTCTTTTTAAAACAATTGAGTAACATATGCCATAGGCGTAGGTTATTCTTGTTCATAAATCTTATTAAGCAACCATGATCTAGGAAATGTAATATCATTTTGTCTCATCTTAGCTTATGCAGATGGAGGTTTCTCCGGGTTTAATAATACTTCATTATTCAATACATTTTCCCTTATTAACGCTGCAGTGGTTTGTCGATACACATTCTGATTTCTGAAATCAGTAAAACATTATTCCTTTTAAAAACCACTTACTCATTACTCACGAATGAGGTTTCACACAAAACTCATATTAATTCCTTTAAGTTAAGTCTCTTATCTTATAAGATCAAGTCTCTTAACTTCTAAAATCGAGAAACCATTTTCTTTACCTCTCTTAAGACGTTATACCTAACTCCCATAAAGCTAGTATAACTCTTTTTAAAAACTTTAAAACCAAGTGTTACTCTTCTTTCAAAAATGGTTTCTTAACTCTTGTGACATACTTAAAGTTTATTATTATTAAGGCTTAAGTCAAAAGACATTTCGCATAACCACGTTCAATTAGCACACGTCGTCTACCGTACTATATATTATTCGGGCTTAAGTCAAAAGACATTTGCCGTACTATATATCTTCCTTTAAAATATCATGCTCAAGAGTATAGGAAGAATCACATACCGCGACGATTTATCGACTATAAGCAAAACGCTCCACGGCTATAACCCGCTAGCCTTGTCCACCTTCTAAGTAGCACGCTTGCGTAACATACACCCAATAAAGGTTATCAGTCTACTGTAAATACGGTCCTATGTAAGTACAGTTTAATCTTCTACTTATATTCTTCTGATGTGATTTCAGTTCAAGTCTTTACTGTAATATCCTTTTATTGATTCAATTCTCTCTATGAATCTTATATTCATTTCTATACAACTACTGATGTAATTTCCAATTACACTAGAAGGATAGGATTATTTACCTCGATGAGCCCAAAATTATCCAAGTTTAATGTCGCTCTGAGCAACGTTAGCTCCTCCGCGCGCTCAACCCGCTCCAAACAACCCTTAGAAGTTCTACGTAACTTCTCAACACTTCAACTCGCTATGAAGATTTCCTTAGGGTTTCGTTTTTGTGGTAGGAAGTATAATAGTATTTTCGGGCTTTTGTATAAGTGTAACCTTGGGAATACTACAAGGTATTTGGGCGAGGTATTTGGGCATAACAATACTTGGAGTATTTCTATACCACAAAAGGGGTATTTATGAGACAACTAGGCTGGGGTACCTCTGGCCTAGCCTCACCCAAGGGGGTGGGAGGCTCTAGGCCAAGGGCTCTCAAAGGGGAGGGTGTGGTGGACGAAAGCTCACTAAGAGGAGGAGGAATTTAACACTTAGAACAATTTTGGATGAAAAGTTCATCAACATAGAGGGGTATTTATAGGTCAAGCAATGGCCAACCAATGGCCAAGATTAATCCATGTGTTAGGCAAGTGTAAGGCCAAGATCAAGCCAAGTACACCTTATCCATCTACCACCAAAATATCCTACCAACTACTTGACAAAACAAGCCACAATTTTCGTCCACTTTGCCGCCTAACCCGCTAATGAGGTGACACATGTCACCCTCCCGTTGGTCCAAAATGTTTCGTCTCTCGGAAAAATCCGCAAAAATAATAAATGACATAGCCGGAATTTTCCCTTCGCAAGTTTAGTAAAACGTTTCGTCGAAAAACGACTCTTTTCGGCACTTGTGCCCAAATTTAGAAACCTTGCCTAATCTTAAGGCTTGAATTTATATACGTACGCCCTCACGTACATACTCTGGAAATACGGGGTATAACACACGCATAATGATACTATGGGCGCTTGGCCTTGCTTCGATCATTCGCGGCCTAGAAAAGACACATGCTGCTTACATTATTGTTCTTGTTTGATGGCACTATGTGCAATTGGTGATTTGCAAATGGTTTTAAATACTTGATTTCATTTAAGTACTTTACGCTTTCACATACTTGGTACTGTTATCGACCTCCTTCGGGGCTGCGTTCATGCCGCGGTAAAGGCAGCGGTGCTAGATCCACATCCGGATCTTTGCTTTGGTGTCTGAGCTCCATCTTCTCGGAGGCTCTACTTTTGGGTATGATCTCCTGTGTAGATAGTTTTGTACATTCAGGTATGGCGAGCCCCGCCATAATTGTTTACTTCCTTAGAGGTCTGTAGTCCTCTTGTCCAGTTGGGATGGAACGGCAAAAGTTGGGTGATATATATATGCCGCAAGGCCAGCTTTTCATCCGATAAATTGTGGCTCTTTTCATAATGTTTCTTGTCTTGTCTTATGTTCCGCTGATTACTCTGATGTATGACTACTTGGGTGCCCGGGTAAGGCACCAGTCACGGGCCCCGGAACGGGTCGTGACAGTAACAAGCTCCCGAAGCCATACGGCACTCACCCGGGTGAGACCTACCGCATCGAGCACACTGAGATGTGGGTGGTCTCGATCGGTGACGGTTTTTGCTTCCCTGAAACCCTAAAGTCTTGGAGCCCTGACCTGCCCGTGAATGACCCGGCTGATCAACCCTCCTGCCAGAAAACCGAGAAGGGGCACTCTGTGCCGGCTGAAATGTGGACCTAGTCTGCTGCTGAGGTTGTCCGCCTCGAAATCGCTCGAGACCTGCTCACGGCCTCTTGGGCCGGCTGAGTCAATCGATCTTCCTCTCTATCCTCTATCCTCGCGCATACGTCTGCGCATCCGCAATATCCATACCGGCCGGTGAAGGGCCATGCGTCGAGAATCATATGACGGTCTAGCCCCATCACATAACGATGAACTCGTCCGCCATGCATTTACAATGGTGCGCGTACGGCCAAAGAGTCAAACTCTGCACTTCGCATGATAGTCCTCTCATTACGCCTCAAGGTCAAGAATCTACCTACGCGGGCTCTCCTCCACTCAGGAGGCAAAAAGTGATCGAAGGCCTCTGTGAACTCCTCCCAAACAGTGGAGAGCACCCACCTCTCGACGACTCCCAGACTCAAACCAGTTCAACGCAATATCACGTACCGGTAGAGGCTAGCATAATCGACTCTCTCAGGCCCTAAGCTCGCATAGTCCTTTGCAGAATCGCCGATGAACTCGTGCGGATCCTCCTCGCACCTCGAACCATAAAACTCGGGTGGATGACAACCTGAAAATCCGAATCCATAACCGTGGCTCTAGGGCTAGCCACTGCTCTGCATCGTGGCTCGCTACTATCTTTGGTCAATAACCGGATCTGCTCGTAGTCTCTATACTCGCCATCGGGTGTGGGCCGAGGCTCTGGTGCCGGAACCTCTGGAGCTACCGCTCTCGGCTCTCTGTCTTAGGCGTGGTGAACTCGCCGACCGCCGCAACCTCGTGCATAGTTTGGGCTCGAGTCTGGTAACCCTCTGCGTCGCCAGCGACCTTCGCCTTGCCGCTTCGGGCCCAGTGCCGCTCCGTGGAGGCATAAGCGATACATAAGAATAGGTGGAGGATTCACCCTAATAAGACTCTCTTGCCGCACGATCTCGAGAGAGAAGAATGGAAACCAATCCTAAATGTCCTGACCTCACGATTATAGATGTGGTGCACAACACACCGATAATCAAGACTACTAGAACACTGCGTAGACATTTTCCGAGGACTAATCGCTCGATACCACTTTTGTCACGACCCGACCAGGGCGCGATCGTGCCCTACCCGGCACCTGCTCAGTATACATGAGAGAATAGCAATGAACATACAACACATAAATATTCTTAGGCAGAGATAAACATCACAGCTAGCCGAGCAAGGCCGTCTTCCATCAAATATACATAATCGAAGTAAAGCAGACAACTCGTTTACTTTCAAACCACAAAATGTGACTACTGACCTCAGAATAACAAGCGTGGAGACAGGTTCGCCATACCCCGAATGTACATAATATCTACAACATCGGGAAAACTGTATCAAAGACAAGCCTCCGAGAAATGGAGCTTCGACACGATCGGTGATCCTAAGAATGAGGATCAACCACCGCTACCCCTGCGGCATGTAACGCAACCCAGGAAGGGTGACACAATATGAACTAAGTATGTAAAAATCGAAAATACCGTAATTACATCATAAGTCTAAAACAAAGTGAGACATATGATAATCAAATTACAAGATAATCGTGTGTGTCACGACCGATGGGCGTGGATCGTGCCTACCGGGCACCCTAGTGATACAACATCAGAGTAATCACGAACATAAACGATACAAGACATATTATGAAATATGAAACAATAACTGAGAAAGACTTGCCTTTGGCATATATGTAAATAACAACTTTTTCAACGTGAGCAGTTTAATCCTTTTTACAAACCCGCCCACAAAGATTACTGCACTTAAGAATGATATGACAACAATGGCGAACAGGGCCCAAACCCACGAATGTAAACACTTACTACGACGGACTATACGCGATAAGCCTCCTGAGAAACGGAGCTTCCCAAATGGCTGACCACGAGAGCTAGGATCAACGCATCGTGTACCTCAACTCGCGGCATGAACGGCCCCAAGGAGGTCGATAACAGTGCAGTATGTGAAACTAAAAATACGTAAATGAAATCATAATAGTCTATAAAGCAGAGACATGTATGATAAGCAAACTACGATTCACAAATAAGCGATATGTCAAGTCGGGACTCACGCCTCAAAGTCATCACAATAAAACCGTGCGGGGCAAGTGCGAAGGCATAGCCGACTAAGACCGCACCAAAAATACCACAACCGTATCCCGAGGTCTTTCTGCATCGCACTAATCGAAGTCGCCGCTCGCCCGCAATATCAATGTCGCGCGTCTATCCTCGAACTCGACTCGCATAGGTCACACGGACCGCATGAGGTATTCCTCGAATCATGGTCCTGCATCGCTGAGGTATACCGCGTCGGCGCAGCTAACCCTCGGTATCCGCTAGGCTCCCGCAACCCGTAGTCTCAAAAGACCGCATAGTCTCAACAGACCGCACAGGAATCCCGCGTCGTGCTAAACACCGGAATGATCAATCCGGAGCTACCGCGACTGCATAGTCACGAGGACCGCATAGCCGAAAGACCGCATCGCGTGGCAAGCCCTCGGTATAATAAGTCAAAGGGTATGTGATACAATAATAGTACAACGGGCTTAACGCTTAACAACGTAAGCACAACAAGAATGACCCCTTTACATCACGATCACAAGATACTAACACACGTAGCATCCTAACATTTTCACTTATCACATCAACAAGAAAGTATTTACAAGGCTATCTCAAACCAACACAATCAAGTTATTCACACAAGGTACTTTAAGCTAACAAGTTCTGTATCTACCCCAAAGTACTTCATACATTAAATCTTTTAAAAGATCCGTTGCTTTCATAAGTCACACAATACAGTAGTATAAAATAGAGACTGGTATCTTTTAAATAAACCAAAACACTTACCTTTGTAAAATCAAGTAACAACATTATTTTCCAAACGCCCAAGTTTGCCTAATTTCAAATATTCACGTTTCTTATTTTAGAAAGGTTTCAGTAGTTCATAGTCTTATTCATTTAAGAATATAATTCTCTTTTAAACAACTGAGAAACATAAGTCTTATATGTGAGTAGGATATTCTTGTTTATAACAATCTTATTACAGAAATTGTGATCTAGGAAATATCATTTTGTCTCATCTTAGCTTCATGCAGATGGAAGTTTCTCCGGTTTTAATAATACTTAATCTGTCAAAACATTTCCTTTTATTAACTGCAGTGGTTTGTCGATACACATTCGATTTCAAATCAAGAAAACATTCTTAAGCCGTTATACCTAACTTCCCATAAAGCTAGTATAACTCTTAAGTTTTCAAAACCAAGTATTACTTCTTTCAAAATGATTCAAAAATCTTTTGAAATACTTCAAGTTCTTTATTAACACATAACAAGCGCTTATAGTTCAAACCGATTACCTTTTAAAAACCACAAGTATCTTCTACCAACATAAAGTATATAACCAACTTCCCATAAAGTTATAACACTTTATGTTTTAAACCAATCAAATACATTTAGCACACGTACGTCTGCACTACATAGTTCACACATATCATGCTAGAAGAGATAGGAAGAGGTTCACATACTCGCGGAGTATCAACTAATAGCAAACGCTCCAAGTCTTCAAACCGCTACTCCTTAGCCAAGTGATCGCGCCACGTAGTACTTCAACCTATAAGGCCACAAGGCGCTTATTAACATTTAGATCCTCTCGTAGAACATTCTACGAAAATTCTAAGAAGACTCCCCGCATGAGGCGTAAATCTCTCCTCTATCGAGGCTACCAAGCCAACCAAGGGGGTTATACATCTAACCCTAACGGTACAATTCTACTCCACTGCACTACTTCACAAGTCTCATGTCTGACCTAAGTAATTCTGATTCAAGAATCTTCTTTAAATTCAGGCTTAAGTCACAAGACATTGCCAATAACTACGTTCAGTTCTATATATAACATACTTCAACTATATATTCTAACAATATGTAATTTCCAATTACAATAGAGGGACAAGATATTTACCTCAATAAGCCCATAATTATCCAAGTATAAAGTCGATCCTGGGCAATCGTTTAGCTCCAACTCTGGCGCTCCAACCGCTCTAAACCACCCTTAGAAGTTCTAACCAACTTCTACACAATACTCCAACGGACTATGGAGATTTTCCTAGGGTTTCGGTTTTGTATTGTGGGAAGTATAATAGTATTTTCCGGGCTTTTCAGATAGTATCCTTAGAATACTACAAGGTATATGGCTAAGGTAATTTGGGCATTATAACAATACTTTGAGAGTATTTCTACCAAGAGGGGGTATATATACGAGACAACACCACAAAGGGGGTGTATACCCTCTACCTACCCACTAGGGGGTACTCGGCCAAGGGTGGGAAGGAACTCTCGGCTAAGCCTCACAAGGGGGAGAGGACGAGAACAACATGAAGGGAGGGGGAGGGTTTCTAAGACTTAGAACATTTTAGGATGAATAAGTCTTCCAAAGGGGGGGTATTTATAGGTCAAGTGAAGGCCAACCAATGGCCAAGATCTTGCCAAGTGCTATGCAAGTGTAGGGCCAAGATCTTGCCAAGTGCACACTAGCCAACTAACACAAAAAATATCCTACCAACCCTTGACCACAATGGCCAACTTTCGGCCACTACATTTCCGCCCAAGGTGTCCCAATGAGGGTGACCAGTGTCGCCCTCTTTTTGGTCCAAAATGTTTCGTCTGTCGTAAAAATCCGCAAAAATAAGAAATGACATAGCGGAAATTCCCTACGAAATTTGTGAAAACGTTTAAAAAAACGACTCTAACCGGGTGTTGTGCACAAATAAATTTCGCCAAGCTACTTTCTCAAGTTCAAATTTTCTACGTGCGTCCCACGTACATACTGAAATACGGTATATAACATTCTCCTCCTTAGAAACATTCGTCGAATGTTCCTTCTAAGTCTCAAACAAACGCCGCGCAATATAGTCTTCACTACTATACTTACAGAACAATCCTGCCACACCGCCACGTAAACACCCGCGCACATACTTCTATCTAAGCCCACGAGAAGACACCTCTAATCATCACCACAAAACACTTCTCACCGGTCTAAAATATACTTCGCACCTTCTCTTTACAAAAAGAAATGATCACTCTATGCTCGCCATATATGCTCGCTTCTCTCTTTACTCGTCGTAGATACCACTTTGTCACTTTGCTCGAGGCATTAACCTTCTCAGCGACAAATGGTACCACTTTTGTCACTTTGTCGAGCCTTGCTCGACGACCCAACAAATGGTACCGGCTGCATGCGATCCTCGAGGATGTCGATATCGAACTCTTTCCACATTTACATCGCTTGATTTCCAAAACTCGGGGTTACTATCTCTAACGTGGTCATCATTAACGGAACACTGATGGATCTTCGATATTTCAACATCACAATCTGAAAGACCGGACGCCGCTTTCCTACGCGTCGGATGACAAATGCTAACATATAGGCAACCGCGGCCTATCCTTCACATGAACTCACAAAGGCCCAAGTAACTCGGGCTAAGTTCCTCTGCTTTCCAAAACTCGCCGCACTCCAAACCGGTGGTACTTTCAAGAAGACCGACCGTCAACTGAACTCTGGCGTCGCCGCCGATTATCCGCGATTCTCCGAGCCGAACCTCTTCTAGACAAGCTTCACTATCCACGATCTGCTGGAACAAGCTGAACCAATGCGAACCTTGCCAACATCGAACCAATCGATCGACAACTTACACTTCCGCCTCTTAGGCTTCATAAGGCGATATCCGAACACCGAAATGGTAGATCAAACACTACCTCCACGAGACAACAATCCCACAACTATCCCGAAATCAAACACGGCCCGAGGCGAATGCGGTCTGAGACTCACCGAAGTTCCTAACCGCCTGTAAACTTTAGAAAACGAAAATAGCCACACGGGCTTCACCGCTCGCGACATAAGGTGAAGCGTAGGCACCCTGCAGCCTTTCAACTTTTACGATATATCATCTCGCATAACCTCTGCGAGTACACGGCCTTTGCTGAAGACAACACGGTGACTCCTCGCCCAACCATCGGTCGAACGCATCCACGAACTCTGTTGGTCAACTAAACTTGGGCCTAACACCCTCACAACCCTAACACAAGGCGGGACCACCACAACTGACCCCACCACCAAACCTACCGCGGGTTGACCCGCAACGTGGCCTCAACCCGACCCGGCGCGCGCACAATACTAGCTCCCGATCCGAACAATCTCACTAATCACGTTTGAAAACCTAGCGGTCTTCTTAGCTCAACTACCCCTTCGCTCCACATTACAGGGACCTATCCCAACATAACTCACGTGCACTATGCACTTCCGATAAGGGTCAAACATAACATTACACCTTTTCTCGAGATGGCCTGCTCCAAGGTCTTTACGTAAAGCTCTAAGGCTCACACCTTCTCTATCCCCAAAATCTTACTCGGTTAAACAACCATGATCTAATCACGACTAACACTGCCATCGTAACATAGCACTTAAGGTATACTCACCTTATCACACATGAGATCTCTAGAGGGTTAAAGATATATCTATATCTCTCGCTTCACTCCTTAGTCGTTCTAATCAAACCGCCTAGGCGTAGCTAAGGAAGGACGCTAACTACCCACGCGATCAAGGCAAGGTCCTCCTACTAGGTCACCCATTCGACACATGGCCTCGACGGCGCAGTACAACAAGTACCAACTAAAAGACGACATTCCGGGATGACGTGCGCCAAAAATGTGACCGGAAGCTCGGAGTTCTAACCAACTCCTGCGTACCCCGAACGCCCGAAATCCGTGGAAGACCACTCCGCATTGTGGATGTGCATAATCAAATCAGCGAGGTGACTCGCCTCCAAAGTTACCAAAGGACCTTCCGCTCTTCTCGCCTGCGTCGTTAACCCGTCGATCTCTACGCTTTCGGCCGTATAAGCTCGCACGCAGCCATGCTCGCCTAATCAAGAACTACTCTTGCACAACCCTCTCGTTGATATTCATCAAGACTCGCAGACATCGGTATACTCCGGTAGTTAAATCCATAGCTAATGTCGGGTCTTTGCAATCCATATTCTCATTCCGGTCGTGGGCGAAGGTTCAAATATCATGGCGCAGTAGGAATCGCCGCCGTGCTAAACTTTCCGGGCTAGTGATGTCGCGAAATCCCGAACGAAGCACCTAACTCAGTGATGATTGGGCTGTGCCCTCGTAACCCTCCGAACTCTACTCGCCTCCCTTTGCGCGCCTCTGGGCGGGTTGCCTACGCGGAGGCATAATGATAAGGAAATAATTTCGTCGGAGGTCCAACTTACAACCGGCTCTAAGGCACGATCTCAGTGAGAAGAATAGAAACCAATCCTAAATACCTATAGCCTCCGATTATTGATGTGGTGCACAACACCGATAATCAAACTTCTTGAATCGATGCGTAGACACTTTCAGGATTAATCGCTCGATACCACTTTTGTCACGACCGATTCGGGCGTGATCGTGCCTTACCGGGCACCCTGGTGATACAACATCGAGTAATCGGAACATAAACGATACAAGACATATTATGAAATATGAAACAATAATCTGAGAAAAACTTGCCTTTCGGCATATATGTAAATAACAACTTTTTCAACATGAACAGTTTAATCCTTTTTACAAACCCTGCCCACAACAGTACTACAGACCTCTAAGAATGATATGACAACAATGGCGGGACAGGGCCCCGCCAAACCCCTGAATGTAAACACTTACTACGGGGACTATACGTCGATAAGCCTCCGAGAAACGGAGCTTCCCAAATCGTGACCACGAGCTAGGATCAACGGCGGTGTACCTCAACTGCGGCATGAACGCACCGGCAAGGAGGTCAAGGTGCAAAATTTAGTATGTGAAACTAAAAAATACTGTAAATGAAATCATAATAGTCTATAAAGCAGGAGACATGTATGATAAGCAAACTACAGTTCACAACAAATAAGCAGTCATGTCAAGTCAGGGACTCACGCCCTCAAAGTTATCACAATAAAACCGTACGGGGCAAGTACGAAGGCATAGCCGACTACTAAGACCCACAGTACCAAAAATACCACAACTGTATCCCGAGGTCTTTCTAGACCGCACCACATGATCGGCCGCCGCCGCAATATCAATGCGCGTCTATCCTCGAACTCTCGCAGCTCGCATAGGTCACACGGACCCGCATGAGGTATTCCGAATCATGGTCCTGCATCGCTGAGGTATACCGCGTCGAAGGCTAACCCTCGGTATCCGCCTAGGCTCCGCAACCCGCATAGTCTCAAAAGACCGCATAGTCTCACTGCATCGCATAGGAATCCCCGTCGTGCTAAACACCGGAATGATCAATCCGAGCTACCGCACTCGCATAGTCACGAGGACCGCATAGGCGTAAAGACCGCGTCAAGGGTGGCAAGCCTCGGTATAATAAGTCAAAGGGGTATGTGATACAATAATAGTACGGGCCCGCTTAACGCTTAACAACGTAAGCACAACAAGAATGACCCTTACATCACGATCACACAAGATACTAACACACGTAGCATCCTAACATTTTCACTTATCACATCAACAAGAAAGTATTTACAAGGCTATCTCAAACCAACAATCAAGTTATTCACACAAGGTACTTTAAGCTAACAAGTTCGTATCTACCCCAAGTACTTCATACATTAAATCTTTTAAAAGATCCGTTGCTTTCACATAAGTCACACAATACCCGTAGTATAAAATAGAGTGGATCTTTTAAATAAACCAAAACACTTACCTTTGTAAAATCAAGTAACAACATTATTTTCCAAACGTCCAAGTTTGCCTAATTTCAAATATTCACGTTTCTTATTTTAGAAAGGTTTCGTAGTTCATAGTCTTATTCATTTAAGAATATAATTCTCTTTTAAACAATCTGAGAAACATAAGTCTTATATGTGAGTAGGATATTCTTGTTTATAACAATCTGATTACAACAAATAGTGATCTAGGAAATATCATTTTGTCTCATCTTAGCTTCTATGCAGATGGAAGTTTCTACGGGTTTTAATAATACTTAATCTGTCAAAACATTCCCTTTTATTAACGCTGCAGTGGTTTGTCGATACACATTCGATTTCAAATCAAGAAACATTCTTAAGCCGTTATACCTAACTTCCCATTAAGCTAGTATAACTCTTAAGTTTTCAAAAACCAAGTATTACTTCTTCTTTCAAAATGATTCAAAATCTTTTGAAATACTTCAAGTTCTTTATTAACACATAACAAGCCAGTTATAGTTCAAACCAGTTACCTTTTAAAACCACAAGTATCTTCTTACCAACATAAAGTCATTATAACCAACTTCCCATAAAGCCGTTATAACACTTTATGTTTTAAACCAATCAAATACATTTAGCACAATGCCACGCTACTACATAGTTCACACATATCATGCTAGAAGAGATAGGAAGAGGTTCACATACCTCGCGGCGAGTATCGACTAATAGCAAAACGCCCAAGTACTTCAAACCGTCGGCTACTCCTTAGCCGCGATCGCGCCACACGTAGTACTTCAACCTATAAGGCCACAAGCGCTTATTAACATTTAGATCCCGTAGAACATTCTCTGAGAAAATTCGGCAGATTTTCCTCCCCACAACAGGCGTAAATCTCCTCTCTATCGAGGCCACTACCAAGCCAACCGGAGGGTTATACATCTAACCCTAACTGCACAATTCTACTCCACACTACTTCACAAGTCTACTGTCTGAATTCTAAGTAATTACTGATTGGTAATCTTTAAATTCGTGCTTAAGTCACAAGACATTGCCAATAACTACGTTGATTCTATATATAGCATACTTCAACTATATATTCTAACAATATGTAATTTCCAATTACAATAGAGGACAAGATATTTACCTCAATAAGCCCATAATTATCCAAGTATAAAGTCGATCCCGGGCAATCGCTTAGCTCCAACTCCGGCGCCCAACCCACTCTAAACCACCCTTAGAAGTTCTAACCAACTTCTACACAATACTCCAACTGACTATGGAGATTTTCCTAGGGTTTGGTTTGTGTGGGAAGTATAATAGTATTTTCTCGGGCTTTTCAGATAGGTATCCTTAGAATACTACAAGGTATATGGCTAAGGTAATTTGGGCATTATAACAATACTTTTGAGTATTTCTACCAAGAGGGGTATATATACGAGACAACACCACAGGGGGTGTATACCCTCTACCTACCACCCACTGGGGTACTCGCCAAGGGTGGGGAAGGAACTCTCGGCTAAGCCTCAAGGGGAGAGGACGAGAACAACATGAAGGGAGGAGGGTTTCTAAGACTTAGAACATTTTAGGATGAATAAGTCTTCCAAAGGGGTATTTATAGGTCAAGTGAAGGCCAATGGCCAAGATCTCGCCAAGTGCTGCAGTGTAGTGGCAAGATCTTGCCAAGTGCACACTAGCCAACTAACACAAAAATATCCTACCAACCCTTGACCACAATGGCCAACTTTGGCCACTACATTATCACTGCAGTGTCCCAATGAGAGGGTGACAAGTGTCGCCTCTTGTTGTCCAAAATGTTTCGCCTCTAAAAATCCAAAAATAAGAAATGACATAGCGGAAATTCCCTACGAAAGTCATGGAAAACGTTTCACTAAAAACGACTCTAACCGTGTTGTGCACAAATAAATTTCGGCCAAGCTACTTTCTCAAGTTCAAATTTTCGCACGCCCTTACGCATACTCGAAATACGGTATAACATCTGCTTACTAACAATGAGAGTAAATAAGAGTATACATCTGCATAAAAATAGAGGCTCTCGATCAAAGCAGACAACCCGCGCAGATCATTAAGCAATCCTACTCGACTATTTCACCCGCATGGTCGTGTGACCCGCATGAGTATTCTCGCATCATGGTTAGAAAATCCATGGGTGGTATAATGTCTCGGGTTTACCTCAATCATACTCAGGTGGTATAACGCCTTGGGGTTTACCCCGCATTTATACTCTTACCGAGAAGGTGGTATAACGCCTTGGGGTTTACCTCATTTATACTCTTACCCGGAGAAGGTGGTATAACGCCTTGGGGTTTACCCTCATTTATACTCTTACCTAGCTCAACCGCCATCATGCGTATAACATAAGCCACTACTTATCATACAATATATAAGTTAAGAAATTGTCACGACCGAACCGGGCTGATCGGTGCCTTACCTGCACCCTAGTGATACAACATCGAGAACAACCAGTGAAATAAAAACTTAAACATATAAATCGATATGGATCAAGATAAAGAAAATAAAACCAAAACGGTTGCCTTTCAACATATATATATAGACATTTGACGATTCTGATCCTTACCACACGCCATAAAGCGTTACAGACCTCTAAGATTTTTACAACAACTATGACGGAAAGTGGCGCCATACCCCGAATGTACAGAACCCTACACTCAGGTAACATACCAAAAGATAAGCCTCAAGGAACGGAGCTTCCCAATACGCTGAAATGTGATCCTAAAGCGGATCGATAGATGTACCTACACTGGCGTGAACGAGCCGAAGAGGTCGCATAACAAGTACCAAGTATGTGGCTGTAAATCAGAATATCGTAAATGAAATCATAGTAGTCTATATAAAGCGTGAGACATGTATGATAACCAAACTACAAGACACATATAACGCTTATATCAAGTCGTGGACTCACGCCTTCAAGTCATTACTCAAATATAAATATTGGTCTCACGCCACAACATCAACTGCAGTGGAATACCTTCCTCACCGCGCAGGATATGATATGATAACACCAAGAAGTACTCCCGACACCAAGTCCTACCGATGCCAAGCCGTACTAACAATTCTAAACAACCAAACCACGGCGACACGTGGCAAGTACGAAGCCGACTACCGATACCAAGGCGGCCACGCACCGTGGCACAAGTACGAGGCTAATTACGGTACCAGGCGTATCACGAGACTTCGTCACTATTTGAACGGGCAAGTGTGAGGCTAACTACTGTACTAAGGCCGAATCAGCCACGAGACGGGGCAAGTCTAAAGCCACCACCGGTACCAAGGCGAGCATAAGAAGAAACCTCATGAGCTAGTCCATGGAATAACACTATCAGCGTGAGCGTGCTGCGGAATTCTCCGCCACCGCCAGACGCCCAAGTAAGTCCTCGACAAGTCAACCGCCCTCCACCGAGAGACGCGGTAGTATAAACACAATTCTTGCACAACAAAGGCTATCACAACAAAGCATAGGCAAGTTTCACAACAACAAGCATAGGCAAGTTATACACAACTCAAGGTACTTTTATTTTATGTCAAAGTCCGGGTTTTAACCCTAAAGTACTACGTACGTTAAATTCCTTTTAAGGATCCATTTCTTTTACAAAAGTCACCAGATAAAAATAGAGTGACTAATATTGTTAAGTAAACCAAAACACTTCCGTTTGTAAAATCAAGTAACAACATTATTTTCCAAGCGTTCAAGTTTGCCTAATTTCAAATGCTCAAGTTTCTCATTTTCGAAAAGGTTTCATAGTTCATAGTTTTAATCCTTTAAAACATAATTCTTCTTTAAACAATTTGAGAAACATATACCTTATATATGAGTAGGGTATTCTTGTTTATAATCAATCTTATTAAAGCAGCCATGATCTAGGAAATGTAATATCATTTTGTCTCATCTTAGCTTCTATGCAGATGGAGGTTTCTACTGGTTTTAATAATACTTCATTATTCAATACATTTTCCTTTATTAACGCTGCAGTGGTTGTCGACACTCATTCTGATTTCCGAAATCAGTTAAAACATTATTCCTTTTAAAAACCAAGTATTCATTACTCACGAATGAGGTTTCACACTAACATCCAATTTAAGTCAAGTCTCTTATCTTTTAAGATTAAGTCTCTTAACTTCTAAAAATCAGTAACCCATTCTCTTTATCTCTCTTAAGTCGTTATACCTAACTTCCCATAAAGCTAGTATAACTCTTAAGCTTTTAAAACCAAGCATTACTCTTCTTTCAAAAAGATTCCTTTGAAATACTTCAAGTTCTTTATTATTACACATCAAGTCAGTTATAAGTCAAATCAGTTATCTTTTAAAAACCACAAAGCATTTTCTTACCTACATAAAGCTGTTATAACTTCCCATAAAGCCGTTATAACACTTTATGTTTTAAACCAATCAAATACATTACACATGTACGTCTACCGTACTACATAGTTATACACATATCATGCTTAGAAAAGATAGGAAGAGGTTCACATACCTCGCGACGATTATCGACTAATAGCAAAACGCTCCAAGTACCTCAAACCGTCGGCTACACCTTAAGCCAAGTAGATCACGCCACACGTAGTACTTCAACCTAGAGGCCACAAGCGCTATTAACATCTAGATCTCAACGCAGAATATTCTACGAGAAAATTCGCAAAGACCTCCCCGCAACGCGAAAACTCCTCTTTCGAGGCTCGCTATGAGCCAACAACTCCCAGAGGGTTGTACGTCTAATCCGTGTACATTCTACTTCATAATGTTACAAGTCTCATGTACAATCCTATGTAATTACGATTCGATTCTCTTCTTAAATTCAGCTTAAGTCAAAAGACATTGCCGCAAAACTATGTTGAACTATATATAGTATACTTCAACTATATATTCCTACAACATGTAATTTTCAATTACAGAAGGTCAAGAGTGTTTACCTCGATAAGCCCAAAATTATCCAAGTTTAAATGTCGATCCCGAGCAACGTTAGCTCCTACTCCAGCGCCCAACCGCTCCAAACAACCCTTAGAAGTTCTAACCAACTTCTACTCAAATACTTCAACTATCAATGAAGATTTCCTTAGGGTTTCGTTTAGTGGCTAAAGGAAGTATAATAGTATTTTCCAAGCCAGATAGAGGTAACCTGGAATACTACAAGGTATTTGGGCAAGGTATTTGGGCATTATAACAATAATAGGAGAGTATTTCTATACCACAAAAGGTGGTATTATACGAAAAAAACTAGTCTAGGGGGTAGGCTCGTGAGGCCTCAAAGGGGAGGGTGGTGGCGGACGAACTACCACAAGGGGGAGGTAGTATTGGAGACTTGGAAATGAATTTAGGATGAAGAAGTTCATCACTTAGGGGGGGTATTTATAGGTCAAGCAATGGCCAACCAATGGCCAAGATCCATCCAAGCGTTAGGCAAGTGTAGGGCTAGGATTTAACCATGTGGACCTTATCCATCTACCACACCAACTTGCACAAAATATCCTACCTAACCCATGCTCCCTTTCGTCCCTTTGCCGCCCACACATGTCACCCTCCCGTTGGTCCAAAATGTTTCGTCTCTCGGAAAAATCCGCAAAAATTAAAAATGACATAGCCGTATTTTTCCCTTCGCAAGTCTTGTAAAACGTTTCGTCGAAAAACGACTCTTTTCGGCACTTGTGCCCAAATTTTCGAACCTTGCCAATCTTTAAGGCTTAAATTTTTATACGTACGCCCTCACGTACATACTCTGGAAATACGGGGTATAACATAAATCCCCTAACTTCTTATTAGTCTTGTTCATATACACTCTCATTTTAGTTTACTTAAGGCACTAACATGTCTTTATAAAAATCCGGGAATTTAACCCAAAGTACTACATACTTCTATTCTTTTAAAATGACTCTTTTTCATATAAAACTTCCAAAGAAACTAATAACCGTAGTATCAAGTCACAATTACTTTTCAAGACAAGTCACAATACCTTTAGAAATAAAATTAGGCTTCTAAATCAAGTGACTTCTTTTCTTTTAAAACCTTAGGCAATTGATGCCTTAAAATCAATTTGCCTTTCATTAATTCAAGTCATTTATCCTTATTATTTTACTTAGAGTAAATCTCTCTTTTTATCTTTCCATAAAGCTAATATAACCAACTTCCCATAAAGTCGTTATATTAACTTTATACCTTAGTCAATTACAATTTCCCATCCAAGGGACTTATATGTTTAAAACGAAACAAGTATCATATACTTTAAAACACTTCAAGTCCCTTAACTTTGAAAACTTAAGACATCCTTAATACTTTTAAAGAAGTGAGTTAATCTCCTAACTCACCCAACTTGGCTATTCTTAAAACAAGTAAAGGATATCAAGGTCTTGTACGTCTACCGTACTATATACGTGCAACTAGTCATGCTCAAGAGATAGGAAAGTTCTACATACCTCTTCGGGTCAATCCACTTGCCAAGTACAATGCCCCGCACGTATTATGTCAACCTATAATGACCATAATACGTCTATTAACTTCTTACTTAAACGTAGAATATTATAAGTGCAAAGTCACTAAATTGAACGGAAAATCGGACAGCACTTCCTTTGTTTCTACATACTTTGCCACCTTTTTCAAGGCCGAATTAAATAACCAAACACGCCACATTTAAGGCCCAACAATGTAATTAACAATAGGGGATTACACGCCTACTAGACGTGTAAAATTCCGCCCTACAATTGATATCAAACTAGTACAAACTACAAGTGTAAATCCGGCAACTTGAGATACAACAACACCAATTCTTATCCAATTTCCTTTTCAATCCAAATTGTTAGCATAACATGATATCAAGTCGCAATCGATTATAACCACTACAATCTTCAAGTAATTAACATGCGACGATTCTAATTAACGAACAAATTGTAATCCAACTTCAAATGGCTTATATGACATTTCGGATTTAAGGCTACAACAATCCATATCACTTATCAATCTTCACTACACATACTTCATGCTAGTAAAATGTAAGGCTAACAACAATATATAATCTTGTAACACTTTAAGAGAACAAGATTGTTACCTCAACGAGCCTTAGTCCAACTTCAAATCCAAAGTCTCTCCCTAGAAACTTAGAGCCTCTTCTTGACACTTCAATCCGCAACTTGAGACCCTTAGAATATCACAAACAACTTTCCTTCAATCTTCCAAACAAAACCTAGGAAAGCAACTAGGTTTTCATCTTGCGACTAATACGAAAACTATCTTTTTCCGGGATTTTTCTATTGAGATACCCTTACAATACCCTCATGAACCTTGGTTTAAAGTGTGGGGCTTAATGGACAACAAACAAATTTTTTTCTTGTTGGGACTTAGTGAACCCGAGAGCACCCTCTTTGTGTTCTTCAAATTCTTGAAATTTTTTCTAAGTGTAGAAGTTAGTCTTGCTACTAGTACACATATATAACATAATGGAGGGTTGAGATTAGCACAAATGTGTGGCTTGGATGAAGTTTTTTTAAATATCAAGACATGTGGTCCCATTGACTAAGTCAATTTTATCAAGCTCTTCAACTTGCAAGACTTTGTCATCCTAACAATGGTCAAATGACCCTTATACCCATGGTATTTTTCGTCCAAGACCACTTAAGGGGTGACATGTCGCCTCCCATTCAATCACAATATTTCGTTTCCGACAATTTCATAATTCGATAAATTTTACAAGTCTCTAATCTTAACATTTCTGAGTTCTTACGTACGTTCTTAATACATGTCCTGTAATTACGGGGTGTAACATTAATGGTCTACGAAACTAATGAGATTCTGAATCAGAGTTCTTTATTATCCTAAAGGGAAGGGGTTAGACATCCTTTAAGATCCGCTAACTTGCGGTTATCCGGTCAAACCTAGGTTAATTATTTATCAGCTTTAGAAAATATGTGTGAGAAAAATATGTATTTTAAAGAAAACGAATGTTTGAAAGTATTGTGACGGGCCTAAAATAAATAAACTAACGGTTTTCGATTTTAATCTATCCTTTTTAATTATTAATTCTAAATCTACCTATTCTAAACATTTTCAATAATTATAATTACAATAAAATACAATGCAGAATAAAATAAGACTGAAATTAAATACAACAATAAAAAAAAACTCTGAAGGGCATCTTCTTGTATTTTTTAGCCCCTTTAAGACATTTTGCCCAAGATGTATCTCCGGGTACATGTATAAACACTTAGTAAAAGTGTTAGTAAGAGAATAAATAATTCACAAACAGCGACGAGAATTAATAAATAAACCAAAAGTAAAACCCGCCTTTTATACAGGGGAGGCCTTGGAAATCAGACGAAGATTTATTCATCGACCATCAAGTGTAGTATCAGTTCAAATCATTAAACCAGCAAAATATATGTCAAAATCAGTGCAACAGGGCCCAAAAATCAGCCCGGCAAAAATGGCAAAAACTAGTAGCAAAATGGCCGAAAATCAGTATCAAATAACAAAAAATAAGTAGCAAAATAACCCAAAAATCAGTAACAAAATAGCCCAAAAATCAGTCCAGAACATGGCCGAAATTAGCCAACAAACATCGCCAAAATTAGTCCAGAAAATAGCCGAAAATCAGTAGTCAAATAGCAAAAAAGAAGTAGCAAAATAGCCCAAAAATCAGTCCAACGAATAGTTGAACAAAAGTCGCCGAAATTTTAGATTCCGGCCAGACACAACAAAATCAGAAAAGCGATCTAGTTAACCAAAACAGCCAAGAAACCCAAACGGTAAACCCAAACAATAGTCGCCGGAGTTTTAAAAACTCCGGCAAGATACCAAAATTAGAAAATCAGTCCAACAACCATAGTGGGCCACAAATCTCAAAATAATGCAAAACATAGGTCGCCAGAGTTTTTTAATGTCACGACCCGTTCCGGGGCCCGTGACTGGTGCCTTACCCGGGCACCCAAGTAGTCATACATCAGAGAAAAATCAGCGGAACATAAAACAATAACATGAAATAACAAGAAGTATGAAACAATAATCTGAGAAAACTTGCCTTTCGGCATGTATAAATCAACTTTAAAACCGAACAGTTACATCCCAATACAACCACGCCACAAAGATTACTACGGACCTACGAATGATATGACAACAACGACGGACGGGGCCGTCATACCCCGAATGTAAGCACCTACAACAACAGGGACTATACTAAGATAAGTCTCGGAGAAACGAGCTTCCTAAACACCGAATCGTGACTCCTAGAGCGAGGATCAACGCGGTGTACCTTTACCGCAGATGAACGCGGCCCGAAGGAGGTCGGCAACAGTACCAAGTATGTGGCGAAAAATACTGTAAATGAAATCATAGTAGTCTATATAAGCAGGAGACATGTATGATAACCAAACTACAGTTCACAATAATAAGCAGTCATGTTAAGTCAGGGACTCACGCCCTCAAAGTCATCACTCAAATATAAATATGGGTCTCACGCCCACAACATCAATCATGCCCGTGGAATACCTTTCACCTGGCGATCATGATATAAAAGCACCAAGGAACACACATGAACACCAGGTCCCACTGTGTCATAATAAAACTGTACGGGGTAAGTACGAAGGCATAGCCGACTACTAAAACCTACGATACCAGCAAGGTCATAAATCGTATCACGAGATCTGTCTACCGCCACATGATCAAAGCCGCCACTCGCCCACGATCTAATGTGCGCGTCTAGCCCCGGAACTTCCGCAGACTCGCATAGGCCAATCTCATAGGCCCGCATGAGGTATTCCCGCATCGAGGGTAGCTACTCCGGCATCCGCCGACTTCGCACGCGTAGCCCACATCAACCGCATGACCATAAAGGCCGCACTAACTCGGAACTCGTAGCTCGCGATAGGCCCCTGGACCCGCATAGGTATTCTCGAATCATAGGTCACACAGACGCTTTGAGTCTACCCCGCGACGGAGGCGCCTTAACCTCCGGAAACATGTCAAGGTGAGTGGTACAGTACCAACATAACGGCTGATAGTTTAAACAACTTAAGCGCAATCGAGGGAAAACCCCTTTACACAAACATCACAAGATACTAACACACGTAGCATCCTAGCATGTTTACTTATCAAATCAACAAGAAAGTATTACAAGGCTATCACAAACCAACACAATCAAATTATTCACACAAGGTTCTACTATATGATTAACAAGATCGGGTTTTTATCTCCAAAGTACTTCATACATTAACTCTTTAAAAGATACGTTACTTTCACAAAAGTCACACAATACCCGTAGTATATGAAAATAGAGTGATTATCCTTTGAAGTAAATCACAACACTTCTCTTTGTAAAATCAAGTAACAACATTCTTTTCCAAACGTTCAAGTTTGCCTAATTTCAATTACTCAAGTTTCTCATTTTCGAAAGGTTTCGTAGTTCATAGTTTTAATCCTTTAAAACAATTTGAGAAACATATACCTTATGTGTGAGTAGGTTATTCTTGTTCATAACAATCTTATTACAGCAGCCATGATCTAGGAAATGTAATATCATTTTGTCTCATCTTAGCTTCTATGCAGATGGAAGTTTCTACTGGTTTTAATAATACTTCATTATTCGATACATTTTCCTTTATTAACGCTGCAGTGGTTCGTTCTATACTTATTCTGATTTCCGAAATCAGTAAAACATTATTCCTTTTAAAAACCAAGTACTCAGTACTTACGAATGAGGTTTCATACATCTTACAACTTTCAAATCAGTTTAATTAAGTTAAGTCTCTTATCTTATAAGATCAAGTCTCTTAACTTTTAAAATCAGTAAAACCATTCTCTTTATTTCTCTTAAGACGTTATACCTAACTCCCCATAAAGCTAGTATAACTCTTATGTTTTCAAAACCAAGTATTACTCTTCTTTCAAAAAGGTTTCTTAACTCTTTTGAAATACTTCAAGATTCTTATTATTCAGGCTTAAGTCAAAAGACATTGCCGTAGTTATTATTCAGGCTTAAGTCCGAAGACATTGCCGTAATTATTACTCAGTTAACACACGTACGTCTACCGTACTATATATATATTCATTTAAAATATCATGCTCAAGAGGATAGGAAGAATCACATACCTCGCGACGTTTATCGACTATTAGCAAAACGCTCCACGGCTATAACCCGGCTAGCCTTGTCCACCTTTCAAGTAGCACATGCTACTCGCAGAACATTCAACCTATAAAGGTTATACAAGTCTATCAAAGTCTAGACTACTCGGTAGAATAAATCTAGATACAAGATTCTACGGAAAATTGGGCAGCACTTCCCTACCCGTCAAACTTCACAAGTCCATGTCAGATACCCCATGTAAGTACAGTTTACTTCCCTTCTTATATACTTTCCTTGTATATACTTATACTTATTCTTATACTTCACTAGTATGCAAACTCAATTACAATAGGGAGACAAGATATTTACCTCGATAAGCCCATAATTATCCAAGTTAAATGTCGATCCTGAGCAACGCTTAGCTCCAACTCCGGGTGCTCCAACCCGCTCCAAACAACCCTTAGAAGTTCTACGCAACTTCTTCTTAATACTTCAACCCACTGTGAAGATTTTCCTTAGGGTTTCGGTTTGAGACAAAAAGGACATAAGGTAGTATTTTCGGGCTCTACGTATAGAGGTATCTTTGGAATACTACAATGTATACGGCTAAGGTATTTTGGGTATAGTAACAATACTATGGAGAGTATTCCTACCAAGAGGGGGGGTATTTATACGAGACAACACCACGAGTGTGTACCTCGGCCAACCCCAGGAGGAGGGTACTCTCGGCGAGGAGGGCTCTCGCCAAGAGGCCTCACTGGGGAGGACTCTCGGCCAAGGGCCTTCACGAAAATGGGGGAGGGGTTTCAAGACTTGAGGAAGTGAGGAGTGGATGAAGAACTCTTCAAGTTAGGGGGGTATTTATAGGTCAAGCAATGGCCAACCAATGGCCAAGATCATGCCAAGTGCAAGGCAAGTGTAGGGTCAAGATTCATCCATGTGTACCTTATCCATCTACCACACAAATATCACAAAATATCCTACCTACTCCCACTCTCCCTTTTCGTCCAAGCCGCCCCACATTCCCACGAATGAGAGGGTGCCAAGTGTTGCCCTCTCGTTGGTCCAAAACATTTCGTCTCTCGGAAAAATCCGCAAAAATTAAAAATGACATAGCCGGAATTTTCCCTTCGCAAGTTATGTAAAACGTTTCGTCGAAAAACGATTCTAATCGGGTGTTGTGCACAAAAGTTTTCGGCCAAGCCTACTTTAAAGTTCAAATTTTCTACGTACGCCCTCACGTACATACTCTGGAAATACGGGGTATAACATTCTCCCCTCCTTAGAAACATTCGTCCCGAATGTTCCTTCTAAGTCTCAAAACAAACGTGCGCCAGTATAGTATTCACTACTATACTTACAAGAACAATCCTGCCACAACTGGCCACAGAAACACCTGCGCAAATACTTACATCCAAGTCCACGAGGAAACACCTCTAACATCACAAAAGCACTCACCCGAGGTCTAAAATATACTTCCTTCGCACCTTCTCCATACAAAAGAAATGATCACATCTATGCTCGCAATACATGCTCGTTTCTTCCCTTACGCGTCGTACTCGCACACTCGAACTCTTTCTCATAACTTACCACATTTCATCGCCGGTTCAAAACTCGTCACACCCTATCCGGGGTGGTACCTTCAAGAAGACCGACCACCAACCTGAACTCTAAGCGTCGTCGCCGATCATCCGCACGATTTCTCTGAGCTGCCAATAACCTCCTCTAGACAAGCTTCACCCTATCCACAGTCTGCTGGAACAAGCCTGAACCAACTATCTGAACCTTGCCAACATCGAACCAATCGACCGGCAACTTACACTTCCGCCCCTACAAGGCTTCATAAGGCGACATCCTAAAACTGAAACGGTAGCTATAAAACACTCCCTCGACAGGAGACAACAATCCTCACAACTACCCCTGAAATCCAAACTGTTATACCCCGTAGTTCCAGGGGATGTATGCGAGGACGTACGTACGAGAATACGACAGAAAGATTGGAAAGGAAGAAAGAGGTGATTTTTCCACGGAAAAGTTTCCGGTTTTTGTGAAGGAAAAAGGTTCGTTAATGGGAATTGGATACCCAGATTTGGTATTCGGACTTCCTGGAATATTAGAGAATTATGGAATTTTATTTTCGGAAATGGTCACGTGGGGCCCACGGGAGAAATTTACGGTTTTGTGGGGCCCACTTTGTTTTCGAGATTTTGGCCATTGTGGATATTTTCGGAAGATGTTATATTTTGGGCCAATAGGAGGGTGACACGTGTCACCCCCGCCTAGGTGGCTTGGCCGAATGACATTTGTGCACAACACCCGGTTAGAGTCGTTTTTAAACGCTTTACATAACTTGCGAGGAAAATTCCGCTATGTCTTTTCTTATTTTTGCGGATTTTTCCGAGAGACGGAACATTTTGGACCAACGGAGGGTGACATGTGTCACCTCACATTGGAAGCAAGTGGGCACTTGGACGATTTGGGGTGTCAGTGGGTAGATATTTTTGGTAGATATTTGTGAGGTTTTGGGAGTAGGGACTAGGGGCACTTGGGCATATCTCGCCCTACACTTGCCTAGCACTTGGCTAGATCTTGGCTCAGAACGACCCGTTCGGGGCCCGCATCGTGCCTTATCCCGGCACCCTAGTGATACAATCATCGAGAAAACCAATGGAAAATAAAACTTTAAACAAGAAACAAGATATATGAACATAAAACAGCCAACCCAATGTTACCTTCGAATAACATAACTAAATACAACTCTTTCAAAACGAACAGTTTAATCCTTTTTACAACCCCGCCACAACAAGATTATGCACTTAAGATTTACAACTATGACGGGACAGGGCCCGCCATACCCCGAATGTACAAGAACCTACAACTCGGGGAACACATACTAAAAGATAAGCCTCCGAGAAACGAGCTTCCCAAAATGAACCGAGATCCTAAGAGCGAGGATCCACGACCGATGCACCTCTACTGCGGCATGAACGCAGCCCAAGGAGGTCAAGATAACAGTACCAAGTATGTGAAAGAAATATCAGAATGAAATCATACTAGTCTATATAAAGCGTGAGACATGTATGATAACCAAACTACGATTCACAACATAAAAGCGAATATGTCGATCGTGGACTCACGCCTCAAGTCATCACTCAAATATAACTACGGGTCTCACGCCCACAACATCAATCATGTTCGCATCACGGCGCATGCCCTCTCGTGACGGTGTAGACATGTCCATGATGCAACAATAATACCAATGCCCTGGCCACTTGCCCCGAATTCTACCTCGGTGACACGTCCATGTGACATCAACAATAATATCGGGTGATCAACCATGCGTAGGCCACATGCCCCGAATTCTACCTCGGTGTAGACATGTCCATGTCACCACAATAACAATACATCGTGTAATCAACCCGACCTCATGGCCGCATGCCCCCGGAATTCTACCTCGGTGTAGACATGTCCATGTGACATCAACAACAAGACAGGCATCAAAATGGAAACATACCCGTGGAATTCTCCATCACCGCCAAGACGCCCAAGTAAGTTCTCAACAAGTCGACCGCCTCTATCGAGACGCGGTAATACGTAAATACCACACTTGCACAAAGGCTATCATCACAAGCATAGGCAAGTTTCACAACAACAAGCATAAAAGTTTCACAAAACTCAAGTAATTTCATTTTATGCCAAAGTCCGGGTTTTTAACACCAAGTTACTACATACGTTAAGTTCTTTTAAAAGAGATACATTAATATTATAAAAGTCACCCGATACCCGTAGTATTAGAATGACCAACCCACATTCCTTTTCAAAATCAAGTAACAACATTCTTTTCCTAAGTTCCATTTTGCCTAGTTTCAATTACTTAAGCTTCTCATTTTCAACTGGTTTCATAGTTTCCAAACTTAATCACTTGATCCTTTTTTTAGAACAATTGAGTAATATATGTCTCACGTGAGAGTAGGTTATTCTTGTTTACAACATTCTTATTACAGCAGCCATGATCTAGAAAATGTAATATCATTTTGTCTCATCTTAGTTTCTATGCAGATGGAGGTTTCTACTGGTTTTAATACGATACATCATTATTCAATACATTTTCCTTTATTAACGCCGCAGTGGTCGTCGATACACGTTCGATTTCCAAATCAAGAAACATTATCCCTTTAAATACCGAGTACTCATTACTCACGAATGAGGTTTCACACAAACATCCACATTAAAACAAATAAGTTAAGTCTCTTATCTTATAAGATCAAGTCTCTTAACTTCTAACATCAGTAAACCATTTTCACCTACATAAGGTCGTTATAACTAACTTCCCATAAAGCTATTATAACACCCTATGTTTTAAACCAACCAAATCACTTAGCACGTGACGTCTACCGTACTACATAGTTCACAACAATCATGCTAGAAAAGATAGGAAGAGGTTCACATACCTCGCGACGATTTATCGACAATAAGCAAAATGCTCCAAGTACTACAACCTTGCTAGCCCTTTCCACTCCTCGAGTAGAATACGCTACTCTTAGTACTTTCACCTAAAAAGGTCACAAACGTCTATTAACTTTTAAACACACGGTTCCATTTCTCTACAGAAAATTCAGCCTCCTCACACAACAGAATCTCTCTCTCTATCGAGGCGGCTACCAAGCCAACCGGGGTTTACACGCCTAACCGGACGTGTACAATTCTACTCGATGTCTTACACAAGTTCATCGCAATACACCAATGTAAATACGATTCGCTTCTTTTCTTTATTCTTCAGGCTTAAGTCAAAAGACATTGCCAAATACTAAGTATAGTTCCATATATAGTATACTTCAACTATATATTCTAACAAACATGTAATCTCCAATTACAATAAGGGGACAAGAATATTTACCTCGATAAGCCCAAAATTATCCAAGTTATAATGTCGATCCTGAGCAAGGTTTAGCTCCTACTCCGAGCGCTCCAAACAACCCTTAGAAGTTCTTAACCAACTTCTACTCAAATACTTCAACCAACTATGAAGATTTCCTTGGGTTTCGGTTTGAGACTAAAAGGACAAAAGGTAGTATTTCCTGCTCTACGATAGAGGTATCTTTGGAATACTACAAGGTACAAGGCTAAGGTATTTTGGGCATTATAACAATACTAGGGAGTATTTCTATACCACAACAAGGGTATTATACTAAAAACAACTAGGCTGGGGTACCTACGCGCCAAGGCACCACAAAGGGGAGTGAGGCCTCGGCCAAGACTCTAAAAGAGGGGATGAGTTGACGAACTCAACAGAGGAGGGAGGGATTTTAGGCTTGAAGGTTTCATTTGTGGATGAAGAGTTCATCAACATAAGGGTATTTATAGCAAAACCAAGGCCAACCATGGCCAAGATCTAGCCAAGTGCAAGGCAAGTGTAAGGCGAGATCAAGCCAAGTGCACCCTAACCCCTACTCCACAAAACATTGCACCAAACAAGCCACAAAACAAGGCCAAAACAAGGCACAAAACAAGGCACCAATAGGACACAAACGTGAGCCAAAAGATCAAGCCAAGCGTGAACCACTTCGTGCACTGACGCCCACTTCCAATGTGAGGGTGACACATGTCACCCTCCCGTTGGTCCAAAATGTTCGTCTCTCGGAAAAATCCGCAAAATTTAAAAAGGACATAGCCGAATTTTCCCGCAAGTTATGTAAGCGTTTCGCCGAAAACGACTCTAGCAAGGTGTTGTGCACAAATGTCATTCTACTAAGCCACCTAGGCGGGGTGACACGTGTCACCCTCCTATTGGCCCTCAAAAACGTCTTCAGAAAATATCCACAATGGCCAAACGCTCGAAAACAACGTGGGCCCCACAAACCCGTAAATGTCTCCCGGGGGCCCCACGTGACCATTTCTGAAAATAAAATCTCAAAATTCTAATATAATTTATGAAGTCCAAATACCAAATCTGGGAACCCAATTCCCATTAACGAACCTTTTCTTCACAAATTACCTAAACTTTTCCGTCGAAAATTCACATCTTTCTTTCTTTTCAAAATTTACTGCGTACTCTCATATGCGCCCTCACATACATACACTGCAACTACGGGTATAACATTCTCCTCTCTTAGAAACATTCGTCCCGAATGTTCCTTCTCAAGACGGATATCGATGAAGTTCCTCTAACAAGTTGCCAACGCCACGCCTCGCCACGAAATAACACGCCCTCTTCTTTTCTTACTCGCCGTGCCCTTCTCGAACACTTGAACTCTCCCAAAGACGTACCATACCCGGTCATTACCCGCTCCCAAAATCTGCGGAGTCACTACCTCCAAACTTGGTCATCTTACTAACCTCAAACTTCTTTAAGGCCACTCGGTCTTTACGAACCGCTCGGTCGAACGTCCACGAACTCATCGATGGTCACACAAACTTGGGCCTAGCATCCTCGTGACCCTACCACCGGAGGACCACGAACGGACCCCACCCCAAACCGGGTTCTGGGTTGACCCAAATGGTCCTCAACCCGACCCCAACCGCGCAAACTCTTGTTCCCGATCGGAACAATCTTACTAATTCACATCACGAAAGCTACCACTTCCATCTCACACTACCCACGGACTTATCACACAAATAAATCCCACGTATACTACTACTCGATAAGGGTCAAAAATAAATCTTTAACTCAAGACGACCTTACCCCTAAGGTCTCGGGCGTGACATAGTCTAAGGTTACTTACCATGCCCCCACACGTATCCTCCCAACTAAGCATGTTTTCTAACTCACAATTAACACAACGCTATTCGTACATAGCACATAATAATGAGACCATCATAACAAGCATACCAAAACTCTAGAGGTTAAGGATATGCACAAGCTACCGCCCACTCTAATCATAGGCACGCTGCAGGCATGTATGAAGGCGATGAACGACCACCATCGATCCTAGGTGAGTCGTAACATCCGTGCTACCGGTCAACAGTTCCTCGCAAAATGGCCTGCTGCCGCGAAAAATAACAAGCTCCTCGCACCACGACACTCCCGAAATGCGGTCTACCACATCGACCACACCGAGGTAGGGGTGACCGTGATCCGCCAACACCACTTCCCTGAAACTCGAACCCCGGAGCCACGACCGCTCCGAATACTCAAGGTTGTGGAGGACCACTGCGACCGGCGGAGGTACAAAACTAGTATCTTCTTGGCGGTCCGCCTCGAAAGTCACCAAAGGACCACGTTGTTCGCCTCTTTTGCGACCTTCGTCATTCCGCCGACCTCTCCGTGCCTCGCATCCCGGTCGTGAGCTGCATGCGGGCAATGTCCATGCGGTGAAGAGCTACTCTGAACATGCCTCGACATGTAATCATCGAGCCACTGTAACATATCGGTGCACTCGATCCTCCATACTAGCTACGCTGGGGCGTCTGGCCAATGAGTCGAACTCCACATTGTACTCCCGAACCGTACGCCCGCTCTGTCTAAGCATCAAAAATTTGTCGGCCCGTGCCCTCCTCATCTGCGGAGGCAAGAAGTGAGTGAGGAAAGCTCCCGAAAACTCATCCCATCCGTGGAGTGCATGCTCTCCCGGAAAGCTCCATGAATCAAACCAATCGATCATTGCGGTATCACGCGGCCGACGCGAACGAAGGTCACAGACTCGGTCTCAAGCCTTGATCACCGCGTGATCGCGTCAGAATCACGGATGAACTCTTGCGGATCATCCTCGTGCCTCGACCCATAAAACTCTGGCGGGCTAACTCGTAAAGTCGTAGCCTCAAACTATCGCTCGGGGTGAACGGCTGGTGCTCTTTGGCCCCAGGCTGCTGCATCCGGCCTATCCTCATATCGGCCACGACCATGGCGGCAATCGCCATCTCGCTTGTAACCCATCTCTCTCGCCCGGTGTGGGGTGGAGGCTCGTGCTGCGGTCTCGGCGGCCATTCTTCGCGACTCTAACCTCGCTGGGTGGCGGCGTCTACAAAACTCGTCAAAGCCTGACCTCAGTCTTTATGCGGGCTGCGCCTCGTACTCCTCTGATCTCACTAGCGGTTCCTCGGTGTCTTGCCCGAGGGCTCTGGTTGCCTGCGCGAGGCATAGCGGTAAAAACGAGACACGTCGGAGGGTCCACTTACAACATGACTCTAAGGCACGATCTCGGAATGAGAAGAATGGAAACGATCCTAAATGTCTGCGACCTCGATTATAGATGTGGTGCACAACACATCGATAATCAAGACTCTACTAGACAGTGCAGAGACACTTTCCGAGGATTAAGCGCTCGATACCACTTTTGTAACGACCCGTTCGGGGCGCATCGTGCCTTATCGGGCACCCTAGTGATACAATCATCGAGAAAACGTGGAAAATAAAACTTTAAACAAGAAACAAGATATATGAACATAAACAAAGCCAACCTAGCGGTTACCTTCCAATAACATAAATAAATACAACTCTTTCAAAGCGAGCAGTTTAATCCTTTTACAACCCCCGTGCACAAGATCTATGGACTTCTAAGATTTACAACAACTATGACGGGACGGGGCTCACATACCACAGAATGTACAAGAACCTACAACTCAGGGAACACATACTAAAAGATAAGCCTCGGAGAAACGGAGCTTCCCAAGCTGGCGAGATCCTAAGAGCGAGGATCCACGACCGATGTACCTCTACTGCGGCATGAGCGATGCCCGAGAAGTCGATCAACGGTACCAAGTATGTGAAATCAGAAAATCAGAATGAAATCATACTAGTCTATATAAAGCGAGAGACATGTATGATAACCAAACTACGATTCACACATAAGCGATCATGTCGATCGGGGACTACGCCTCAAGTCATCACTCAAATATAACTATGGGTCTCACGCCACAACATCAATCATGTTCGCATCACGGCGCGTGCCGGAATTGCGCCGGTGTAGACATGTCCGTGATGCAACAATAATACCAATGCCCCGGCCACATGCCGGAATTCTACCTCGGTGTGAACCGTCCATGTGACATCAACAATAATATCTTTGGGTGATCAACCTGCGCGTACGCCACATGCCCGAATTCTACCTCGGTGTAGACATGTCCATGTAACCACAATAACAATACATCGGGTAATCAACCCGACCGCGTGGCCGCATGCCGGAATTCTACCTCGGTGTAGACATGTCCATGTGACATCAACAACAAGCGATAATCAAAATGGAAACATACGTGGAATTCTCCATCACGCGGCAAGACGCGTCCAAGTAAGTTCTCGACAAGTCGACCGCCTCATCGAGAGCGGTAATACGTAAATACCACACTTGCACAACAAAGGCTATCATCACAAGCATAGGCAAGTTTCACAACAACAAGCATGGCAAGTTTCACACAACTCAAGTACTTTCATTTTATGCCAAAGTCGGGTTTTAACCCCAATTACTACATACGTTAAGTTCTTTTAAAGAGATCCATTACTTTTATAAAAGTCACCCGATACCGTAGTATTAGAATGACCAACCCACATTCCTTTTCAAAATCAAGTAACAACATTCTTTTCCTAAGTTCCATTTGCCTAGTTTCATTACTTAAGCTTCTCATTTTCATTGGTTTCATAGTTTCCAAACTTAATCACTTGATCCTTTTTAGAACAATTGAGTAATATATGTCTCACGTGAGAGTAGGTTATTCTTGTTTACAACATTCTTATTACTGACCGTGATCTAGAAAATGTAATATCATTTTGTCATCTTAGTTTCTATGCGGATGAGGTTTCTACTGGTTTTAATACGATACATCATTATTCAATACATTTTCCTTTATTAACTGCGGTGGTCTGTCGATACGTTACGATTTCAAATCGGTAAAACATTATCCGCTTTAAATACCGAGTACTCATTACTCACGAATGAGGTTTCACACAAACATCCACATTAAAACAAATAAGTTAAGTCTCTTATCTTATAAGATCAAGTCTCTAACTTCTAACATCAATAAACCATTTTCACTACGTAAGGTCGTTATAACTAACTTCCCGTAAAGCTATTATAACACCCTATGTTTTAAACCAACCAAATCACTTAGCACATATACGTCTACCGTGCTACATAGTTCACAACAATCATGCTAGAAAAGATAGGAAGAGGTTCACATACCTCGCGACGATTTATCGACAATAAGCAAAATGCTCCAAGTCTGCGCAACCTTGCTAGCCCTTTCCACTCGAGTAGAATACGCTACTCTTAGTACTTTCACCTAAAAAGGTCACAAACGCTCATTAACTTTTAAACACACGGTTCCATTTCTCTACGTAAAATTCGTGGCCTCCCACACATTGCGGCGTAAATCTCTCTCTATCGGGCCGGCTACGAAGCCAACCAAAGGGGGTTTACACGTCTAGGGCGTGTACAATTCTACTCGAATACTACACAAGTCTCATCGCAATACTGACCGATGTAAATCTGATTCGATTCTTTTCTTTATTCTTCAGGCTTAAGTCAAAAGACATTGCCAAATACTAAGTATAGTTCCATATATGGTATACTTCAACTATATATTCTAACAAACATGTAATCTCCAATTACAATAAGGGGACAAGAATATTTACCTCGATAAGCCCAAAATTATCCAAGTTATAATGTCGATCCTGAGCAAGGTTTAGCTCCTACTCCGAGCGCTCAAAACAACCCTTAGAAGTTCTTAACCAACTTCTACTCAAATACTTCAACCAACTATGAAGATTTCCTTAGGGTTTCGGTTTGAGACTAAAAGGACAAAAGGTAGTATTTCCGGGCTCTACGTATAGAGGTATCTTTGGAATACTACAAGGTACAAGGCTAAGGTATTTTGGGCATTATAACAATACTAGGGGAGTATTTCTATACCACAACAAGGGGTATTATACGAAAACAACTAGGCTAGGGGTACCCACGCGAGCACCACATGAGGGGAGGAGGAGGCCTCGGCCAAGACTCTCAAAGAGGGGGTTGAGTTGGGACGAACTCAACACTCAGAGGAGGGAGGATTTTAGGCTTGGAAGGTTTCATTTGTGGATGAAGAGTTCATCAACATAAGGGGTATTTATAGCAAAACCGAAGGCGACGATGGCGAGATCTAGCCAAGTGCAAGGCAAGTGTAAGGCCAAGATCAATCCAAGTGCACCCTAACCCTACTCCACAAAACATTGCACCAAACAAGCCACAAAACAAGGCCAAAACAAGGCACAAAACAAGGCACCAATAGGACACAAACGTGAGCCAAAAGATCAAGCCAAAGCGTGAACCACCGTGCACTCGACGCCCACTTGCTTCCAATGTGAGGTGACACGTCACCCTCCCGTTAGTCCAAAATGTTTCGTCTCTCGGAAAAATCCATAAAATTTAAAAAGGACATAGCCGAATTTTCCCTCGCAAGTTATGTAAAGCGTTTAGTGAACGACTCTAAGGTGTTGTGCACAAATGTCATTCGGCGAGCCACCAGCGGGGTGACACGTGTCACCTCCTATTGGCCCTCAAAACGTCTTCAGAAAAATATCCACAATGGCCAAAATCTCGAAAACAAAGTGGGCCCCACAAAAGTAAATTTCTCCGTGGGCCCACGTGACCATTTCCGAAAATAAAATCTCAAAATTCTAATATAATTTATGAAGTCCAAATACCAAATCTGGGAATCCAATTCCCATTAACGAACCTTTTTCTTCACAAATTACCGGAAACTTTTCCGTCGAAAATTCACATCTTTCTTTCTTTTCAAAATTTCTGCCGTACTCTCGTACGTACGTCCTCACATACATACCCTGCAACTACGGGGTATAACATGGCCATTGGTTGGCCTTTGCTTGACTTATAAATACCCCTCCCTTGTGAAGACTTCTTCATCCCAAAATCTCTAAGTCTTGAAAGCTTCTTCCTCCCCCCTTAGTGTAGTGTCTTGGCCGAGAGTCCCTCCCCCCTTTGTGCGGCCTTTGGCTGAGAGCACCCCCTTGGCCGAGAGTTTCCCTAGTGGGAGTGGGCGAGGTATACACTCCATGTGGTGTTGTCTCGTATAAATACCCCTCTTGGTAGAAATACTCTCAAAGTATTGTTACTATACCCAAATTACCTTAGCCGTATACCTTGTAGTATTCCAAAGAAACCTCTATCGTAGAGCCGGAAATACTACAGTATGTCCTTTTGTCTCAAACCGAAACCAAGGAAATCTTCGTTGATTGATTGAAGTATTTAAGTAGAAGTTGGTTAGAACTTCTAAGGGTTGTTTGGAGCGGGTTAGAGCACCGGAGTAGGAGCCGAGCGTTGCTAAGGATCATATTTATACTTGGATAATTATGGGCTTATCGAGGTAATTATCTTGTCCTCTAATTGTAATTGGAAATTACATGTTGTTAGAATATATAGTTGAAGTTACTATATATGTAACTAAGCTTAATCTTTGTGATGTCTTTTGACTTAAGCTTGAAGAATAAAGAAAAAATGAATCAGTATGTACATAGGTGTATTGCGATGAGACTTGTGTAGTATTCGAGTAGAATTGTACACGTCAGGTTAGGCGTATAAACCCCAGGTTGGCTTGGTGGCGGCCTCGATAGAGGAGGAGATTTCTGTCATGCGGGAGGTCTTCAATTTTACGTAGAAATGGAACCTTGTGTTTTGAAGTTAATAGGCGTTTGTGACCTTTTTAGGTGAAAGTATTAAGAGTAGCGTATTCTACTTGAGGAGTGGAAAGGGCTAGCAGGTTGTAGTACTTGGAGCATTTTGCTTATTGTCGATACTCGCCACGAGGTATGTGAACCTCTTCCTATCTCTTCTAGCATGATATGTGTGAACTATGTAATGCGGTGAGCGCATGTGTTAACGTGTTTGATTGTTTTTAAAAACATAAAGTGTTATAATGGCTTTATGGGAAGTTGGTTATATGACTTTATGTAGGTAAGAAAAACTTTGTGGTTTTAAAAGGTAAGCGATGTGAATTATAAGCGGCTTGTTATAATAAAGAACTTGATGTATTTCAAAAGATTTATAAATCGTTTTGAAGGAGAGTAATACTTGGTTTTAAAACTTAAGAGTTATACTAGCTTTATGGGAAGTTAGGTATAACGGCTTAGAATGTTTCTTGATTTGAAATCGAATGTGTATCGCCAAACCATGCAGCGTTAATAAAGGAAAATGTCTTGACTAATGAGTTGTATTATTAAAACCGGTAGAAACCTCCATCCGCATAGAAACTAAGATGAGACAAAATGATATTATATTTTCTAGGTCATGGTCTTTGTAGTAAGATTATTATAAACAAGAATAACCTATTCACTCATAAGACTTATGTTACTCAAATGTTTTAAAAGAGATTAAGACTATGAGTTATGAAACCTTTCTAAAATAAGTAACTTGAGCATTTTTGAAATTAGGCAAACTTGGGCGTTTGGAAAATAATGTTGTTACTTAATTTTACAAAGGTAAGTGTTTTGGGTTTACTTAAAAAGATCGCTCTATTTTATACTACGGGTATTGTGTGACTTATGTGGAAGAACGGATCTTTTAAAGATTTAATGTATGAAGTACTTTGGGGATGGATACGAACTTGTTAATAGAAAGTACCTTGTGTGAATAACTTGATTGTATTGGTTTGTGATAGCCTTGTAATACTTTCTTGTTGATTTGATAAGTAAACATGTTGGGACGCCACGTGTGTTAGTATCTTGTGATGTTAGTGTAAAGGGGTTTTCCTCATTGCGCTTAAAGTTGTTTGACTATCAGTTATGTTGGTATTGTACCACTCACCTTGACTTGTGTCAGGAGGTTAAGCTGCCCTCCGTCTGGGGTAGACTCAGTGATGCAGGACCATGATTGAGAATACCTCATGCGGGTCCGGGGATCCATGCGGAACTACGGGAGTTCCGGTTAGTTTACGGCCCTTGTGGTCATGCGGTCTTTGTGGCCATGCGGTGCGAGTCGGGGCGATGCGGGAGTAGCTACCCTCGATGCGAGGTTATACCTCATGCGGGCCTATGAGGTTGGCCTATGCGGAGTGCGGAGAGTTCGAGGCTAGACGCGCATTTGATCTGCGAGCGAGTGACGGCTTTCATCATGTGATCTGCAGACATATATCATGACACGATTTATGACCTTGTTGTGCTGTGGGTTTTATTAGTCGGCTATGCCTTTACTTACCGTCAGTTTTATTATAACACGAGTGGGACACGGTGTTCATGTGTGTTCCTTGGTGCTTTCATATCATGAAATCGCCGTGATGAGAATGTGTTCCACGCGCACGATTGATGTTGTGGGCGTGAGACCCATTATTAAATTTGAGTGATGACTTGAGGCGTGAGTCCACGACTTGACATATTGCTTATTTATCAGTAATTTGGTTATCATACATGTCTCGCTTTGTATAGACTACTATGATTTCATTTCTGATGTTATTTTTAGTTTCACATACTTGGTACTGTTATGCGACCTCCTTGGCTGCGTTCATCTGCATGAGTAAAGGTACACGATCATTGATCCTCGCTCTTAGGGTCATGATTCGGCGTTTGGGAAAGGTCGTTTCTCGGAGGCTTATCGGTGGTATAGTCCCTGTTGTTGTAGGTATTTACATTCGAGGGTATGGCGGCCTGTCCGCCATTGTTGACGTATCATTTCTTAGAAGTGCAGTAATCTTGTTGTGGCGGGGTTTGTAAAAGGATTAAACTATTCATGTTGAAAAAGTTGTTATTTATATATATCTTAGAAAAGGCAAGTTTTCCTCGATTCTTGTTTGTCTTCATTTGTTTCATGTTTGTGTTTTATGTTCGTGATTACTCGATGTTGTATCACTAGGGTGCAGGGTAAGGCACGATCCACGAACCGGGGCAGGTCGTGACAAAAGTGGTATCGAGCGATTAATCCTCGGAAAGTGTCTACAGACCGTATCCGATGGAAGTCTTGATTATCGGTGTGTTGTGCACCACACCCATGTCGAGGAGGCTATAGGATATTTAGGATTGGTTTCTATTCTTCTCACTCGAGATCGTGCCTTAGAGGCGTGTTGTAAGTTGGACCTACTGAAATTCTTTCCCTGTCGTTATGCCTCGCGTAGGCAACCGGGCGGGAGGGCAAGCGGCCGAGGAGGCGCGAGTAGAGTTCGAGAGGGTTACGTGGGCACAGCCCAATCATTACCTAGGGTAATGCTTCATTCGAGGATTCTGCGGCGTCACTAGCGGTAAAGTTTAGCCATGGCGGCGATTCCTCTGCGGCCATGATATTTGAACCTTGGTTCCACGACCGAGAGCAGAGAATATGGATTACAAAGCGACCACATTACTAGCTATGGATTTGGCTACGGAGAGTATACGATGTCTGCGAGTCTTGATGGCTATCTAAGAGAGGGTCGTGCAAGAGTAATTCTTGATTAGAAGCTTGAGCATGGCACGTATGCGGGCTTATGCGCATCAAAGTAGAACATAGAAATCATGGTGGGTTAGCCGAGTAAGATTTTGGGGATAGAGAAGGTGTGAGCCTTAGAGTGTTATCGTAGAGACCTTAGAGGTGAGGCCGTCTCAAGAAAGGTGTAGTGTTATGTTTGATCCTTATCAGAAGTGCATAGTGCACGTGAGCTATATGTGGGATAGGTCCCTAGTAGTGTGGAATGAAAGGGGGTAGTTGAGCTAAGAAGACCGCTAGGTTTTCGGAACGTGATTAGTGAGACTGTTCCTTCAGGGAACTAGTGTTTTGCGCGTTGCCGGGTCAGGTTGAGGCCACGTCGCGGGTCAACCCGCGACCTGTTTTATGGTGGGTCGGTTGTGGTGGTCCGCCTTGTGTTAAGGTCATGAGGTGTTAGGCCCATGTTTAGTTAACCAGTCTGAGTTCGTGGATGCGTTCGACCGATGGTCGGGCGATGAAGCGACCATCGTGTTCTTGATCGGGACCGTTCACTCGGCAGTGTTGATTTTATCAGAAAGGTTGTAAGGCTGCACGGGGTGCCTACCTTCACCTTATGGCGACGATGGAGCCAGTGCGGCTGTTTTTGTTTCGGAAATTTTACGAGCGGGGTTAAGAACTCGGGTAAGTCTCGAATCGCGTTCGCCTCGGGCGGTGCTTGGATTTCAGGGATAGTTGTGGGGATTATTGTCTCCTGTGGAGGGAGTGTTTAAGCTACCATTTCAGTGTTCGGATGTCACCTTTTGAAGCCTTGTAGGGGGCGGAAGTGTAAAGTTGCCGGTCGATTGGTTCGATGTTGGCAAGGTTGACGATTGGTTGAGCTTGTTCAGCGCAGTCGTGGATAGTGAAGCTTGTCTAGAAGAAGTTAGCGGCTCGGAGAATCGTGCGGATAATCGGCGGCACGCTTAGAGTTGAGTTGATCGGTCTTCTTGAAAGTACCACCGGACTGAGTGTAGCGAGCTTTGAAGCGGAAACTTAGCGAGTTACTTTGGGCCTTTTGAGTTCGGTGAGAATAGGCCAGTTGCTATATGTTAGCATTTGCGTCAAGCGTAGGAGGCGATGCGTCCGGTCTTCGTATTGTTATGTTGGAAAGTAGCGGAGATCCATCGAGTATCCCGATTAATGATGACCACGTTAGGGATAGTAACGAGTTTTGGAAGCGAAGCGATGTCGAGAATGTGGTAAGAGTTCGAGTGTCACGACATCCTCGAGGATCAAAGCGGCCGGTACCATTTGTTGGGTCGTCGGACCAAGGCTCGCGACAAAGTGACAAAAGTGGTACCATTTGTTGGGTCGCCTGAGAAGGTTAATGCCTCAGGCAAAGTGACAAAGTGGTATCTACGGCGAGTAAAGAGAGAAGCGAGCATGTATGGCGAGCATAGATGTGATCTTTTCTTTTGTAAAGAGAAGGTGCGAAGGAAGTATATTTTAGACCCCGGTGAGAAGTGATTTGTGGTGATGTAGAGGTGTTTCCTCGTGGACTTGGATGTAAGTTTTTGCGCGAGTGTTTCCATGGCGGTGTGGCGAGATTGTTCCGTAAGTATAGTAGTAGAGACTATATCGGCGCTTGTATGTTTGGGGACTTAGAAGGAACATTCGGGACGAATGTTTCTAAGGGGGGAAGAATGTTATACCCCGTAGTTCCAGGGTATGTATGCGAGGACGTACGTACGAGAATACGACAGAAAGATTGGAAAGGAAGAAAGAGGTGAATTTTCCACGGAAAAGTTTCCGGTTTTGTGAAGGAAAAAGGTTCGTTAATGGAATTGGATTCCCATTTGGTATTCGGACTTCACGGAATATTAGAGAATTATGGAATTTTATTTTGGAAATGGTCACGTGGGGCCACGGAGAAATTCTGATTTTGTAGGGCCCACTTTGTTTTGAGATTTTGGCCATTGTGGATATTTCGGAAGATGTTTTATTTTGGGCCAATAGGAGGGTGACACGTGTCACCCGCCAGCTTAGTGGCTCGCCGAATGACATTTGTGCCTGACACCGGTTAGAGTCGTTTTTAATGAAGCGTTTTACATAACTGCGAGGAAAATTCCGGCTATGTCTTTTCTTATTTTGCGGATTTTTCCGAGAGACTGAACATTTGGACCAATGGGAGGTGACATGTGTCACCTCGCATTAAAGCAATGGGGCACTTGGACGATTTGGGGTGTCAGTGGGTAGATATTTTTGGTAGATATTTGTGAGGGTTTTAAGGAGTAGGGACTAGGGGGCACTTGGGCATATCTTGGCCCTACACTTGCCTAGCACTTGGCTAGATCTTGGCCATTGGTTGGCCTTTGCTTGACTTATAAATACCCCTCCCTTGTGAAGACTTCTTCATCCCAAAATCTCTAAGTCTTGAAAGCTTCTTCCTCCCCAGTGTAGTGTCTTGGCGAGAGTCCTCACGCTGTGAGGCCTTTGGCCGAGAGCACCCACTTGGCGAGTTTCCCCACAGTGGGGTAGGCGAGGGTATACACTCCTTGTGGTGTTGTCTCGTATAAATACCCACTCAGGTAGAAATACTCTCAAAAGTATTGTTACTATACCCAAATTACCTTAGCCATACCTTGTAGTATTCCAAAGAAACCTCTATACGTAGAGGCAGGAAATACTAGTATGTCCTTTTGTCTCAAACCGAAACCCTAAGGAAATCTTCGTTGATTGATTGAAGTATTTAAGTAGAAGTTGGTTAGAACTTCTAAGGGTTGTTTGGAGCGGGTTGGAGCACCGGAGTAGGAGCTAGCGTTGCTAAGGATCGACATTTATACTTGGATAATTATGGGCTTATCGAGGTAATTATCTTGTCCTCTAATTGTAATTGGAAATTACATGTTGTTAGAATATATAGTTGAAGTATACTATATATAGAACTAAGCTTAATCTTTGGCAATGTCTTTTGACTTAAGCTGAAGAATAAAGAAAAGAAGCGTATGTACATAGTGTATTGCAGTAGACTTGTGTAGTATTCGAGTAGATTGTACACGTCCAGGTTAGGCGTATAAACCCCACATGGTTGGCTTGGTGGCGGCCTCGATAGAGAGGAGATTTCTGTTGTTGCGGGGAGAGTCTTTGAATTTTACGTAGAAATGGAACCTTGTGTTTTGAAGTTAATAGACGTTTGTGACCTTTTTAGGTGAAAGTACTAAGAGTAGCGTATTCTACTTGAGGAGTGGAAAGGGCTAGCAAGGTTGTAGTACTTGGAGCATTTTGCTTATTGTCGATACTCGTCACGAGGTATGTGAACCTCTTCCTATCTCTTCTAGCATGATATGTGTGAACTATGTAAATGCGGTGAGGCGTCACGTGTGTTAACTGTGTTTGATTGTTTTTAAAACATAAAGTGTTATAATGGCTTTATGGGAAGTTGGTTATAACAGCTTTATGTAGGTAAGAAAATACTTTGTGGTTTTAAAAAGGTAACTGATGTGAATTATAACTGGCTTGTTATAATAAAGAACTTGATGTATTTCAAAAGATTTATAAATCGTTTTGAAGGGAGAGTAATACTTGGTTTTTGAAAACTTAAGAGTTATACTAGCTTTATGGGAAGTTAGGTATAACGGCTTAAGAATGTTTCTTGATTTGGAAATCAGAATGTGTATCGCCAAACCAACTGCGGCGTTAATAAAGGAAAATGTCTTGACTAATGAGTTGTATTATTAAAACCGGTAGAAACCTCCATCTGCATAGAAACTAAGATGAGACAAAATGATATTATATTTTCTAGGTCATGGTCTTTGTAGTACGATTATTATAAACAAGAATAACCTATTCACTCATAAGACTTATGTTACTCAAATGTTTTAAAAGAGATTAAGACTATGAGTTATGAAACCTTTCTAAAATAAGTAACTTGAGCATTTTTGAAATTAGGCAAACTTGGACGTTTGGAAAATAATGTTGTTACTTAATTTTACAAAGGTAAGTGTTTTGGGTTTACTTAAAAAATGATCGCTCTATTTTATACTACGGTATTGTGTGACTTATGTGGAAGGCGGATCTTTCAAAGATTTAATGTATGAAGTACTTTGGGGATGGATACCCGAACTTGTTAATAGAAAGTACCTTGTGTGAATAACTTGATTGTATTGGTTTGTGATAGCCTTGTAATACTTTCTTGTTGATTTGATAAGTAAACATGTTAGGATGCTACGTGTGTTAGTATCTTGTGATGTTTGTGTAAAGGGGTTTCCCTTGATTGTGCTTAAAGTTGTTTGACTCTCAGCCGTTATGTTGGTATTGTACCTCTCACCTTGACTTGTGCCCGGAGGTTAATCTGCCCTCCGATGCGGGGTAGACTTCGGTGATGCAGGACGTGATTCGAGAATACCTCATGCGGGTCCATGGGATCCATGCGGAACTACGGGAGTTCGGGTTAGTTCACGGCCGCTTGTGGTCATGCGGTCTTTGTGGCCATGCGGTGCGAGTCGGGGCGATGCGGGGTAGCTACCCTCGATGCGGGGTTATACCTCATGCGGGCCTATGAGGTTGGCCTATGCGGAGCGGAGAGTTCGAGGCTAAACGCGCGCATTTGATCTGCGGCGTGACCGGCTTTCATCATGTGTGATGCAGGCAGATATCATGACACGATTTATGACCTTGTTGAGTGCGTAGGTTTTAGTAGTCGGCTATGCCGTACTTACCCGCATGCTTTATTATAACACGTGGGACACGTGTTCGTATGTGTTCCTTGGTGCTTTCATATCATAGGCTGGCGGTGAGAATGTGTTCCACGGGCACGATTGATGTTGTGGGCGTGAGACACATTGTTAAATTTGAGTGATGACTGAGGCGTGAGTCACGACTTGACATGATCGCTTATTTATTATGGCGTAATTTGGTTATCATACATGTCTCCGCTTTGTATAGACTACTATGATTTCATTCTGATTTATTTTTAGTTTCACATACTTGGTACATTGTTATCGACCTCGCCCGGGGCTGCGTTCATGCGTAGGTAAAGGTACACCGATCATTGATCCTCGCTCTTAGGGTCACGATTCGGCGTTTGAAAGCTCCGTTTCTCGGAGGCTTATCGGTGGTATAGTCCCTGTTGTTGTAGGTATTTACATTGGTATGGCGGGCCCTGTCCCGCCATTGTTGACGATCATTTCTTAGAAGTGCAGCAATCTTGTTGTGGCGGGGTTTGTAAAAAGGATTAAAGCTGTTCTTGTTGAAAAAGTTGTTATTTATATATATCGAAGGCAAGTTTTCTCAGTTCTTGTTTGTACTTCATTTGTTTCATGTTTGTGTTTTATGTTCCGATTACTCGATGTTGTATCACTAGGGTGCGGGTAAGGCACGATCACGGGCCGGCAGTCGTGACAAACATTGGCCGGTGGCGAACGCGATTCGAGACTTACGAGTTCCTAACCTCGCACGTAAAACCTCGAGAAAAAAGCAGTAGTACCACAGGCTCGCTCATGCGTCATAAGGTGAAGGTAGG